>CM062806.1:992170963-993370963 GCA_031772625.1 Pinus tabuliformis | reverse complement strand
AATACATCTAGAGGAGGAATTTCCTCTATTCTTAGTACAATCTCAGATGAGGGAGCAATGGGAATGTGCTCCATTTCCTGAGTGTTGACAACCCTTTCTATTACCATTTCTGTGGTCGTCTCTTTTGGATTTGTTGGTGGCTCTGCACTTTGTTCTTCTATGTTAAGTATCTTATTAAAATTTTCCCATTCCCCTTCTAGATCAATTACTAGCGGCTCTGTTTGCTTTGTAAGGGGAGTTGAGGCCTCAGCTTGTTTTATTAATGAAGTCTACTGATCAGACTCTGTTGTAGATTGAGCTGTCTTTTATTGACTCCTCATCCTTACTGGGTTCATCCTTAGACTGATTACCATACTTTTCTGTTGATTCTTTTTCTGAACTTGTTTTGGACTTTTCTTTTGAATCACCACTTATGCTAACGCTAGGAGTAGGTTCTCTTATTGGTTCGATGAGTAATTGGTCCAATGGGGCCTTAGATAACCTCTGTTTTCTGTAATTGTTAAAATTCTGGAGACTTTCTTGGTCAAAAAGAATTCATGTTGTACACTGAACCTATTTGAAGGTTTTTTACTGCAAGAAAACATCATCAGAGGGATCTTCTTCATGGGAAAGTACTTTTATTTTAACCATCATAGTAAAATCACTTATAACACCAAAGGGATCATATAGCCTTTCCGAGAACTTGGGTAGTTGTAATGATAATACATTATTAACTTCTTTGAAAGCATGACCTAAGTCATGCAATGCAAATGCTCCGCATATTATAGGAAATTGGGGCCAAATGGCCTTCTTGGAATCTTTCAGTACTTTACTCATTACCCCCATGCTGCAGGTCTGATAGGCTATCTACCTAGCAATCAAATTGTCTGGGACGTAAAAAGGTAGCACATGGGGTGAAGCAATGCTGCCAAACACTCTGATATACTTGAAAAATTCTTCCCCAAACCATCTTGCCACGGGGAGAATATCTACCTCCACTTCTTGGGAAAACCTTGGGGCATCTCTGTTGTAGATCTTTTTATGGATCGAGAGTATAACTCCATGACAAATTTTGAAGAAATGTGGCACAAAACTTGATTCCCACATGACTTTGTGATAAATTTGAATGGGAAGTGGATTTTGTATCGTCCACTTCCATCCCATAACAGGAAATTTGGAAACAAAACAAATAGCATCCAGAACATAGGTGCTCATAAAAAATGGAGGGTAAACCATTGAAGCAATGCTTATTTTTCTTCTCTATTGTAAAATTTCAGCGGCTAAATTATCTGACAGGATTTGGGCCAAATTCATTATTGTGGCATTGATAGCTGCATCCACTAGTGGTAACCATTCTGATGAAAATTTGTTGGTGTCTGGTTTACCAAACAGTCTACATAACATAGCAGCAGCAAAACAGTAAGGGGAACAAAGAGAACCAGTGGCATACATATCGTTTTTATCTTTTTTGAGTCTTTCCTCATTGTTTTACCAATGCTTTGTTCATTCTACTAAGTCTTCATTCTCCTTGGAGAACTTCTCGACAAATTGCTTCTTGTAGCTGGCCTGGGGTTCTGGTAAGTGGTACATACGCCTCAAATTGTCTGGAGTAAATGACCCCATGACTTCCTGGCTTTCCGTCTTGAATTGTCTGTCAGATATGTCTGTGTCATCTATAATCCATTTCACCATGTCCATGTAGGGGAGTATCTTTGGCCTTGCAGCAATACAGTGTAGAAATGAGCATGCAAGTTTAGTTATGGATGCATTAGAAGATCTACGTCCATCCGTTGTAACTGTTACTTCCATAATTCTTGGTTTCTTCTCCTCCAACAACTGATACATAGATTGCCATGTAGATGTTCCTGCATATCGATTACAGGTAGTATCTGTGAACAATGGGGTCATTTTTGACTTCTCAGACATGGGTGCCTTTCCTTTCTTACCCATTTCTTCGTATGTCGCGTTCTATGTGTTCTTCCTGAAAGTTGCAAGAAGAGAGCAAGATATGATAAAAATGATGGTGAATACAGGAATAATCAATAGAAAGATGAAAATAAGGTGATGGAAGGTCTTTAATTCTAAATCACATCAAAAGATATCAACTTGCGTCAAATGGTCTTTTACACTGATCCTAATCATTCTTTTAATAAATGATCACTAATGAACCGTTATGCTTAACTTTAATGTTCATAAATTCACATCGAAAGTTAGGAAGTACTCTCCTATAACCCTGAGCCCTTCAAATTGCGATAAAAGCGATTTTGCGATTTGCTTCGGAATATCGTAGATCGCTATATCGCAAAATTTGTTTTCGTTAAAACCCACCACTACATGAATTGCTGCGATATGCGATTTGTGAGATGCTATTGCATTTCACGATATTTGCTTTGTTAAGTAGTGCCACATGTTTGAAACTGCGATGCGATAAGGTACGAGGATTTTATGATCTCACATTTTCGCGGATTGCAATTTCAAGGGGTAACTTTGATAAGGGATGTCCGCCGTAACTTTTTGCGATGCGAGAATAATCTTTTCTAAAGTAGGTTTTTCAAGGTTTACCTTAATGTTCACGACATTCCGTTATAAAGTTATTCTAAGGCTTTTCACCATGTAGCGCTTTTTATAAGAAACTCATTGTTTGTGGCATTTTATGTGCTTAAAGTATAAAAAGGTAAATTTCCATGTTTTAGCAAGTTCCACTTTGACATCTTATTTTATTTTAAAAACAAGAGAAGCAAGATTAAATGATAAAATTTGATTTTTTGGAAGGGTCCCCATTTATTAATGTTATTACTAACACTAATAAATGGGGGGGTTGTTGATAAGAACAACAATTAGTGATTCACTTGGAAAAACCAATTATCTTTGAGGGTTTTTTGAATTTTCTAAAACTTCCAAAATAGAAATGGTTTTGGAAATGAAACTTCATTGTATGAAATATAAGGAAAATAGTGCTATTTATTAATAACAACATCTTGTTCTAACTATCTTTATTCTGATTATATTCTTCCCAGAGTTAGTCATTTTACTCACATCAGTCATTACTTGGTCGTAAAGATAAAAAAAAAAAAACATCCCTTTAGATCAGTTTTGGTGTACTCATTTGTCGTCGGTAGAGCCTCTGCTGCCAACAGGTGTTTATAGCCTCAATAGGGTTACCTATTACCCAACAATGATCCAGTGCCCCACTTGAGAAGCATGCAATTTTCAAAGATAAATCCTCATATACACTTATTTCTCTTTTAATTATTAAAGAATAATGTCTTGGTTTGGTAGCCAAAATTAAGAGTGCCATTCACTTGATTTATATCTTAACTGAACAAAGATTGTTCGTGATGAGACCCCTTGTCTTTTGATTGAAAAAATCTTGAGCCATTACCCTGTTTTCATATGCAGTATGGCAATGTCAATTAGTTATAATCTTTATGATCATGATAAGTTGGCTCTTGAAGAGACCTCTTATTCTCTAAGTTCTAAAGTGTATAATTGAATTACTCCTTGAATCTTGCAAATTCCTTGAGTGGGGGGGAAGTCATTGGTTCCTTAAGAATTATCTTGGATGACAATTGTAGAGTTTATAAATAGCTTTTCCGCAGAGAATCATTATTTTGTTATTGATACCTTTTGTGACTGATGTAATGAAAACTTCTTCCTAAGGTTGATTCTTACCAAAATTTTAGATAGTTGAAACAAAATATCAGTCAATTTTTTTTTGAAATAATAGCAGTTACCCATCTGTTTCATAAATGGAGATTAATTTTCATAACCACTCCCATTTATACAAGCGAAAAAACAAAATTTAAATGAGACACTATTCTTTTCGTGGAAACCAAAAGTGAACCTTCTCAACTTGTTTTATTATCAAAAGGAAAACTTAACTAGAACTATAATCTATAAGAATATAAGAGATCATCTTCTATGGAAAATATTTTTTTAGGATCTGTCCATTAACAGGTAAAGATTCCCTTTTCCTTGCTAAATCTTATAACATGAAAGTTGATGGGCCAATGAGTTCAACAATCTGGAATGGTCCAAGCCACATCCGTTGGAATTTAGTATGCTTGCCTTTCTGTTCATGGGCTTTATCCCATTTTAATACTAAGTCTCCAAGTTGGAAATCTTTTCTAGACACTAAATTTGAGTCAAAAGAAACTTTCACTAATTGTTAATGTTGCACGTGGGTAATTCTGGCCTTTTCTTGTTCCTCTTCAAGTTTAAGTATCTACAATTGTCTTAATTGGATGGATGAGGAAGGGGTTTCTTCAATGAATTGAACTAAGGCTAGAGAAGGAATAACTAGATTTGTTGGTAAGACCACTTCTTTCCCATAAATTAAATTAAAAGTAGAAGTGTCAATGGAGGTTTTCTAAGTTATTCGATCTGCCAAGAGAGAATACACTAAAGACTTATGTCAATTTATATGATTTTGATCAATAGTTCATTTAATGATTATAATAAGGCTTTTTTTTGTTGATTCGGCCAACCCATTCCCTTGTGGATAATAATTAGCAGAATATTTGAGTTTAAAACCTCTTTTCAGAGCGAAATCTGTCATAGCATTACTTGAGAAATATGATGCATTATCAAACATTAAAGTAAAAGGTAAGCCAAACCTAGTGATTATGAATTGATCTATAAACTCGATGATACTTTCAGAGTTCGCTGTCTTAAGTGGAACTGCTTCTACCCATTTGGTAAAGTAGTTAGTAGCTGTAAGGATGTATTTATGTTGTTTAGAAGAATGAGGAATGATCTCACCTATTATATCTAATACCCATTATTCAAATGATTGATTGATGTTGACAGGTTGTAATGGCAAAGATGGTTTCTTTTGTCTTCCAGTAGCAGTCTGGAAAATTTGACATCTCCTTACATAGCTATGTGAATCTTTAAATAAATTTGGCTAGTAGTAATTAGCACGCAAGATTTTGTGTGCTATTGCATCTCCTGCATAGTGTCTGCCTGCTGGCCCATCATGAAGTTCCTGCAATACTTTTTCTTCTTCAAATTTCTCAAGGCATCTAAGGAGAATATAATCATAATTCATTCTAAAGAGTATATCATTGACAATTTGATATTATTTAGATTTTAACCTCAGGGCCCTTTTCTTTGTGTAATTCAAATGTGGAGAAGCATATACATTTTTTAAATAGAACATGATATTAGCATACCTTGATTCAGAGTCGTTTGGGCTTACCTCATACACTTGTACTTCACTATCTGGAGACTGCATTTCTGATATGTGCGATGCTCCTACCAACATCCTAAAAAAACCTTGACATTTTACAATATTTGTTGGTTTAATTTTCGTGTCATATTCTTGCAGGGTTGTGACCCAATTTGCCCTCCTTTCGCCCACATCTTTTTGTACCAAAAGATTTCTTACCGCTGGAAATGATACTATTATTTTGTTGTGAGCCTTAAGAAGGAAAGATCTGAAGTGTTTGATTGCTTTGGAAACAACATAAGCCTATTTTTCAACATCAGAGTAATTTAACTCATCTCCTTGTAAGTTTGAACTGAAGAAGGCAATTGGGGCCTCAGCTTTATCTTGATTCGCTTGTGTGAGTATGGCAACATACGATTTCTCGGAGGCGAATGTATATAGAGTGAAAGGATCAAAAAAGTTTGGAGTCGCTAGAGATGGGGCATTTATAATTGCTTGTTTTATCAAGCCAAACGCTTCATGTTCTGCATGACCCCATTTGAAGAGAGTTTTTCTTTATCATGGCTTGGAGAGGTGACACGATCCTTGAGAAGTCAGGGACAAATATTTTAACAAAATTGATGTGACCAAGGAAAGACTGCATTGCTTTCTTATTATGGGGTAAGGATATCTCAGAAATTTCCTTGATCCTATCTGGGTCAATATGGATTCCTGATTTGGATACTATGAATCCAAGAAGTTTTCCTTCACTCAATGCAAAAAAAGAATTTTTTGGATTGAGAGAGATTCCATATTTTTGACAACATTGAAAGATCTATTTTAAGTCCCTAAGATGATTACTTTGTTTTTTAGAATATACCGTTATGTCGTCTAAGTAGAACACCACTGACTTGTTTACCAAGCCTTTAAATGCAATTTCCATGGCTCTTTGAAATGTGGCACTGGCATTGATTAGCCCAAATGGCATCTATACACGTAAGTGCCCTATTTGGTTCTAAATGTAGTTTTTAATTGATCATCGGGGTGGACCAAGATTTGATTATACCTTGAAAAACCATCTAAAAAGGACATTAATTCAGATCCTGCGACTGATTGTAATATCTGTTCCATAGGGGGCAATGGAAAATTATCATTTTGGCAAGCTTTATTGAGATTTCGAAAGTTAATACAAATCAAGATATCACCATTTTTCTTTCTGACTGAGACCAGGTTGGAGACCCATCTGGAATGCCTAATGGGAAAAATAATCTTGGCCCTTAATAATCTGTTCAACTCAGATTTAATCTAGCTTTCCAAATTAGTATGTATTTTCCTCAATTTCTGTTGAACAGGCTTTTCATCAGAGATCATCGGAATTGTATGCTGTATAATCAAACTTTCGTAGGTTTTAAGATCATTGTAATTCCAGGCAAAGACACTGTTGTATAGTTTTAATAATTGAATGAAAGCTGATTTTTCCTCAGATGTTAGACTAAGACCTAGGCTGATGTTTTGTGGTTTTATGTCTATCCCTAGGTTCACTAATTCATATCTTAGAGTTGAACTCTGAAGTTTTGAATTGGTGGACCATTTAAATCTGTCCTTTAAGTCATATAGGTCTTCTAACTTGATTGCAGATTTTGGTATAACGTTATTGTTATTTTCTTGTTCCAGTTGTTTGTCATGTTGGTCTTCATCAATTATCTGATTATTGTAAGAGCCTTTTGAAGTCATAAAGCTCACAATATCAGGATCATTGTTGAAAACCCTCCAATTGGTAATGTTATTAGGAATAGAGGGTCTAAAGATTAATTCAATCGAGAATCTATCTAGGCTATAGTTCTCTAATGGAATAAGCTTGGAAGCTACATTAGCAAGGAGATCAGCAATAGAATTTTGGAGTCTTGGAATGGATGAAATATTAAATGCTATAAAGTGTGAGGTCTGGTCTTGTACTAAAGATTGATAGTGTTTCAAGTGTCTCGACAGACAATGTATAGTATTTCTTACCTGTTTAATAACAATCTCAGTATCTCCAAATACTTGCAGGTATTTGATATTAAGCTTGATTGCTTTGTATAACCCTTGAACTAATGCTTCATATTCAGCAGTATTGTTCATTCAATTGAACTCAAGTCTACATGTTAACATGGTTTTTTCTCCTTTTGGACTAACTAATAGACAATGTTCTCCTACTCCATAATTAGATTCAGAACCATCAAAAAATAATTTCCAAAACAAAGTTTTATTTATAGGTTTATCTACCAAATTGATGCATCTAGAAGTGTCCGTTTGAGAGAAATTTTCTATCTGAGATAAAACGGAATTTTCCAAAAAAGGTGAAGTATGAGCGTTGAAATTTCCTAAGAACGAATCAACAGAATAGTTTCCAATTATGTTGTTTCTATAAGATATAGGCTCGTTTTCTCCTTCTAACTCTGTCACTATATAATTTTGATGTCTTTCTCATTCAACCTTGATTTGATTAGGTTTTCCATTGTAAGGGAGCCACATATGAGACCAGTCGGTCGCAAAGTAACCATGAAGCTTTTCTAACCAATCCCTGCTAAGGATCAGTCCATAAAACTCAGGAATGTCAGCTACAAGTATATCGATAACTTGACATACCTTTGGATTTGATGAAAGCCTTATGGTTACTTGATTAAGTTCACTGATGACCTCGACTTGAGACCGATCTAGCTGTACTATTCATACTACAAATTTCTGAGGTTGAACATTTAACATTGCGCAAACTGTCGTAGGTAAAATGTTGGACGATGAACCAAAATCAACTAGACAGTTGTGTAGATTTTTATTGAAAATTTCAGAAGTAAGGAGAAATGGTGGAGTATGGGATTTGGATCTACTCCCAATCAGAGCAATGTCGGTCAGATCGATTTTATTTGAAATGCCAATCAGAGGTCTCCCCATTTCATGAGTAGCTTGTGAAATTATAGCGGCAGGTAGAGGCGTAATAGGTACTGCATTTAGCTCTTTCAAGAGTAATTTCTGTTGATGCTTTAACTTGTTGAGCTCATGAAAAGTAATGTTTTCTCTGGTTTTCTTCATATCTTCAACAATGTTATATTCCATTTCATCAGAAATGATAAGCATTTTGGATGAAGGTGTGGAATCAGATTGGACTGGGTTTGTCTGAGTAGACTTTGGTGAGGATTTCTTACCTACAATTTTATCCTTGGGAGTCAGACTTGGATTTTTTTGTTTAGCACTAGATTGTGGAGGATCAAGTTGATTTCTACTTCTAGTAGTAACAGGTAATGCATCCTGAACTTCCTCATCTGGAAGAATGAACTCCCACATTCCTTGAAGTTCTACGACTTCATCATCATTGGTTTGTTCCTCATTTGAAACTTCTTCCTCTTCCCCTTCTGATTCTGCATTTGTTATAGAATTTGGAGGTTTAGGATCGGTTGTAGGATTCCTTTTAAAGGGTTTAAAAGGATTCTTGGAAGAGGTTTCTGCTACTTGTTTCTTTATATCAACCATTTCGTTTGACATGGTCTTCAAGACTTTCTGTAACCCTTCTAGGTTGAATGGGTCCTTCGATTGTTTTTTCTTAGAATCATCTATAAAAGACACTTTTTTAGACTTTCTTTCTTCTACAACGTTTTTCTTTTCTATGGATAGGATACATTTTCCACAGCTATTTCCTCTTCCATGTTTTCTGCTAACGTTGGCTTGGTAGCTCTATCTACAAAGACAACTGAATTTGAAGGCAAAGCAGAAATATACCACTCATTTTGGACTTCATTGCTAGGCTTAGATGTTGTTGGTATTTTGTTCAATAATTTATTAAAGCGAGAGTTGAAATCCTTAATTGGTTCTTTTGGTTTGGCTTTTAAATTGAAGAGGTCATTTATTAAAGTTGATATTGACCTATCATCCCCAAATTTTTTTAAAAACTGATCTTGAAATGTATCCCAGCTATTAATGGAGCCTGTTGGTAAAGAAAAATATGAGGATCCTGATGCTCCTTGTAAAGTATAGGGGAATAATCATACAACTGCATCCTATTCTGTCACTCCATTTAAATTAATAGATAGCATGAAATTATTTACGTGTTCCTCAACTAGTTGGCCATTGTCACAATTGAATTTGGGCAACCATTTCTCAGGGTGAGCTGGTAACTGAGATAAAGGTGTAGGAATTCTTACAGCCCTTGGATTGGCCCATGGCCTTGGTGGTGGATTTCCTGCCATTGTCGGAGTATGAGTAGGAGGAGGTGTGGCAGCAGTGGAAGGTGATTGGGTAGAGGAGGATATTACTCCTGTACTTGTATGAACCACGATCTGGAGTTGAGGGATGAATGAATGACCTTGTGATGATATGGATGAGATGGTATACAAAAATGATGATAGAACCTCACTATGATATTCTACTGGTCATTTCCTAGCTTTCTTACGACTCGGTAGAGGAAACTCAATTGGTGGGATTCCTAGATTTTCGCTTTGTACTCTAGTCAGTCATTGAGATGGGGTTAGATGGGAAGTGACACTACCTTGGGATAACTCAGATTCTTCTTGAGATATGGAAATCCCCTGTAAATTATGAATTAAAATTTGTAACCCAAGGGGATTTGAAGAAGAATGATCTGGCTTGTTTGGGATTTTAGTAGTGTGATTTGTATTTTTCTTTTCAACTTCTGGTTCAGAGATGGAAGATTTAGAATGCGAACAAGAAGTTGAGGGTGAT
The DNA here is from genome assembly GCA_031772625.1 of Pinus tabuliformis. Taxonomy (NCBI): domain Eukaryota; kingdom Viridiplantae; phylum Streptophyta; class Pinopsida; order Pinales; family Pinaceae; genus Pinus; species Pinus tabuliformis. The sequence continues at coordinate 993,361,122 of CM062806.1, read as the reverse complement.
GATGAGGGAGTTTTACTCTCAGAATGGCGTGAAGATGTATATTTACTTGCCATTTATAGTCAGGCCCTCCTTCTAGTGCCAAATATGTTGAAAACTCGAAAAATCGAGACTCCAACAAGGGGGATAACCACCTGGTCCGGTCCTTAAGACAACTCCTTTTCCGTTTGGAATAATGGAACTGACTAGAGATGATGGGACCATTTTCCCAATCTATTTATGATGTGTGTGTGCTAACGAGATGATGTTTTTCTTTTTGGGGTTTTATGGGGTGAATACTTGTTCTAAATCTAATCTATCTTCTAACTATCATATGCAATCTATCAAATCAAAGAAAACATCTAAGTTTAAGACTATCCCGAGAGTAATGTTCACATATGGGATCTAAAATAATTTTTGAAAGTGACTGATAATGAAGATCATTCAATCACAATAAGAAGAGAATCCATTTAAGAATGATTGTTTCATAAAAAGGGTTAACTGAAACCATATGAGAAATATATCGCATAAAGAGTCATTCACATATTCAACATAAAGAGTAAGTCATCACCATACAAAAGTGTAATAATGATAACTAAACATTTAAACTTTCATTTATAAATAAATGAAAATGATTTATTGCTCAACACATAATAAAAAAGCATTAGGAGATAAAAGTACCATTCGTAATACGTCCTACTCATGAGCTGCAGCAATATCAATCTATCTTCAAATCACTTAACATCAACTAAGAGTACAAAAGTGCAACTTGAGTAGCTGATGTTAAACTCAAATAGAAAATAAATCTTGTTCCATTGATTTTATCAAAATCTCCTCAGTGGGGGGCAAGATGCACATTCTGAAGAATTTTTTTGATAAAATTTCGACCCCTCTCTAAATGCATGAGAGGGGTTTAGATACTACTCTATGAAATCTAAAAATAAATATTACAAAAATAGATGAGGAGGTTTAAACGACCTGCTTCATTTTAAGAAAAAATAAACAAAAAAAATTATATCTATGACTAATCCTGCATCTTATTCTTTATATCGAAAATATCCAATATCAGTTTTAAGAGTATCGGTTGGCCGACTTCAGCTTTTAGCTATCCTGCAAATACGGCATTGGTGAGAGCTGGCACTATCTTCTTAGCGAAAGTCATCAGGCACTTCAGGGTCATCCATTGGCTATATGGCTTCACCAGGTACTGCAAGTATGATTCCCAATTCAATCTATTTACCTTTTTGATTGCCTTTGCCATTTCCTCCGCTGTTTGTTTCCATTCTGCTTGAAGCTGCTGTGCGTTTGGGAGAAAGCCAGGGGTAGTTTTTGCTACCAAATTAGCCTTTCATAGATTTTCATTTATGCATTCGATGACATTGTTCATTGTTGTCACTGCATCTTCCATCGCCTATTCTGCTTCCTTTAGCCGAGAATCCCATTTTGCAAATAAAATCTCTTTGTGCGATTCGTCAATTTTGGGCATGTCTGCTCTTTTCCCTTCTTCGGATTTCTGCTAGTTTAAGAAGTCTGAGACTTTCTTAAAAATTAAATCATATTCAAGTCACAATTCTATGACTTGATTTGTAATATTATCGCTCATTTCGCAATGGGAATTCCTTTGCGAAATTTTCTGGCATAGAAGTTCTTTCTGTTGCAAGAGTTGGGAATTGAGACCAAGTGCCTCTATGATAAACTGCCCAATTTTGGGATCATCTTTATGCAGTTATCATACACTGTAACTGTTCTTCTTTGCTAGCTAAACTGTTTTGATGTGCCAACTGCATCTGTTGGAAGTCTTGCTGAAGTTTTTCCAATTGTGTTTCTGCTTGTTGATTGATGCTGACTTGCTGTAACTGTTGTTCCAAAAACAAAATCTTATCTTATTTTTCTTTAAGTAGCAATTGAACCTCTGTTGCTTTATCAATAGTTGTTGAAGCGTATGCACCTACGACTTGTGAGAGCCTAGTGAGATTTGCTGATGGATCTGTAGAGGGATCTTTCCAATAAACATCCAGAGGTTCATCCTCGGGAGTGAGCACATAATCCAAATTTCTTTTCTTTCTTTGCCTTCTGATGACAACTTTATGTTAAGGGCTATAGAATACATCTAGAGGAGGAATTTCCTCTATTCTTAGTACAATCTCAGATGAGGGAGCAATGGGAATGTGCTCCATTTCCTGAGTGTTGACAACCCTTTCTATTACCATTTCTATGGTTGTCTCTTTTGGATTTGTTGGTGGCTCTGCGCTTTGATCTTCTGTGTTAAGTATCTTATTAAAATTTTCCCATTCCCCTTCTAGATCAATTATTAGCGGCTCTGTTTTCTTTGTAGGGGGAGTTGAGGCCTCAGCTTGTTTTATTACTGAAGTCTGCTGATCAGACTTTGTTGTAGACTGAGCTATGTCTTTTATTGATTCCTCATCCTTATTGGGTTCATCCTTAGATTGATTACCATACTTTTCTGATGATTCTTTTTTTGAACTTGTTTTGGATTTTTCTTTTGAATCATCACTTATGATAACAGTGGGAGTAGGTTCTGTTATTGGTTTGATGAGTAATTGGTCCAATGGGACCTTAGATAACCTCTGTTTTATGTAATTGTCAATATTATGGAGACTTTCTTGGTCAAAAAGAATTCGTGCTGTATTCTGAACCTCTTTGAAGGTGTTTTTCTGTAGGAAAACATCATTAGAGGGATCTTCTTGATGTAAAAATACTTTTATTTTAACCATCATAGTAAAATCACTTACAACACCAAAGGGATCATATAGCCTTTCCGAGAACTTGGGTAGTTGTAATGATAATACATTATTAACTTTTTAGAAAGCATGACCTAAGTCATGCAATGCAAATGCTCTGCATATTATAGGAAATTGGGGCCAAATGGACTTCTTGGAATCTTTCAGTACTTTACTCATTCCCCCCACGCCACAGGTCTGATAGGCTATCTCCCTAGCCATAAATTTGTTTGGGACGTAAAAAGGTAGCACATGGGGTGAAGCAATGCTAACAAACACTTTGATATACGTGAACAATTCTTTTGCAAAACATCTTACCACAAGGAGAATATCTACTTGGGAAAACCTTGGGGCATCTCTGTTGTAAATATTTTTATGGATCGAGAGTATAACTCTGTGACAAATTTTGAAGAAATGTGGCACAAAACTTGATTCCCACATGACTTTGTGATAAATTTGAATGGGAAGTGGATTTTGTACTGTCCACTTCCATCCCATAACAGGAAATTTGGAAACAAAACAAATAGCATCCATAACATAGGCGCTCATAAAAAATGGAGGGTAAACCCTCGAAGCAATGCTTCTTTTTCTTCTATATTCTAAAATTGTAGCGGCTAAATTATCTGACAGGATTTGGGCCTAATTCATTATTGTGGCATTGATAGCCACATCCACTAGTGGTAACCATTCTGATGAAAATTTGTTGGTGTCTAGTTTACCAAACAGTCTACATAACATAGCAGCGGCAAAATAGTAAGGGGAACAAAGAGAACGAGTGGCATACATACCGTTTTTATCTTTTTTGAGTCTTTCCTCATTGTTTGACCAGTGCTTTGTGAATTCTACCAAGTCTTCATTCTCCTTAGCAAACTTCTCGACAAATTGCTTGTTGTAGCTGGCCTGGGGTTCTGGTAAGTGGTACATATGCCTCAAATTGTCTAGAGTAAATGACACCATGACTTCCTAGCTTGCCATCTTGAATTGTTTGTCAGATATGTCTGTGTCATCTATAATCCATTTCACCATGTCGATGTAGGGGAGTATCTTTGGCCTTGCAGCAATGTGGTGTAGAAATGAGCATGCAAGTTCAGTTATGGATGCATCAGAAGAGCCGTGTCCATCCGCTGTAACTGTTACTTCCATAATTCTCGGTTTTTCCTCCTCCAACAACTGATACATAGATTCCCACATAGATGTTCTTACATCTTGATTACAGGTAGTGTCTGTGAATAATGGGGTCATTTCTGACTTCTCAGACATGGGTACCTTTCCTTTCTTACCCATTTCTTTGTATGTTGCATTCTGTGTGTTCTTCCTGAAAGTTGCAAGTAGAGAGAAAGATATGATAAAAATGATAGTGAATACAGGAATAATCAATAGAAAGATGAAAATAAGGTGATGGAAGGTCTTTAATTCTAAATCACATCAAAAGATATCAACTTGCGTCAAATGGTCCTTTACACTGATCCTAATTGTTCTTTTAATAAATGATCACTAATGAACCGTTATACTTAACTTTAATGTTCATAACTTCACATCGAAAGTCAGGAAGTACTCTCCTAGAACCCTGAGCCCTTCGAATTGTGATAAAAGCGATTTTGCAATTTGCTTCGCAATATCGCAAATCGCTATATCGCAAAACTTGTTTTCGTTAAAACCCACCGCTACATGAATTGTTGTGATATGCGATTTGCAAGATGCTATTGCATTTCGCGATATTTTCTTTGTTAAGTAGCGATACGGGTTTGAAACTGCGATGCGATAAGGTTAAAGGATTTTATGATCTCGCATTTTCGCGAATCACAATTTCAAGGGGTAACTTTTATAAGGGATGTCTTCCATAACTTTTTGTGATGCGAGAATAATCTTTTCTAAAGCGGGTTTTTCAAGGTTTACCTTAATGTTCACAACTTTCTATTATAAAGTTATTCTAAGGCTTTTCATCATGTAGCGCTTTTTATAAGAAACTCATTGTTTGTGACATTTTATGCGCTTAAAGTATGAAAAGGTAAATTTCCATGTTTTAGCAAGTTCCACTTTGACATCTTATTTTATTCTAAAAACAAGAAAGGCATGATTAAATGCTCAAACTTGATTTTTTGGAAGGGTCCCCATTTATTAATGTTATTACTAACACTAATAAATGGGGGCTTGTTGATAAGCACAATAATTGGCGATTCACTTGGAAGAACCAGTTATCTCTAAGGGTTTTTTGAATTTTCTAAAACTTCCAAAATAGAAATGGTTTTGAAAATGAAACTTCATTGTACGAAATATAAGGAAAATAGTGTTATTTATTAATAACAACATCTTGTTCTAACTATCTTTATTCTGATTATCTTCTTCCCAGAGTTAGTTATTTTACTCACATTAGTCATTACTTGGTCGTGAAGATAAAAACAAAAACATCCCTTTAGATCAGTTTTGGTGTACTCATTTGTCGTCCATAGAGCCTCTGCTTCCAGCAGGCATTGATAGCCTCGACAGGGTTACCTGTTACCTAGCAATGATCCAGTGACCCACTTGAGAAGCATGCAATTTTCAAAGATAAATCCTCATATGCACTTATTGTTTTTTATTATTTCACTTTTAATTCTTAAAGAACAATGTCTTGGTTGGTAGCCAAAATTAATAGTGTCATTCACTTGATTTATAACTTAATTGAATAAGCTGGCTCATGATGACACCCCTTTTCTTTTAATTGAAAAAATCTCGAGCCATTGACCTATTTTGATATGCAGTATGGCAATGTCAGTTAGTTATAATATTTATGATCATGATAAGCCGACTCTTGATGAGACCTCTTATTCTCTAATTTTTAAAGTGTATAATTGAATTACTCCTTGAATCTTGCAAATTCCTTGAGTAGGGGGGAAGTCATTGGTTCCTTAAGAATTATCCTGGATGACAATTGTAGAGTTTATAAATAGCTTTTCCGCAGAAAATATTTGTTTTGTTATTGATACCTTTTGTGACTGATGTAAGGAAAACTTCTTCCTAAGGTTGATTCTTACCAAAATTTTAGATAGTTGAAACAAAAGAACAGGAAAAATTTTCAAAATAATAGCACTTACCCATCTGTTTCATAAATGGAGATTAATTTTCGTAACCACTCCCATTTATACAAGCGAAAAAACAAAATTTACATGAGACACTATTCTTTTTGTGGAAACCAAAAGTGAAACTTCTCAACTTGTTTTATTATCAAAAGGAAAACTTAACTGGAAATATAATCTACAAGAATAGAAGAGATCATCTTCTATGGAAAATATGTCGATGCACTTCAATGATTTTATTTACATCAAATCAATGAATCCGTTATTTAACACACCAATTCAGTGATAATATAGACATTCTAAATATTTCTCATATACCACCTTTCGTTGTGTGTTATTGCAAAATGTTAAAAAATTGAGAATGAATCAATCCCTCACACTTGAGACCAACATGCCGAAGACTCTAGTGTTAGGGAAAAAATCAAGTGGGTTGAGTTTCACAACAATTTTCTTCGAGGAAGATTTTTTTTTTTTTTTGAGGAGTGGTGGGTTCTTTTCTGTGAGAAGTTTTAAGGTTATAACTCTAAACTTACAAGAGCTTTTCAGAATTCTTCAAGAGGAATGAAACTTGGTTTAAAGAATTGGACCTTAGCATCTAAGAAGAATCATTTCCTTAGAGCACCAACCTCCCTCAAGATGGGGAATGTTGTTTCAAGACTTTGGTTAAGGTGTTTGATATGTAATCAATTTCTGGTGCAAGAACGCTAGAACACCAATTTGACAAAACTATTCCCTCTCTTTTGGTTCAAATAGGATTGACATGAAGCTCTTTACCTGGTACACAAATATATCACTTGTGAAGGAAGGTATGATGTTACATTTAGATATCATTTACCGTTTCTCTTGTACTTTCATGAAACATAAAATATTAGCCCTCCTTTTTATCTCTTAAAGAGCTTAACTAAGATGGCTAAAATTGTGTAAGATTTCCTAGAGCATGTCAAATCTAGTCTGTTTTATCATCGGTTAATTAATATATGGATGGAAGAGGAATTAAAGAAGAAAAATCAAACTTAGATTCACTTTATCTTTTGTGGAGGGATTGAGAAAAAACCTTTGTCATCTGTAGTAGCCCATAAAATAGAAGAATTACTAAAGGGTGGGTGAGAAAATATCCTGAAATAGAAGAAGAAAGAGATAGAAGAGAAATCCTCCCATAAGAAGTAGATAATGGAAGTAGAAGAACAAGTTTTTATGGAGGTCAAAGGCACAACTGTTCCCAAGAAGAAGAAGAAACCCTCTAGGAAAGTTAGGAAAGTCCTAAACACATAAGGGAAGGAAACCCCCCATTGGAAGTGGAGATGCTTTCATGAAAAAGGAAGTTGTGCATATTAATAAGTCTTGTCATAGGAATAAAGGTATGAAGGTTGTAGAAAAGGAAAGACAAGGCTAAGAAGCACTATGAGTAACCCCTCTTAAGATTACTCATGGTGGAGTAAAAAAATCATGGGAGGACATTGAATAAGACACTAAAGATGCATATGAAGTAATTACTATTAAAAGTGCACTTCGTAGGACTTGAACATGATCCCATGATGACTATAGCAATGGATTTTAAGAGGTTGCTGGACCTGAAGCATTTACTTCAAATCATGCAGAAGAGCTAGTTCTAATGGAAGTGATCATTCCTGAGGTAAGTGAGAAAGTACACCAAATATACTTAATATCACTTATTCTGATTTTGAGGAAGGAAAGATCGAAATGCCTAAGTAGATTGAAGAAACCATGATAGTCGATGTCACTCAGCATGAAGGACTTTAATCACCTAAAGGAGTACAAGAAACTTATGTACCTAAAACATCACAACAAAAGAAAAGAAGTAGGAAAATGAATAAATTGAAGAAATGGATTACAGAGTATGAGGTTCTTCGTAGGCATATTAAGAAGGGAAACCAAACCCTAAAGGAAAGGAATGCATAAGTTAGAGAATCCTGGGACATGTTGGTGGTCCAAAATTGATTTTTGAATAAGTGGGGTAAACATTGGTATGTGAAGCTAGGTCAAATCTAAAATCACTGTAGGAAGATTAAGTTGAAACCTTTTTAAGTAATACGACATAAAGATTCACCACAACTTAATATTCTAGTATTGGCTATAGAAGTCACAATGCATGAGGATGTGAAAAGTTCTGGGTGTGGGGGAGATGATGAGTCACAACTTTGACTCAATTTTTTTTTATATATTTAATAACCATTTTTTCCCATAATACCTTGTTTTCTTCCTCCTTTTCCTATGGTTTGTTATCAATACTGTCCATTTCATGGTCTCGAAAGCTATAAGTTAAATACGGTGATTATCTGTTATTCAACACATTTCCTTGTGCATTAGTGTGTGTTTTGGCTGTAAATTGCCTTGCTTACTTAACCTTGGGTGTCGTATCCTTTACATGTGTTACATGATCATTCATTGTTGATAAAAATACCAAAAGTGCACAAACCATGTGAGTAAAGATCATGAACTATTAGAAGTGCATAAACCATGTGGAAGAAACTGGTGGAAGAACTACCCGAAGTCGCCACAAGAACCTCATAGTTACACTTGTAGTTTTGAACTTCCTTCTTAGCAATTCGTTTAACCATTTAGATTGTCACAACTCAGGATATAACCTTTTTCAACAACATATCTTTTAAAGTACTGGAGATGTAATTTTAATGTAACAACAATACCATGAAGTTACAACCCATATTTCCTATTTTGTATATTTGTTATCATGACTATAAATATATGTTATTTTGATGATGTAAGGTCATAGGTCCCCAGATTTCGATCTTGTGGTCCAAACTGTTAGGATTGAATCTCTATATATTTATGTAAGATATTGTATAGGGGTTCTCCAACCATATTACTAAGACTGGTGCAGTGGCCATATTTTGTAAAGAACATTGTACTCTGTCATATTTGTTGAAATTAATGAAAACACCCTATTTCTGATCAAATCATGATTTAACCTTACATTCATATAGTTCTCTCATCGAGGAAGGCCCCCTTGTCATGGGATGTTCTCACAACATTATTAGGGTTTACCATTTCATATTTTTCTTTATTTATGTTTGCTTGTGCATAGAACGAAGTTAGTCATTTCAAACTTTGTCCCTATAGTTTACACATTGTGACATTTTGTGTGGAATGGTGTGAGGTCCATTAGTGTGAGGATTTATTAACCCTATGAACTCAAAGGTGGTAAAAATGCTACCAAACTAGAACCTACAACTACTAAGTGGTTTGTTTCTTTTCTACGTATTTGATTTCTTTATTGTTGCGTGATTCTTTTATCTACTTGTTTGAACTACATGTATCCTTGAACTTGTTGAACATATTTACGATGTTGAAAATGACTATCATGATTTGATTTATTATTTATATCTCTATTTTTATGGAATGTATAAGGTGAATCCATGTTCAATTAAATTCCATAGGAGTATTCTTTTAACATAATGCTTTAGTGTCATTTTTTTAATATTCTAAGCAATTAAGATTATTTATGCATATATGTTGATCACACCTCATTAGCTTACAAATTCTAAGTCAATAATTTAATGAACAACAATTTAAGCAATTAAAATTAATCAACAACTATTATGGAATGGAGTGGTGTTGCTACCATTGAAAATGAGGTTATAAATTTCCCCATGTATTGTAATACCTCAATGAAACCCATAACCTCAGAAATGTTAGTATGCACCAGCCATTTCATGATAGACTCCATCTTGGTAGGATCTATTTTTATCTCTCCTCCACCTATCACATATCGTAGATACACCAAAGAATACTATGTAAACTCACACTTCTTGAAATTTGTTAGCATTTATTTCTTCTTTAATGTCTACAACACCTATGTCAAATGTGAGATATGATCCTCCCAATTAGAGCTGTATACCATAAATCATCAAAATAGAGAATAAAAAATGAATTTATAAAAGGTCACAATATATCATTGATTAGCCTAAAAAATGGAGCTAGTGCATTGCATATGCCAAATGAAATGACTAACCACTCATACAAAGCTTGCCTAGTTTTAAAGGTGGTTTTCTACGTATCCTCTTCTCTGGATTCAATATCGTGATATCTAAACTCTAATTCCATGTTAGTGAAGTGTTTAACTTGTTTCTACTGATTTAGGAGATCATTGACTATCGGAAAGGGGTACTTCTGCTTAAGCATTATTTTTTTCAGAACCCTATAATCAACACATATTCGTGAAGTCCCAATTTTTTTGGCATTGTGATGATGGGTGAACCACATGGTGATGTACTTGGTTTCATGAAACCCTGTTTAAGAAGTTGATGTAACTTTTTTTTTTGCCTCACTTGATTCTATAAAAAATTTCCTTACAACCCAATGTTTGGTAATGAGGAGCTCGATAATTATTGGACCTTATGTTCCACTCTCCTCTTGGGCCATAACCCTTTAGGCTCCCGAAACATATCCTTGTATGCCTATAGAAACTCGTATGTTTTTTATTATGTTTCTTAGAACACCCCTCCAAGGATGACTTCGCTCTTACTCACTCTTTTAGAACGTGATAATAAAACAAATTTCTTTCCAAAATTTATTAGTTTCTTGGCTTGGTTAATGATGACCAGCGAATTTTTCAATTTGTATTTGTGTGCATTGGTGATGAATGGTTTTCCATCCTTGACAAGCCGATATTGGTCATATTGTCGCATGATAATTGCATTCCACATGTACATGTAGGGACACTCAAATACCATTCCACATACATCAAGGGGAACTACATCAAGTTCTACTCCATCAATAAATTTAAGCACTAATAACAAATCTACTTTTGCATTTTTCTGTTACCTTTAACTATGAATCTGTATTTAGCCATCCCATTGGATATGGGTTTTGATGATGATGAAATTCCAATCCCAATTTATCGACTAGCTCTACTACAGCTAGATTCACCTATGATCCTATGTCAAAAAGAACATCATTTTTTGTCTTCTTGACTTACCATTATGTGGAAGAGTTTGGTCATTTATTTCTCTTCCCATTGCTAAAGGCTACTCATATTAATCTCATTTTGCATTGGCATACAATGTTCTTGTCATCCACATCTGAGCTACATCCAACTTGGTTGCTCGAATCAGTGGCCATGAGATTCTTCTTCTTATTATCTTTGTGTTAAGCTTTGGATGCAACTTCAAACACTTCTCCTTTTTATGACAATCAATATTACAATCGTTGCAGTGACTACTCGAATCCTAACACTGGTTTGTTGTAACCTTCGTCTTTCTATCTTCCCTCATTTCCACTTCTTCCTCCCTTCCTTAGAAGCATCCAGAAACTCTTTTTCCTTTGTTCCACTTGATTTCCCTTTATTTTGGCCTACTTCTCCAAATATTGTGCATGTACACAAGCATCGTCTACCAATTTGGGCTTGAACAACCTAAGTTGCTTCTACATATGGTTGTGTAGATAGTCGAGATACTTGAGTACATCTGAGTTTTTTATGGAGATACCAAGCATTATGGTTATCTTTCTTAACTCTTTGGTGTACTCCTATACACTTTGCTGTTACTTCTACCTGAAGTAGTGCTACTAGATCCACTGGTCCTCTATACGAATGATAGGGTAAATTCGTGACTTTATAAGGGCTTTAATGTCCTCCCACTTAGTCACTAGAGGATCTTGATTCTTCAACATCAAAGTCTTTTTGTGGCTTTTCTATCATGGTCCTCTACTTTCAACTATGGAAATTAAATCTTCTACCCTTACTGTATATAGTTGTCTCTATTAAAAAAACAAAACACAAAAAAAACAACAACAACGTTATGAATCTATGATGGTCTAATAACTTTCAAAAAATGAATATATCATACATTAATATAAACTAATAAAACTACTTTTCAAAAAACATTGAAGCTTAACTAGGAAAACATGTATAGTGACTTATAATAAAACTACCCTACAATAAACATTGCAACTTAACTAGGAAAACATGTATAATGACTTATAGGCATCATGAAAGCTTTAGCCACAATTATGAAAATATTAATAGAACTTTAAAAACGTTGTTGGCTGGATAAAACTAATTTATATCACTCACAAATCAGCATAATTCAAATCCAAAATACCAATTCATTTAGTCATTTGCATGGCCAGGTATGGTAAGTTCAGTTAGGCGCTTCCATTGGCCTTCCAGGTATCCTAGTTTAACTTTGTATAGACACAATAATTGTTATAGTATGATAATAGTCCTACAGAGCAACTTCATGGAAATTTCTCCGATATGATGACAAAATAACTTTACATTGTCTTGCGTTGTCACTACGCCGAGCAACAATTAAAAAACATTAAAACGAATTATTCTTTGATGACAAAATAACCTTACATTGTCTTGCGTTGTCACTACGCGGAGGAACAATTAAAAAACATTAAAACGAATTATTCTTTCCTATATTGACCGCATAGGGTGCGTGTGGAACTTTTTCTCCTTATCCCTTCATTTCCTTCTTAAATTTCGACCTATAGTCCTCGTCAATGCTTTAGTGTAAAATCTTCGTACACATGACAACATGTAGACACCATTTGTATGAAGTCGTCGTTGTCAATGCTTTAGATCCCCTTTCCCCGAGTGAAATCTCTGTATATATACAAAGCATGTGGAGACAATTTACATAGTTTCTTTTGTTCTTCAAAATAGATCAGATGGCCGTACTGGAAGAGAAGTATAATGATGGGGCAGTAAAAGGAGAGTTAACGGTCATTCCAGGCTTCAGATTCTATCCCACTGAAGAAGAACTAGTGGGCTTCTATCTCAAGAAACGAGTCGAGGGCGGTCACCAACTGAATTTCGATATAATTATACCAACGTTGGATCTGTATCGATACGATCCATGGGAGCTGCCAGGTACTTCACTCTCTGGTTTTTCCATGGTTTGAATTTGAGGATAATTTTTTAAACAATTATATACGTATTCGCATTATTGCAGGATTCGCTAACGATGTTGGGGAGAGACAATGGTTCTTCTTCGTTCCAAGGGAGAGTAAGAAATGCGCTCGGCCTACCAGATTGACGGTGTCAGGTTACTGGAAGGCCACGGGTTCTGACAGAGCAATTCGTAACGAGCAGCTTCAGTGCATCGGTCTGAAGAAAACTCTAGTGTTTTATAAAGGAAAAGCCCCACTTGGGCAACGGATGGACTGGATCATGAACGAGTATAGGATGCCAGATTTGACATCATCTCTGCCCAAGGTGATCGGTTGCATCTTTTAATTATATGTTATTTATACATGGTTAAAATACTCACAAAATTCTCTGCCACCCAGGTTATGGAGTACTTTGCTTTTCTTGCTACAAAGATAATGAAGCAATGTAAGTTGGCATGTGCAGAAAAGGATGGATATGGTGGTATGTCGGATATATAGAAAGGCAGCATCTCAAAAATCCATGGAACAACCAACAAAACGTCATCGCGTTGACAACGAAAACTTGGTTGCTTCAACTGGTGATGAATGTGAAGAGGAGAAATGTCATTCAATCAACCTTAATGGCTGCTCATTCCAGTCAAACCCAATAACGGAGGCCAAAGTTTCTCCACCACATTATACTGAGAATGGAAAGGGAGTTTCTTATTCTAATGTTCCTAAAATGGACAACCAAACTCGTCAATTCGAGGATCAGAAGCAAGATTGTTTTTCTCATGTTAGCAACAGGAACAATGATGCCAGTCAATCTGAGTGTCTGAGATCTATGACGTTTTGTGAAATGAACATTGAAGCTAGTCCATTTGAATGTTTGGGAAAGAAACTATGGTATTGAATGTTGGAGGTACAGCTTCAACATCCACTACCAGTTACATTCAGTTGTTTGAGTGTGCTTTAAATAAATATTAGCTTGTTTGTTTATGTATAGGTGTTGAGAGTCATAGGATGAGTGTCATTTAACATTAGGTAGTTTGAGCGTGCTCTAAATAAATATTAGCTTGTTTGTTTATGGATATGTGTTGAGAGTCATAGGATGAGTGCCATTTAGATGAAGGTGAATTATGGTTTACAACTTATTATTATAAAAAGGATGTGGTTTGTGTGATGTAAAAAACTATTAGTTTTCTGTTTAGGTCAAGGTATTGAGAGTCATTGCATGAGTACCATGTAGATGATAGTGACTTATCGTTTACAACTTGTTATGAAAAGTATGCAGTTTGACTTGTTATGAATATTTTTACATGGATTTGGTGTGTTTATGAAAAGGAAGATAATTATTGACAGTACACCAGAGCAATCATAGTTGTGAATATTTGCTTGATGAAGTGGAACTAAAAGGTTCTTTCTGTTCATTGATACATATCAGATATTATTGACAGTTATCTGTGAAGCGTCTAATGTTATTATTCAATTTGTTTGGCCATTGTAATTGATATTTTTCTGATTTGTGAAGAGTCCAGCACAAAACATTTTGAAAAGGCCAACCAAAAGCATTATAGGTAAGCTGTATTTCCCGGTAGACATATGATTTGAGAACAGAAATACGGATTCCTGGGATTATTTACAAGATATGCCACCGTTAAACATACATTTACTTACAAGATATGCTGCCAACTGGTATTAGCCTTTGTATGTGAAACAAACAATTGCTAAAAGTCATAGGAAATGCGTTTTCTCGTTGTGACGAGCACCGCAAAATCTGTTAGAATAATTTATACTCTTGTTATTGTAATAAAATAGTCATTTAGTGGATTGTTTTAACCATTTCAATATTTTTACAATAAACATTTCTGCATCCTTCCAGCAATTGTAGGGAAATTATTAAGGGAAATTATGATGTTGAAGATGGAATTAATTAACTGTTTGAGCGTTATGATTTTGTCATTGATACTTTACATCTCTCTAAACATATGTGGATTATAGATTTTGACCAACAATAATGGAGCAAAGTCTATAATTGGATATCAAAACGAAATTTTTAACTGGAAATAACGATACCCGCGTTACCCAAGTAGTTGAGATCTATCCAACTTCATATTCTCTAAAACCTAATAGTCCTTTCGTTAACAATTGCATTGCTGTGGAATTATAAACGAAATTCTAAGCAAATGTTACAGCGTGAGGTTACACAGTTTACAATCTAAACTAAAATTAAAATCGAGAAAATAAATAGCGGTTAATGCTATTGTAAGAACTCTAATTTACATTGAGGATCGGCTTGATGAAGACTCTACAATTTGCATGGTATAACCATTGAAGTAAAATTTTCGTCTAGATGTTAATTTCCAAACGTTAATTTTATTAATATTGTCCTCGAAACATTTATATACGGTATTAAAACAGTACAGGCTACATAAATATTGACTGATGGCCTAATCTGTATGCTTCTATGATATTTTACACTTTTCTTCTCTACATTCGTCAGGAATTTGATTAGGGTTATCGGGACCTCCCGCCGTGAAACAGTCTTCAATAATTTGCAAGTGTCAAAGAGAAATATGAAGACTCTGATTGGAATGAGTTGTCGACATACCAAAGTGATAGATCTATAGTTTTTCAATTGATAGGTCCTTATTCTTCACGGTCATAGATTGATGGTTGTTAAAGATGAATTTGCTGGGATTGTTTTTAAATTATTACCATTTTCCAAGTAATATTGCTACTTTGAAGATGTAGTTGTTCTCCATATTTTGCTAGTGTCTAGACATATTTTTTATATGAAGAAAATATAGTTGATTTTATTTATTTATTATTATTTAATTTATTTATTATAACAATGTAAGAAATGAGGTGTTTGACTATTGTAAGAGAACATATGAGTATCTTTTAAAAATTATTATTGTTTGGTTAACTATCCAAGGCCTCGCAGGAGTGAAATCCTGTCTCATTATGGACCACCAACCTGTTATTTTATTTTATGTGGCATGGTTTTTCTTGAATAAGGGTGGTGAGTCATTAGCGGATAATGAGTCAGCACATTAGTAGATAATAGCTAGAGATGGTTCAACCTGTATTCTCTGATAATAGCTAGAGATGGGATGTCTCAAACTGCTTTCACAGAGAACAACTAGATATGAATAGATAAAGATTGAATGGCTGATGGAGATGGCTCAACCATTCATTGATAATAGCCAGAGATGGGATGGCTCAAACTGCAGTCACTGAGAACAATTAGAGATAGATATGTAAAAATGAGATAGCTCAACCTACCTTAGCAGATTATAGCTAGAAATGGTTGTCCTTACTACTAGTTTGACAACTCAGATAATAGATAGAGATGAGATGGCTCAAACTGCATTTTCTAATAACAGCTTGATTGGATTGATTGAGTTATTGTGTATACTAAAGATTTTGTGATTGCGTAGTAGGTTTTTTTTTAATTTGTATCATCATATTACACTTTAAAAAAGTTTGCTTATTTGTATATAATTTTATTGTATGCTAAAGGTTTTGTGATTGCATAGTAGGTTTCTCTTTTTCATTTGTATCATCATATTACACTTTAAAAAAGTTTACTTATTTGTTTATAATTTTATTAAAAGGTTTTTGAGTTCTTTTTTAAGTGTATAAATTGGCATATGAATAATCTTCATCCTTAAAATCTTGCATATTTTAAAACATCTTTTTATGGTGTGATTATGTTTTTCCTTTTTGTTTATTATTTTATTTTTTTAAATAAATTGCATTTCATAATCATTATTGTTACTCTCAAGATCTTACATATCTTATAAAACATCTTTTTAGCGTGTGATCGTTTTTCTTTTTCATGTTCATCATTTATAAAACATCTTTCTAGTGTGTGATTGTTTTTGTTTTTCATGTTCATTATTTTTTTAGGCAAAAGTAAAGTTCATTTCATAATCATTTTGGGTAAGATTTTTTGGGTGGGTTTTGAAAAATTAAGTGTTTTTTTTTTACTTATTCTTATTTCTTTTCTCTTATGGCTTATTCCTTTTCCTTTCTCTTCTTGCTATTCTCCTTTTGAATTTTTTATTTTTTGGTTTTTTTGGTAGTATCATTTGGTGTGTAAGATTGTTATGTAGTTATTGAATTTATGAGAAAGAAAATATATTTTTTGAAAAAATTGCATTTTTTATTTTCATATTTTGTCTTTTTCCTATTTGAAAATAGTTAAAACCTGCCATAGTCCATAACATACACCTAAATCATTAACAAACAATAAAAAAAAAATGCTTAATTTAAAATATACTATACCCTTTTCTTTGTAGGAAATTATCATAAAGTATGACTTATGGCCTTGGTGTAGGTTTGGAAACTAAATTCTACGAGGCCATACAATTGAAATTAAGAAAAAATTAATGAGAGCTTGAATCCATTAGTGCCAAAGAGCACTTACCCAAAAAGCATCTTTAAAAATTCTATGAAGCAGTAGAGCAAATGGGGTAATACCCCCTCTTCACTTGTTTTCGTGTATGTTGAACTATTATGTGTATAGATCTTTCTTGAAGTGAAAGAACCTACTTGAATCACTTCTCTACTCTTGTATTCATTTCCTTTCCCATAAATTTTGTTAAGGCTTATGCTTATTTATCCCAAAAAAATATTTTGAATTACTATACAGAGGGGCATTTCCTATAGCCTTACATGGATGACCATGTTGAGAAGTATTTAAGGTATCTAAGGCATGTGTCAAATCCATGTTTTAGCTCCATTGCAAGGTGCCAATGTTCATGAAAATATTCCATTAGTAAGGTATATTACTTATGGGTTCCCGAAACTGTCTATGGCACCTTTACTAGTTAGGTCTTTGGGGCTTAACATTCCCCAAGAGTTGGTTATTGGGAGGCCCTTTTGCATAGTGGTTTTCTTAGTTATACCTTAGATTTTATATGGATGTGCTATATCATTCTTCATGTCTAGCTGGCCACAGGTTAATCATTTTCATTAGTTAACACATAATTTTTCATGGTGATTCACCACGCCACTTTTTTCATAGCATAGAGAATATGGTATTTCTCTTGACAAGAGAGAACCACTATACATTAGGTGAAGGGTGATTCTCAACATGGATGAGACTACCATGTTGACTTTCAAAAGTTTCTCATTAGATTAGTAGAATTAATTTCTTGTATATTTTGAAGTATTTGACAAAAGAGCACCACAAAACATAACTAACTGTTGACTAGGCCTTTCAACCCATGCACATTAAGATGAGTAAACCATATATCGAGACCTTTTATTTATAGGACAATATTTTGGGAATGCCACAAGTTAGTTGGTCATCTAACATGGGAGAACATGTTTACTCTTTACCTAATTCTTAGGGAGGAATCCCTTTGATTTAATCCTTAATATCTATTCAAGAATTAAGTGCTTCCACTACCATGTGTAGTATGTTTAGTTTATCCATGTGGGAAATGCCACATTTAAACAATTTTCCTCCATGAGTTTACCTAATATTAGTTTTCCCTCTATTTATTTTGTAGTGCCTACATATATGTTTTTTTTGCGGGGTAAAAGCCTTAGTTTTAATGCTAGAAATGAATTGTTATATAATTTTAATTTTCCTATAATTAGCCTAAAATACCAAAAGTTTGATTCCCATTTGGTTGGGATGTAATAAAGGCCTTGATCCTACTTCTTGTTTCCTCACTAGCACCATGGGTACTAATGCTTTTGAAATGCCAAATGTCTTAAAAGGTAGTACACATTCTATGACATTAATGTTTGTAGAGCTAAGCATGATTTTTGGGGAACTAATGTCTCTTTTGAAATAATTTCTTTGGGAGTAATAATGTCCCTATGGGAATTAATGTCTTTGATGGAACTATTATACCTAGGAAAATACC
The DNA here is from genome assembly GCA_031772625.1 of Pinus tabuliformis. Lineage (NCBI taxonomy): Eukaryota > Viridiplantae > Streptophyta > Pinopsida > Pinales > Pinaceae > Pinus > Pinus tabuliformis. The sequence continues at coordinate 993,342,606 of CM062806.1, read as the reverse complement.
TTGACAAGGTCTTAATATTTAGAAAACATCTAGATGGGGTGACCATAGGGTACATCAAGTCATGGTACATGTATTCGAAATTTGGTTTATTACACAAAGATACATCTCTTAGCAAGGTTAGATAATCCTGATATACCAAAATTGATGAATCATGTTATTTGATAGGACCTTTCATGGTAATCTATTCCTAGAAAATTTACATCTAATATCCCAAGGTTTGGTAGAAAACTAATAGAGGAGATGGACCCTTTACATGCACTCTATGACCTAATTCCCTCTATGCACTTCAAAATCCATGATAGACAACAATATATGTTTCATATTTCCTAAAAGACCCTTTAGGATTTGTATAATTAGTTTTCTTCTTTGGATATGGAATTTACAACTCATTTGTAGTTGCTTATTAGGTGTAAGACCTGGATAAAAAGTTTGACATACTTATATTAGAATAATACCACACTCATATTTAGTCAGATTCATGAGTAGAGATGGCACTTTGAGTTCATTAGGAGAAAAAATGTTAGACAAAAATTTGGCATATTTTTTTACAAAGTATTTATTACCACTCATTATCAAGAATGTTGTGATGTTAGGGCTAGTGATTGAGAAGGAGGAAAGCTTAGATTCCCAACATTTATCTCTTATTTACTTTGAGTATACCACTTTGTATGGTATCAACCCACATGATTCAAGAACATTAATTTATCCTTTGGGATGAAACCAAGAACCACATGTTAATGCTATGGTGGATTCTATTTCCCATGCTTATATTGGCTATATGAGTGGGAAATTAAGTAAAATAACTATTTCCATGAATCTCCCACCTATGGCACCAACAATCGAAACTACTATTGGGATGAAATTAGTGGTGAATTTGTTCATTTCTATAGAACCAGATAATATTTAATAACCTGGAGTGAAGAAAAGGAGCAAGAGGATATTTGTTTTTCTACATGAAAAAAGACTACTACTATGGGCACCAAGGAGAAAAAAACAATGTAATTTTCTCTACAACTTTTGTGGTAGTGCCATATTACTCCCTAGTTATCAAGGATGGATGAGATTCATCTTTATTTTTCCTAGTAGGGAACCTCACAACAACCTATTGTTTAAACCAATCTGTTCCCTGCTTAGCAAAAAGAAATGGTTTTCCTAAATCCTCTAACTCCACAAAGGGACATAACATGTTTCCCTTGGTAAGAGGGTGCAACATCTAGTGCTAAGGTTACATGTGTGACCATATACTAGATTGTAATTAGGAAAATATTATGCGTGGTTGTTTGGATAAGGACCTTGCATGTACCTCTTATATCAAGGTAACTCTATAGATAGGAAAGCCATGATTTGGCATAATTCTTCCCCCACATAAGGATGTACTTCATAGGTTTATGCTTAATTTTAATGCATGGGATTCCCATAATTATTTTATTGTTTAAGAATAACTTGGGGACCTTAATCCATGTCAACCTTACAAGTTCTTAAAATATTCCCAGCACAACATAAATCACTATTGTCTACTAGACCCTTGGAAAACTAGTTTACTTACATTTAGCTAAACTAGAGTAAGTATACACTTCCCTAAACGATAATTTTCCAAATTCATGTAGTCTAACATGGGAATATTTTTTATGAGAGAGCCTCCTCTTACATTATGTCTATCATGTTGGAGAGGAACTATCAGTTTTCTATATATTTCCTTCCATGTCAAGGTGTTTTATGGCCACACATACAAGCCTTATGAAATCATTATCACGTTCCTTGTGGACCTAGGTTGTCAATGCTCCATTAGATTATAATATTTTACTTGGTTGAAATTGGTTCTACATGATGATGGATATAACCTCCTTAATATTTATATATTTTTTTTCTTTCCCCGTCATGAAGGTGGTCACTATCAAAAAATTAGAATATTGCATGAATGGTTATATAACTAATAATGGCATGAATATTTTGCTTACCTACTCAAATTTACCTCAAAAAATACTACTCCCATTTGTATGATTTATTTAGCTATTTTCTTTCCTAAAGCATTTCTAGATCCTTGGGTTGTGTCTACTTTTTTAGAAGATGAATCATTTCGAGAGATCATGCTACTTAGTGTGAATAGCCTTTCCTACTAGATGACACATTCAACATAAAATCATGTCGATCAAGACCCCTAATATGATTTTGATTTTGATAAGTATCCTTTACTCACATGGGTTGTCACTCCACCCACTTCACATGAATTCCTAGTTACTAAGGTGCTTATGCATGAATCCATCATGGATATCATTACCTCAATTACTAGGACATGGATATGTGTCACCAAGTATATTTTCTTCTTGATTTGGAAAGGTTGGAGGTTGAGTTATAAACCGTTTTTTCTAATGATGATGTTGAGTGGTGCACGTCTCCCATTATGAAACATTGTGGCTTTTTAGAAGGGAAATTGGAAAACATATCATAGTCTATACACATTTATATTTTATTTATACTAGGTATTATGAAACAAATCATGATAGTGGATCTTATTCTCCTCATGATGCCAAACTCCACATTTCCTTATTCAAAGAATTTCATGATTTTTTTTCTTGGACTTATTAAGGAATCCATGAAATTAATCATTATGTTGTCATGGACGAGATCAAAATGTACAATAGATCCATGTCCCTTGAACAAAATATTTGGCCAATACTCCCAATAAAGTAGTTTACATCAACTTGGAGGTTGAAAAGTCCCTTTTTTCTAGCTTTCTCTATCTGGTTTCCTTGATTAAATGGGTATTCAATTTCATTTTAGTCACCATTAAAGAAGGAAAAGTCTATATATAGGTTGATTATAGAGATTTAAACAAGGGTTCCTTTAGGGATATTACCCTGCTCCATTCATTGATGACATTATCAACTTATTTACTAAATGTGAAATATTCTTTTTCATGAATGAATTCCTTGGCATCAAATATAGATAGAGTTAGAAAATTAGACTCAAAATTCCTTCATTTGTCTTTATGTTGATTTTATTTTATTGTAAGTCACCATTTGGTCTTAAAAATTCTATGGAATCTTTGATTGAGCCATGTCATATGCTTTTTATGATATCAATCATATGGTTGAGTCATACTTGGTTGAATTGGCTACTTGATATAATAAGCATGAATATCATGGAATTTGTGGCCATATTTACCTAATGTCAATACTAAAACATCCAATGGAACATACTTCAATAGATATTTTGAGTGAACCTTCTAGAGTTTGTTATGTCTAAGTATAGGATTATGGTTGATCCTTTGTGTTGGAGAATGGAATAGGGCAACTTTTGATTAAATTTCTCCTTAACCATAATAATTATTTGTGATGTTTATTTATCTTCTTTTGTTTCTTTATTATATATTCTTCATCAAACAATTATCAAGTGCAAAAAAAAATAAAGACAATGGACTCATAAATTAGGCTCCACACCAGGGAAAAACCCCTCCAAGGGGAAAACGTGTAAATAATATCTTCTCTTCTTATATAATTCGCTTCAAATGAGAAAATGAAGACCTAAATCCTTAGACTGAGTCCTCTTATAAGAATAAAATCAACCCTCTAACAATTCTTTCCAAATAGGTCAGAGATCATCGAAAATAACAAGGATGAATTCTTCTCTAACCGGCTTCCATCTTCAACTTTGGCCCCCAACTTTGACTTGTAACTTCGACCCTATAGTAGCTACAGAAACCTTCATTCTCACGTGTGTCAACTCTTCAATAATACTTTATTCAAATAAATAAATGTATCCAATGTCAAACTAGATCAAATTAGATTATTTGGCTCTCCTACCTCTTGGATCTACACCTTCACTATAATTCTTGAGTTCTATACCTTCAATCTTCCTTCCTTAATGCTCCTTGCTTCATATCTAAATTCTTGATGAGAGAGATCGAATTGGTGATCAATTAATGTCGATGTTGCTTCTATTTATACATATGTGTGGGGTTTGAATTCCATCTTTTAGGTTGACTTCTCATTTCCTAGGCCAATTTTTGTTTTGAGGTTTTTAGGACTTTATAGACTCAAAATGAATATCTTTTACATGTTAAATCATGCCTGATAGGGTCTTATACAAATAATAATGACTCTCTTGACTGAAGAAAATTATTCTTTTGACATGAAAAACCCTAGAGGCATGAAGATCGTGATTGACCTATATGACCATCTAAACGAAGCATGAAACTGATTCTTAAAATAATATTTTCCTTTTTCTTGTAAAATAAAATATAAATAACAATTTGAATAAATTCATAATTATGAAGACCTAAACTAGTTACATTTTCGAAGAGTCCCTATTAACTAGGGATGTATTTACAATTGTACACCTGATACAAGGTTATTCTCAAACTGCATTTTTCTCATAAGAAGAGTCAGATTGTTAAGACATATTTAAGCATCAACATTATGGACAACATTATGAACATGGTAAGGCCTTAACTTTGACAAGATCTTTATTATACAAGATAATAGTGTTAGGAGGCTTTATGTGAGGTACCACACTACCTCTTCAAGGTACATACCCCATCTAGATGTTCAATAGGTATGTCCTTTAAGGACTATTCTTCTATTGGCTTCTAAATCATCAAAGAATATTAGTCATCTTCAACCACTCTTATCTTCGATACCTATCAAATCCTCAAAGAGTATTGGTCCATTTTCTATCTTGGATTTTTTATCCTCAAGGAAATATTAGATGATTATCGAATCCTCCATCCACCAATCTCTCCCCTTGTCCTTCACTTAGATGTATGATTGTTAGTCTTGGCATAATGCATGACATGATAAGAAGAGAATGTGAATATCATGTTTATCATCACTTCCTCTCAACCAGAGAGTAGATCCTTATTCCCACTTGATTTAGGGAATAATTACTTTCTCCTTAAAAAATATTAAGGAGACTTAATACTCTCTCTAAAGTTAAGAGGATATTATTTCACTTCCTTTCAATAGGGAAGTCATAAATATAAGATCACTATCTTGTTTACATAAGTGTATCAAATACCAGTTCTTCCCGGAGATAAATGCATGGGTCCTTCTTTCCTTTTTATCTCATCTTATTGAGTTTATTTATTCCTAGATGTTGTAGAGCCATATTATTCACTCACTCTTATTACTGGATTTAGGACATCAATCTTTCATATCACTTTCTTCTAGTAATTAATGAAGGTGTTGTATTGTTCCTTATCAAACTTCAAGCTAGTCATAACTCCTTCTTAAACATGAAAGTGATCTTTGTTTATGAACATTAGGTTATCTTCTTACACTGCTAACTTCTAATCCCAAGATGATGATGTAAACATATTGACTACATAATTGCCACAACCATATACTCAATTCATATGTTATTTGAATTGATTTCAACACCAACAGTTGAAATTCCTCAACTGTCATTATGCATTCATACAATATCCTTCTAGATAGAAAAATGATATGTGAACTAGATAACTAATTTTGAAATTTTAATATCATACTTACCTTAACATGATGACCATCTCATCAAATCCTTGAGGAAAATTAATTACTTATCATTTAATTGTCAACTCAGGGGTTTCATAAAACTTTTGAAGCATGCGTGCACTATATATGCTAGAAATTAACTTCCAATTTAGATCAACCTAACTACTAAACCAAATAACGAAAAACCAAATTCACCTATTCTAATTAACAATCAATTCAAAATAAATTATAATATAGTGTGTGGAATTGAAATTTTAATTTATCACACTTGCAGAAATTGAAATCTTAATCTGCCACACTTGCACGAATTGATGTCTTAATCTACCACACTTGCGGGAATTGAAAATCACACCATTCTTTCGAAAATGAAATTGTATGAAATGAAATCTACTTTAAGGGATGATGTGTGCATTATCAAATCAAGATCCTATGAAATGAATAATCAAAACAACATGATATGAAATGAAGGCTTAAATAATCATTCTTAACCTCTAGATATGAAAGAAAATAAAAGCAATCACTCTTAACCTCTCACATACGAAAAGGTATGAAAGAAATAAATCTTAATCTATGAAAAACAATCAATCTCAATCTATGAAAAACAATAAATATCACACATTATAGATGGCCAGTCGAAAAGCATGAGGGATGGAAAGTTGAGAGGCTCAAAATACAAGCATAACCAAATCAAAGAAAACATCACTCATGAGCATGGTTCCAAATCCAAATTCTATATTCAAATCATGAGAATTTCCCAAAATTTTCACATGCCTTTGAAAGGAGGAAGCTCTCCTATTTATACAAAAACATAAGAATCTACCTCATTAATGGAGGTTCATTATACTCTCCCTAGATCCCTAGAAAATATCAAAGAGTTACAACTTAAATAGGTAATGATGAGACACATATCCTCTTTGACCTTTATCCAAATCTTCTTCCATATCTTGAAGAGAATTCAAATTTGAGCATTGGAGGCTACATAAGGGTGCCTTGGAAGCTTCCAAATGACCTACACATGTCATGAAACTCAAGCCACTTTTAAGTATTAAAGTATATGCATTTTTTCTATGTTTTAACCATTTAATTCACTTATAATACTAGAAATCATTAACTTTTAGAAAACACAAATGGAACCCATATAATTTTGAAAATGGAGGCTAATGAAAGGATATATAGACATGGAGTTGCAACATGTGAGTGAAATGGTGGTGATAAAAGTGAAAGTGGATGATATTTTGAATAGGTTCTGGAGACTCTACATACCCCGCAACTGATGTTATTGCATGTCCCCATTCAATTTGCTAGATTTTTTAATCATGATTTGCTTTTGAATGAGATTGGCTTATATCATATGTCCTTAAACTTTGCATTTGATAGTATTCGACAATTTTATTTCGTTTTGCAAAGCATTCCTTGTCATACATTGAATTGCAACATGTTTGGTTGGTTCTTGTGTGACAACCAAATCTTATTTGGTAATTGTTCTTTTTTTTCAATACCTTGTTTTGTTTGGTTGCAGCAAGATTCATTGAACATATTTAAGAATGCATCTTTAAATCAACCATATAATATGCTCATCACTTAGTATTTATTTGCAAATCACATAACTTTTGAACCATAATGAAATCTTAATGATTATAACAAGTATGTTAGGATGGAATGAAGTGAGATGAAATGAAATAATATGAAGAGTGATCTTAAATGGATGCCCCTTTCCCCCAACTAAAGGTGTTTACGGTTTTTTTTCAAATGAGAAAGGAAATATGGTGAAGTATTTTCCAGAGATTATAACTTTAGTATTCAAGCAATTCTATGATTAAAAGCTAGAAAAGAACATACCTTTACTTACCTAGGAAGTGGACAAACTGTTCATATGTCGAGAAGTTGTAGCCATTGCTAAATCATGGACTAGAATTTAGAATTTCATCTGCTTCTTGGTTGCATAAATGATGGATGAGGAAGTGAAAGTGGATTCTTTATTGTTTCTGCTAAATCTGTTGTATCTGCTGGAAAATGCTGAAATGATATAGTCTTCACTTGCTTCGAACCTCGATGGTACGATTCCAGTCATGCGGATAAATTTGTTGTTGTCGAGCATGAAGAGAATTCATTGGATTACCGGCCATTGATGAATGTTGTTAACCAATGCGGGGAAAACTTGCCATTAATGTCAACGAGTGCCAAGGTACCTAAGTACATCTTGCAAAGTTTGAATAAATGAGATGATGTCAAGCCACTTGCAAGATTTAACGATCAAGGGACATTGATGTATTCCCATGATTGTCAACAAGAGAACTTGTCATTGATGCATACAAAGCCTCAAGGTACTAATAATGACTCTAGCCCTGAGCCTAGATAATTCGTTGATGTTGATAGGCTAAGCCTTGTTAGAAGGGAGGCCTTAAGGAATCCTCCATCATCTAACGAGAGAATTAATTAATGATTTTGAAGGACTACAAATGAAATTTTTTTGCAGTGGATTCAAAGTTTATTTGAAAAAGAGAAAAGGGAAAGTGGAATGAATCAACTTTGTAGGGGAGCTGAATGGTTTTATTGCTAGGTTTAAAGTTAAGTGAAAGTGAGGTAGGAAAATGAGATGAAGATTTTATTTACTGAATAAGTAGGGATGCAATGGTAGGATAGGCATCTGAAAGCTCTCAAGTGTTGGATCTGATCTTACATAATATTCTCATGCTTTGATGTTCCATCTTTGATGTTGCTTTGATCATGTTTTTGTGAAATAAATGTGGTCTTTGAGAGAGACACTGTTTGGTTATGGTCATCTATTCTTCCTCCTGGAACTTGCAAAAAAAATTACTTATTCTGCAATGGAATGTAAGATTATTAAAAGATAGAGTTAATAAATCTCTCTATTAATGAAATTTACACAAAAAACCTGATGTCGATACTAATAAAACCAATTCATGAAAGAAAACCAAATGAAGTTTTACTTGTATCGAAACTAGTGCCTCAGGTTACCTGTCGTGTCTTGTCAAAAATTTATTCATTCTTTTTCTGTTTCAAACTCTGATAATAGCTTTCTTATTATGTAGATCTCGTCAATATCTTTCTAAAAATGCTTGAATCGTCGAAATTCGATGTCGGATGAGAAAGTTTGGCTGATTTGAAATTTGGGTGAAACAGTGAAGATTTCCATGAGGTTTCTCAGTTGTAGGATTGTGCCCTTCTTGCATCTAAAAATCCTGTCAATCTTCTTTGGTTGAATCATGACATAAAAATTTTCTGTTTGTGATGTCGTTGGCTTCTGTACCTACAAGACTCAAAGAAGCATGATCATAGAAAAATACCTTATGAAATGAAAATACATCTCTACAAGATTCAATCTTCCATGTACAGGATTCTCTTCAAGGTATTTTGCAAAGCAATAATCCTGTAGATGAAGCACCCTTATCGTTCTTCTTCTTGTTCCATTTTTAGTGTTGAAAAATGAGCTGGCAAATGGTGGGTGACTGTGTAATAGTGATGTGGCAGCGGGTGACATGGAAAATGGATGATATGACATGTTGATTGTTTGACGGATGGTATGGCGATGAATGTGCAATATTGGCCAATGTTGTGTTGTCATGTGGTGGCAAAATCGTTGTTTAATTAATTTTGTGTCAAAACTGTAGAATATTTAACAAATTTCAATCCCCGCAAGATTTGAACTCATTACCTCCATTATGCAATTTGAATAAGTTACCAATAAATCACAAGTCACATTTATGAATTTAATGGAATTTTGGAAATTTTAATTATTCTAAAAATGAAAATTGAAACAACAAATTGACAAATGACCAATCTAAATCCAGGATTTTTAGGAAAATATAATTCTAGAATACTTGCTAAATCATTTTTCATATCTTTTGAATTCATCATTTCCAATATTTTTAGGAAAATGGGATTCCAAAATATTTGCCAAATTATTTTTCATGTCTTTTGAACTCATCATTTTTGCCTAGAAAGTGGATTTTTTAACCAATTTTTATTCTATAAAAGCTTGGAAAATGTTTATAATTTATTTTATATAATTTCTTTTTGTTGTAGGTTGTAAGCATGGAGAAAATATCATTTCTGAAAATTTTTGTAGTAAACATTATTTTATTTTATTCTTTATTTTTTAAATAATTAATATTTTTTTGTTATTTAATTATTAGTCTTTTATATCATTTTTTTTTATTGATAGATTTTTTCTCTATAGCTTGGCAATGATGTTGAGTGACTGGCCATGGTTCTATGGCTAGTATGTTGGATGGTAGTGGCTGCTAGCTGCATTTAATTGAAAACCATTTATTTCACGCAACCTTGCAAATAAGGCTCCAAAGAACCTTGGAAATCTCTCAAACGGTTATGAATATTGAGGAAAACGTCTGCTCTAAATGATGATTCACCTCGTTTTGAGAAAAACCCATGTTTTATATTTTTGAGATTCATTTTGCATTTTGTCACAAAATGGTTTTAAAAATTACATTTTTAACTTTTACATATTTGGTGTCTGCTCACGGAACTGCTGCATGAAATTCATTTTTTTCAAAATCAGGAGAATGCAACATTATTTTTCTATCCAGCCAGAGCTCCAAGGTCGACGAGATTTAGATTAAATCATTTATTTGGATGTTTAAAGGAGGCGAAGCTTGAGCAATGAAAAAGAAAATCCAAATTCAAGAACCCCTTGAGTTTTATGTTTTAGTTGTTATTTTTTATTTATTTATTTATTTATTTATTTATTTTTTTATTATAATTGCTTTGTTCTATTTTAATAGGTTTTGTTAATTGTTTGATTTAATTTTTTTTTTTATTTTCATTTTTGTCTTTGTGTTTTTATTTATTTATTATTTATTTTTTTTGTTTTTTTGTCAAATTACTAAAATGCAAGAAAATAAATACAATCTAAAAATTCTAAATTCTAAATAAAAATGCAATTAAGAACTTAAAAAAAATGCAATCAAGTTTGATTTTATTTTTCCTAATTTATCTATTTGAATTTTCTATTTTCAAGTAAATGAATGTTTCCAATGGAGCCATGTGTGTAACAGAATGATAGATATACTCATATGTAGGTTTGAAATATATTCTTTGATACATACCCATATATGAGAGACCAACTGTCTTGATTGAGATGATGTTAGAAGATACTGAAGAATGGAATATTGGGATCCAATGACTATCTTGAACCAAGATTCAATATAATCTTATCTTCCTTGGCTTATTACTATCATGCCACGCAAGTCTTCACATATGTGATCTCCATTCATAGAATCTGGGGGTAGGCATGCATGAAAATTTTCAATATTAGGTTCCAATAAGTACTCTTTATCGACGGGCATCCATGATTCTTGGTCCTTATTTGAATCTTCTTCTTTTGGTGAATCATTTTGTGGTACCTCAACATTTTAAGTGGATTGGGGTGTTTTATTGTTGGGGATTTGAAATTGTTGTGCAAGTAATGGGAAAGGTCGAATTGATATTAACTAAGGGTGAAATGGATGTTGTGGTGGAGGTGAATAGTATGAATAGTATTGAGCTTGACATTGAGCTTGGCATTGAGGATAGTGAGGAAAAGATTGAGTATATGTAGGATTTACTCTGTAAGGCTCTTCCCAACCCTGTTTCCAAGATTTTTTTTGAGATTGGGATTGAGATGGCCAAGGTTTCCAAGGACAAGGTGTTTGCCAATTACTTTGAGATTGTTGTGCATAACCCTGAAATTGTGCACAAGGATATTGCATCATATTGGGTTGATGAGGTTGCCATGGTCCTCTTGGAGCTTGATTCACTCCATTATCCTTTAACCTTGGTAATGATGGGCAATCTTTAGTAGCATGTGATCCTACAAAAATTTTACAAATTTTAATGTTATCAAGTGGACATTCATGGAAAGAAACATTCTTAACTTTTTGCTTGTTTTTCATTCTTAGCGTCTCAATTTGTTCATTTAAATTACCAAGAATGTTTAACAAACTTTTAAGTTCAGTTTGAATTACCAATCCTGTTGTCAACTTACTTTCCCTTGCCATAACTAGATCTTGAGGAGATCTTCCATACTTTTCTTTTCCTCTTGATATGTTCTTTCATAGTTCACAAATCTCTTGAAATGACAATTGATAAACATCTCCTTTTCCCACTAGCTTAATAATATCAATCCATTCATCTTTTATAGCATTTAGTAGGAGAGTTTTTAATATGTCTAATCCTAAATTATACATTTTAGATCTTTCGATATTATAAATAAATATCTCCACTAGGTCTTCTAGATTTTCAACCTCTTTTTTATTCATCTTAAAGACTTAATTTATAAGGTCATGGTGTTTGTAATGATTTTTATATTTTTCCAAAACTTATCTTTTCATATCATCCAATGTCCTCATAGAATTTGTTCCTAAAGTCATGAACCATCTAAGAGCTCTATCCTTCAATGCTGTTGGAAACAAATTCAATTTTTGAATGTGTAATGAGTAGCCATAAGATCTACAAATGATTTCAAATTCAAAAAGAAAAGTTTTTGGGTCTTCTGATTTGATACCTTTGAAGTTAGGAAGTACGAATGGAGGGATGTTCTTCATTTGAAAATTCACATATATTTCTTGAATGGGAAATCCAAAAGGATCTCCATTCATTTCTTCATCCTACTTTTTCATCTCTTCTACTTGCAAAAATAAGAATTCATGATGTGGATGTGTGGCTCTTACTGCACCACGTGGTATAGTGGGGGCGGTAGGTGATTGAAGATATATATATATATATATATATATATATATATATATATATATATATATATATATATATATATCTATATCTATATCTATCTATATATATATATATATATATATATATATATATATATATATATATATATATATATATATATATATATATATATATATATATATATATATATATATATAATTTGCAACTAAATTATTTATGCCTCTACATGATGCATCTAAAAAAACACTAAAGAAAACGAACTCTAGACTGAAAGCTAGTTCCTATGCACACTTTCCCGGCAACCGCACCAAAATGTTGAGGCAAATTAATTACCTATTATTTAATTTTCAACATGAAGGTTTCGTAAAACTTGTGAAGCATGCGTGAACTATATATGCTATAAATTAACTTCCAATTTAGATCAATCTAGCTATTAAATCAAATAACGACAAACCAAATTCACCTATTCTAGTTGAACAATCAATTCAAAAGAAATTATAGTATAGTGTGTGGAATTGAAATCTTAATATATCACAGTTGCCGGAATTGAAATCTTAATCTGCCACACTTGCAGGAATTGAAGTCTTAATCTACCACACTTGTGGGAATTGAAAAGCACACAACTCTTTCAAAAATGAAATTGCATGAAATGAAATCTACTCTAAGGGATCATGTGTGCATTATCAAATCAGGATACTATGAAATGAATAATCAAAAAAACATGATATGAAATGAAAGAAAAACCAATCATTCTTAACCTCTAGATATGAAAGCAAATAAAAATAATCACTCTTAAACTCTCACACATGAAAAGATATGAAATAAATAAATCTTAATCTATGAAAAACAATAAATCTCAATCTATGAAAAGCAATAAATCTCACACATTATAGCTAGCCGATCCAAAATTATGAGGGATGGAAAGTTGAGAGGCTCCAAATACAAGCGTAACCAAATCAAAGTGAACATCACTCATGAGCATGGTGTGAAATCCAAATTCTATATTCAGAACATGAGCATCTCCCCAAATTTTCACATGCCTCTGAAAGGAGGAGGCTCTGCTATTTATAAAAAAACATAAGAAGATACCTCATTAATGGAGGTCCATTATTCTCTCCCTAGATCCCTAGAAAATATCAAAGAGTTACAACTTAAATAGCTGATGATGAGACACATATCCTCTTTGACCTTTATCTAAATCTTCTTCCATATCTTGAAGAGAATTCGAACTTGAGCGTTGGAGGCCACATAAGGGTGTTGTGGAAGCTTCCAAATGACCTACACATGTCATGAAACGCGAGCCACTTTTAAGTATCAGCAAGTATATGCATTTTTTCTAAGTTTTAACCATTTAATTCACTTATAATACTAGAAATCATTAACTTTTGGAAAACACAAATGGAACCCATATAATTTTGGAAATGGAGGCTAATGAAAGGTTATATGGACATGGAGTTGCAACATGTGAGTGAAATGGTTGCGATAAAGGTGAAAGTGGATGATATTTTGAACACATTTTGGAGACTCTACACAAATCATCAACTTACTTGATTTATTCAAGATCAACATCCGTTTTCATGATCCATTTCCATTTAAATCTTTCTCCATGCATCCATTTTAATCATAGTGTTGATGGATCAAACTTGATTACGAAGCATGTTCCTTGGAGTTATCAATGTTAATTCCCTTTCTTTTTTGAAGACTATACTTGATGTTGATCAAAATCGTTATATCTATACCATTCTACTTTGTGAGAGAGTTTTGATCTCCATCAATTTCAAATCATGTCAAATTTCTTCTTTTGAGCATCATGTAGCCATATGGAAGACTTACCAATCACATTCATAACTAACTCTTCCTTCATGATTCTTTTAGATATGAACCATGGCATAGGAAAGAATAAATTAAAATATGCATACCTTTTCTTTCATATAATCATCTTGCCATCCTTTGAATGAACTTTCTTCTTATACTTGTCAAGGATAGGTTTCCTTTCCCAAGAAGAGAAAGATTTTCATTATGCCTTTCATACTATGACTTGAACATTAACATTCATTCATCCAATATTATTTGCATACAAGATGTAATATATAGTAGTCATAATGTTACTTCCAAGAATATTCCATAATTATGATTCTTATAGGATCTTAATGATCCTTCTTATGACAACCTCTAATAATATGCTCCAGTCTTCACATTCTCTTTAACCAAGTGATTTTCCCAAAGAAACTTGATTATATAGGATTTACTTCTACTATCATATACTTCTATCTATGATGGCATGCTCTTACAAAAACCAATACTCTTCTAAAGTATACAACAATGCATGCTACTCTACTTTCTACTTAATAAAAGAAAGACGAATTTTATAAGGAACTTGATAACGATGAAGCTTCCTTAAATAGTAAATATCCTTGGGGTCCTATCCTTTCATATTCTTATCCCTTTTCTTCATTTATGCAAGATTCACTTCTTTCCTTTCTTTTGTTCTTGTGCTTGTTTGGAAAACCACTCTTAATGTGTCCATACTTGTTCCATCCATAGCATTGAATCTTGGAAATTTCCATCCTCTTCTAGAACATTCCAAACTTCCCTTCCTTTAGCTTTGCGGTCCTAGCAATAAAATCTTGAGACCTTCCATTTGATTTAATTTCATCCTTTGCATTGATCCTATATTCTTCCAAGATACGTTGATCCCATAACTCATCAAAATCTGTAGTATCTTTATTTGATTAGATGTTGGTTGCCAAACTACTCCAATCAGGTGGCAAATCATTTAGCACACAAATAGTCATTTTAGAGTCTGAAATAGTCTCCCCTATCCCTTGCAGTTTCTCCCTTGTTTGTGATATCTTCATCATATAGGTGTCCATGTATTCATCTTTTGATTTAATTATTTTATATAATTTATTACTCAAGTAAATATTAGTAACTGATGTACTTATAGAGTAAAATTTTACTATCTTAGCATGCCTAGCCTTCGATGTCTTCAAATCAACAACAAAGCGAACATGATGATCTTTTACAGATTCAACAATGATTCTTTGTGCCTTGAATTCTCCCTCGTATTTTTCTAACTCTTGAGTATTCTCTTTGTCTGGTATAGCTACTTCACTAAGGAAATATTCCATGACTTCATTTTTTGTGCGTGTCAATTCAATCCACTTCTTTAATGCAAGGAATTTTGTTGATCCAACGAGCTTGTTTCTTTCATTGCAAAATTATCTATGTGATCTGTATATTGATACATAGAAAAAATTTGTCAATCATGAGTACTTCCTTTTGATGATGTCTCCAACTATCTTGATGTTTTCAAGATCACCAAGGAGACTTCAAAGATTCCCTATAATGATGTCTTGAAACAACTTGAAAAGGTGAATGATGATCCCAGGATTCCTTAATGCTTCCTCTTATTTAAGATAATTTACTAAATAATCTTTAATAAGAACTTTTCCTTCCTTTTTTCAATAAGATCTTAATGATGAGGTCTTCTTCAATGAAGGCTTGATGTAGTTCTCTTCCTTCTAGGCCAATATATCTTTTTATTCTTTCCCTGTGTACTTTTGCAAATGATTCCCCTTGACAAAACCTTTAATATGATATTCGAGTTTCCTTCTCTTGTTCACCTTAGCTCCGATACAAGGTTGGAGAATGTAGTAGGATAACTATTAATTAAATTTTTCCTTAACCTTAATAATTTTTTGTGAAATTTATTTATCTTCTTGTGTTTCTTTATTAGACCTTCTTCATCAAACAATTATAGAGTGAAAAAGCAATAAATACAATGGACATAGAAATTAGGCTTCAAGCTAGGAAAGAGCCATCCAAGGGGAAAACTCAGAAATAATCCCTTATCTTCTTATAGAATCTACTTCAAATGATAAAAATAGGATCCAGAACCCTAGAATAAGTCCTCCTCCGAGCACCAAGCCATCTCTCCAAGAATCCATTTCAGTAGGGTCAGAGATCAGACAAACTAACAAGCATACAATTTTCTCTAACCAAATTCCATATTCAACTTCAGCCCATAGCTTCGACCTACAACTTTGACAATATAGTTGTTGTAGAAACTATAATTCTGGCATGTTTCAAATCTTCAAGAAGACTTTCTTCAAACAAATTAATGTCTCCAAAATCAAGCTAGATCAAATAATATTATTTGGATCTCCTCCAATTTGGATCTATAACTTAGCCTCTTGTAATCCAGACTTACAATTTTCAGCCTCCCTTAATGTTGCAAAACCATTGTATTTCACACATATGAGATAATAACGCACAAACCAAACTTTATTCTTTCTTCTTGAGTTCTTCTATACCTTCACTCTTCCTTGCTTTATGCTTCTTTCTTTACATCAAACTTCTTGATGAGATAGATTGAATTGATGATCAAATGAGGTAGATGTTGCTTTTATCTATACACACATTAGGGGACTTTTGAGGTCTAAAATGGGCCTCCTAAGAAAAAAGTACAACCAAAATAAAATTTATAAGAACCAATAAGATTGAAGATGATGATGTCAACCATGGAGGATGATTCACAATTTTTGGAGTGAAAAAGTAAAGATATTAAAAAATAATAAAATAATAAAACTACTTTTTCAACTCATATTTTCAACTTATCTCCCTAAGGTTTTACTCAAATTTTGAGTGGGTGTACTTATTGGATGAAAAATTTAATTCCTCATCCAAAGCTTACCCATGTTTCATACTTTCGATGGACCCTGCTACACGAAAAATGAGAAATACATGAAAAAACATTATTGCAATCATGCTTTTCATGTATTTCTTAGTTTTCATGTAGCAGGGTTTATTGAAAGTATGCAACATGGGCACTCCTTGGATGAGGAATCAAATTATGCATCCAACTCATGTTTCCACTCGAAATTTGAGTAAACCAATAGGGAGATAAGTTAAAAATAGGCGTTGAAAAAAGAGTTTTTTTTTGCGCCTAAAATTTGATGATGTCATCTAATCTTATTTTATTATTTCGAATATTATTTTGTAATTTCCTTAGGAGGCCCAGTTTAGACCTAAAAAATCTCCAATGTGTGTGTGGTTTGAATTCCTCCTTTTAGGTCGAATTCTCATTTCCTGGTACAACTTGTGCATGGAGCTTTTTAGAACTTTCTAGAGTGAGTAGAAATAACTTTTACATGCTACATATTGTCTAATAGGGTCTTATACAAGTAATAATGAATCTTTTGACTCAAGAAAAATATTCTTGTGACGTGAAAAACCGTAGAAGCATGAAGAACAAGCTTGACCTAGATGACCATCGAAATGAAGCATGAAACACATACTTAAAATAATATTATTATTTCTTCCTTTTCATGTAACATAAAATATAAATAATGATTTGAGTACATTGACAATTATGAAGACCAAAACTAGTTACATTTTCCAACGCTTTTATATTTGAGGGGATAGTCCAATTGTAGGGGGTAATTTTATTTTTTTTGCTAAGGTTCATTAATAACTACACCAAGGTATTGAAAGGTTTCATGTACATTTTGAAGGAGGGTGTGCATTTTGTGTAGGAAAACGAAGTGAAACACTAATTTGAAGCACTTAATATGGCCTTAATATTAAATACACTACTATGTCCCCCACAATATGGTTGAGACTTTTTAATTCAATTTACCAACTTCAAATACACCAATGTTATGGTTCTTTTGTAAGAGGATAGTTTGCAAAAGAAGCATGTTTTGTATTATCTTAGTAACAGTTTGGCTTTCCCAAAACTATCCTGTGTGCATGTTAAAATGTTGGACTTCAAAACTGTTCATGCTATCCATTTTTTAAGGCATTACACACTTCTAGAAATGAATATAATAATCATAAACTCTAACCCCATGAAACTACATTGTACTATCAAATAATTCGGGAAAACACTTTAAATGTATCATTATATTTTAACAACTTGACCTATAATTTATGACTTCTATGTCCACGATCATTGGAATTCATTGACTTGATGTATAAAATTCCTCAATTTAATGATGAAACTATTGTTAATGATTCATTAGTTTATGATTAATTATTTCTCATTGACTCTTATGATCCTTGGTATGTGAATGTCTTGGAATATCTCAAAATCCAATGGTTTAATTATCATTTGTCTATAGACTAGTGTTGAAATATACACAATTAAGTCAAGCATTACATTAGAGTTGATGATACAATCCCTAATATACATGGTTTAGATATGGTATTGCAATAATGTCCATGCCTGAGCATGTTATGGTGATCTTTTTGGTATTACCAAAAACTAGAAAATCTTGTGTGTCATATGCTTTTGTACCAAGTTCTTCAAATTTTATATGAATTCCATCCAAAAGTGTCCAAAAGTGTCATCCTTTCTAGGTATTCAATAAAAAATATATATAAATACCTTTCTCCACTTCGCCCTATGCATATTTTACGAACCTTTTCAAAGTGGGGGATTGATTTCATGACTTGTAAGCCTTCCTCAACTAATGACTATAATTACATCATAATGGTTGTGGGATACTTTAATAAGTGGGTTTATCATATGCCTCCATAACCAATGAAGGAACCATTATGGTATTACTCATGTTTAATCATGTTATCTTTAATTTTAGCATGCCTAAAACAATTTTTGTTGATCCTATGTATTCCTTTAGAAAAAAAATGATGACTAAATTGGTTGCTAGGTTAGGTTTGATCCACGAGAGATTAACACCATTAATGTTTTAAAGGTAATCGTCTATCATATGGTAAGGAAACACAAGTAAAACTAGAACCTTCTGTTACTTTAATACCAAACCTTATAAAAAAGTGCCATCATGTTCACACCATTTCAACTCATCGATGGAGAGTAATTATTTTTACCTATTGAATGTGAAATACCTTCATTTAAACTATACATTATACTATAAACCAACACTTCCGCTATGGAAAAAATTCTATATATTTGACTCATCTTGACGAACATCATTTTGAAGAAACTATGGCTAATAAGACTCATTAAAGGTGAATGAGAGTGAAATATGATAAAAATAATTGACCTTGCTTATTTGTGAAGGGTAATTTGGTTTTGGTTTATGATCAAAAGTATCATAAGTTAAGAGATGGGGAGTTGTAACCTCTATATCATGAAAATTACATCAATATGAGTTCCTTGGAAAAAAGAGCTAATGAGTTGGTTGAATACAAAGGGGACACTTTGCTGCATACTCTCATTTATCTCCATCACAAGAAATATTACATATGAGGACTTAAAAATATATAGTAATTTGTATATTGTGTATTTTAGTGTTTGGTGCGGTGTGAATTCATTTTTTCCTAATGTGAATATTTTTCTATATCGATGCTTATCATGCTTGGTTCTTGATTCATAGATATCAATGTATCACCCAATCTATGTAGGATTTACAGATTGCACCAATTGTAGTACCCAAAATATTTCTTTTTCCACTTGGGTGATCTATTCACCCATAGATTATATAGTGAGTCTAAGCATCGTATTCCTTAGCCATATAACCACTAATGTTATGGAGTGTAGTGTTTTCATCAAGTTATTGCTAAAATCGAATCTCTTGGCATATCTACATTAGTTTTCAATTTAGATTCTTAGTTAGTGGTATTATAGTTGAATATTTTATATATATTTAGAAATCATTTATTATTTCACAAGTATTTATGGATGAAAATAAAATTTGGTTAATTATAATTTTGTTTAATAAATTCCACCAATCATTATCATTTGCACAAGTTTCAACTGTCCTTGTTCTTCCCATCGATATAAATGCTTATAAAGAAATTGAGAGACCCCTCACACTCTCGACGTTTAATGAACAGGGACAAGTGGGGTTCTCAAATCTATTTCATGGAAACCACGTAAGGTTACATGGAAAGTTCTAATCAATTGTGGGACCCCCCTCTCACAAACCACTTACCACCAACCTCCCCTCCCATAAGCCACCTCCACTATCATTGGCACTTGTCATGTTAAATTGGACTAAAATCATGCATGTACATAGAATATGGATGCTCAAGACAATAATTTGGAACCACAAGTATAGGTTGAACTATTTTCATATATATATAACATAAAGTGTCCGAAATATGGGGATTGTACCAAAATAAGCTACATCACCCATGATGATACAACACCTACATATATCCCTAAGACTAGCTAGCTATATTTTATGAAGTAAAAAGTTAAAGGGGATATTGTCATCTAGCCCTCTCGAGTTGTATATTTCATGAAATCACATGATATGATTATTTTTTCACCTCAATAGCCATTCAAATGAATTAGTTACGCCCTCGACATGATGTTGTAATCTTTGTGGGTTACTATAAATTGTCATAATGGGGACACTCATGGTTTGCCCCTTGAGGCTCCTTCACACCATATTGAGGATCATAATAGTGTTGCCATAATTACCTCCTCCCTTTAACTACTAATCATTCGAATTCATGTCTAATTAGGGGGAATTTCATTGGTTTAACTAGATAATGTACATATATGTCATGAAAAGTTACATTTTTAGGTCAATTTACTTGCCAAAAAATACATACTTTAAAAATCCAAAAACATTATCAAACGTTAAAAAAACACATTGTAATTTTTCTTACTAATATCAGCCCGCTAGTCTGCTAAAGGTAACATGATATTAGCATCATGCGTGAAGTTTTCACTATTATATGTGAAGTCCTTGATCACCATGATCAGTTCATCTCACCAATCCGTAAAATCATGGAAACAATAACTTGTCATAAATGATCCATTAGATGGGCAATGTATTTTTTGCATCTCCACATTTGGGGCTTCTTGGCTAAACAAAATTACAAACGGTGTTTAGAAATGAGGTCTTGTCATCAAGAAGTTTTCTAATAAAAGTTCCATTAGGATTGAGCAATATCTAAATTGTTTCTAATGATGTTATCTATACTTTATTAGTTGGTCCCTTAGGCTTACCAACACATTTGAATGCCGGGACGTAGTAAATGAGTTCCTTTGATGCCATGTGGGGGCCTATATATCTAGCCACCAAATTGATAACTTGACGGATCCTCTTTGTTCCTTGAGATATTTATATTTTTCTATGTAATCATCAATGGGAGGTGTAGGTTCATCCCTTCCACCTATCAGGATGACTAACACCCTAAGACATGATAATCCTATTATAAAGTAAATATATTATATCTTTATTTTTATTTTCTCATGGCACATTTGGAAATACCACTTAAGGGGACCCTACTATTGCACTAGTCCCTTCATGAGCATTACATGGGAATTCATGCCTTGGATTCAAAATAAAGTAAGAAACCATAATCCCCTAATATAGTTAGGTTTGGTCCCTTAATGATACCACCTTAGCAACCTAATGTTCACATTCCTTCCACTCATCATGGTGAAGAACAAGGCCATAGACCCAAATATACCACATCTTATTATCTAAGAACACAATCTTTGGCAATATTGAGAAAAATGAAGTTTTTTTAAGGCTTTTCAAGATGGTTGCACCTACCTATTCTATCAACTACAATTGGTCACCTGTGTTGGCTTAAAAACATAAATCATCTACTAATGGTTATTCTCATTTTGCCAACAAGTGAAACCAAATAGGTTATGACCTTCTTGCGTATCCAAACCTAAAATTTCATCAAAATTTAATAAAATTGCAAGTAGAAGGAAGAACAAGGGATGAGGAATTACCAGTTCCTCACAATTTTGAAACTTCTTTGTGGAATATTAGTCAATTTCCACTAGAAATTTGAGAGATAAGTGCATTTATCTCCACAATTTCCAATTTTACCAAGGTATGTGTGTGAATCTTTTTTTTCTTTCTTTTTTTGTATATGTCAAATAGACCTTCTTCAGGCCATTTAGGGTTGAATTAAACCATCTTTTCCCACCTTCGTTACCTAATAATCTAGTCATTTCTACATGTTTTTACATTCATAAGGTTTTTTAAGTATTACTATGCAAATTTAACATGGGATCTAGTGTTGTTGACGTTTATTTCAAGATTGGGTCACTCTATTTGCAATTTTAATGGTGAAGCCCATTGAAACACAACGTGTGTTTTGTCATTTGGTGTATAGAAATATAGTTTTCCTTTCCACTTGGTGGTATTAAATGTCAGTTTTCTATCACTATGACAGGGATTTAATCATGTTAGGTTGTAGTGTTAATCCTTCTCATCTACATGTCATTTAACTTATATATTAGAGCCTACCCTTCATGGTAACTCTAGTTAATTTGCACCCATATCTACCATTCGACATCCATGCTATTATTCTTCATTAGCAAGCAAACCTTTCTTTAGCCCCACTATGACTAAAGGTGAGCCTCATTTTTATCTCCTAATTTTTTCCTCTACGCATGTATTCAAATTGTTCTCATCATTATTATGTTTATTAATGTTTTCACATGTATTTCACTACTAGTGTGCTAGTGCATATTGCAACACTATTGTTCACTTCAATCCTTCTCACCACAATTATGGTCACTCTTTACATATTTCCATTTGTGTTGTATTATATCTATTCCAAAACCATTTACCATTATTGAAAACTACTTCTATTAGTGGTCATCACTAAAGCTATCCTTTTTCTACATTTTATAGGTCTATTCCACATGCTTGGAACATAGATTCATGTTATTGAGCCACTTTTTCTCTCAAACAAACTTACTTTAACTCTCTTTTGTGCTCATACAACTATTAAAAAGAAATGTTCAAGCACATTTATAACTCGTTTTCATTCTCGTACAACAATTATGAAGACACTAAAAGAAGAAAAGAGGCGGGGAGGGATATCCTTAGTCCATATTTAGGAATGTGGTAGCAATAAGTTGTTGCTTTCCTTGAAAATGAAACCTATGTGTGTCATTTTCTAATACATGGGTTATAACTTAACTATGATTTGCATGATTCTTTGTCATGCACTCTTATAGATCGATAATCTTCCAATCACTATGGAGAGTGCTTCAATTCCACATGTATCTTTGCACTACATTATTGGTGCTCATGAGTTGGCTACCAACTCATCATAATGTCCTTATATATGGTTAACGGAAGTGAATCCTAATTCCATTGGTCTATAGCCTTATTGATATTTCATTTTCACCGTCCATGTGCCAATTGTACTTAATTATTATATCCCTTCAGATCATCTATTAGTGCTTGTTTCACATGGATTGATGGGGTATACAATATGGCCTTCCATTGACAAATCTCTTTGTATTGACACCAACTCATTATCGAGGACATATATCTAGAAACTAATTAGTGCATTACATAATACAGTCATCTATGGAAAATTTTCTTGTGATCGAGAATAGAATTACCTTATTGTCTCCTAATTGATTGATTACGTAAGTGTTTTAAATAAAATATTTTATTCAGACTTGCAAAGATTATAGTAGGTACCCTAGGGTCCATTTTAATTTGTTAGGTCTCCACACATTGCCGTGCTTGATACTAGCTTATCCATTTGCATGAAACAATGTAAACTTTGAAATGGTTACTGATACGATTACTTGTTTCATAGAAGTAGCAAAAAAGTGACCCGATTTTGAAAAGTGGCGATGCAAAATACACATATTTTTTTAGCATAGTTTCTAGCACTTCAAATTTTTTTATGTACATTACTTTTTAGAATGTTAGTGATTTGGATGTTGATTTAAAAAAGTGGTGATTCTACATCAGGCCCTTTTTTTGAAAGATCTATTTTTATCTTAAATTTTCTAATGTATGAAATGTAAATAATTATTTTCTAAATTTAAGAATTTTTGAAATGGTCTTATTCTTCATATTTTCTTGTTTTTATTTCAATTTTTTTTTTTTTTTTGTAGTGAGGTTTTTATTGTTTTGCATATTTAAAGAATAAGGTTGATATTTTAAAGTTTCGATATTCTACATATTTATATATTGTTAATTAATTTTTCAATGCACATAAAATAATTGTCTCTAAAAAACAATTATTTTTAACAATTGACATAAAAATAACCATTTTCAACATAAGTATAACTAAAAAATTACACATTTTGATAATTTTTTTCTAGAAATGACATGTCAAAATCACAATTTTTATAGGAAAAATTTAACAAAAAATGGTTAAATAATAGTCTTTTATGAATTTCAAGTCCAAAAACTAATAATAATCATTGTTTTTTTCAAAAAATAATGATTAGCACAAAAATTAATGTGAAAATCACATAATACAAATATTGAACACATAACAACATTAATTGAATTCTTATTCTTGTCATAAAATGTCAAAGTCAAAACATTACACGTATAACTAATTAATAGTTACAAAAAATGAGTTTGATTTCCAACAATAACTGAAATTTAATCAACAATATCACGTAATACAAACTCTTTATCCTCTAAATTTCCATCGTTATCTTCTTCCACAATATTTTTTGCTTCATTTTGCTCATTTTCCTCTTCTAATGGATCTTTGATCTCTGTGAATATCCCAATGTATTCCTTTCCAATAATTCCATTTAATGGTGGTTGAGGTTCCTTTGCCTTTTTTTCCACACGTGATTCACTAAAATCCCCTTTCTTCAACCCAGTTTATTGCATTGCATTTGGAAGAAATTGAAGAGCATTAATTCTTTGCTGAATGAATTTGCATTGTACTGGATCTTTTTCAATGGAAATGCAATTTCTTTATTTTTGTAGGAAACATTCTAGTGTTGTACCTATTTATCAAGCAAAAAAGAAAGAATGAAGGAAATTAGTATAATGACATATAAATTAAGAAAGAAGATATTGAAATTCAATTCCATCTAATAAAACTTACCTGAGCGAAAAAATAAATCCAGAACCCAATCTCCTTCATTTGAACATATGTCTATAAGATAGTTAATCCATAACTGTGGTTTTTGATAAATATTAAGTGTCTCTCCTTTTTCTTCATTGTATTCATATGTTAGCTTTCTCACAACAACATCATAAGCTAGTACTTGGCTATGACTCTTTCCATCTACCCGATTGAAAAACATAGACATATAGTTATCATATTTTTCCCAACTATCAACATGGATGAACTCACAATCATTTATAAATGGTTGATCTTCACTGTTAAGAAGATTTGACTTTTTCCTGTAACAGGAAATAGTAAGAATTTAATTAACTTGTACATAAATGAATTTTTTAACATTAATTAAACATACATTTTCAACGTCTTGCCATGTAAGTTGCATACTTGAGTTTGTTTTCCCCTTGAAGCTTGACAATAACATTTCCAATCGTGTGTTTGAATGAAATGTCACAAATTTCCAGAATGGTGATGATGTGCCTTCAACAAAGCCCGCAACCACTTTACTAAGAGCTTGATAAGTATAAGGGTCAATATCATAGTCAATGTTTGGGATATTAAAACCATGGGGAATATCTGCAATAACTATGGCATAATCCCTTTTAGGTATAAGTTTAGTAATGTCTTCACAATTGCCTTTTATTACTTGATATTGAATAGTGTGAATCCCATTCAAAATGAAATGAGTAAGAGTTGGATCAAGTTCAACATTCTTATGACGTTGCTTCTTCAGCCTTTAGATCTTAATTTTTTCAATAAAGGTTATGAAACTATATGGTGCTCCATTTGGATCTTTCCTCATCTTTAATAAATTAAACAAATATATGTATAAGTTATAAAATGAATATAGTATACAAATGAATAAAAATGAATGTATAAATCAAGATACCTTTCTAAATGCAAGATAAAAAAAATAGTGTTGATGTAGAACTTGAATTTAGATATTTACATACAACATCATCCCAACTATCTTCATTCATCAATTTAACTATTTGTTCTTGTATTTTCATGTAAAATTTGTGACTCAATAGATAAAGTAAAAAAAGTTAATATAATGATATGTATAACAAATACTACCAAGAACACTATGTTATATTTAAAAGAAAATTGTAATCTAGAAATAAGTAAAAATAGTTCAACAAACTTACTTTTGAATTTCCTCAGACATTTCCTCCAATGATAATTTGCCTGATCTCACATGAGATAATATTGCTTTGACAACTTTTTCATCCTTCACTCCTTGAAATGCTCTCCAAGGTTTGATAGCCATATCTTCTGGAAGCTGCTTCATTTCAGGACCTGATTTACTGTTGCTACATATCAATGGTTTAGACCTTTTGGCTTTTTGGTTTTTAATGCCAATGTCCTCCCACATACTAAAAATCTCATTAATCAATTCCCATACCTCTCCAATTATAAATGAAAACTGGAAAATGTTATCAATACCTATGAACATATCAATATTTACTTTTTCGCCTTTTGAATTGATTTTCTTCTCAATTTGATAGCCTATTTCCATACAACATTCCTTTCGGAAATCTACAGTAACATTTATTTTATCCCCACCACATTTTTCTTCAAATTCACTATGAATAAATCTAACCCTTTGGATGAAAGTCATAGACATCCTATACTCATTATCTGAATTATGATCCCATGTCACTAACTTTACTTTTGTATCCGATAAACCAACATAAATGATACATTTATTTGTTTAAAAATGTCGGTTATTGGGATATTATTCCATCAATTGTATTTGAGCTTCTACAAAATGGTTCCCCCCAGGCACATAATAATTGTATTAAAAACATTTTGACTTATCAAATGCATCCTTTTTGGGAACTTGAACTGGATCAACAAGAAGCACATAATTAACCACATGAGGATATGGATTGTACCTCATCAATGTCTTCAAGTTGTTAACATGCAAGTGGTGTGGCTTTCTGATTTGATATTTACATTGTCCTTCACTTGCCTTATATATTTGTCTCACATTAAGTTGAAATGTATGACCACCCTTAATTAAGTTTCTCTTTGTCAAGCTATATTGAATGGAATTTTGTTTTTTTTTTTTTTTTTAATAGTGCCATCCTCTAAATTAGCTCTTGGTGTAACGATTTCCGTTCTTTCTTTTGAAGTTTCACTACAATCTTCATTTTTGGTAATGACTTCTTGAGAATTTTAAACTTTACTTTCTTCCTCCTAACATTCTCATCACTAACTACAACAAAGACATTCCTGGGCATTGTTACCTTTGGTCTTTTATGGCTCTTCTGCTTTGTAAAATTAGTTCCAATGTCATCCTTAGTAACGACAACATATTATTTAGTGTCAGTTTAAACTTCCTCATATTAAAAAGTAACATGTCTACCTTTGCTAGATTTATCCACTAGAGGAATTTTTTTCTGATCCTTTAGATGTAGTTTTGTAGCATCATGAATTACTACTTTTTTCTTGTTTTCCATATCTTCTTCTGACCTTAGGTAGAAACTACTAACAACATTCATAACATCTTTCTCTATGAAATGAATGCCTCCCAATGTAATTGAAATACTTTGAACAAAATTTTGTCAAACAAAATATCATATGTCCATAAAAACTAAGTTATAAAAATATAAAGAGATAGTTACAATAGCACAAAATAGAAAAATAAATAGCAATACTTATGATATCTTGTGTAATCTCATTTATTATTTGTTTACACAAATTTTTATATACCTCTCTCGTGTCATAGAATGAATATAATAACTGATATTTAATCCTCTCATGTGACTTGGGTGGCCTTGTAAGTATATAAACAACTTCAGTGTCTGGTACCAAACACATGTCTATGACCTTTTCCATCACCTCATAAATTCCACTATCAAAAGGGATATCAACATATAGATATATTTGCTCATATTCACCTTCTCTTTCTTTCACATACCATACATTTTCTGGAAGTCTCACTTTTTTTATTTCTTCCAGTATGAAATTGTCTTCTTATCGTTTGAGGCACTTGAAAGATTTGTAGCTATCAGCTCAGGTTTGGTTCGTTCATAGTGTTTTTTGAAGATCCACATTTAATTTTAGCAGTCATTGGTCCATAAAGATTCACATAAATCTTCTTTGATTCCATTTTCTTGTAAAAAATATGCATATATAAGTCAGGAAATTACAAAAAAAAAACTTAAATTAACAAATAAAACGATAAATAATAACTAATTTTGTAAAACATAATAATTTAAAAATAAATAAATAATAAATAATAAATTAAAAATATAGCCCCTACCGCCTCACTGTGGAAAATCAGCCCGTCGCCCGGGCCGGCTACCAGCCCCCCGTCCTACCCTAGTGGCTCAACGGCCTGCCACCCGGGCCAGTTGTTGGCCGACAGGGTGGGGTAAGGGGGTTGGCGCCCAGCCCCATGCCCCACCTTGGCGGCCCAACGACCCCCAGCCCACCCCAATGGCCCGATGACATGCCACCCCAACCCCCTGCCCCACCCCGGCAGCCCAACGACCCATCATGTCGACCGACTGTTGGGTCGCCAGGGTGGGGTGGGGGTGTTGGTGCCCAGCCCCCCGCCTCTCCCCACGAGCTCGTTGGGCTGCCAAGGAACATGAACGGGCCCACCACGGCCATTGAAAATGGAGTGGGTAAATATGAATCTTTTAAGTTTTCAATTTAAGAAAAAAAAAAATTCATTAAATGTATTGAATTTTAAAACTTGTACACGACAAAAGAAAAATTACGCTTTCAAATGTGATAATATTCATTGAATATGTCGTTGATAGTAATGTAGCTGCTCCACAAATTCTCTCCAAGTATTTTAATGAACTCTGAAAACCTTGATGTGATGTGAGGAATAGTGATAATGAAATTTATGTTATAGTGGAAATTATAGAATTGTTTTACCGCATGGTTAATGTAGGACTAATTTGTTTTTATAAAAACTTTAACATGTAAATTTTGTTATGGTTATATAGGGAACTATGATAAAACGAAAATTACGGAAGACTTTAACATAAAATTCTCTTTATGGCGATATAGTAAACTATGATATAGCAAGCAATGCAGAATTGTTTCACATCATAGTGAATGTGGGATTAATTTGCTTTCGAAGATATAATAAAAATTAAAAAAAAAATCAATTTCCTAGTAAATATTATGTAGTTCAAGTAAAAGGTTTAGTTTTCAATTTTAATTTAAATATTTAATTTAAAATATTTATTTCATAGGAAAATATTAGTTATTTTTTTTAATAATTGTAGAAGAAAATTGAGGGAAATACATAAAATGAAAATGATTCCACTATGAATAAAGAGTCAAATATTCCACTTAGTCATAATCCTAAGGATGAGAGAAACATTGATGAAAGACAAGATGAATAATTTTAAATAAATAAAGCACCATAGTTTCCACCTATTCCTAATCCTATGGACTATGAGAGCAACATTGATGAAGAGCATGATGAATATTTTCAAATAAATAAAGAGTCACAGTTTCCACTTAGTCCTACGCCTATGGACTATTAGAGCAGCATTGATGAAGAACATGATGAATAATTTCAAATGAATAGAGATTTGGTGTCCACTTAGTCCTAATCCTATGGACTATGAGAGTAGTAGAGATGAAGAGCACGATGAAGAATTTGAAAAGAATGGAGTGTCACGGTGTCCACTTAGTCCTAATACTATGGCCTATGAGATCAACAGTGATGAAGAGCATGATGAAGAATTTGAAATGAATAAAGTGTCATGGTGTCAACTTAGTCCTAATCCTATGGACTATGAGAGCAGCAATGATGAAGAGCATTATGAAGAATTTCAAAAGAATGGAGTGTCATGGTGTCCACTTAGTCCTAATCCTATGGAATATGAGAGTAGAAGTGATGAAGAGCACGATGAAGAATTTCGAAAGAATGGAGTGTTACGGTCACCACTTAGTCCTAATCCTATGGACTATGAGAGTAGCAGTGATGAAGAGCATGATGAAGAATTTCAAAAGAATGGAGTGTCATGGTGTCCTCTTAGTCCTAATCCTATGAATTATGAGATCAACATCGATGAAGATTTTCAAATAAATAAAGGGTCGTGGTTTCCACTTGGTCATAATCCCAAGGACTATAAGAGTAGTAGTGATGAACAACTAGATGAAGCACTTAGTTACAATCCTAAGGACTACGAGAGAAACAATGAAGAAGGGAAGGATGAACAATTTTTAGTAAGTTAAGAGTCACATTTGAAATGTAGTCTTAATCCTATGGACTATAGGAGCAACACTGAAAATGCACATGATGAAGAATATCCAATAAACATCGAGTCAAATTTTCCATTTAGTCCTCATTATAAGGACTATGAGAGTGGCACTTAAGAAGGGCAAGATGAAGAATATCCTCCAAGTCAGTGTTTCAAAAAGCACAGATGATCATAGTGAGGATAAAATTCCTTAGAATGATGATGAAAATGATTATACAAATGATGATCTAATGATGGAGATGTTTCTAGGAAATATTGTATCGAGGAGTAGGAGCAGACCTTTTTGTTATCAATCCATGATGTTCTAGTTATAAAATGGGTAGAGTAGAATATCTGATGAGAAGAAGTTCTATTAGTGCTCTCATTTCAAGTGATTTTTTTCAAAAATATTGCTTGAAACATATGGAATTCAAGTTTGCAATAGAGAAAAAGAAGAGATATTTGTCAATGAATAAAAGCATGAAAAATTCATATTTAGTGGGGTGCATGCAATCTACATTTTCAGGTAATGATTATCATATTGGGTATTTATTTATTTGTAGAAAGGCTTTCAAAATGTTTCATTCAATGGGTAATTTTTGTTTGTCAAGAATCCAAGAAAATTTGGAAAAGGATCCCACATTTTATTCAAAAGTACGTCATAAACGACAGTTTGGGCCATTATCAAATATTGCAATGTCATGGATGAAAGATTTCTTTCCAAAGAATGGAGAGTGTGTGCCAAATATATAGACAATACATATTCCAGATAATTTCTCGAGACGAGAAATCTACAACTTATACAAAGAATATGCAGAAGGTGCTGAGGGACATGGTCGATTTATTACATATCAATATTTTGTGAAGGTATGGAAGAAATAATTCAACAATGTCCATATTCCTAAGAAGACAAGGATGGGGATTTGCAATACATGTGCTTCTCCTAAAGCAAAAAGGTATAAATGTGAAGGGTCAGAAAGAGGTAAGCATTAATAACTTTAACGTTTAAAATTGTATAGTCATCAACTATGAAAATGTATTCCTTGATGACTTTCTTTTATGTTGTGTAGATTCCATTGTCAAAGAACATTAGGAGCATTGCGAAAAAAAAACAAGTGAAAGGAAAAATGTGTACAAGCATTGAAAGAAGTGGTATGATAATTCAAATAAATATTTAGGCCTGATAATTGATGGTATGGACCAGAAGAAAACACTTTTACAACATTTTGTTCGCACACCCAAAAATTTACAGGAGGAAAATTTTATTTAGTGTCACTTGGTCGGTTGTATGGTCTTCAATGGGAAAATGTTGCCAACGGTGTACTTCATAGCTCCAAATATTCGTAATGATGCAAATCTGACAATAACCATAATTCATGATGTGCTTTCTCATTGGTGTGGTAATCTTCCTGAAGTTTTGTATCTACAATTGGACAACACTTGCCGTGAAAACAAAAATAATATTTTTTTTGGATATCTAATCATGCTTGTTGAATTGAGAAATTTTCAGAAGTTAAAGGTTGGTTTCCTTCTTGTTGGACAGACTCAGGACCATATCGATCAGATGTTCAATTGTTTTTCAGTCACATTGAAGAGGAAGGAAGAAGGGAGCTTGCGATCTTTAATTGAATGTATTAAGAAATCATACATGCCAGAGCCTACTTTTGATGTGTTGGAAGAAACTGTTGACATGCGAAGGTTTATTCTGGGATCACATGGTGAGGAGAAATGAATTGAACAACTTAATGACGTTAGCTTCCAACATCAATTTTGCATCAAAAAAATTGATGGGAAAAAACTAATATGCGGTAAGAAGTATTAAACTACGACATAATGGGCACAGTCATCAGGTTTGGAATTTTTTAGGTTCATTCGAGATGATCCAATATTTCCATCAACTATATTGTTATTACAATAAGTTGTTGAAGTTCATAATGCACGTAGACAAAATAGAGATATCAATTATTTTGATTGGCTAGAATAAATTAAAAAATGTATTAGATATACATAAGAGTACTTTGATATTGCTGATTTAGTTTGGTGGGAGTCTTTTTTCAATAATCAAGTGATATCATTTCAAGAACAACAAATGAAGATATACCTTTGAAAAATCGATTTATTTGGCCTCAAAATGTGTCAAATGAAAATGAGGAAAGAAACATTGTTGAACAACAACAATCTCAAGGTATTATTATTTCTTCACAGGAAGAGGAAAGAAAGATGTATATTGGTTCCAAAAGATTCTGTGCACAATGTGAAGCCATGGAAGACCTTTATAGGGGTTCAGTGTAGGATATTAAGGAGGGTTTCATGATCACAATGCTAGCAGATGGAGATCCCAATGGCTATCCATTCTGGTTTGGTATGTTTATAAAGTTCATTACAGAAAACGAATATGTTACATGTGTTGAAGTACATTGGTATGTCACAAATAAACACCCATTCAATGTTGTGTATAAGCTAGAGATGGTAGTTGATAACAAAATTGGCAAAAAGTTAAAAAGTAAGGGTACAAATACAAATCATCGTGACACAAACCTCTTAAAATTAGAGGATGTTGACATACTTGCTTAAGGATTCAATTTAACAAAGAGCATAACTCTTCACTTCAAGACGATAAAGATTCTGAAAAGGTTGTTACTAGAAGGAACATTGTTGAGATGGGAGTCTGCTGAAACTAGTTGTAGATCCAGAATAATTTTGAAACTTGAAATGGTGGGCATGCATGTGGACTCATATGGGGCACTAGTTGATGAAAGAGAAGAATATTGAACATCTTCATCTACATCCAGTCATTCATCCGAAGATGTGAATTTTGATGGTGTGCAAGAAAATATTAGTGATTTTGAATAATTGTGTAATACAATTTATATAACTGATGTTTGCATCATATCTTGAAATAAAATTTTTTATTTCCATACGGTGTTGAATCAAACGTTATGAGTCATTTTTATATTTGTTGGATTATATATTTTAATTATGATGATTTGTATTGTTTAGAATATCTAGAATGCAACAATAACTTAGAGATATGATGTATTTTTCATTCAATCTACAAATAATGACATTTTGATTAATTTAGTCATGTATTTGTTCATAATGTCATGGTCTTTTAATTTTATGGTTGAAAATTTTGCAATTTTTTTTGTATCTTTATGTTATGGTTGAAAACAATTAGAATTTTAGTGATCTTTAGTGTCATGTTATCATATGTTTAACAACATGGATGAAAACTAATAGAATTTTAATGTGTTTAAGATCCCATTATTTTATATTTATAGTCATTACTAAAACATGTTGAAATTATACTTAGGAAAGAAAAATGTTATTCTACCAAAAACACTAGTGTGTTTTTCTCCTCAAAAACAATTCTTTTTTGCACATAAAAATTTGGTTTTACTTCCATATTTAAAGATGTTGATAATTGACTGTAAAAAAAACAACCATTCCAATATCAACACTTTTCATTTTCAGGGTGCTTTTTGGACAATTTTTGCACAAAAAAGATGTTTTCACTACCATTTTTAAAACATATTCAAAATTGACCCTAAAAAAAAGCATCATTCCAGCATACACACTTTTCGTTTTTAGCACTATTTTTCATGTTTTTTTGGGGTTTTTTGGCCAGAGTTCCCATTTTGAGTTTATATTTCCCATTTCAAAGTTACATTGTTATGATGTAGACATGTACCATTGACAAGTTGATTGAAGAGCTTCATATCTAGCTACATCACTCATTTATTCCACCCCTTCGAAGTTTTGATGGAGTATATAACTATTGTATGAGTATTTTGAAGACTACACTTGTGCTTTCATGTGTGCTTCATGTCTTCTTGATGTATATTGTGAGATAGGTCAACATTATACTTTATTGTGGCTATGGTCCTTTTGATGAAATGGATCCATTTCACACATATTCATGACCATGTTATAGCATTTCATGTCATGGATCTATAATGTGTTTTGTTCATGGTCATACTTTTTTATACATGCAAGCATGGTATGACTACTTCAAGGATGATTTATATATATGATTTGTTGATTACGATTTCTAGGGACTTATGGTTCCTTGATCCATGAGCTCATTCCTAATGCCACTCCACTACTATGTCATTTGGCAATGTATTTCATTTATCAATTACTATTGTAAACTCATACGTTATGTGGAACCTATTATATCCCCACTTTCTACCATAGGCCTCACATGGGACCTAATAATGTATTATGTCATCATGGTAAAATTACAAATTTGTCCAAAAACACTCTTCTGGTTCATGGTTGCTCCTTCACATTTTCAAGGATAGACTCGTCACTTACTTCTTACAATATCCCCAAGTTGAGACTGGGTTGTAATTGTATATGTGCATCTGAAATTTTATGTTGTTGAACTATCATGGTATTTTGGGTGAGAATGCTTGTAATTCCTTTAGGATGGTGAGATTGCAATTTGAATATTGATGATATTAGCTATGTAAATGTGCATATATGCACTAATTTAAAAGATATAAAGTCATGGCTATTGACCATAGCATAAAAATAGTATGGGGAGATAGGAATCCACATTGGGAAAGGAATAGGGGATAGAAGGATTAGCAAGTCAGCTAAGCAAGGAAAATATTATTTTATTCCTAGCCTAAGCTATCAACCTAAGAGAGTCATTGCTAAGTGGAAATTACATCCAAGCACAAAAAGGTAAAATTGGTTAACATAAAAATACATTATGATGCCATCCCATAAACCATGTTGACATTGTATCCTATGTCTTAAGAGGGGAATGGGTTGCATGGATACCACGTTTGAAAAGGGACTAATACATACAAAAGACAAGGGCCCTAGTTGAAAATACCATTCTACCATTTAATGTGACATTTTACAAGCGTTATTACTATGCTTTCTTTGAGTATATTTAGAGATTGACCTTGCTTCTATTTACCCTAATGAACTTAGGTAGTTCTAGAAGTAAGTGCATACATTCCTTCAATTTCCTAGGAAAAAATGGATACATGGATGGAGAAGTGTAGGGAAAGGCATCCTTGTGTGGGGCATAGAGGGTTCCTAAAATGTTATTCTCTATATAAGCACCACATTAACAATGGAAAGTCATACTAAGCCATAGATATTGAGTTATTACATTTCTATTGTTATATTTTTATATCAATTATAACCTTTCACTTTACCATTTCATTTTCATCATACCTTTTCCATCCTACATATAACCCAAGGATAACTAGCAATAAAATCAACAAATTTTTGTCTTATACATTGTATTCATTATAAGAGATTTTCCCCTCTTGATGTGGACTATAATTACATATTTATTATTATTTTTAAGTCACAATGTTCATACCATTTGGTATCATAGCTATGATATTAGGGTTATGATGCATTAAATGAGTTTTCTTTGACTTTTTTCTATAGCTTTATTTTGGGGATGTTACATAGCATGCAATTTTTACCACATTGACAAGTTACTTCAAGGTAAATTTGGAAAAAAAATAGAATCTATCTCACTATACTTTCAAAGATGTGATTTAAAAGCTAGGGTTTGTGAATGGTCTTGAAATTAGATTTTACTGAGTGATATTACAAATTTTCTATAATTAGTTTTTTGTGAAGATTCAAATTCCAAACTTATGAGCATATTGGGAAACTGTATCAAGGTATATTTGGTAAAACAATGTATATTCTAGTTCACTACAATATCAGAGATATACTTTAGGGAAGTTGGTTTTGTGAATTGTCCTAAAATTACTTCCAGACAAGGTACCATCAATATCTATCTCTAAAATATTTTCTGGGACACTTTATAATATGAACATTTTATATATATGAGAATACATATCAAAGTTTGTCAACTAAACATTCTAGACACATAGTTGCAAAATTGAACATGTGGCACACTATACAAATTTGTTTTTGGGCAGAGGCCAAAAATAAAAATGTTTCGGGGAGGTTACCATAACATTAATTTGGGGTGTTACCCGGATGCAGGTGACTCTTCCAGCAATCAATGAAGAAATCCGCCAGACTGACAGCTGGCCTAACGGATGGCATGTGTGAGGACTGCATGGTACTTGCCGTAGGAGGATATAACAAGCTAAGGGCAGGAGAATTAATTCTTGCGTAGCCTCGAAGTTGGTTTGTATTCATTTCGAGCATGGTTGCTCTGCATACACTCTGGCTCAATGCCATGGATCCGTGCAACGCAATTAATGTCTCAGGGTATTATGAAGCCAAGCCGCTTCAGTCCTACTGTATTGTCATTTGGGTATGGATGTTTGATTGGTTCTGGAGACGCCCTGAAGTTTTCAGTGCTTTCATTTCGTCTGGTCTGCTCTTGTTCAATTGCTTTTCCAGCTCCTCTGCCCCTGTAATCATGCCGCGCAGACGAGGAATCCCGCGCAGGGGAAGTCACTCAGGAAATAGAGGAAACCTTTCATGACCTGCGCCTCAGATTGTCACTCCTATAGCCTTAGCTCCTCCCTCTTCTCCGCCTTTGGTTCAGGACAGGCTTCTTCCGAACAATTCTTATCAGACCTCCAGGTTTACTTTCCAGAGTCAGCTCAATAGGCCTATAGTGACAGTCAATTTTACAGTATTTGTCTCAGAAGAGGAGCGCAATCAGCCTAGTTCGACTCCTTCTGTCTCCTCACCTTCCCAGGTTGACAGTGTTCTGCTAGGGGACCTGGCGGGGAGAGTGTATCATGCGGACCATATGCAAGAGGACGCCCCTGCTTCGGAAGCGCCTCAGCAGCCGGTTCCAATACAGGAAGAAGCGATAGTTTGCGGGCCATCTCAACGAGAAATTGGAGTACTGCACTTGGTTACTCATCCTGATGGTGAGCCGGTTCTAGACGAAGAAGGTTTCGTGACTTGGGTGGCTTCTAACAGCCAGGGAAAGGAGGACACGCCAGCTTTGCCCAGTCATGCCGATTGATTACAGTTCCTTCTTGCCGGGTGGTTCTCTAGCTCATATGTTTTGTAATTTTGTTCTTATGATTTTGAGTCTGAAGTTAGAGGTCGATGTCTGGTCCATTCTCATGCTTCCGGCAGCAACAACAGCAAATCCAGGTCTCATTTTGTGTCTTACAAATGATCGTGTCAGAGGCTATTTTGTGCTTTTAATCAAGGAAGGCCATAAAGATTGTAGGTCTGTTAAATTTTGTCAGTATGTCAGGAACCAAAGCAAAACCTGTGAAGTCTGTATTGCAAATCTGGATGTAGGGCTGAATGTAATATCCATGTTTTTTTAGCTGAGGACTGGCTTCGGCCTCCTCTGAGGTCCTGACCTCATTGTACATATTTTTCACCTTTTTTAATAGAATTAGCATTTACGGAGAAAAAAAAAAACATTAATTTGGGGTGTCAACTTTTGGTTAGACCCATGGAATTGCAAAGAAGACATATAATATTATTGTAGGTTGAAATTTAATATATAGAAGGATTTAAATTTTATAGATATATTAGGATGAAGATCAAACTTCCAAATGGTCTATATGTTAGGGTTTTGAAAGGTAAGTAACTTACAATTAGCATGAATTTTGATTAAATGTCTATTTTTGGTGATTCAAAATTTTTAATAAAGAGGAAAAAGAGGAATATTATTATTTACTCACATGGATCATAAGGGTTTTTCTAATTTTACTTCACCACCTAAACCTCTAGAAAATATCATTTATGACTCATGAAGAAATAGAAGATTGTTAATATGTATTATCCACATTAGAAGGTTATTTGTCACATATATGACAATGGATCAAGGAAAATGAAGAATAAATGCAAAATTTCAAGGAAGAAAAAAGGAATAAATACAAGAATCCATGAAATACTATACAAATTCTTTTGTAGAGGCTTCCTTAAGGGGATATTGAGATGCAAGGAAGTCATAAAAATGTGGAGAACAATTTTTTTGGAACTCAATCACGTATGTGGAGTACTTTATAACAATTTGGGACAACAAATAGTGAAACAAAAAAGCATGAACATGATTTTTCACTTTAATATCCATCTCAATAGGACTTCTAGTTAGCACCAAGGGACTATTATATTATGAAGATCAATATGAGGATTTTTGAAGGTAATGATCCTATAACATGGATATTCTAAATTAAAAAACGGTTTGATGTATACCAAGTAACAACCTTACAAAAGGTGAATATGACAACCATGTATTTAGAACAATACTAATTTTTATGGTATCAATGAATTTTTGATAGGATAAATGATTCTATTATGTATTTTTCTAGTTTTCCAAAGGATTTGGTCGCACATTATGGGGATATTAAGATAAATTCATTCATTCGTTAATTAGTAAATATTTAGTAAAATTTTACAATTACAAAACATGTTCAAGAATTCTAAAAGGTGAGTTTACCATTCAAAAGATGATTTTTAGACCTTTTCATGGAAATTTAAGGAAAACATCCAACATGGGATGCATCTCTTTCAACCCAAATTCCTACAACATACTTTTAATCTAGGAAGGAAATTTGAAAGTAAAAATATGGCTACTCTAAAAATTTTCTGTAATAACTATATAGGACTCTGGATTTTAGGCATATGTGGTTTATTTCTTTTGAGCTTTGTCCCACGGTATCCACAGTAGAAACCATATTTGTCAATGTTTCAAATCCCAACATGGATCCATCATCAGGACCAATCTGAATGATGATATAAGAAGAGCTATGTGATAGGATAAATAGTTAAAGAAATAATTTTGATTGAAGGTCGGCTAATAATTTTTAATATATTTTTTATTTTTAATTTTATATTTTAATTTAATTTTATCATAATCATTAAATAAATTGTTTCTTATTTATTTTTATTTTTAACAGATTTCATATTAGTTGAATAATTAATTAATTGGAGGTTTCTTTTTATAATGGATTAACTTTTTTAAACGAATTATAATAACTATATTCAATTAATTAATTAGCATCAATTATTAAACAATAATAACAATGATATAATAATATAAATTATAAACCTTACAAATATCTAATCTTATAACTATATAATTATAAATATATTATTAATACACAATAATTAAAATAAAATAGATATGACTATTAGGTTTTTATAATTATCATTATAAAGATAATATAAATAAAGATTATAAAGATTACTAATAAGAAAGCTATGATATTAATTTACAAATGATTATTAACTAAAAAATAAAGAAAAAAACCCCCAATTAATTAATTATTCAACTAATATGAAATCTGTTAAAAGAAATAATAAGAAATAAATAAATAACAATTTATTAATGATTATGATAAAATAAAATTAAAATTAAAAATTAAAAATTAAAAATAAATTAAAAATTATCAGCCGGCCTTCAATAAAAACTATTTCTTTAACTATTTATCCTATCACATAGCTTTTCTTATATCATCATTCAGGTTGGTCCTAATGATGGATCCCTGTTGGGATTTGAAACGTTGACAAATATGGTTTCTACTATGGATACTCTGAGATAGAGCTCAAAAAAACTATATATGACATTATGATCCCTCTCCTAAAATGACAAGGTTGAAACCTCAACAAACCAATGAAAGAAGATAAAGGGTACTTTGTCTCAATTTTGACAATGAATACAATACGTAGAATAAGTGCAATGAGAAAAAATAAAATAGATAGACTGTGAAGATGTAGAATATGAAAAACTATAACTATTGCAAGATCTAAAGCTAGAAAACAGTACTCCAACAATATATTGCCATGCACTAGCCAACAATAGTACTCCACAAGCCCTCAATATAGAAGCATATATCAAAAGAAGAAGGTAACAATGCTGATTGATTAAGGTAGTGCTCACAATGTCATTATTTCAATTTGGAAAAATTCTTAAATTCTTTTCGTATCCAACACCAAAATTTCAACTAAAGACTACAAATGGAGGTACCATAAATTATTTAGGGAAGTGTCATAATATTAAGCTACATATGGGGGAGTATTTATTTTACAGTGCCATGATTGCAGTTCAAATGGACGGTGCTAATTTTCTATTAGGGATTTAATGGTTGCAAGCATTGGGAATAGTGACCTTTAATTTTCAAGATATTTTCATGAGATTTTCCTCAGAATGAAAGGAAATTTATTAATAGATATCCAAGGGAAACCATCTAATGTGATAATAAATAAGAACATAAAAAAATTGCTTAGAAAAGGAATCCAGGGTGTAATTTCACAAGATTATTCATTACATGTTCAAAGATTTATATATTCTACTCTATTGGATCTCCAATAAAAATTCAACAATCATTCCAAGATATTTGGTGGTGCTCTTGGTGCAGGTGTTAATGATAATCGTTCAAATACAGTAATGATCTCTTCAAGCACAGGTGGAAGTTCTTCTTAGATTTCCTTTGGAGTTTCAGTCATCCACCTCTAAATGTAGTTATTCTGCTAATACAACAAAATTGTTAAAATTCCCCGAAATATGGCAGAACTTCACTTACCATGGAACCAAAAGGAAATAACATTGTCTTTCATAAACTTCTCGCGTCTGCCTTTTCCAAAAACCTTTACCATTCCCCCGAAACTGAAAGGAAACAATGCTGTAGTTTATAACTTCTTGGGTCTGAAATTTAGATTAAAGCCTATATACGTTTTGACGCGATATCCATTGGATCTTGTCACTTCATAGTGAACGGCTATGATCAATCTGGACTTGAACAGATTAAATTGAAATTCATACAATATTGTGTCGAATTCCAAATTAAACCCCATGCATGTTAACGATCTGATTGCCATCAGATTGGCTCGCTTTAAGAAGATGGTACAGATTAACTGAGTTTTTAACTCAGTTAAATAATTCCTCACATATAGTTTTAGAATTAATGTTCACTCTTGTGAGCACGTGATCACCGTTAGATCCATGCTTGTTGGTCCGACAGTTCGGGTCATTTCCTAAGGTTTCTCACGACTCTTTTCAGGGTTTCTCTCATTTCTCCAAGAAATTAGACTTCACCAAGTCTAGATTGGTTCTAAGTTATATTATCTGGGACTTCGAAACACAACCAAATTACTTCAAAGCATAGAAATGAAGATTTAAACATGTTAAACACAATATTATATGAAGTTGAACTCTAAAAGGCCAAATTGTAAATCAACAGAACTCAGAGAAATTTCGAAGGAAATTCAACCCTCCAGGATTGACCATTCATTCACAGAATACACAGAGACACAAAGATATTTCAATTTTTTTCAATCAAATCCTCCTCAGCCAAATCCAGCCAAATCCCATTACACTAATTCAAAACTTACATAAATACCAGTACATACAAACAATTAGATCCTCAATCAATGGATTGAATCTGTCTAATCCTAGATAATACCTACTCTACATGATATTCTCCTCAAGAATCTCAACTAAGTCTAATTACTTGAATTAATTACAAAATAGTTCAAATCCCTGAATTCTAGCTCAAATCCTATCTAGAAATCTTTGTAAAGTGACAACTAAAGGATCCCACTCCTTTGCTTGTAATTTTTTTTTTATATTTTTGGAATAAAATCGAAGCCTTTTGTCTTCAAGCCTCATGCTCCTACATTAGACTCTTGAGGACAAAATTCTTCATGGGCTCCTATCCATGAGCTCTTCTATAGAACTACCCAACTTTTGTAGTGTGGCATCTGTCTTCTAGGTAGCATCAGCAATTGGTTGATCTTTTCATTTGACCAAATATTGAAAATACTCTTGTCCCCTTCTCCTTCTAAACACTCTCTTATCCAAAATCTGTTCTGGCTGCAATGCCTTTGTTGTAGGTAATTGTTTTACCCAATCAACCTCTTGTTCTTCCTTGTCTTCTATTGTATCATCTGCATTTCCACCTTCGTACCTGTACAAATCAACAACATTGAAAATTGGAGATATTCAAATATCAAGGGGTAATTCAATCTCATATGCATTTGCAGAAAATTTCCTCGAGACTCTGCATGGTCCAATTTTCTTGAATTTTAACTTATTATACTCCCTTTTTGGAAACCTTTCCTTCCTTAGGTGTGCTAGAACTAAATCCCCAACCTCAAAATTACCTCTTCTCTTCTTCGAATCTGCTCTGCTTCTGTACTTTATGTTGTTGTCCTGTAACTACTATTTTACTTGTTCATGTATTGCTTGAATCCTTGAAGAAAAATCTTCTCCTTTAGCACTTCTCATTTCAGCTTTGCCCAACTCTCTCAATTCAGACACTCCTCTTGGGTGCATTCCATAAACTATATAGAATGGACTCTACCCCATACTCATGTTAGGAGAGTCATTATAAGCATATTGAGACTATGCTAAAACTTGATCCCATTGTTTTGGATGTTCACCTGCAAGACTTCTCAGAAGATTACCCATGATTTTTTTTATAATTTCAGTTCGTCCATTAGTCTGAGGATGATAATTTGAACTAAAACTTAGTTTAGTACCAAACTTCTTCCATAATGTCCTCCAGAAATGACCAACAAATCTGGTGTCCCTCTCTTAAATAATGGTCTTAGGTAACCCTTGAACCTTACAATCTCCTTTAAAAAAAGATTAGAAATGTGCGTAGCATCATTGGTTTTATAACATGGAATAAAATGTG
This sequence comes from Pinus tabuliformis, assembly GCA_031772625.1. Classification (NCBI taxonomy): domain Eukaryota; kingdom Viridiplantae; phylum Streptophyta; class Pinopsida; order Pinales; family Pinaceae; genus Pinus; species Pinus tabuliformis. The sequence goes on along the minus strand of CM062806.1, from coordinate 993,299,826 downwards.
CCATTTTAGAAAATCTGTCAACCACAACATAAATTGAATCATTACCTCTTTGATTTTTTGGTAAACCCAAAACAAAATCCATACCTACCATATCCCAAGGTCTATCTGGAATAGGTAATGGAACATACAAAGATGTGTTTCGGCCCCTTCCCTTTGCATACTGATAGACTTTACAATTTATCACATACTTCTCCGCCTCAAATCTCATCTTCGGCTAGAAATAAAATTGACTCACCTACTCATAAGTCTTGTCTACACCAAAATGTCCTCCAAGTCCACCACTATGTTTCTCCTTGATTAATTTTTCTCTCATAGGACAATTTGGTATGCACAGCAGATTTCTTCTAAACACCAATCCTTCTTGCAAGAAAAAATCTAGCCACTTACTTCTGTCTAACAAAACGGGTTTCTACAAACTTCAAATGCCTCTTTAAAATCTAAATCTTTCTCATATAATTCCTTAAGAAAATCAAAACTCAACACGTGAATTTGACTTTCCTGAACTAAAATACTTTTTCTTCTTAAGGCATCTGCTACCTTGTTTGACTGGCTAGTTATATGCTTCAATACAAAATTAAAACTTTGAAGATATTCTACCCATTTTGCATGCTTCTAACTAAGCTTTAGGTGTTACATAATGTACTGCAATGCATGTTTATTTGAATAAAGTATAAACTCCTTAGAAATCAAGTAATGTCTCCAATTCTTCAATGATTGTACAATTGCATAAAACTCCTTATCATAAGAAGAATATTCATTCTTTGATTCATTTAGTTTTTCACTGAAATAAGCTACAGGTCTATCCTTCTGCTTAAAACATCGCCAATAGCTTCCCCACTAGCATCACATTTCAAGTGAAAAGGTTTGTTAAAATAAAGAAAAATAAAAATAGGTTTCTTAGTGATCTTCCTTTTCAATAGTTGAAAGTTCTTTTCTGCTTCAGTAGTCCATTTAAATGGTTGATTATCCTTCTTTATAGTGTCAATAATAGAAGCATTGATCTTACTAAAATTCCTTATGAATTTCCTATAAAAACTAGCAAGCCCATGAAACATTCTTACCTCAAAAACAATTTTTGGTGAAGGCCACTCCATGATTGCCTTGATCTTCTCTGGAATCATATTTAATCCATTAGCAGAAACACCAAAGCCCAAATATAGCAACCCTTCCTTCATGAATGAACATTTCTTAAGATTTAACAATAAATTTTCTATTTTCAGCTTCTGTAATACATAATTCAGATGTCTCATATGTTCCTCTTTAGATTTGCTATAAACTAATATATCATCTAGATATACTATTACAAATTTACCAATAAATTCATTCAACACTTCATTCATAAGCCTCATAAATGTACTAGGATCATTTGATAACCCAAAAGGCATTACCATCCATTCATACAATCCCTCATTTGTTTTAAAAGGAGTTTTCCATTCATCTCCTTCTCTAATTATTATTTGATGATAACCACTTTTTAAATCAGCTTTGTAAAATATCTAGCTCCACCTAAATAATCCATCAATTCTTCAATTATGGGTAAAAGAAATATATACCTGATTGTTATTTTGTTGTTTTCTCTTGAATAAGTGCACATTCTCCGACCTCCACCTTTCTTTGGACTCAATACTGTTGACACTGCACAAGGACTGTTGTAGATCTGACCCAAAGATATTATGATAATAGAAATAACCCAAGAATAACAAGATAGAAATAGATAGAAATTCTTCTTTATTGATCAAACCCTTAAGGTAGGGCAACACCATACATTCACTCCTTAAGGAAGGAGAACACTCCACAAGCCATATGCCTGTTCATACAATAATCCTTCACTCTCTCCCATGTGGAGTCTCTAGCCTCTATATAGGCCTCATACATACAATACCATGGGTCATTACCATGGTTCCCTCATACCATCAACTAATACCATGGGCCCATTACATTATTATTAACTACTTGTGGTCTCTTACATGACATGGGTTAACCACCTTATTTATTACTATGGCCCATCCCATTATTACATTATTACCTTGGGTACCTCCCTTGGTACCCCATATTATCCCCCTAGGTATATAACATTCCACCCCCCTAAGCATGTTTCGTCCCCGAAACATGGGAAGAACATAAATAATAAGATCTACTCAAAAGAGTAGTCCACTAGTACCATGCACGTGCATCTAGCCATCCAAGAGAAAGGTGAACCCTCGATCTCGCTGGTGCCTCGCTCGCTTGAGATGGAAGTTGACTGTGGTAGCTCTTCTCTGTGGATGTGTAGTAGGTGGATCTTCGCTCCTCTCGATCTGTCATGTGGGGGTTGTTGTCCATGTGGCTAATTGGTTGCCATCTTGATGGTAGTCTTGCGGGGTGATGTGGGTGATGATATGTTGAAGTTTTAACCCACGATGGCTTTTTCTTTACTTCACCCTGCTGTGGTGCCTGTTGTGGTGTCTTATTTTTCAATATGACTTCAACCACTGAGCCCTCGTCTGATGTATCATCACCTGTAACCTTTTCTTCTTCAGCCTCTATTTGTGTTTGATTGTTGATCATCAAAGGCTCATCATCTGATATGTCAGTGCTTGGAACATCTTCCGCTTCGGCCTCCATGTGCTCTACCTGCTTATTGATGGAAATATCCTGTAATGTAATTTTCTTCTTTTTATACCAGAGCTTCAGGAATTTCTACTGCACATTAATATTGATAGTACCCACGGATTCCATCCAAGGATATCCCAAAACAACATCCATATTATCCATCTCTGAAGCATAAAAATCACCATGCAACACATATTTATCCATAGAAATCTTCAAATCCTTGTACACTTGAACATCCTCATTATCAATTTGTGCAGTTTCAATGTGTTTTTCTGGAACTTGCAATCTTTTTGCCAAATTAACACTTATAAGATTTTGCTTACAACTAGGATTTATAGTCACAACGATTTTCTCCTTCTGAATCAATCCATGAACCTGCAATAAGAAAGCATCAGTAAAAAATAACCCTTTAGGTTCCATGGTTTCCTTCTTTTCTGTAAAAATAAGCTCTTTGCTAGGCAAATTGTCTGTCTGTGTGAGCTTATCAACAAGAATAGTTTTTCGGCTAAAGAGGTCCATAATAGCTTTTGTAAACATGTCCCAAGTCCAAAACTTTCTATTGGAACATTGATGCTCTTGCCACCATTGACGTCTTTCATAGTCCAAGTACATGCTTCCCACCATAAGCTGAGTCTCATTATCATAGATGCGATTCCGATTGAAACAATGCTCCATTTGTGCTATCCATCTAGCTGGATGAGAGCCATCAAATTTATACAAGTCCCTCAAAGCCCGATCTAGGTACGCCATCACAAAAATATTGGCGAAAATTTGAAATGGTCACAATTCCATCAATATTGCTCAGAATCGCTAATATAACCTATTTTTAGAAATGACACAATCATTTTGCATTTGCCCATGTGGTAGAAATCTTGATCCAGACACTTGAAATTTCAGATCTGTGCTACTACTCTCCCGCCGTCACCAAAATTTCTGCAAAAAGAGCTGATTTTAAATCAGCGATATCTCCCTCATCCGGACTCCGATTTGACTGATTTTTTTTTTGAAATTGGGAATTTTTTCCCAAAGAATTCAGATCTGCAATTATATTTTGTAGATCTTGTATCAAGGCGTCTATATCTATGCCGCAAAATCGCTGCCATTAAAATTGTCTGCAACCCCACTGATTTTTAGATCAGTGATATCTCCTTCATCCGGACTCCGATTCAACTGAATTTTTTTTTGAATTCGATTATTTTTGCACAAAGAATCCAGATATATAATTATATTTTACAGATATTGCACTAAAATGTACAGATCTGACCTGCAAAGTCGCCACCCCCGAAGCCCTGCAAAAAATAAAAAAAATCTCCACTTTTGTGCCCAAGAAAGTGCTCTGATACCAATTGTTGTAGATCTAACCCAAAGATATTATGATAATAGAAATAAACCAAGAATAACAAGATAGAAATAGATATAAGTTCTTCTTTATTGATCAAACCCTTAAGGTAGGGCAACACCATACATTCACTCCTTAAGGAAGGAGAACACTCCACAAGCCATATGCCTGTTCATACAATAATCCTTCACTCTCTCTCATGTGGAGTCTCTAGCCTCTATATAGGCCTCATACATACAATACCATGGTTCATTACCATGGTTCCCTCATACCATCAACTAATACCATGGGCCCATTACATTATTATTAACTAGTTGTGGTCCCTTACATGACATGGGTTAACCACCTTATTTATTACTATGGCCCATCCCATTATTACATTATTACCTTGGGTACCTCCCTTGGTACCCCATATTATCCCCCCTAGGTATATAACAAGGACTCAAAATATCTCTAATCAGTCCTTTATTTGATAGTTCCTATACCTATTTTCTAATTTCTTCATTTTTTGTGGAAGTCATCCTGTAAACTGCTTTATTTGGTAGATTTTCTCTTGGAATCAAACCTATATGACGATTGATTTTTCTAATGGGTGGTAACTCATTAGGTAAATCATCTATAATGATATCACAATAATTCTCTAGCATCTCTTGAATTTCAATTGGAAAAACAAAAATTTTAATGGAAGCAATTATTACCTTGGGTTTGCAAATCAATGCAAAATTCACCTCATCCTCTTCAATCTATTGCAAGTATTCTTTTCCACTCAGGAATAGGGTCTTTAGATCAGACATTCTTAATGCATCCTCTTCTTCCATAGACATCAATGTATGATTAACACCATCTTTACCAAACTTGTATGTGTTCTTTTCCCATCATGCATAGCTCCTTTGTCATACTGCCAAGGTCTTCCCAAAAATAGGTGACACGCATCCATAGGCATCACATCACATAGAAATTTGTCTTTGTATTTTCCCAACTGTAGCTCCACTTCACACTGTTCATTCACTAACAACTGATGTCCCTTTTGAAGCCATGAAACCTTGTAAGGTGTTGGATGCTTCTTTGTCTTTAATTTTAACTTCTCTACCACTTATGTAGAGACCAAATTATCAGTACGCCACTATCAATTATCATTTGACATAATTTTCCTTGAACCTTCCACACAGTCCTAAACAAATACTTTCTCTATGTTGGTTCAACAACTTCATTTGTTGGCTTTAATAAAACTTTGTTAACTACCAAAGACTCCCCTTTCTTTGGTACATTTTCTTCTTCTGTGACCTTTTTTGCTTCCTCTTCAGTCTTAGCAGCAATTACATTTCTCTGATTTGTTCCTATGTTTTCCGGGCACTTATAGGCTCTGTGTCCCAACTTATTACATATGTAACATCATATTTCTCTTCTCTACCTCTACCTCCTCTTCCTTTGGAAAAATGCCCTCTGCCACTTTCATCACCTTCTGTGGGTGTATGCTAACTTGAGCTGTAGCTAGCTCCATTTCTAGGTGTTGTAGATCTTCCTCTACCACCTTGACTTCCCCTTCTGTGGAAAGTACCTCTACTTTTAGCAGATTTCTTCCTTATGAGTTTTTCTTCAGCCTTCAATACCATTTGATAAGCCTCTTCTACTATTTTATGATACGTCAAACTTATCTCATCTTGGATCTCCATTCTGAGACCATTTAGGTATCATTCAACCTTCTCATCTGTATCTTGAATTTTTCCAGCTCTTATGCTCACTTTGTAAAATTTTTTTTTTGTATTGTTTCATTGTCAAAGACCTCTGTCTAAGGTTTTGCATCTTTCTAAATAATGTTTATTTATAATCACTTGGTGAAAACTTACCTCTCAACTTTGTCCCCATGTTGTTCCAACTTCTAATTGGTTGCTTAACAAGTCTTTTTCTTTTTGCCTACACTCCATCCAACCAAAGTGCTGCATGTCTTTTCAATTTTGTGACAACAAATTTCACTCTCTTTCCTTCTTCCATTTCTTCATAATCAAATAATTTATCCATGCTATTAATCTAGTCTATCAACTCCTCAGGGGTTAAACCTCATGCATAAATTGAACCGTCAAGTCTAGGTTTAGATGTGGATCCTAACACTAATTTAAAGAATCTCATTTCACGAGTAATTTCTGCAAGTTCCTCTACTTCTGCAGCTTCAACTTTGGGCTTACTGACATCTCCAGCATCTGCATCTCCTTGATTTCGCATTTCCACTGCTTCTAGTATAGCTTGCATCTATTGCATAGCTTCCAACACTTCAGCATTTGCAACTGGTCATCCTCTTCTTTGACCACATCTTCCTCCGACTCTGAAAGCCATGTTGGATTTCTTTCTCTGATCTTTGAAATCCTAATCAATGTCAACAAGTTGATATGATACCACTAATGGTATTCTAGGTGTAGGTGTTAATGATAATCGTTCAAATCCAATAACAATCTCTTCAAGCGCAGGTGGAAGTTCTTCTCGGATTTCCTTTGGAGTTTCAGTCATCCGCCTCTAAATGTAGTTATTCTGCTAATACAATAGAATTGTTAAAATTACCCGAAATATGGTAGAACTTCACTTACCACGCAACCAAAAGGAATTAACACTATCATTCACAAACTTCTCGCGTTCGCTTTTTCCACAAATGTTTACCTTTCCCCCAGAACTGAAAGGAAACAAAGCTACAATTTATACCTTCTCGTGTCCGAAATTTAGATTAAAGTCCGTGTACTTTTTGACATGATATCCTTCGGATCTCATCACTTCATAGCAAATGGCTATGATCAATCCAGACTTAAACAGATTAAATCATAATTCATACAATATCACGTCCGATTTCCAAATTAAACCCCGTGCATGTTAACCATACGGTTACCGTTGGATCGACCTCCTTCAAGTGGATAGTCCAAATTAACTAAGTTATTAACTCAGTTAAATAATTTATCGCATCCAGTTTTAGAACTAACTTTTGTGCTTGTGAGCACGTGATCACTATTAGATCTATGCCTATCGATCAGACGGTTCATGTTGTTTCCCAAGGTTTCTCACGACTTTTGTCGGGGTTTTCCTCATTCTGCCAAGAAATTAGACTTCCACCAGGTTTAGACTGGTTCTAAGTTATATTCTCTGGGACTTCGAAACACAACCAAATTACTTCAAAACACAGGAAATGAAGATTTAAACACGGTAAACACAAGATTATATGAAATCGAACTCTAAAAGGCCAAACTGTAAATCAACAGAACTCAGAGAAATTTCGAAGGAAATTCAACCCTCTGGGATTGACCATTCATTCACAGAATACACAAAGACACAGAGATATTTCAATTTTTTTCAATTGAATCCTCCTCAGCCAAATCCCATTACACTAATTCAAAACTTACATAAATACCAGTACATACAAACAATCAGATCCTCAATCAATGGATTGAATATGTCTAATCCTAGATAATACCTACTCTGCATGATATTCTCCTCGAGAATCTCAACTATGTATAATTACTTCAATTAATTACAAAATAGTTCAAATCCCTGAATTCTAGATCAAATCCTACCTAGAAAGCTTTGTAAAGTGACAACTAAAGGATCCCACTCCTTTTCTTGTAAACTTTTTTTTTTGTATTTTTGGAATAAAATCAAAGCCTTTTGTCTTCAAGCCTCATGTTCCTGCATCATTTGGAGAGATTCCTAAGGGTAATTTAGGTACTCAATATCATGACCATTCTACACATTTGCAAGCTAGAAGTGTAGCATCTAACATTAGGCCTTGCATGTATCCATATGCATAGATGAGTGAGATTGAGAAAATGGTTCAACAAATGTTAGAGGTGCCCATCATTCAACCTAGCTAAAGTGGTTTATTTTAACTAGTGGTGATGGTTATAAATAAGGACAGTTCATGGAATATGTGTCTAGTTCATAAAAAAAACCTCAGAAAAATTAAAATTAAAATAAGTTTTATTTTTCTATCATTGATGAATTATTAAACAAATTGAATGGAACAATTTTCTTTACTAGGTTTTAGCTTTGTTCAAGATATCATCGAATTGGAATGTAGCAAAAGGACATTCTCAAAAAAAAATTACAACAACTAAAGGCCATTATGAGTTTTTGGTTATTCCATCTGGAGTTAATAATGTACCTTAAACATTTCAAAGTTTGATGAATTCTATTTGAAACCCTTCCTTAAGAAAATTTTGTTAGTATTTTTTGAGGATGTATTAGTCAACAAAAAATATTGGCAGAATCATGTAGAACATGTTGAAAATTTCTTAACAATCTTAGAAGATAAAAAACTTTTGAAAAATCCTTCCAAGTGTGCCTTTGTGGTCCAAAAAATGGGATATTTGGGTCATACTATATCACATGAATGTTTCAAAGTGGACCCTAACAAAATGAAAGCTATGAGGGAATGGCCAATCCTTCGGTTCTTAAATAAAATCAAAGGATTCTCAAGTTGGAAAAGACATTACTACAATTTTTTCAAGAATTAAGGCTAAATAGTAGAACTTTTAATAATAATATTGAAGAAGGAATTTTTTCTTGGTCTAAATAAGAAACCAAAGATTTTGAAAAACTTGAGGAAGTTATGTGTACAACTCCTATCCTTTCCACACTTGATTTTACAAAAACATTCTCTATGGAATATTATTCCTTGGGCCATGGCATTCATGTGGTTTCGTTGCAAGAAAGAAGCTCCATTTCCTTTGAAGGTAATGGAGTTAACTGAAATAAATTAGATGAGTCTATGAAAAATAATTTTATTCCACACTACATGTAGTTAATAAATGACATCCACAACTAATAAGAAGACGATTGAAAGTAAAAAAAATCAAGATGGTTTGAAGTAGTTCTTGGAGAAAATTATATCTTTAGAAGAACAAAATAAATCGGTTACAAATATGTTAGGTTATGAATATGAAATTATATACAGAAAGGAATACAAAATATTTTGGCAGATGCACTCTAAAGGAAATTGGAGGATAAAGAGGATTTACTCTATGCTATTTCCATTCAAAAATTTGATTTGGTGGTAGAGAAAAAAGTTTATATGAAGAAAGAGGAGAATAATTTTTTTTGGTATTGGGATCACTGATACCTAAGTATGAATTCACAACTCAAATAGAAGGCACTTTTGGAATCACACACTACTTCTATAGGAGGATATTCAAGGTTCTTGAAAATAGATGATATGATCAATATTTCTTTTTTGGCAAAGGTATTAAAGCATATGTGCAAATTTTTTCCATTGAATTTGTGGTATGCCAATATAACTAGGGAGAAAAACATCACTCCCTAGGGTTACCACAAATATTATTTGTACCAAGATAGTGTTGGAAAAAATTTTCAATGGATTTTATTACTAGTTTACTTCAATCTAAAGGAAGGAATGCTATTATGGTCGTGGTAGATCAAGTGACAATATATGCCCATTTTCTCTCTTTATCATCCTCTAAAAGAAAGTATAGTGGTAGTACCATTCGAAGAAACACTCCAAATTATACACAGAATACCAAAGATTTTTTTAAGTCACAGATCCAATTTGGGTACTCATTTTGGCTCAAAAATAATCTTACCATCCTTAATCTGATGGGAAAATTAAGATTGTGAATAAATGTTTAGAAGGATATATATCTTTTCTTTCATGTTATAAATGGGAACAATGGGTGAAGTGGTTTCCATTTATACAATGGTGGTACAACACATCTTCTCATACTTTGTAAAACATTTCCCCATTTATGGACCCTTATGGATATCATCCTCCATCCTTCACACCACCCTTGAAAGGGACTATAAAAGATTAAGTGGTGGAGGAATACATATGGAACCAACAAGATATTCTCAAACTACCAAAGAACAACTTTGGTTATAACATAAAATCATATGAAACAACAAGAATATCAACATTGTAGTGTGATTGCAGTGAAAATGAATATGATGTGATGGACTCAATATTTGTGAGACTATAATCATATAAATGTATGTCCCTTAAGGAAGAATAGAAGGAAAATATATTATCACCAACATATTATGACCCCTATAAAGTGGTGTAGATGACCCACATAGCTTTAGCTTATGTTGGAGCCCTAGAAAGATAGTGGCATATCGTAAGGGGTTGTAGAGGTAGAGAATGGGGTGACTACCTTTAGTTATGCATACTGAAGGGAAGTGAGAGACTATAGGTTGCAGTGTTGACGAGATTTCATATCTTATTCTTTACCTAGTTTTTCTTGATGCTATCCATAGAATGTTTTAAGTGAATCTTTTCTCTAGTGGATTCATGTCCATAACTTGTGGATGACCCACTACTAAGAGATTAGTCATATTGTCGTGTATGGCTAGGAGGAATGTATAAGGTATATAGCTAGTTGGTTATTTTCTGAAATATAAGTGCTTATCATTATGATTTAAATAAGTGTGTAATGTTTTTTATATTATGACATATATTTCTTGCTTATGCTTCATATCTTTTATTGATGTTATTACACATGTCATATATTACATGTCGTATATATTGTGCATTAGGAATGCATGGAAAATGCTTGATATTGGAACCTAGTGTACCTCAATTGCACCAATTTGTCTTGGTAGTGTGGCCCATATATGTTATTAAGCTCTTGAAAGGTATATTGTACATGCTATTAGAGTTTTTGTAAGACAAATTGAATGAGAAATTGAAACCTAATGCTATTATAGGTATATTTTAGCTATAATGTCCCTCATTTGGGTGGTTGGGGGTTGCCAAAAAGTGAAATTAGCTTATATTTATATATTGAGCCCAATTGGGTGATAGGTAGAGTATGGAAGAAAATTTGTAGGGTATGCCAGAAAACTCGTTGATTGAATGTATGAATGGGAACAATTCAACCTAATTACTTTTTTTATGTGAAAATAATGTGTGGTTTATTAGAATATATTCGACATGAAAATTAGATTCATGATTATATATTAGAAGAGGATTTTACTATAAGGTTTATGTTGAGAATGCTCCTATATCTACATATGACAACTACAAGACTATGGATCTTTTATGTGCCTATTATTTTGAAAAATATCTAAAAGCAACTCGATATTTGTGTGTGTAATAATTGTGGCATATGATTGAAGAGGGGGTGTGGATGCTTCCTATGAATTCATTGATAAAATGCAAAAGAATGTGTTTTTGTAGACTTCGATGATTCCATATTTTTTAAATAATGAGAGAATAAAATATGTGTGCAATCTATTTGAAAAAAGGATTGAATTAAAGGTGTAGCCTTATTAAATTGTTGGCTAGGTTCGTATATCTTACCGTTTGTCATTCAACGTTGTGGAAACAAATTTTTCATAAGGAAAATGAAATAGAGGGAACCGTCCTATTAGAAGAGAAATGAATGAGTTGGCCATCACATTGGACTATAATATTTATACTCCTCTTTTGAATCCCTGTTTAGAAAATAATGGGATGTGGGAATGTTCATGACTAGATGGTCCTTAATAATCCAAGAAAAAATTTATCATTTTTGGCATGAAACATGTGAGAATGTATGTTGAATGTACATTGAGTGTATAAGTATGAAGTATGCGTGAAAAGTGTTTGACATAATGACAAAATCAAAGCCAAATATTTTTCCATGGAATTCCTTAATCACACAATATGCCATGCATGGTCACTACTATGATACCATTGCACCATATTACCAAATTACTTTACCTTTCCCTATGTTCCCAAACCATATGCTAGCCTAGCAACTATGTAGTAGGGAAAGGACATACATAGTGAAACCATCAAAATGGCCTATAATTGAATATTTATGTGGTAGTTGAGATGATGTGTGAAAAATGTTTAACAAAATATTTTGATAAAGTGTAGTGTCTTACACTACCATCACTAATGGATATCATTAGAGTGAGTATGATGTGGAAGCACTTAGGCTATTTTGCAAAATTCAATTGACAAGCATAATGTTGGATTAACTTGCATTTTATATTTTTGTTAAGGTATGTGGTGTCCTATAAATATGGAACTTCGAAAGAATGTTAATATTCATGTCACTAAATCTAGATATAATTTAGATGTATCTACTACAACCCTTCTTATTGATATGTATGTGAAATATGGAAATGTTGAAGATTATCTAGGGATATTTGTTAGAATGGATGAACAAAATGTGGTTTCATTGTTTACAATGGTGGTGAGATATGTAGATACAAAGGATGACGATGAGGTCCTCAAAATATTTATGAAAATGTGGGAGATAAGAGTTAAGCCAAAAAAATGTTTTCCTCCGATATTATCTAGTAATGTTACATCTTAGGAGATCTTGAAAATGTAAAATAGGTTCATATTAATCCTACCAATATAGGATTTAAGTTATATATTTGGAAAATATGTTCATACCAAACTTATCAAGAAAGTATTAATGCCATATCCTGGTTTAGGGAATGTTCAGTCTTGTAATTGACATCCTTTTACCTTTATTTCCTTAACTTCTCAACCATTTTTACCCTTATAATTGCATTCTTTTCCTCCACTAATTTCCACTTTTACCAATGTATTCTAGTCCTTAATGTCACCAAACATGATGTATTTTTTCTTGTATATCTACGAGAGGTTAACTATTTTAGGTAGCTTTTCTAATAAATTGGTAAGGAGGTTGTTTTAGGATGGCTTGTCTTCTTGGTACGACGCTATTGACTTGTTAGGTGATGAAATGTTGTTTCTACATTGTTTGTATTGTTGATGCTTTAACAAGGGTTATGTAGATATTGTTACTATGATGTCAATAATTTTTTCAATGATACTCTACTTCATAATACTATGTTTTCTTGATGACATCATTTGGAGTCAACACTAGATCTACTACTCAATCAAACTCAACCACAATTGTTGTGCCAAGAAGGATGACACTACCTTTTGACAATGAATTCAACTCGACTATGACCTTTATGGTTTTATAATTTTGGCTTCTCATTAAATGAATACATTGTTGTAGCACTTTATTTATTATTAGAAATTAGTTGTAATCTGTTGTATGAGACCTTCAATTTTGATAGCCTGAGAATTAAATTATTTTCATGGATGATTTTTGTACTTACGTTAGAAACAATGTAAATGTATAAAGGTAGAATCCCTCTGCCTTCTGTAGGTGTGGCACCATCATATTTTGGAGAACAATGCATATGTAATTTTATTAAATGTTAGTACAAGACTATCACAGGTTCATAGATCAATTGTGGTATATGGGATTAGCTTGTGAGCTATGAATTAATAGCTCCCTACTAAGGAATAAGGGCACTCTTATTTATTAGGGATAATTGTGTTAGTAAGGTAGTGTAGTATTGTGTTTTTATGTTGATATTTTTATGACACTTAAGAATTAGCTTCCACTCTAAGATCATGATCAAAAACACACTCACACTCCACAATACAAGCACTTTTCACTTCAAAATAACAAATAACAATGAATAAACTAGTATACAAGATAATTTTTAACAACCGAGTAGTTATATTAAAAAAATTAATACAACAATCTTAGGGCTCCCATACTAGGGATCATGGCCCTTACAATCAACACTAATACAAGAACGACTAGTCTTGGTATCAACAACTATGATCACCAATTTTCCCTCAACAAAGTACACTTGAGTTACTTGTTGATGTAGTGCTCCAAAATTGTTTCATTCCATGTACCCTGAGCACATATGGTAGGTAATTTTCCTCCTCTTCTACTACTCACCTGGCCTCTGCAACCTCATAAATACTTGTATCTTCAAATGTCCATAGAAATGTATCAGTCATGCTTCGCTACTCCAATATGGTTGAATATAGGCTTCCTTCACATGGTGCCTTTTGATGCTCCAAAATGTGATTGTCATAAGGTATTAAATGACTTCCCTATAGTTTTCCTCTACTCCTCAAATACACCAACACACAAAGTATTTATTTCTTCCCTCTTATCTGTGATATGCTCCTTCAAATCACAAAACAAGGGCACACAAACAATATTCCCACTATGTGTCTTGTTATCCTCCAAATATCATCTCTTACGGACATCAATTCTACCCTCACACTTTCAATATGTTGCTCCAATAATGACAAGAGTTAGGGCCTCCATGAATTCCCTCTTAACTATCGCAAGCCTTCTCCTTGTTCAAAGTACTAGGGAAGCACAAAATTTTTGTTCCTACATAATTATGAATAAACCCTTAACACTCCAAATTTCCCTAAAATCATAAAAAACAAGACACACCTACATACCTTTCAAGAACTGTAACTTCAATCCTTAAAGTCTCTGGTTCTATGCAACTACATGTCTTCTCTTTTTCAACCCTGTTAGAATCATCCATGGTGAAATCAGCATAGCCATAATCAATGGCCACTATAGATCATACCCAACCAAATTTACTACAACCCTGGACCCTTTAAGCCCATGCCTCATCATGAGGTAGTTCAACTCTCAAACCAAGACTCATACAAGATGCGATTCAAATACTTTAAGTGATTTGTCCCTCCCTGATGCGCTATCCTTAGCTTGGCCCTAAGAACAGAGGTAAACCACTACCTTATGCACAAAACACCAACCCAAACCCTCATCCAAACTCCATAGAAAATGTGTCCTTAAACATACATCATACTTGGCCTCATCTTCAACAATTGTAGAAGAGATCAACCATAAAATACTCATCTTTTGAATATGTCCTTTTATCCTAATATTAGATGTACACACTTAGGATTGTTTCTCATATGGTTTATTGCCTTGAATGTGCTCCAACGAAATGTGGTACTTATACCGGGTATCAATCTAAATATTCCTATGCTCAAGAATAGATGATATAAGGGAAAAAAAATTATTTTAATCGACCTATGATAACACCATTTAAGCCATAATTTCCCATTATCCCTTTAATGGTGCCCCATATGCTCTCAATGAAAAAACCATCAAAATCTCCACTTGGCTTCATGCCCACAAATTTGGAAGAAAGGCCCACTTCTTGGTCAGACTTTCCCACAAAGCCCATGTGGGTAAATTTTTTCCCAAACCCTACACCCTACGGTGTGGGAGTACCTCCCAAGCTACAAAAATCAGGAGTCCCTCTTAGATATGGAGCTACTTTCACCACTTGGAAGTATCTCATCATCATCGTCGTTGGAAACACTAGCCTAACTTTTGGCATTCACCGCCTAACTTTTGGCATTCACCATGTAATATACCCTATAGAATGAACAACACTCATCTTGGTAGTGTTTATTCCACCAAGATATTCCTGATTCTTCTTCCTTTCTTGATAGGCCTTCATTCTATTAAAAATTTCCTCCTTTCCAGCTATGGAATTCCCCTTACTCCCCACCAAGCAGTGTTATTCTTCAGTTATAGATTCTCCCTCAGAGCCTATATACTCTCGCTAGAACTTGGCTCCCTCTGAGCCTTTAGAACATGCTATTGATTCTCATGATCCATAGTATTTTTAGTTAGCCACTATAGACCATGCTCCATAGCTCCAATGATAACTACAATAGAGTTATATCTTCCTTAGCTCCAATGATAACTTGTTGATGACGCTGGATCTGCCAACATTTTGGGTGTCTCCCTGATATGAAGTACCAATTGGACCTCACACTATTTGGAATAGGAACCCCATTCGAAATATGGCTCGGTTGCTGAAATAGTTGGTTTTAGTGTCATTCCTTGGCTATGATAATGCATAGAATAACGTATTAATGAATTTGGTGAAACAAGTGTATAACTTTATGAAGGGTCAAGTGCAATGCATGAAAGGTTTTAAGATGAAAAATGTAAAGTGAGTGAGCCCCTCAGAAGCTTGTAATAGTATGTAGCTTGAAAGGAACACACGAGCATAGAAAGAATCAAACGTTAGCCTACAAATATGTTCACAAGTTAACCATGAAAGAAATCTACAACATCATGCATTCACCATGATTCATACTAATCCAAAAAGAAATAGTTCACAAGTGTTAGCATAAATGGAGTAACATATATTGCAAGCATAACAAGAATAGTCCTATTATATTTACAATGTATGCATGAAAACGTGTTGGCTATGAGCTTTATTAAAGTGGAAGTCCTAAGAATACATATAGAATTGACGAACCAGTAGTCCCAATAGTGGAACATGAAGCCAACACCCTCTTCTCCAAAGAAATCTACTCCCTCTATGCTACGGAGAAGCCAAGGCTCTCAACAAAACTGCCAAGCCTCTGATCCTAAGCCAAAATCACCTTACATGACTAATGAGGGTATATTTGTAACAAAAGGGGTGACTATTCATCTCCCTTTGACTCTTTTACTTCCCTCATTACTATTTGACTTCCTTAAACCATGAAAATTGGACTTCATTACAAAATGACTCTTCAGATTCCGCAATTAGCACTTGGAATTTCATTTACAATTAATTACAAAAAGATATTACAATATCACTCATACCATTGTAAGACCAAATTGGTTAGATTCAACTAGACAACCAAATAAGACAAGATACATTAAGCTTGAGTTTAGGGAAACTCCAGCCCAAGCACTTCAACTTGTACTTGCTCGGTCACATAGTGGTGCCAAGCTTTGTATTATGTGATGACTTCATCAAATTGTTTGATGGGATCAAGATGTAAGTGGAATCTAGCCTCCATTACAACTGGGTAGACTACTTTGGAACCAATTTTAATTCCACATTTTAGTGGGAGAAACATGGCGTTGACCTAGACATGGCCACCAATGTACTTTTTCATATTGTTCCTGTTCACCTCCATATCTTCCTTTGTGGTGATCTACCTGAGTTGGTCCAACTATTTTCAACCTCATCCTTGACTTGATTCTTATGCTTGACTCTGACAAGCGAGCCAACTGAAGGGATCTATGTGATTTCACCATAAAATCCACATTATCGTATAATCATGTAAATGAAGCCTGAATATTGGCGATGAATGAGGAAATTTTTTTGTTACTTTGGATGATCATCTGAACTTGTGATTTCTCCATCTTTGCCTGTTTCCGTGTCGTATTTGCTAATTCGGGAGGTGGCCCTTTGTGTTTCATTGACCACTCATGCATGAAAATAATGGCCATATGAATAGCCTTGAGGGATTTGGCATTATCCTTATACTTTTATTTAATGTCATGGTGAAAAGCTCCT
Source organism: Pinus tabuliformis (assembly GCA_031772625.1). Taxonomy (NCBI): domain Eukaryota; kingdom Viridiplantae; phylum Streptophyta; class Pinopsida; order Pinales; family Pinaceae; genus Pinus; species Pinus tabuliformis. The sequence continues at coordinate 993,282,770 of CM062806.1, read as the reverse complement.
CATAATGGCTCCACATTGTTCCTCCCAATGTCGATACTAAACCAAGTATGGTTGTGTTAATTTATTCTAGATATACATGTGTGGAAGATGCTTTCTAGACTTCTTCTTGGAGTTGCTCAATTTTTTGCCATCCATCCTACAATTTTATTTCCATATGACTATTTTTGGCCATCAGATACTTCATATTTGACTTGGTAGCCACCTGCAAAGGCCAATTTGGCTACAAAAATGCTTTCTATATTTCTCTTGGTATCTACTACAAACATCTTATCTCTAATGAATGCAGGAGATGTAAGGTCATCCAAAAAATGTTTCTTTATCGCTTGTACAATCTTCTTCTAAATCTCATCGTAAGTTAGATTGTACATATCCATGACCATACCATCATAAAGAGTAACAATTTCCTATTCTTTTCTTAGAGCTTGCTCTATTGTTGCTCAAGGGGGAGACTAAATGGTGAGTTGCTGATTAATTGGCATAAGATCAACATCCTGGTTTAGCGTCTTTGGTTCCATCTACATGTATTGAATCACAATTAGTTCTTCAAATTATTTAGCAAGTACCTTCTCCTGTAACTGTTTGCTCTCCTCTTCTAGTAGTAAGTTATACTCTTGTTTTCTAGCTTGCTTCCATGCTTCTTCTTCTTCTTATAATATTTGTCTTCCTTCTTCTTCTTGTTTCTTCCTTTACTCTTCTAATCTTTTCCTCTCTCTTCCTTCCCTCTACTTCATATCTTCTTCCTTCTTCCTATGTTTCATTCTCTTTTCTACTACTATGGCCGCTTTCAAGGTGATTGGATTTTCTTTCATATTGCGGCTCTATTCTTCCACTAGACTACGCGAAACCTTCCTCTTACCATTTTTGTACACTACGTTGCACCTTTTTGTTGGTTCTTTCTTCGGAGTGACTTCTTTGTGAGGAGTAACTTGTGATGTTCTTATGAAGGTGACTAGTTCGTGGGACTTGAAGGTATTGTAACAATTCTTCATCTCTTCCTCCTTGGGCCTATAAAATCTACCACTTGTCCATTGGAAATGAACCGTCAAACAGTGTTATTTACAAACATCACTAGGAGCATACGAATTAAATTCTAAACAACCAAATGTGAATTTCTCAATCTCCTTTCCTTCCGTGCCTACAACCTTCAAATTCTTGATCTCGTAAAATCCAATTTACAAAGGAAGAATATGCTAAGGTGCCTTCTTCTTCTAGTGAAAAATTCTGGTATTGCTTCCATTTCCCCACGATACATGCAAGGTGGATCTTCCTAAATAATGAACCAATATAATGGAATGAGGAAGTGATCAGTCAACTTTTCAAATACTCCTTTGTAATTTCACCTAAAGGTTTGATTTCATTAAAGTTCAAATTTGTGCTAAGAAATGAATTCTGAGCACATATTGCATCCAACATGTAAGCATACATGTAGAATCTAGCTTGCTTACCCTTGGGAGGATTCTTAGCATTAGTCACATGAATTCTCAACTATTGAGCAAGAGAATTTGACCAGTTGAGTGGTTTTCCTTCATTCACAACCTAATTAAGAAAGAATACCCAACCTTCTGGAAATGTCTCATTACTACATTTTCCATAGATCGAACAAAATAATACTATCAAGTATTGATGAAACTTCTTGACAAATCTGGTCTTAAGTAATTGTTTCTAGGTGTTTGATGGAATTTGGAAGGATTTTTCACCCAATGTTTAGCGATATCATTTGTGGTCAAGTAGATGGTGATCACATAATAGTGGGAATCCATGAGTGATTCTTGCATCGCCAAATGATACATAAGATGGTGATTAGGTGCCATGGAAGAGGGAATCCTTCATCCACTAGCATTGCTAAGAGTCACAGTGTTATTATTTGTATGGGACATTATCCAGATGATAATGTCTAAACATGGAAAAATTGCGTACCTGCATGCAATATTGTGTAATCCTCACCTTTGGAAATTGATCTAAACCTGTTGTTCTTCAATATATGATTTGAAACTTTTTGCTGATAATACCTCATTTACCTTCTTCTATGTAATATATGTTGGAAATAATACTGATAGGGGGGCTGAATCAGTATTTACAAATCAATAACTTTTTCATTTCCATAATAAAATTTATATATGCTACTTCAGTGAAGGGAACTCGTGTGTGCACACAACTATTCTTAAGGAAACTAGCGTATATCCAGTGAACTTATGATTCAGTTAATTCATCATATGTTGATCTTTAATCAGTGCATCAGTACTTTATTAAACAGTAAACACTAACCATGTGTAGTAATAATAGAATAAAGCATCACACATAATCAAAACACATGAACACCAAGATTTAAGGTGGAAAACCAGTGTGTCTGAAAACCACTTGCTGCTATCATCTCTGTCTTCTTTTAATAATAAGAAAATATATTTACAATCTTGTACTGGTGTAGACTCATACTAGTACGTAGGCACCCACCTGTAGAAGGCTACAACCTTCTCTCATTTTCTAGCTGCTACTATAAGGGAGCTACAACCCCCTAGCTCTTGTACTAGCTGATCCATTTACTAGTACGTAGGCACCGACCTACAGAAGGCTCTATCCTTCACTCCTTTTCCTGCTGCTACTAGAAGGGATCTCCAAACCCCTGGCTCTTGTACTGGTTGATATGTTTACCAGTACGTAGGCGTCAGCCTACAAAAGGCTACAACCTTCTCTCTTCCTCCAGGGACCACATTTCATAAATTTTCAGACTAGATACTCTTGGAACACAACACCAGAAACTGAAGGCCACATTTCATCAAATTTTCATACTAGACCCATCAACAACATTGAAGCTCAAAATGAATCACCACTATAATACAACCATCAAATACATCTGAATCAACCAACATCTAATTAATCTGAACAATTATATCACTGACACCAGAACACTATGCTGAACCCAGAAATCTGCATCATCATTCAGAACTAATTGTAACCTCAAGAACCATGCATCAAAGTGTATACACTACTTGGATTAACCCAAACTACGTGTATATGCTACTTTGTTTAATCAAACCTGCATATACCTTCCAAACTACCACAAACATAAACTTTTGAATCAAGTCTGTACCAACCAGCAATATATTGAATATCTATTATCAACTTACAGAGCTTTACACAAACATCGACAGAGATCATTTCTTCTCACTTATACAATCAGTCAATCAAATATTAGCCTCCTTATGAATTTAGTTTTACATTTGATCAATCAAATACCCAATCAGTCTCTAATATAGCTGAAACCCAATCATCAATATCTGATATAACTGAAACAGTTAATAACTGAAACCTTTGAACCTCTGACACAACTGAATCAAACAATCACTAACATAACTAAATCAACCATTCATTCAAACTTAATAAAATTCAACCATTCAACTAGAATAGACAGATCACTGTAACCAGTACACAGATCTCAACCAAGAACATTGCATCAACAACTAGAACTAACAGTAACCTCAAAAGGAATGTGTCAGAATGTATACACTTCTTTACTGAAGAAAACATGCATGTATATAGTACTTCCTTTTGCCCAACCTGCATATACCTCTAAAGATACTTAATCATAAAACCTGTGAACCACAAACTGTACCAATCAGTGACATTCTGAAGATCTACTGTGATATTACATAGTTCTAAATAGATAGCAACAAGGATCACCCTTCTTTCTAAATCAATTAATCAATGAGGCACAAAATCGTTATGCATTCAGTTTTACTTTAAGATCTAAGAAGACTTCATTGACAGACAGTAGTAAAAAAAAAACATTGATATGATAGATTAGTCATCCTTGAACATCAAGCTTTTCTTTTCCATACGCCACTTGGAAGAGCCGAACCAGTGTGTATACGCACCTTCACCAAAGCGAGCCAGCATATAGATCTACAAATACTCACTTATAACTTCTTTGTAATTCCCAACTTTAGACATACCCAGATCATCACATATAAAGGATAAAACATATGTTAGTAATCAGATCTAGCCCATCTATTATCATATCACATAATGATAAGTCATTATGACCCTGATCCAACATTAGATCTCATCCATCATCAAACGCTCAGGTACAAATTTAGTCTAGATCAAGCAAAGCATCACAAACCCATAACATGCATATTTTCCTTCGATCTAACACTTCATAAGATATTCACTACTTCTGCACTTAGCCCTTTGACCTTATCCTCCTTATATACTTAGATCCTTTGTCAATACCTCGGACCAAAACCACTTAGGACCAATAACTTGGACCAAATACCTAGGGTCAATACCTCAGACCAAATACCTCGGACCAAATACCTCGGACTAATACCTTGGACCAAAATACCTTGGACCAAATACCTCAGACCAAAACCTTGGTTTTCCAACATGTACACACTTTTCCTCTTGTGGGAGTGCGTGTATACGTATACACACTTTTTGTTCTTAGACCAGCGTGTATACGTTATTTTAACTAAGTGGACCTACATATGCTTCTTGAACTGCTTTACATCAACCTTTTCTTTTACCTTCTTTATTCTGATCATTACACCATAGTTTCGTCTTCCTGTTCTTCTGTGCTAATGCCCTATTACCTTTGAATAGACCTGTTGCATTGTTGGGTGTGGAGCCTGATTATCTTTTGTATTCAAAGGTATCGCTGCATTGGACCCTAGTTTGAAATGGGGTGGCAACACTTCCCATAAAATATTCACTGTAGTGGGGGTCCAGGGGGGGCAGCTACAACCTTTGGGAGCCCCCCCTTGGCGGGGGGATCGGGGTCAGCGCCGTGGAAGCTAAGGATAGATGTAAAATGGCCTTGTAAAATGTTGTAATTTCGTAGTCAATCTGGGTCGTTCATTAGGCAGAGATCTAATGGTAGAAGTTATGTTTAATTTAGGGTTTTTTGCCCTAGAAGGAAACCCCTCACTATATATGAGGGAATCTTATTGCATCTATATGTAGATCTGTATTCTGAGTAAGAAAGAGAGAGGAGATTTAGAGCAAAGAGGGAATTACAACAGATTTGTTGTAGGTTGTATCTCTTCTGTTTTCTCGATAATATAAAAGGAAGGACTAGTTGTTTCTTCGTGGACATAGCCCAAATTGGGTGAACCACATATATCTGTGTCTCTCTTGTTTTATGCATTTTTTGCGTTTATACTTCTGAAATATTTTATGTATTCCATTGCTCTGTAATATATAATTTTCTAACAATTGGTATCAGAGCCGAAGGTCTATTTGGATGAAAAACTCATAGGAGAGAGGGGTTCCTGGTTCGAGTGGGAGAAATGGCGGAAGATGGTAGGTTTAGGGTCGAAAAATTCAATGACCAAAACTACGAGCTGTGGAAGATGTAGATGAAAGATTATCTGTATCAGAGAGATCTGTACCAACCATTGAGTGGAAAGACAAAGAAACTGACAAGTATGACAGATGCAGAATGGGATATTCTTGACAGAAAGGCACTTGGAACAATATGGTTGTGGCTAGCAACGTCGGTAGTGTTTAATATTTCAAAGGAAACGACAACAGGGGGTTTAATGTCGACATTAGCCAAACTATATGAAAAACCCTCGACCTCAAATAAGGTATTTCTTATGAAGTGTTTATTTAATATGAAGATGTCAGAAGGTGGATCTATTGCTAATCATTTAAATGAATTTCATACAGTTACCAGTCAGTTAAGTTCTGTAGGGGTAACTTTTGATGATGAAGTTAGGGTTCTGTTATTTCTGTGCTCATTGCCAGAAAGTTGGAATGGTTTAGTTATGGCCATTAGTAACTCTATCTCTAGATCTAGTACTTTAAAGTTTGATGATGTTGTTAGTGAAATCCTGAGCGAGGAAATGCGATGGAAAAGCTTCGGTGTGACATTAGGTAATTCTTTGACTGCAAAGACTAGGGGAAGAAAAATGGAAAGAGGAAAGAGCCCTAGATATTGCAGTAAGTCAATAAAAGGTAGATGCAAGTCCAGATCGAGGATAGTGTGATGGAAATGTGGGAAGAAAGGATAGTTGAAGAAAGATTACAAGTCTTGAAAGGGAAAAGAAGGAGATACACAACAAGAAAATAATCATGAAGTGAATGTAACAAGTGATGTGTTGCAAGATGCTTTGATTTTTTCATTAGAAAATATTACTGATGCCTGGGTGGTAGATTCAGGGGCCTCATTCCATGCCACACCTAATAAGAAACATTTTTATGATTATGTTCAAGGAGATTTTGGACAGGATCGATTGGGTGATGATAAACCCTGTAAAACCATTGGAATGGGTACAGTTTTCATAAAACAAAAAAAATGGAGATCAGTGGCTATTAAAGGAGGTAAGGCATGTTCCAAATTTGAAGAAAAATTTGATTTCAATAGGGCAATTGGGGGGTGAAGGTTGTGTAACTACTTTCACAGATAAAACCTGGAAGGCCACTAAAGGATCCTTGGTAATAATGAAAGGAGGAAAGCTTGGTACATTGTATTTATGCAATGATATTTCTAATTCTGTTAATGCTTTAACCTCTACAGGACAAGATATGACATTGTGGCATCATAGGCTTGGACACATGAGTGAGAAGGGGATGCAAATTCTTCACTCAAGAAATTGTTTTCCAGGTTTCAAGCATGTTGATTTAAAATTTTGTGAGAATTGTGTTTATGGAAAACAAAAGAGAGTCAGATTCCTCAGAGTTGGGAAAGAAAAGAAGAGCAAAAAATTAGAGCTTGTGCATACAGCTGTATGGGGACCTACTCAGGTATCATCTCTTGGTGGATCTCATTATTATGTTACTTTTATTGATGATGCAACCAAAAAAACCTGGATTTATTGTATTCAAAATAAATTTGATGTATTTTATACTTTCAAGAAATGGAAAGCTTTGATTGAAAATGAGACAGGAAAAAGGTTGAAGTGTCTGAGATCAGACAATGGAGGTGAATATTGCAGAAAAGAGTTTGATAGGTACTGTTCCGAGAATGGAATTCGCAGAGAGAAGACAGTTCCGGGAACACCACAAGAAAATGGTGTGTCAGAAAGGATGAATAGGACAATCATGGAGAGTGCAAGGTGCATGAGATTGTATGCAAGATTGCCTTTACAATTTTGGCAGATGTTGTAGATACTATTGTTTATCTAATCAATAGAGGGCCTTCAAGTTCCTTGGATGGTGGTATTCCAAAGGAGGCATGGACAGGTAAAAAGGTAAACTACTCCTTTTTAAATACTTTTGGTTGTGAAGCCTTTGTCCACATTAATAAAGAAAATAGAACAAAGCTTGAGGCAAAATCGAAGAAATGTACCATTATTGGATATGGTGTTAATGATTTTGGTTATCACTTTTATGATTATGAAAAACACAAAATCATTAGGAGCAGAGATGTCAAATTCAATGAAAAGGTTTTGTATAAGGATCAGCAGCAGGAAAAGAAATAGGAAAAAGAAAATAGAGAATACACAGTCTTTGACGAGATCACAGGAAAAGTGATGGTGCCTGAAAATCATAATGATCAACAGCTAGAACAACAACCGCAACAGAAACAAGCACCTCAAACACCTGAAAGTGGTGTTAGAATATATACCAGGATAAGTAGACCCCCTAAACGATACTCTCCTTCATTATATTATGTATTGTTGACTGATTCTGGTGAACTAGAATGTTATGAAGAAGCAGTGCAGGTAGAAACCAGGAAGAAGTGGGAGCTAGTCATGAAAGAAGAGATGGACTCCTTAGCACATAACTAGACTTGGGACTTAGACAAGTTTCCTGTAGGTAAAACAACATCGTAGAATAAATGTGTTTACAAGTTGAAGGAAGAAGATGGAGGTAGAAAAAGTTATAAAGCTAGACTTGTGGTAAAAGGGTTTGCACAGAAAAAGGGTATAGATTTTGATGTGATATTTTCTCTTGTTGTTAAAATGACTTCAATCAAAACTATTTTAGGTCTAGTGGCAGTTGAATGTTTGCATCAAGGAAAATTTTAAGAACCACCCTAAGTTTATATCTATAATAAATGGGCTAATCCCCATGATACATAGGAAAAATGGGAGGCAATTTTGGTGAATCTCTCACCAAACTATATTATCTTGTACAGTGATGGAGAATCTTTCACTAAATTATAAAATCTTGTAAGATCTTGGCAAATCTTTTACTGAATAATAAAACATTGTGAAGTCTTGGCGAATGTTTTGTTAAATTATGAAACCATATATGATAATAAGAAAACATATTCATTAAATTGTAATATACTAAAATACATGTTTTGAAAAAAGAAACATAATTTTCTCTTCCTACAAACAATGTTCCAAGTTTCAGTGGCCATGTTTGTCAAGGTTCTTACAATACACTCTTTCATATCCTTCTATTAGTTTTGATAATATTCCACAACAATGTTCTTGTAGGTGTTGATATTGACAAGAAGTTTTGTCAAGGTAGGAGAGATTAATCTTTTCTCTACAACTTTTGTCAAGCTACCACCTTTTTCAAGTTATTAAATTTCTTTCTTATTCCATAGACTCCAACTGCGAGATAAAAAGAAAACACATCAAGTTTGTTTACCCCAACACGCCAACAAGTAGCAAGCGATAACTATATTATATAAGGAAGTATTAGGTATCCCAAAGGCTTGAAGGGGATCTAATTCGAAGAAGTGACCATTGTGAGAATCCTTCCAATCAATATATGAATATATAAATGTAGATTTATTATTATTTTAATTCGAAATCTTCAATTAAATAATAAAATTTAATTATGTCTCTCCCAATCTAAACTGCTTATTAGCATAATTCACTACCCTCAAAGGTCTCGCATTTTTTAACAGTGTTGTAACATGTAGATTAAGTTCCTTTTTGGTGAACAATCTCCACCTTTTTAGGAAAATATGGTGCAGTGGCTCCAACCCCTACAGATCATTAGGACAAACTAAGAATAGCACAGAAGATGAAAGGATGTACAAACCAGCTTATTTTTCAAATAACTTATCCAACATAAGTACCTAAACCTTTTCATGAAGATATCATATTGAGAATGTTTGAAAAATGGTGAGAAATATTCTGCGAGGTTGATGCCGAAAGAGTGATAATGTTTCATTGTTTTGAATTTTTTTTGTTAAATCAGAAAATGTTAAAAACCAATATTAATGGAGATATTGGTATTTTTTACTTAATTTTGTGAAGTGAATAAATGTAGCTTTAACCATTCACCTTAAGATGTTTTTACAATATAATTTCCTAAGTCTATTTAATATCTTCATTATCGTAAAAACCAACCTATATCCATCTTAACTCCACTCTTAGGAGGATGAAATCTATTTATCCCTCTAAGCACTTAGTCGACCCAACATTAAGACGGATTTAAGGTGATATAATTTCCCCTTTAAATATTCTATGCTCACATGAATACCATGGTATTACCAATGGTCAATACCATGGGTTATCATAACCCTGGAGCTTAAAAATTACTATTAGTAATGTATAAAAATTAATAAAATTAATAATTGATTTTTATTTTATTTTTTATTTTAACCAAGTTAAAATGTTTAACATACATTAAATTACAACATCCATTTTTATTCTTGATCCACCAAGCTCCGAGAGGGACCAAATATTTTTTCACTCTATGATAGTTTACATATCACGATATTTGATCCCTCTTAAGATGGATCTATTTAACTACCCCATTTAAATAGGCTACATTCCACATGAATACCATGGGTCAATACCATGTACCATTTTTATTTTTATTAATACTAATATTAGGGTTAATAATGTCTTTTTGCATGGTATTAATAATAATCTAGCCCATGGTATTTGGCCAATAGTATTTTCCCCATAGGTTTCACCTAAATATAACACATTTTTTTGAGTGTTCATAAATATAAGGTGACTTATGGAGTAAATATAAAAAAATGTTTTATTTGTTTACCATACCTCTCATTTATTTATATTTTTACTAATTTACCATACCTCTTTTACAAATATGGTATTTGTGCCATAGGATTCACTTAAATAAAACCTCTTTTTTGAGCCTTCATAAATAGAAAGAGGGTCATGGACTAAATATAAAAAGAGGTTTTATTTATTTACCATATCTCCAATTTATTTATATTTTTATTTGTTTACACCCTTGCATGTATATAAGGTGACTTATGGAGTAAATATAAAAAATGTTTTATTTATTTACCATACCTCTCATTTATTTATATTTTTGTTAGTTTACCATACCTCTTTTATAAAAATGGTATTTGGCCCATAGGATTCACTTAAATAAAACCTATTCTTGAAAATTAGGGCAAATGGAAGGTTTTAACTGCTAATTTCAAGGGCTAAATTTACCATTTTTACCCTTTCCCTTAAAACAAGGTGGGATATTTGAGGTGATTTGTAAAAATGTACTATGATACAAAATATTCGCCCACAAAAAGTTTAAAACCCCTTAATTTTGCCAAAGGGCGAACATTTGCCCCTAAACTTTTCCATGATTTGCATCTTGAGTAGTTAGATGTAAAGACAACATTTCTCCATGGGTATTTGGAGGAAGGGATATATATGTAGTAGCCACAAGGATATGAGGTAAAAGGGAAGGAGAAACTACTGTGCAAGTTGAAGAAGATCTTATATGGCTTAAAACAGGCTCCAAGGCAGTGGTATCTAAAATTTGACAGGTTTATGTCTGAACAAGGTTATACTAGATGTCACTCTGACCATTGTGTTTATCTCAAAAGGCAAAATGATTGCAGCTATATTATATTGTTATTGTATGTAGATGACATGCTTGTTGCAAGTTCTAACATGCAGGAAATAAATGTGCTCAAAAGAAAATTGGAAAACTCATTTGCAATGAAGGATTTGGGTGCTGCAAAACAAATCCTTGGTATGAGAATAACTAGAGAAAGGAAGAATCACAAATTAGCATTGTCTCAAAGTGAGTACATAGAAAAGGTGTTGAACATGTCTAATATGCAGAATGAAAAACCAGTTAGTATACATTTGGCTAGCCATTTCAAATTAAGTAAGGAGGAGTGTCCCAAGGCTCAGGAAGAAATGGCTCATATGTCTAAAGTTCCATATGCATCAACAGTTGGAAGCTTAATGTATGCAATGGTCTACACAAGGCCTGATATTGCACATGTAGTGGGAGTTGTAAGCATGTACATGGAAAATCTAGGAAAAGAACATTGGATTGTGGTGAAGTGGATTCTCAGGTATTTTAGAGGTACCACAAATCAAGCATTATGCTTTGGTGGTTCAAACATTGCTCTACAAGGATATGTTGGTGTAGATATGGTTGGTGATAGGGATAACAGGAAAAGCACAACAGGGTATGTGTTTATTGTAGGTGGAACAACTATCGGTTGGGTATCAAAACTGCAAAGTGTTGTTTCACTCTCAACAACAAAAGTAGAGTATGTTGCTGCTACAGAGGCTAGTAAAGAAATCATTTGGTTACAAAGGTTTCTGGATGAATTGGGTAGGAAGCAAGAGTTGGGCAAGTTATATAGTGACAGCCAGAGTGCCATACATCTTGCAAAGAACTCTGCATTTCATTCCAAGACTAAACATATACAGCTCAAGTACCATTTCATACAGTCGGCATTGGAAAATGGACAGTTGAAGCTAGAAAAGGTACACACAAGCCAGAATCCTGCAGATATGTTGACAAAAGTTCTAACTAGGGAGAAACTAAGAATCTTCTCAGTTTTAATTGGTCTTCAAGTGTGATGAAGAAGATGAGAAATAGCCAGGTCCAAAGTGGAGCCATTGTCTAGCAAATGAAGCAGCGGTAGAGTTGCCATAATCAGTCTCCAAGTGGGAGATTGTTGGGTGTGGAGCCTAATTATCTTTTGTATTCAAAAGTATCACCACATTGGACGTAAAATATTTGCTGCAGGAGGGTCCACGGGGGGGAGGCTACGACCTTTCGGAGCCGAAGCTAAGAATAGATGTAAAATGGCCTTGTAAAATGTTGTAATTTCGTAATCAATCTGGGCTGTTCATTAGGCGGAGATCTAACAGTAGAAGTTATGTTTAATTTAGGGTTTTTTGCCCTAGAAGGCAACCCCTTGCTATATATGAGGGAATTGTATTGCATCTATGTAGATCTGTATTCTAGGTAAGGAAGAGAGAGGAGATTGAGAGCGAAGAGGGAATTACAACGGATCTACTGTAGGTTGTATCTCTTCATTTTGTTAGATAATATAAAAGGAAGGACTGCTTGTTTCTCCGTGGATGTAGCCCGAACTGGGTGAACCATGTATATCTGTGCCTCTCTTTTTTTATGTGTTTTTTGTGTTTATATTTCTGCAATATTTTATGTGTTCCATTGCTCTATAATATATAATTTTCTAACATGCACTATAATTTTCCATATTACTTTTGAAATGATTCCTTTGAACTACCCTACATTTTGTTACATCTGTAAACACAACTTCCATGCATTTTGTCACATCTGATATCTCTCCTATAGATTCATCTAGTTACGTAGATTCATCTAGTTACCAACAAGTGAGATGTTATGCTATAAGTGGGTTGCTATCAAGTACAACACATGTATAATAATGCCAACAATCTCCCCCTTTGGACTTGCTGGAAACCATTTTGGTGTTGATTACTGCAAGCTTTAGAAACTATTAGAGATAACAAGCAACACCAAAATACTCTCCCCCTTTGACATCAAGGGCAAAGGGTGAACCAAGATACTCTCCCCCTTTGTACATGCTGAGATGTACTATATCATCCATGCTCCCCTTGAGCACATGCAGAGTCTACAAATATATTTTCTAAAAGAATAACATGACTTTATAACTCAACTATGTGAGTATGACATTCCTATCACCAACGACTCATACATACATCAATCTCCCAACCATGTGGGGATGTACGAAATTTGAATCATCTACCCAAACAAGTGGGGATATACCAAATGTTTATACATGACTAAAATATAACAATTATTACATCATCCTTCCCATGCAGAGTGGGGGTATAAATGACATCATATGACCAAAAGGACTCATTAAAGGACTATGACAGACAGAGACATATTATTACATCATGGGTCTATATATGACTTTTTCATCGAGTGATATACATGACATTTATAACAAAGACCAAGGATCTAAACAAAGCCATGATAGTCATCAGCAACTATCATACACCATATATGATCTACATCATGAGCATCTGTCAGCAACATCCAGACCCGCAACCTATATATGTCCATCGTCAGTTCTAAAGATATGACAAAGTAAATATCATCAACTTGTGACAAAGAATGCTGCATATAGATATCAACTCATCCTCTTGATCTCATCAAGATCAACTTGCTTCATCTCCTTAGCAGAACGAGCCTTATCTTAACCTTCCACGAATCGACTAAGCATATGTCATATCTCCAAACAGTAACACAAAATCATTCACATCGTATCATATGTATGTGAAAATACCATAGTCCTCATCTATGATCATAACATCATCATCAAGAAAAACATGATATTTCCACAAGAACCCTAAATATATCAACCATGTATCATCACTAGGGAACATCTCACATCTCATAAGCATCAACCATGATAATAAACGTATGTGAGTATCAACCTACCATCATAAGATAAGAATTCATCATCATTATGTGACTAAGTGTTGTGGGGAAAAATGCCTATGCGGGACGATCCTATCCACCTAAGGTGTGACAGTGCCTTAGCAACAAATAGAGACAACTATTCTAGTATTCTTCCTTTATGAATTAAGAATGAAGAGAGATAGATGGACTAACCGGTGTTTTCCGTTTGTCCCTCGATCCAGTTTCTCTTCTCTTTGAGAGTTCCCAGCTACTTGCCTTCTCGCTCGCCCAGCTTCAACAGGTCTCTGCAAGATCACAAGAAGGGAACACTACACAAAGACATAGATTCATATTCATAACTAGTTCAGGATTAGAAATAAACTAAACATACTAATGCAATCATACATCAAAGATACATCAGTATATAGGAGAAACCAAGATAGCTTTATTGATGAATAACAAGGTTCAGGAAGAGATACAACTAAGAAGGCTCCAATCCAGCATCTCCTTCCCAGCAAATGGAATTCCTATCTTCACCTCCCTTCAAAGCATTAAGCACCCAATGATTTCAATCTCAAACCAACAACAATTCTTTGCAATAACAAAATTCCAGCCTCTAGATCTCATGGAGGAGAGATCCATATATAGATGTTTGGAGAGAGGATGATTCAGCTTGAGATCTGACTAGTGTCCTCTCCCTCTGTCAGTTTTTGATTCCACTTGGAGGTTCTTGCTTCCACTTGGAGATTCAGAACCTCTTACTCATCACTAGTCGAATTCACTGAGGCAAGTGTCATTGAGGAAGATTCTGGAAACTTCCTGGGTCTTGACACCTTGTTGAATGAACTTGCCACTTGTCAACTCTCATTCACCGCACCTGGGTAGTGCTTCTACCTACGTTGCAGTGCAGGTAGCCAGTTCAGAGTTTTCATTTCAGCGCAGACAGCTAGTGGAGCCTCTGAACTGATCCTGAATTGACTTGTTTTTGAGCAGTTTCTGGTGGAGAACTTCTGTGAATTGCTGTTGTTTGTTAGCCTTGTTCCTCTAGGGGTAGGAACAACATGTTTAGGGACTTTGGATCCCTTAGATTATGGAAATTTCATGCTCAATGCTGCAAGGCACAAAAATGTCTATAACAGTTGCCCCCTAAAGTATGAGGCCGTTTATCGGGTGAAATGCTTTATCAGGAGGATCTGAAGTTCATCCAATGCTGGGAGGAGACCTGTAATAAGATACAATACAATACATTATTTTTCATACTGCTTTCATGATCTAGCTAAGGCGGGCATTCCCATGCTCAGCTTTATAAATTCATTTTTCTGTACATAGAACAGACAATCGTCTGATGGTAGACTGATAATTTTGATGAAATTATCATCGTTTGGGTAGGATGATTATCTGCTGCAATGGTGTACATGTCAATGTCTTTATCTTTCCTGAATATATATTGCAGCCCGGATGGATGAAACTAGATCCGGGGTCTTCAAACTCGTTCGATCTTCACTCTAAGTACAAGTCGATCCACGTGAGAAATGTTCTGAAGTCGAACATGGAAAGACATCGCTTGATTACCGGTCAATGAGGTAAACCATTAACAAGCGCGAGAGGAATCACCGATAATGATAATGACCTTCAAGGTACTGCAGTACAATTCACGTGGTGTGAATAAAGGACTTGGCGTCGAACACCACGCAAAATCTTTCGGTCGAAGGTCATTGATGTAAACCTGTCGCCGGAAGTGAGAAACTTGCCATTGAGGTATGCAAGATTCAAAGTACTGAAGGGGGTGTTCCTAGATCAACTTCTTGGATAATGAGCTGATGTCGACAAGAAACGATCCATCAAAGGAGGGCCTTAATGAATCCCACATCAATGACACAGAACGGAGCTAATGATTTTGATGGAGGTGAAAACGATTTGTGACATGTGATTCAGGGTGGCGGTCATGAAAGGATGAAGGATAATGTACGGCAGTGGATGGGACATGGTTGACTTCTCTGAATGACTTCTCTTGAACATATGGCAACACTGATGCGATGGATCAGTAGCATTACCCAAAAAATGGATGGTATGGCGAGACCATGGTGATGTGACCGGTGAATGAAACAACCCAACCCGATTGTGGTACGGAGGAAAAGTGTCATGTTCAAGAGCGACTTGCTACCATCAAAGTTTTCTTGAGTTTCTCCCAATTTTTCCCCAGTCATTGCTGACCAGTACCTCTTTATTTTTGTCAAGCTTGAGGAGGATAACATATGCTTGTTCTATAACCTGCCCTTCGGGCAAGCCCATCGCTATGTTTTAACGAGCCTAGCGATAGTGAAACTCGTTCTCGTCTAAAGACAAGTTTGTCACTATTTAATGATTTTAACGAGTCTAACGACAAAGATAACTCAGTCCTTTTCATTTTTAGAGAGTCTGAAAAGGTACATAAAGGTAACTCCAAAAGTCCTTTTTCGTCATCTTATCCCTTAAGTCCGAAAAAGTATAAAACAATACAGAAGGGATGAGTTTTTGATAGTTTTAATGAGCCGAACAAAACAAGCGCTCGATCTTTTTGTGCAATAATCCCTCAGGTCCAAAAATATTAAAATCTAGAGGAGGGATAGCACTTCCTGTCCCTTTAACGAGCTGGAAGGCCAAGGACTCGGCAATCTTTTCATATTTTATGAGTCAGATGAAAAGAGCTTAAAGAAGACTCGTCTTTTGAGGAACGAGTGATGAAACAGGTTAGCAGTTGATTCCAGGTACAGGTTGGAATTTTCCAATCATGGCAGTGTCACAAGGATGGCTAGTGAAATCACTCTTCGCAGTTGTTCCTCAAAATGGGTAAAAAATCATATGGAGGTGAACGATCGGCCAATGGAAAAGTGGAGGTGACGGTGCAAACACGACCAAGGCTTTAATGGCTGATAATGTTACATTCACAGTGGTTATTTACCGGGTAGTTCATTTTTTAACAAGCTTAAATGCGGAATGAAACACTTGCTCGATCTTATGTTTATTTTTTAACGAGCGTGAACTATGTGCTAAAACTGCTCGGATCTTTGAGTTTATTTTTTAACGAGCATGAACTGTGTGCTAAAACTGCTCGATGATAAGTTTGCATGCCCCCAGCATAATAATGCAAATCGAGGTGCATGCCTATTGGTCACTATTTAAGCATAGTAACACTTGAGGTACAACCCATTACGAGGTTGCGCCAGTGGAATTCTGTCATAATCCATTAACTCGTAGGCTCCTTTTGCTAACACTCGTTTAACAATATAGGGGCCCATCCATAAAGAATGAAATTTACCTTCTCCCAATTTATCGGATTCTTGGTCGTAAAGCAAGACCAAGTCACCTTCTGAGAAGACACGGGGTTTGACATTTTTGTCGAACTGTGCCTTGATTCGTTTCTTACGGGCTTCGTTAGCCAAAGCGGCATCACGACGGGTTTCATCCAATTGGATTAATTCCAAGAAACGAGCCTCTTCTTCTGAAGTTCCAGGGAGGAGATCGATTGCGAGTTTAAGAGACGAAATTTCACACTGGACTGGTAAGACTGCTTCCAGGCCATATACCAGTTGGAAAGGTATGAACCCGGTCACATTTCTTACCGATGTTCAGTAAGCCCATAAGGCTGAGTACAGGATTAGGTGCCACCTTCTTTTGTGAACTCCGATCATCCTTTGCAACATACGGTTCAGGACCTTGTTGATCGCTTCAACTTTTCCGTTGGCTTGTGGATAATACGGGGTAGAGCTGTCGTGAGATAGCCCTAGCTTGGCAGCTAATTCAACCATCATGTGATTGCGAAAATGCGATCCATGATCTGTAACTATAGCCTGTGGTACGCCGAACCTGGCGACTACATGATTGAAAAAGAAAAGGGCAGCTGTTTCACCAGTGTTATCTAATGTAGGCATCGCCTCGGCCCATTTGGTAAAATAGTCAACGGCAACTATGA
This sequence comes from Pinus tabuliformis, assembly GCA_031772625.1. Lineage (NCBI taxonomy): Eukaryota > Viridiplantae > Streptophyta > Pinopsida > Pinales > Pinaceae > Pinus > Pinus tabuliformis. Next base: position 993,265,273 of record CM062806.1, on the reverse strand, counting down.
TATACCCATGCCCCCCGGTCGAGGTGGGGTTACATGTCATGAAATCGATAGTGAAACTCGTTCTCGTCTAAAGACAAGTTTGTCGCTATTTAATGATTTTAACGAGTCTAACGACAAAGATAACTCGGTCCTTTTCATTTTTAGAGAGTCTGAAAAGGTACATAAAGGTAACTCCAAAAGTCCTTTTTCATCATCTAATCCCTTAAGTCCGAAAAAGTATAAAAAAATATAGAAGGGATGAGTTTTCGATAGTTTTAACGAGCCGAACAAAACAAGCGCTCGATCTTTTTGTGCAATAATCCCTCAGGTCCAAAAAGATTAAAATCTAGAGGAGGGAAGTATCCTGCTCGTAAGATTTTTTGTGCTGTTGCATATCCAGATTGATGCCCCCCACACGTGCCCGAATGACACTCATTCAGGGTTCTTTCGGCCTCCTCATGGGTGAGGCACCTCCTCAGAACTGTATCGATACCACGACGGTAAAGCGTATCACCGACGATCATGTAGTCTTTTGCTTGGTATCGTATACATTTCTGTTCAGAGTGAGAGGTGTTAGGCCTGAACTTTTGGGTTTGGAGATAAATTATTATATCTCCATACCACTCATTGCTTGTAGATATCAGAAACAAATTCTCTTCCACGATTGATTCTTCGGATGTTTCATCGTTGGACGACGATGGGAGATCGCACAATAATTCTGCGAAAACTATAGCTTTCTTTGATTTGGATTTTACAAATTCCAGATCAAACTCTTGAAGGATCGCTATCCATTTTGAATATTTGCCCCCCAGCAACTGTCGCGACAATATATAAGTCATGGGGTTGAAATCTGATAAAATGGTAGTTTTCCGAAAGAGGACATAATGTCGAAATCTTTGAATCGCTTGAACAGCTGCAAGCGCTAGTTTTTCAACATAAGAATATTTGCTTTCTGTATCATTTAAGTTTTTACTTAAATAATATATAGGGTGTTCAATTCCGTCGACTTCTTGAACTAAAACCATTGCGATGGTCGTATCTGCTGCAGCCAGATACAGGTTAAAATCTCTTTGATAGTCCGGGGCATACATTAATGATGCTTTTACTAGAGAATCTTTCAGAGCGTCAAAGGAAGCTTGCGCCACCTGGTCCCAGACAAAAGGTACATCCTTTTTCAAAAGACGAGTATAACCTTTAGCAAGTTCTGCGTAATTTGGAATGAACCTCCTCAGAAAGTTTGCTTTCCCTTGGAGTTTATGAATCTGAAGCAAATTTGAAGGTGGAGGAAAATTGACGATTGCCTGAACCTTGCAAGGGTCGAGACGAATCCCATCCTTGGAGACTACAAAGCCAAGTAAACGACTAGAACTGACGCAAAACACACATTTGTGTGGATTGAGTCTTATCTTGTAGTGTCGGCAACGTAGAAATATCGCTCTTAAATGCTGTAGATGATCAGTCCGCTTTCGCGAATGAGCCGGAAGGTCGTCGAGGTATGGTTGAAAAATGTTCTTGATGTCATGGAAGGCATAATTCATTTCCCTCTGAAACGTCGCCCCTACGTTCTTTAAACCAAAGGGTAATTTTCGATAAGCGAATGTGCCCCACAGAAAAATGAATGCAGTCTTTGACTGGTCCTGTGGGCAGATATTTATTTGATTATACCCGGAAAATCCATCCATGAATGAAAAGATTTCACATTCGGCGCATTCATCAATTATCTGGTCGATGAAGGGTGTAGGGTAGTTGTCTTTCAGACAAGCTTGGTTTACATCCCTATAATCGACACACACTCTAATTGTCCCTTGTTTCTTCATAACAGGGACAATATTCGATACCCAATCAGTTAGAGGAACCGGGTAGATGAAACCAGCATGGAGAAGCTTTTCAACTTCTGCCTTAATGGCAGCGGCTTTCTTGGGGTGCACCTGCTGAAGCCGTTGTCTTACTGGTTTGACATCTGGATACATCTTAATTTCGTGTTCAACGATACTCGAGTCAATGCCTGGCATTTCATCATATGACCAAGCAAAGACATTTTTGAACTCGCGAAAAAGAGCGTTATATATTTCCAGTTCTGAAGGAGAACAACCTTTGCCGACATAAATATTCTCTACAACGTTTGTTTGAGTCGAGATATTTATGGCTATAGTCTCTTCAATATTGGATAAGTTTCACTCGGAATCCATCGTATTTATAGTATTTGATAGGAATTCAAAAACTGAAGGGTGATAAAGGTCATGTTGAGTATCTTCTTCATAATCTGGAAGAAGGGAACGATGGTGGAAATCATTCCATGGTGCCCCCTCAATCAACATTGATTGTAGGATTCCTTCGTCAGTTCCATGCACTCTCGACCAAGGATCTAATGGGGTACCATATTCTCTAGACCTATCTACCCAAACGCTTGATGAGCGTTGATTTGGGTTCGCCTCCCATGCCCAAAACATTGATTGCTACAATATTTCTATTGGGCTTAGGGGCAAAACCATTGTATGATCCATGCTGATATCGTCTTCTGAGATCTTCATGGAAGATATCATGTTGCAGGCTCCTACCAACGCTACTTCCCCTATATAGATTGGAGGTGGAAGTGTGAAAGTTCCCATTAATGTGGGGTCTTTTAGTAGGCCTACTCCGATATCTTGAAGCGAGTGGTTGCTTCCATGGATCATGGGAATGCTTCCTGTAACTTGTGAACCATTAGGGAGGAATTTTTGTTGGTCGACGATCGTAATCCCTCCTTGAAAAGGGAATGCGATCTTTCTAAAATAAGTCGACACTACAGCTGCCATGGCATATATCCACGGTCTTCCCAGTAGGATGTTGTAGTCAAGGTTCCCATCGATGACTTCAACATCTATTTCTACGGTTTTTCCCTCTAGTTCAACCTTCAAGTTATTTAGGATACCATACGGGGTATATGTCCTTCCGTCGAATGCTTTTAATGTCGTCGAAGATCGCGACAGATCCTAAAGTTTTCCAGCAACTCATCGACATAATACATGTAGATGCCCCCTCATCAATAATTGTTCGGTGAACAGTTTTGTTGAGGGCTTTCACTTGAATAAGGAAAGCTAGTTGAGCTGGTAACTGAGGATCGTATCCTTTGTGGTCGAAGGATACAAGATTGGAATCCTTAGGATCAACCCCACCAATAGCCGATAACAAAGCCTGCCTTTGGGATGGACAATTTTGTAGTACTTCAAGAGTCGACATAGCGGATGGAGATTGGGCCAAATCTTCCACTATATTATAATGTTGCGCCGCTCTGGCACGAGGATTAAATGTCGACTTGTGTACTACTCCCTTTGGCGGTTTTATTGTTAATTCAGGAATGATGGGCGGTACAACTTCTGTCGAAGTTGTTGTCGAACTACTTGGTTGATCTTTACCTTTGTCGTTTGACAGCTGCGGATTCCCGTAATCTCTGTTCCTTATCGAAATCAAAACATCATTTTGTTGCTTGGAGATCGATAACATTAGCACTTGCGACGGGGAAGCATTTCCATTATCAACCAGATTTTGACCTGGATTTGAGAACGGATCAGTCAACACAGCTGAGGTTTGCGAACTCTTAAGGAATCTCTTAAGCTCAGCTCTGTATGGACAATCGGCTGTCCAATGATCCTCATCACATATAAAACATGGATTTTTTGGTTTCCCTTTCCCAGGAGGGTTTGAAGAAGTTTTTCCGGGAGATGACTCACCCTGTTTCTTCTTCTTCCCTTTGTTTTGCTTCTTCTTGCTTCCTGGTTGATTGGTTTCTTTGCCTTTATCTGCTAATACGGCATTTACTTCCGAAGCAAGAATTTCGTCTTTTGCATTTTGATCTGAAGTCTTACGGGCTTTCTTAGATGAAGCCTTTGTCGATTTCGCGTTTGCCATGCCAATCACACCATTGCCGGCATGAGAGTCACTATTTGATTTAGGAGGAGGAGGAATTGAGAATTCCGGTCTAGGGGCGTCAGGTATTTTGTCGTAGAGCGTGCCAGACTGAGTGTAGACTAAGTCTAGATATTGCGCACGAGCAATAACTTGCTCCTCCGTTACGACTGCCCCCTTGGCCACATCTTCTGTTATGGCAGGAAGTAACGACTTGATAAACCATTCAGCTAATAGCTGATCGGGAATGTACGATTTCACCATCCTACAACGACGACGCCACTCATGTATATGATCGGATATATGAGTGGCCATTGTCTATTTGAAGTTGGTTAAGATTTCCGTTCCCATTTCATACCTTATCAGTAATTGAAAATGGGTTAAGAAAGTCGTGGCTAGGGAGCTGAAATTGTCGAACGAGGCTCTAGGTAATTCAATATACCATTTAGCTACTGGACCCGTTAATGTCCTCTGAAAAAGGCGAAGCCTTATCGAATCATCATTCAGGGTGTTTGATGAACACCACAGATGAAATTTCATCACGTGATTCGATGGGTCTTCGCCTGGATTTCCATTAAATTTAGGAATGTCCGATGGAAGTTTGTGAGGAATCGCTGGCCACCAAGGGGTGTAAGCAATTGGATCGTTCATTGACCGATGTAAATCGGGTAACTCTAAAGTTGCCACGAATGGTAACTGTTGATTCAGGTTAGGTGAAGCATACCCAGGATACGATGGAATCGCCTGAGCAGTTGGCCTTTGCATACCAGCATAATGTAATTGATGCTGGTATGACTGATAGGGTTGGTGGACTTGACCACTGTAAAGCGGTTGGTTTTGACCGTTTTGAATGTACGGTTGTCCACTATTCGCAACGATCTGCTGCTCAGAACCTTGGTACACTTGCTGGAATTGTGGTTGTTGGTATTGCACCAGCCACGGTTGTGAAGCCATGTTCTGCTGCGCTATACTAACCGGTGGACCAAGATGTGGGGTAATTGTACCCGTTTGGACCTGTGTCGCCCCACCAGTTGGCGATTGTGGTTGAGTCACAGGGTCAAGGGGCTGTTGCATTACGACCTGAGAAATCTGAGGTTGACATACAACAGGCATCGTTTGAACTTGTGACACTGTTACAATAGCTAGTGTCGTCGGGATGTTCGACATAGGTACACATTGTTGCATAGAATACACAACTCTTAGTTGTTGGGGTAGCATAGGTACCCAACCACTTGTCGTAATTCCAGTATAACCTAAATACTGTTGAGAAATCCCGTATGGATACCCTCCCGGAGGGGGTAATGAAAGGGCGTACTACCCCCCATACGGTGGCAATTCGGAACTCAAGGGGATTGTTTGCCCTTGGGGACTGGATGGCCCAAATTGACCTCCAAATGGATCAATTTGTCGAGTCTCAACATAAGAGTTGCCGGATATTATTCCGGAGGAACAAACTGGAACAGACCACACTGTCGAAATAGTCCCTGGGTGGACACCTTCTAGCGGTTGCGAGCTAGTTGGGACAGATGGTACGCCGGCAAACATTGTCGGAGTGACGGCAGGGAGTTCTGCTGTCGCTGTGTCATTCGACACAGTCCTAGATGTTGATGGTTGTTCAGACATTTTGAATCTATCCAATAGATTGCCTAGAGATTCTACAAGAACTTCCACTGGCGATAGACTAACTTCTGACATAGAAGGAAGTAGAGTGACCCCGACTCCAAAATGGGTTGGAGTACTTGCTTGTGGATCTTCTACAATTTCCTCTATCGCAATCAAACCAGGTGGAAGAGGAAGACCGTCAGGTCCGTAAAATATTTCTGGTGCCGAAGAAGGGGTTGATTCGACAGCGACAGTTGTTTGAGGAGCAAGACTCTCTGAACCGATCACAGATGGGACTTGTTCAGTAACGCAAGTATTTGCTCTCAGACTAGGATCAGTGTTACTGTCCCTCTGTGGCTGTTGAGATTCTTCTATAGAGGCAGGGTTTCCAGAAATGTTTGGAGTAACCAGAATCTCAGATGTTGTTGGAACACTTGTTCTAACTTTGATAGGAGATTTCGAACCGGTTAAACGAGTTCGCTTTGTCCGTACTGTTTTCGAATTCCGGAGACAAATACGGTTGACTCGTAAATCTCCGCGAACGACGGGGTTTCAATTGACTTTCTTCCACGATTTCAGATTACTCGATCAACCAAAATACAAAAGGGGAAATTATGTTTCCGAATTGAATGAATTTTTTAGACGCTTTAGACACAACTTGCTTTTTCACTTTTAAAGAGTAGAGAAAAAGCTAAAGATGACTCTAGTCTCCTTCGATGTTTTAACGAGCCCGAAGTGACAAATGCTCGGATGGACTTTTTCTGTTATAGAGTCTGAAAAAGGCCAAAAGAAACTGCTCTGGAGTTCTAGGCAGAGGGTGTGCCAAACTTTTCGCAAAACCGCAGAATACTTTTTAGGGTACGGGTGGTCGATCTTCGTGAATGCTGTGTTCAGTGCATTGCGATCAGTAGGGCGGCCGACACGGCTTCCTAAGGATAAAGGTTTTATTCCTATAGGGGTCTCCCAATATATACGCGACGGTACGTGGGAGCACAATCCGTATTGGCACTATCGTCCCTCAGGAGGAATCACCCACCTTCAACGAGATCGACAGTCACCAGGCTTTACGACGCCGGAACACGTCTCTAGCCTAGACCTCTATGTTGTGCGTTATGTTGCAAAGCGTTGTTAAGTTCATTCAGTTTATTTTAGGTTGATCTTTTTAGAAGTTTGCCTTTCTGGATCACCACGAGATGTATGATACAATTCCTAAATGCAGTCTAAAGATGATAAGCAAGCTTTATATCTTTTCAACTTTGAAAATCCTAGCTACAAAGGGAAAAGAAAGACACCATCTTTTCTCAAAGAGAAATCAGCACACTCTAATGCACTTTTCCTAAATCAAACATGCAAACTATCAAGATGCAAATGCACAATGCAGGTGTTTGTTTTCCGCTTTCTTAGTATTGATGCCTACAAAGAAAGCTTTTTGTACAACTTTGAATTTGCTTTTAAATGACAAATACAAACAAGTTTACTTTTTCGAAATCAAAAACGGTAGAAGAGAATACAACACTTTATGACTTTCGAAATGAACACTTGTTTCGACACTTAAAAGAGACAAACTCAAACCAAAAGCAAAAGTAAATGTATAATCAACTGTAAACAGCCAATGAACTCTCTCCTAAGATCACAATCAACAGATCTGAATCAAGGGCTACAGGATGATTATTTCACTCTTGCAAAGGAAAACTGTAAATGACGCCACAAACACATAAAAACACTCACAGTCTTTTTGTACAAAAGGAGGCGGAATTTAAGTAGAGAAAAGGAGTTATCAGACTGGTACCTATGTTGGTTACAGGCTGCAAAAATTAGAGATCAAAACAAGGCAAAACAGAGCAGAGAACCCCAGCTGCACAAGGCCTAACTGGATTAGCGCAACCTCAACACAGGGTTTTTGACATTCAGCGCAGGTAGCCTTCACGGGACCTACGTTGAAATGCAGAATCTCTTCACAGGGTCTGCGCTGAAGGAGAAACGAGAGTTTCTCACTGGTTCCGGGTCACAGTTTGCTGATTAATCTACGGTTTCAGGCCAAATAAAAGCAACAAGCAAAGGTACAATCAAAGGGATGCTTTGAGGGAGTACTAAGATCTATCACAAAGGATCATCAAAAGATTTGTGAGTCCATTGTTCAGATCATAGACAAATCCAGTGATTGGATCAAAGCAGCAACTGTCTACTTTGCATCTCAGAATAGCAGATGCAGTTCGATTGTTGCTGTTGAGTCTATGAAACAAACAATGATAGAGACACAAATAAAATGACTAAACAGATGTCCCCAGTATGGCCGCCAATTTGTTGTGGGGAAAAATGCCTATGCAGGACGATCCTATCCACCTAAGGTGTGACAGTGCCTTAGCAACAAACAGAGACAGCTATTTTAGTATTCTTCCTTTATGAATTAAGAATGAAGAGAGATAGATGGACTAACCGGTGTTTTCTGTTTGTCCCTCGATCCAGTTTCTCTTCTCTTTTGAGAGTTCCCAGCTACTTGCCTTCTCGCTCGCCCAGCTTCAACAGGTCTCTGCAAGATCACAAGAAGGGAACACTACACAAACACATAGATTCATATTCATAACTAGTTCAGGATTAGAAATAAACTAAACATACTAATGCAATCATACATCAAAGATACATTAGTATATAGGAGAAACCACGATAGCTTTATTGATGAATAACAAGGTTTAGGAAGAGATACAACCAAGAAGGCTCCAATCCAGCATCTCCTTCCCAGCAAATGGAATTCCTATCTTCACCTCCCTTCAAAGCATTAAGCACCCAATGATTTCAATCTCAAACCAACATCAATTCTTTGCAATAACAAAATTCCAGCCTCTAGATCTCATGGAGGAGAGATCCATATATAGATGTTTGGAGAGAGGATGAGTCAGCTTGAGATATGACTAGTGTCCTCTCCCTCTGTCAGTTCTTGATTCCACTTGGAGGTTCTTGCTTCCACTTGGAGATTCAGAACCTCTTACTCATCACTAGTCGAATTCACTGAGGCAAGTGTCATTGAGGAAGATTCTGGAAGCTTCCTGGGTCTTAACACCTTGTTGAATGAACTTGCCACTTGTCAACTCTCGTTCAGCACACCTGGGTAGTGCTTCTACCTGCGTTGCAGTGCAGGTAGCCAGTTCAGAGTTTGCATTTCAGCGCAGACAGCTAGTGGAGCCTCTGAACTGATCCTGAATTGACTTGTTTTTGAGCAGTTTCTGGTGGAGAACTTCTGTGAATTGCTGTGGTTTGTTAGCCTTGTTCCTCTAGGGGTAGGAACAACATGTTTAGGGACTTTGGATCCCTTAGATTATGGACATTTCATGCCCAATGCTGCAAGGCACAAAAATGTATATAACACTAAGTAAGCCATGTCTCTGAATATCCATGTCTTCAAATAGCTATGCCTTCATGAGACCTATAGTAACACCATTCTCTTGGCCAACCAACAATATTTATCAATATTCAACTTAAGTAATCATCCATGTATCCAACATAATGTGTATCCATCAATTATGTATCTAGCAAACCATGAGCGCATGGTCATTTGTCAAGCTTTCTTGATACCATCAACACCAACAATCCTCATCGATGTGAGAGCCAAGAACTATAGGAATCCTACATCATAACTGTACCATATGAATTTTATGCATCTTTGAAGGCATGATGACACCAGCATAAAAGAAATGAGTGGCTTATCATCAAATAATGAAGTTGTGTACTCAAGATTTGTACTTCTCCTTTTCCTTATTAAGATCATCATGTAAGAAACATATATGTACTATATGCATCATCAAAAATTCATCCAAAATCATCCATAAATATGATCTGAGAAACAACTATGTAACCCCAAGAAATACGAGTATCATTTGAGATTTCATCATGGGCAACTCATCACTGTAACATAGAATGATGTATCATTTAAACACTTTAGCCACATAAGCATCATCACCATTGATAAGAATCATTAGGTACCAAAGAATTTTAAACATAATGCTAAAAATGCATTCTTATAAGCATAAGCTCCCCCTGAACCTGTGCCAATTGTTCATTGTCAGATTTGATCATTGCAAATATCAGTAAGAATCATCAAGGCATCATCACAAATCAAATATACATCAAATTTTTAACAAATAATGAGGACCAACACATTTCCACATATCATCAGCAGATTGTAACCATCATTAAATAGAGAAGATAATTGACTGAACCATATCAAACCCCTTTTCCTGAGTCTATCCCGCTGCTTTTTCCTCAAACCAACATGTACACGACTGTGCAGTTTTGAACTCCCGTATATATGCGACTTGTCTTCATGAAAATTGTGTATGGGATTTAGAACACTGAAGTTTCACACTTTCAACTCCCCATGAGTTGGTTATGTATGTACACCGCACCATGCCACATCTTTCTGATTGTACTTCCTGCGTCTTCCATATGTTTGAGTGTGATGATGTTTTCTCCTTTTGGTATGTTGGCCTTAATTTGATCCTGCATTCTTTTTCTATGTGGACAAACTTGTTACAAAAATAACATCTTATATGTTTCATATTCCTTCTAAAGCAGTCAATGGCTTGCAAGAAAAAAAAATATCCCTTAAAATACCTTGAAGCTGATGATCTTTCTATGTGACCATTATTAGCTTGAGCCATTCTACTTCTTCATCTTTCTGCAACATGTCCAAAATTATGACATACAAAACATTCAACATTATTCATCAAAGGAAAGATCGGATTATCACTTCCATAGTTAGGAGTAAATGATTTTCTTTGAAGTCTTTCTTTCCTTGGTTGTTGATGGGGTTGACCTCTTATCTCCTTGTTGAGCATTTCATATTTAGAGTTCCTTGCCTCATCTTGTGAATTAGATTCACCTTTAACAGTTTCATGAAAAGAGACCAGATTTGACCACAAGAGACCTTTGACTACTAAGAATATCATCCAAAATCTTAGTACTATCTTGAAATTGTAAAAGTTTATTCTTTTATTCTAATTTAACTTTTAGGATATTTACCTCAACCTGATATTGTTCTTGTATTTCAAGATACTACTGCTTCATGATTTATTCGTATTTTCTTCCTTCTTCCACTTGTTGCCTTAATTCAATAACTTCATTTTCTTGTTCCTCAAATGCTTGGAGTAGTTCTTCATTCTGCTTATTTGAATTTTTGAGATCTTCTTTTAGAGAAATGACCATAGCTTCAAGACCTTCACAATAGCTGGTTCTTTCTATAAGTTCTTTGGTTTTTGTGTCCTTTTCATTCACTTCATTTCTTAATGATGTCGCTTCATCTTGCAACCTTTGACTTTGATTTTCCTTTTCTTTGTACAGCTTCTTTATTTTGCTTTCTTCCTCTAATTGGGCTTTTAACCTAGTAACTTCTTCTTTTTAGGCACATTCCCTTTTCTCAATTAGATCTTTTTGATCGCTAATTGTGTCTATCAGCCTTTTAAATTATGCCTATATTTGATTTCTTTCTCTTTCAACCATAAGAGAAAATTTAGATGTTTCGTTGTCACTTTCATTATCTTTAAATGAATAGAGAAATTTATCACCATAGGACAAAAAATTCATAACTGATAATTGTTTTGCTTGTTCATATTCATTTTGAGGTGATTCTAAATCTAAAGAGTTGCTTCCCCATAATCCCCGATCGTCTCTCCCACTGTCACAGTTCCTTTGAGATGCCTTCTTCTTTTGAGGTGCTTTCTTCTTTAGCTTCTTTCCCATTGTTTATGTTGGGTTGTGTTATATTCTTTCCACAACTAGCCCATTTAGTTAATCAGGGGGTTAGAGGGGGGGTGGAGCCCCCCTTCATTGCACTGATTGTGTAGCGGGGTGGGGGGTTGGGGGGTCACAGGGGGTTTGAGGCGTACCCATAACCCCACTTTATGGGGTTCGGGGCAATGCCCTAGAAAATTTTGGTTTTGGAACCGATGTTAGGATGGGCAGACCCACCTATGGTTTTGTGCATGATTTCCGCACATGTTTTTTGGACGTGATGGTTTTCAGTACATGGCATTGGACGTGATGGATTTCGGTCCATAGTATTGGATGCTTCGGCATGTATAAATATGTATTATAACATTGAAAGGAACATAATGAAAAATCAATCTGGTAGTCCCGGTTTTGGGATCCAAGGGAGAATCTCTATGTATATGTGGTTTATGTGTTATGCTCTTGCATTGTTTATTTTATGTGTTTTAGAATTCATATGTAGGTAATTTCCGTACAGGGTTAAAACCTTCATTTGGTATCAGAGCAGTTTTGGCTTCAAGGGGATGCCTTTGTTGCTGAGGGGTTTCGCTCGGGCCTGTGGTAGACCCAGTTTAGTGGGAGATTTGTGAGATTGATTCTAGTGGTGAAAGAAGATGGCAAGTAGTGGAAAGATAGAGATCAAGAAATTTAATGGTCAGAGTTTTGAGTTGTGGAAACTCAAGATGGAGGATCTGTTGGTGAATAAAGATTAGTGGATCGTGGTAGATCTGGGTACTAAACCAACGGGAGTGTCCGATGAAGAATGGAAGAAGTTCGATCGAAAGGCAAAGAGCACAATATGATTGTGTGTCTCAGATTCAGTATTGTTGAATGTATCAGGGGAATCTACGGCGAAGTGATTCAGTATTGTTGAATGTATCAGGGGAATCTACGGTGAAGGCTTTGTGAGACAAGTTAGGGACTTTGTACCAATCTAAGTCTATGGTGAATAAACTGTTCCTGCAGAAAAAGTTGTATAACATGAGGATGAAAGATGGAAACTTGGTGACTGAGCATCTGAATGCATTTAATACTGTGGTAAGTCAGTTAGCATCTATTGATATTAAAATTTCAGGTGAAGATAAGTGCATCAGTTTGTTGTGTTCTCTACCAGATTCGTGGGAAATAGGTATCAATGCAACTGCCTTGCAATTTGATGAAATAGTCTCATCCTCGCTAATGGAGGAGATGAGATGGAAAAATATGGAGAGCCAGAATGGTGATGCCTTGTCTATACGAGGACGGTCCCATAATAGAAACAAAAATAAGTCATCGAGTGGGAGATCTAAATCTAGAGGGAGATCTAAATCTCTAGGAAAACCTATAAAGGTGGTGTGTTGGAAATACGGAGAGGAAGGTCACTACAAAAGGGACTGTAAATCTAAATCTTCTGATAAAGGAAAGGGATCTTATGATGCTCCTTCTACAGAGGTGGAAACCACCTCAGATAAAGGCGGGGATGTGTACTTGGCTTCTTCAAGTACACATGTAGATCATGAGGCATGGTTGATTGACTCAAGTGCATCCTTTCACTTCACTCCACATAGAGAGTGGTTCTGTGAGTATGAGAAATATGATGGTGGTGATGTCTTCTTGGGGGATGACAGGAAGGATAGAATCATTGGTCACATAAAAGTAAAGTTGAAGTTGCAAGGTGGAAGGGTTAGAACACTTCTGAGTGTTCTACATATTCCTACATTAGCAAAAATCTGATTTTTGTAAGCAAGTTGGATGATGCATGTGTAAAAATAGTGTTCGAGAAGGATACCTGCAAAATGGTTTGGGGAGCACTAGTATTGATGCAGGGAGTTTGAATTGGAACTTTGTACAAGCTACAAGGTAACACTTTTATTGATGGGTGCAATAGTTTTGTGGTTCCTAAAAATGGATCATAAAATCTAGTGGTCTATGGAGAGAAGACCATGTTGTGGCATCAAAGGCTTCGACATATTGGAGAGAAGGGTCTTCGAATACTTCATGGTAAAGGTATGGTAGAAGGTATGAGTAATAGCTCTCTGGATTTTGAATTTTGTGAAAATTGTTTATATGGGAAGCAGAATCGGGTGAGTTTCCCCTCTGGTAGTAAGAGGGAAAAACAAATATTAGAACTTGTGCACAGTGATGTGTTTGGACCTGTGAAGGTCCCATCACTAGGTAAGTCTGTGTACTATGTATCATTTATAGATGACTTCTCAAGGAATACATGGATACATTTCCTTGACAAGAAATATGAAGCCTTTAACATGTTTAAAGAATTTCAGGCTCTCGTGGAAAATCAGACAGAGAAGAAGATAAAGGTGCCGAGGACAGATAATGGTGGAGAGTTTTGCAACAAGGAATTTGAAGAATTCTATAAGAAGTGTGGTATAGCGTGACAGAAGACTACTCCATATACACCTTAGAAAAATGGAGTTGTAGAAAGAGTGAATAAGACGTTGATGGAAAGGGCAAGAAGCATGCGTAGTGATGTCGAGTTAGGACATGAATTCTGGGTAGAGGTGGTGGATACTACATGTTATCTGGTCAACAGGTCACCTTCATCAGCATTGGAGGATAAGACTCCACAAGAGGTATGGACTGGTAAGAAACCCTCTCTTTTACATCTGAGGGTATTTCCATGTGATGCATATGTACATTTTCCAAAGGAGAAACGAACCAAGTTGGATAGTAAATCCGAAAAGTGCATTTTTATTGGGTATAAAGATGGTTTAAAGGGTTATAAGATTTGGAACCCAGTCACACGGAAGGTTGTGTATAGCCGAGATGTGGTGTTCAGAGAGGTAAAAGATGTTATTAAACATGAATTCAAACCAAAGGAACCTGAGAAGATAGAGTTTGAGCTTAAGAAGGAAGAATCAAACTCTATAGCAGATGAGGAATCAGAAGATGAAGAGACACATACTACAGGTGTGAAAAGTTCAATTCAAGAAAGAAGGTAGCTAGAAAGGCATATTCCATCTGCTTTCTATTCAAATTTTTCTTTATGTACTACTAACGGTTATCCTAGAACTGTCAAGGAAGCAGTAGATTCAGAGGAGGCGAACTCTGGAAAGAGGCCATGGTTGATGAAATGGCATTTTTGCACAAAAATGAGGCTTGGGATCTGGTGGATTTGTCGACTGGAAGGAAACCCATTAGCAGCAAATGGGTGTTCAAGAAGAAGACAAATGCAGAAGGAAAGGTGGAGAAATACAAAGCTCGGTTGGTAGAAAAGGGTTATTCCGAGGTGCCGGGGATTGATTTTGGTGATATTTTTTCTCCTGTTGCCAAGGTAACTTCTATTAGATTACTTTTATCTATTGCTGCTACTTTTGATTTTGAGGTAGAACAGATGGATGTGAAGACAACATTTCTTCATGGGCATCTGGAAGAGGAAATATACGTGAAGCAACCTGAAGGCTTTACCGTGAAGGGTAAGAAATAACTCGTATGCAAGTTAAGGAAGTCTCTGTATGGGTTAAAACAATCACCAAGGATGTGGTATCAGAAATTTGATACATTTATACGGGGACTTGGTTTCACTAGAAGCAAAGCAGATCACTGTATGTATTTTAAATTAATTGGTGACCATGTTATTTATCTAGTCTTGTATGTGGATGATATGTTGCTAGTTGGAAATGATAAAGAAATTATCCAGGATTTGAAGATCCAATTGTCCTCCAAATTCGACATCAAAGATCTTGGTGCGACAAACTATATTTTTGGCATGGAAATTAAAAGAGATCGGGCAAAGAGGAGGCTTTGGTTAAACGAGAGGAAGTATGTTGAGACAATACTGCAGAGGTTTAATATGCAGGATAGTAAATTGGTGAAGGCGCCTATACCTATAGGTGTGAAGTTATTTGCTGAACAGTCTCCCAAGACACAAGAAGAGGAAGAGGGTGTTCCATATGAAAGTGCAGTCAGTAGCCTGATATATGCAATGGTCTGTACTAGACCAGACATTGCACATGCAGTGAGATTATTAAGCAGGTTTATGTCAAAACTAGGGAAGGAGCACCAGAGAACAGTGAAGTAGGTTTTCAAGTATTTGCATGGCACTAGTGATTATGGTTTGTGCTACCAAGGAAGATCAGGATTGGACAAAATGTTGGATATTCATGGCTTCGTTGATGCAGACTGGGCTGGAGATCTGGATCAGAGAAGATCTACAAGTGGGTATGTGTTTAACCTATTTGGAGGTGTATTCAGATGGATGAGTAAGAAACAATCTATAGTGGCACTATCAACTACAGAAGCAGAATACATGGCAGCCACTCATGCAAGCAAGGAAGTATTTTGGTTGCAGATACTATGTTCAAGTATGGGGTTAGTATAGGGAGCTATAAGGATAGACTATGACAACCAAAGTACAATTTTCTTGGCAAAGAACCCCACATATCATTCTAGGACAAATCACATTGATGTTCAGTATCACTTTGTGAGGGATATGATAGAAGACAAAAAGGTGTTACTGGTAAATGTGGGCACTTTGAAGAATACTTTACATGCATTGACAAAATCTGTGATCTCTGAGAAGTTCTCTTGGTGTAGAGAGACAATGGGAATTTCACGGCTAGAAAAATGATGAAGCTCCCTTGTGGCCCCTTGTGGAAAGAAAACAACAAGTGGGAGAATGTTGGGTTGTGTTATATTCTTTCCACGAGTAGCCCACGTAGTTAAATGAGGGGTTAGAGGGGGGACGGAGCCCCCCTTCGTTGGGCCGATTGTGGGGGTGGGGGGGTGTCATAGGGGGTTTGACGCATACCCGTAACCCCTCGAAAATTTTTGTTTTGGACCCTATGTTAGGAATGGCGGACCCACCTATGGTTTTGTGCATGATTTTCGCACATGTTTTTTGGATACGATGGTTTTCGGTCCATGGTATTGGATGCTTCAACATGTATAAATATGTATTATAACATTGAAAGGAACATAATGAAAAATCAAGCTGGTAGTCCCAGTTTTGGGATCCAGGGGAAAATCTCTGTGTATATGTGTTTTATGTGTTATTCTCTTGAATTGTTTGTTTTATGTGTTTTAGAATTCGTATGCAGGTAATTTCTGTACCCGGTTAAAACCTTCAATTTCTACGGATCTCCTTCAAGCAATCAAGCTTTATCCAAAGTACCTACTCTGATACCAATTGTTGGAAATAATACTGAGAGGGGGGGGTGAATAAGTATTTACAAATCAATAACTTTTTCATTTCCATAATCAGATTTATATATGGTACTTTAGTGAAGGGAACTCCCGTGTGCATGCAACTATTCTTAAGGCAACTAGCGTATATCCAGTGAACTTATGATTCAGTTAATTCATCATATGTTGATCTTTAATCTGTGCATCAGTACTTTATTAAACATTAAATAGTAACCATGTGCATTAATAATAGAATAAAGCATCACACATAAGAAACAGACATGAATACCAAGATTTAAGGTGGAAACCCAATGTGGGTGAAAACCACCTACTGCAGTCATCTCTGTCTTCTTTTAGTAATAAGAAAATTTGTTTACAATATTGTACTGATGCAGAATCATACCAGTATGGAGGCACCCACCTACAGAAGGCTATAACCTTCTCTTGTTTTCCATTTAATACTGGAAGGCAGCTATAACACCCTAGCTTTTGTACTAGTCAATCTACTTACTAGTACATAGCCACCTACCTATAGAAGGCTCCAACCTTCACTCATTTTCTAGCTGCTATTGGAAGGGAGATCCACCCCTCTAACTCTTGTACTGGATGTTATGTTTACCAGTATGTAGGCACTAGCCTACAAAAGGCTATGACCTTCTCTCTTACTCCAGGGACCACATTTCATAAATTTTCAAACTGGATACTCCTAGAACACAACACCACAATCTGAAGGCCATGTTTCATCAAATTTTCATACTGGACCCATCAACAACATTGAAGCTCAAAATTAATAACCATTGCAATAACGCCATCAAATACTTCTACATCAACCAACATTTAGTTCATCTGAACAATGATATCACTGACACCAGAACGCTGTGCTGAAGCCAGAAACCTGCATCATCATTCAGAACCAGCTATAACATCAAAAACCATGCATCAGAGTGTATACGCTACTTGGTTGAACCCAAATTGCATGTATATGCCACTTCCATTAATCAAACCTGCGTATACCTTCAAAACTACAACAAACATAAACTTTTGAATCAATTGTGCACCAACTATAAATATACTGAATATCTACTGTCAACTTACAAAGCTTTACATAGCCAGTGTGTTACCGGGAAAAGTGTCTATTTAGAACTGCTCTATCCCACTAAGGTGTGACAGCTACCTTAGAAACAAACATAGAAAAACTACTTTTGTATTTCCTTTATGAACTATAAATAGAGAGGAATAGAAAGAACCAACCTATGTCTTGCGCTAATCCTTTGATCCAATCCCTCTCTTCTTTGACAGCTTCCAGCTACCTGCTCCCTTACTTGCCCAACTTCACCAAGTACCTGTAAGATCACAGAAGAAGAACACTATACAAAGACATGGATCTATATTCATAAACAACTTAGGATCAGATTTAAGTTAACCATACAAATGTAACAAGCATCAATGATACAAAAGCATGGAGGAAAAACTCAAATAGTTTTTATTGATAAACAAGAAGATCCAGGAGGAGTTACAACCGATGGTTCCTGACCCAGCATCAACCTCCCAGCAAAGAAGCCCCTCTTCACCTCCAACAAAGCATAGATCACCCAATACCCTAATGTTTGTCTCAAAACCAACAACAATTCCTTACAATGTGCAAAATTCCAGCCTCTGGATCTCTGGGATGAGGGATCCATATATAGATGTGTGTAAGGAGGATGAGTCAACTTGTGATTTGATTAGTGTCTTCTCTCTATCAGTTCTTGCTTCCACTTGGAGACTGAAGGCCTCTTACTCATCCTTGGTCGAATTCAGTGAGGCAAGTGTCACAGGAGAAGATTCTGGAAGCTTCCATTGTCTCTCCACCTCGCGGAATGACACTGCCATTTGTCATTTCTCACCCAACGCACCCTCATAGTGCATTTAGGTGCATTGCAACGCACTTAGCCAGTGTATTTAGGTGCAATGCAACACACCTAGCCAGTGGAGTAGCTGAAATGATCCTGTTTTGACTTATTCTGAGCAGTTTCTGGTTGAGAACTTCTGAGAGAAGCTGTAATTTGTTGACCTTGTTCCTTTAGGGGTTAGAACAACACTTTTAGGGACTTAGGAGCCCTTGGTTTAGGGACATTTCATGCTTGGAGTTGTAAGGCACAAAAATGTCTATAACAGTTGCCCCCTAAAGTATGAGGCCGTTAACCTTTTGGTGTCGGGTGAAATGCTTTATTATGAGGATTCGAAGTTCTTTCAATGCTCGGAGGAGACCTGTAATAAGATACAATACAATACATTATCTTCATACTGTTTTCATGATCTAGCTAAGGCGGGCATTCCCATGCTCAGCTTTATAAATTCATTTTTATGTACATAGGACAGACAATCGTCTGATTGTAGACTGATGATTCTGATAGAGCCATCATCCTTTTGGTAGGATGATTATCTGTGCTGCAATGTTGTACATTTAATGTCTTTATTTCCATGGATATATATTGCAGCCCGGATGGATGAAACTAGATCCGGGGTCTTCAATCTCTTCCGATCTTCACTCGAAGTACAAGTCAATCCATGTGAGAAATGTTCTGGAGTCGAACATGGAAAGACATCGCTTGATTACCAGTCAATGATGTAAACTGTTAACAAGCGCGAGAGGAATCACCGATAATGATAATGATCCTCAAGGTACTGCAGTACAATTCACGTGGTGTGAATAAAGGACTTGGCGTCAAACACCACACAAAATCTTTCGGTCGAAGGTCATTGATGTAAACCTGTCGCCGGAAGTGAGAAACTTGCCATTGAGTCATGCAAGCTTCAAAGTATTGAATGGGGTGTTCCTAGACCAACTTCTTGGATAATGAGCTGATGTCGACAAGAAGTGATCCGTCACAGGAGGGCCTTAATGAATCCCACATCAATGACATGGAACGGAGCAAATGATTTTGATGGAGGTGAAAACGATCTGATGATATACGGTTCAGGGTGGCGGTCATGAAAGAATGGAGTATAATGTAAGGTAGTGGGTGGGACACACGTGGCTTCTCCAGATGACTTCTCTTGAACATGTCGGCGACACTGATGTGATGGATTAGTAGCATTAACCCCAAATGTGGATGGTATGGTGTGACCATGGCGATGTGACCGGTGAATGAAACAACCCAACCCTACTCGGACACAGAGTGGAAGTGTCATGTTCAAGAGCGACTTGCTACCAATAAAGATTCTTTGAGTTTTCTTCCCAATTTTTCCCCAGTCATTGCTGACCAGTACCTCTTTATTTTTGTTAAGCTTGAGGAGGATAACATATGCTTGTTCTATAATTTTCCCTTCGGGCAAACCCATCGCTATGTTTTAACGAGCCTAGCAATAGTGAAACTCGTTCTCATCTAAAGACAAGTTTGTCGCTATTAATATTTTTAACGAGTTTAACGACAAAGATAACTCGGTCCTTTTCATTTTTAGAGAGTCTGAAAAGGTACGTAAAGGTAACTCCAAAATTCCTTTTTCGTCATCTAATCCCTTAAGTCCGAAAAAGTATAAAACATTACAGAAGGGATGAATTTTCGATAGTTTTAACGAGCCGAACAAAACAAGCGCCCAATCTTTTTGTGCAATAATCCCTCAGGTCCAAAAAGATTAAAATCTAGATGAGGAATAGCACTTCCTGTCCCTTTAATGAGCTGGAAGGACAAGGACTCAGAAATCTTTTCATATTTTATGAGTCAGTTGAAAAGAGCTTAAAGAAGACTCATCTTTTGAGGAACGAGTGATAAAATGGGTAGCAGTTGATTCCAGGTAAGGTTTGGAATTTTCCAATCACGACAGTGTCACAAGGATGGCTAGTGAAATCAATCTTCGCAGCTGTTCCTCAAAATGGGTAAACAATCAAGTGGAGGTGAATGATCGGCCAATGAAAAAGTGGAGGTGACGGTGCAAACACGACCAAGGCTTTAATGGCTGAAGTACTACATTCACGGTGGTTATTTACCGGGGAATAGTTCATTTTTTAATGAGCTTAAATGCGGGTGGAAACATTTGCTCAATGCGGGTTTATTTTTTAACGAGCTTGAACCTTGCGGTAACACTGCTCGATTAATCTAGTCGTATGATAAGAATGTCTCATATAAAAACGACAACTTTTAGAGTTTTGCCCCACATCCTTTCTTTATGCAAGTTAGGAAACAACCAATCCAAAAAACAGATAAATGATCACTCTTTGCTTGCACTCCAAAAGGTTTGCATGCCCCCAGGTATAAAACAGAGTTTCAAGGTTACCTCTACTTCTCTCTGCCAAAACATTTGTTTTATCGAGAGAGGCCTACCTCTTACAGGTTACCCAAAGATTGTTCTATTCACAGCGCAAACAAAACACTTCTTTGGCAATGTCTACCAAAATAAACAAAGGTGAACGGATAGTATAGTGTGACCATCCTTGGCATAACTTTGACAAGAGAATATTGTTCTAGAATAACCCCCTTTTCCATCACGGACGGGGTACAAACTAGTCATATTCTCCCGTGGAAACCTACCCTATACCTGAAGTTTTCCTGCCGAAGCAGACCAGGATGCATGCCCCCTAGGTTTTAGTCATATCCCTCTGAATTACTCGCGCTCATCGGGAGGACAGACTGGAGATTGAGACATCTCTTGCGTGAAAAGACCATTTAGGGATGGTATATGACTATTTGCTATGCGTGATCCGGGAAATGAAAGCTAGTCCACGAGCTTGACCACCCTTCCTTCATGCGGAAAACACATTACTCTAAAGAGTGAGGAGACAATTGCTCCCATGCAATAAATATAGTCTCGCCCAAGGAGTAGATTGTAATCCAGGGGTCCTTGAACTACCATTACGTTTATGCGAACTGTTTTCCTTCTCAATGTTATGGGCACGTCGGGAAGGATCCCTAAAGGTCGACTGGTTCCTTTATCAAAGCTTGTCAGATTTCTCATCTCAGGCAAAAGCGATGGTGAACCAAGCGCTTTCCAAGCAGTTGAGGAAAGGATACTCACAGAAGCCCCCTCACCTATGATGGTACCAGCCATAACCATTCTATATATTTGAATGATAATTCGGAATGGTATGCTTGCTGGTAAACAGGGTCTGCCTAGTTGATTCCAGTCGAAGGAGACAACTAGGTTTCTTGGAGGTGGGACCAAGTAGACGACCGGGTACGGCTCTGATGAACTTCCTTCCTGCAGTAAAGGAATAGGTAAATTGCCCCCTTGTTCATCGAAGTCTGTGTTTATGAAGAGAATTTGGACGGTGTCATCCTTGTTCTCTTCAGTCACTGTATCATCTGAAGATGAAACCTCTGAAGGCAAGACCGGGTCAACTGCCACCTCGACCTTTTGACTTTCGTCTAGTATGGATCCGGATGGTTTATCTTCAATGATAGGTGCTTCAGCCGACCACCTGAGCGGGCCAGCTGGATTTTCAACTAGTGACGGACTCGGCAAGAGTTTTTTATATCCAGGAGGAAGTCGTAACAGTGAAACCGGACAATCATCCAAAACTCTTTTAGCTTCGTCTAAGAAGGGACAACAGTGGATGGCATGATCGCCTTTGCACAGTTTACAAGGAAATCTACATTTCCCTTTTTGTCTTGGGGCTTCACTTTCACTAGTTGATGGTGTGCTTTCAACATGATCATCAGAGGTTGACGACACCGGGTTGTGCAAACGAGGAGACCAGTCCCTTAATATCCGAGGGATGTAAGGAAAATCTCTGTGAAAATGGTCTCCTTTGCAAATGACACATGGCGATTTAGGCCTGGTTGGTGCAGTGTGTGGATTTTCGTTAGACGACACTTGTTTTCCCCCATTCGCCTTTGGCTCCTTCTTCTTCTTCTCTTTCTTCTTCTTTTCCTTCTTCTCCTTAGGAACTTGACTTTTGGCTTTACCAGCCCCATCAAGCAAAGAGGAAGGAGGAGAGGAAGAATTAGAGGAAGTAGAAGGCTGGTGGGCAACTTTGGACTCGTCCAATTGCTGATTCGATTGTTCAGGAATAGTGGTGTTCTGAACGACAGAGGTTGAGAAGAGCCATACAGGCAAACCAATTGTCAGCCCTAGAAGCGACAATGTGGCCATATGGGGTGCACCAACATCTCCCCAAGAGGAGAAGGGACTAGAATTTCCTCCAAGGGGAATTCCTTGGTTGGTAGACTCCATTTTCTCAACCCAAGGTCAACGTAGGAAAGGGTAATGAATATTTCGTTTAAAATAAATTTTATATGCTTTGACAGAACTTGTTTTTTCAGTTTTTAAGAGTCAAGAAAAAACAAAAGATGACTCTAGTCTCCTTCGATTTTTAATGAGCCTGAAGTGACAAGTGCTCAGATGGACCTTTTCCTTTACGGAGTCTGAAAAGGAACGAAAGGGACTACTCTGGAGATCTAGGTAGAGGGAGTACCAAACCAATCGCAAAACTGCAGAATACTTTTTACGGTATGGCAATCAATCTTCCTGAATGCTGTGTTTAGTGCATTGCGATCGGTAGTGCGGTAGACACAGCTTCCTGTGGATAAAGGATTTAAGCCTATAGGGGTCTCCCAAAATATACTCGACGGTACGTGGGAGCACAAGTCCGTACTGGCACTTATCGTCTCAAAGTGGAGGAATCACCAAACCATCAGTGAGGACAACAGTTACCAGGCTTTACGACGCCGGAATACGTCTCTAGCCTAGACCTCTAAATGTTGTGCGTTAAGTTCCAAAGCGTTGTTAGATTCATTGAATTTATTTTAAGTTGATCTTGCTTATGAAGTTTGCCTTTTGGGTTCACCACGAGATGTAGATGTAATTCCTAAAATGCAATCTAAAGATGATAAACAAACTTTTATCTCTTTTGTGCAATGAAAATCCTAACTACTAGAGGAAAATAAAGACACAATCTTTTCACAAAGAGCAAAGAGCACACTGTAAATGCACTTTCCTAAATCAAGCCAAACAGACTGTCTATATGCAAATGCACATGCATGTATTTGCTTTCGACTTTCTCAGTATTGACACTAAAAAAAAAGTTGATGTACAAATCTGAATTTGCTTTCAAGCGACAATCACAAACAAGCTTCTTTTCGAAATCAAAAGATAGAGACGATTACGACACTTTACGATTTTGAAATGAATACTCGTTTTTGACACTAGAAAATCACAAATTCAGACCAAAGGAAATAGTAAAAGTATAATCGACCATCAACAGTAATCAAACTTTCTCCTATGATTGAAATCGACACTTGCGACAGATCTAAATAAAAGGATGACAGTACGATTATTCTACTTTTGCAATGGAAAACTATAAACGACTCAACAAACACACAAAAACATCTATAGTTCTTTTGTACAAAGGAGGAGGAATAACAATAAGGAAAAGGGGTTTTAAACAGACATACATTGATCACAGGCAGCAAAATTCAGAGACAAAACTGGAAAGAATGAAGCACAAGAACCTCAGCTGCACAGGGCTAGTCTGATCAGCGCACCTGTAACACAGAGAAACTGCATTACAGCGCAGGTTTCCCTTTCGGGAAGTGTGTTGAAATGCAGGATCTCTTAACAGTACCTGCGCTGGGCCAGAAATGAGAATCTTTCCGGGTTCTGGGTCACAGTTTGCAGTTCGGTCTTTGGTTTTTGGCCGAGTGAAAGCAACCAATAATGCACAATCAGGGGTAAATCTAAGGAGGGTCTAAGATCTATCACAAGGGAAATCAGATAGTTTGTGAATCAGCTGTTCAAATCATAAACAGATCTAGTGAATGGATTGAAGCAGTAGATGTCTACTTTGCATTTGTTTTGGCAAATGCAGTTCAAATGCTACTTATAAGTTTATGAAACAAACAACAAAGAGATACACAAACAAACTAATTAGACATCCGTCCCCAGCGGAGTCGCCATTTTGTTACCGGGAAAAGTGTCTATTTAGAACTGCTCTATCCCACTAAGGTGTGACAGTTGCCTTAGAAACAAACAGAGAAAAACTACTTTTGTATTTCCTTTATGAACTATAAATAGAGAGGAATAGAAAGAACCAACCTATGTCTTGCTCTAATCCTTTGATCCAATCCCTCTCTTCTTTGACAGCTTCCAGCTACCTGCTCCCTTACTTGCCCAGCTTCACCAAGTACCTGTAAGATCACAGAAGAAGAACACTATACAAAGACATGGATCTATATTCATTAACAACTTAGGATCAGATTTAAGTTAACCATACAAATGTAACAAGCATCAATGATACAAAAGCATGGAGGAAAAACTCAAATAGTTTTTATTGATAAACAAGAAGATCCAGGAGGAGTTACAACCGATGGTTCCTGACCCAGCATCAACCTCCCAGTAATGAAGCCCCTCTTCACCTCCAAAAAAGCATAGATCACCCAATACCCTAATGTTTGTCTCAAAACCAACATCAATTCCTTACAATGTGCAAAATTCCAGCCTCTGGATCTCTGGGATGAGGGATCCATATATAGATGTGTGTAAGGAGGATGAGTCAGCTTGTGATTTGATTAGTGTCTTCTCTCTGTCAGTTCTTGCTTCCACTTTGAGACTGAAGGCCTCTTACTCATCCTTGGTTGAATTCAATGAGGCAAGTGTCACAGGAGAAGATTCTGGAAGCTTCCATTGTCTCTCCACCTCGCGGAATGACACTGCCATTTGTCATTTCTCGCCCAACGCACCCTCATAGTGCATTTAGGTGCGTTGCAACGCACTTAGCCAGTGTATTTAGGTGCAATGTGCTGCACCTAGCCAGTGGAGTAGCTGAAATGATCCTGTTTTGACTTATTCTGAGCAGTTTCTGGTGGAAAACTTCTGGGAGAAGCTGTAATTTGTTGACCTTGTTCCTTTAGGGGTTAGAAAAACACTTTTAGGGACTTAGGAGCCCTTGGTTTATGGACATTTCATGCTTGGAGTTGTAAGGCACAAAAATGTCTATAACACAGTGACAGAGATCACTTCCTCTCACTTATGTAATCAATCAATCAAATATTAGCCTCCTTATGCATTTAGTTTTACATTTGATCAATCAAATACCCAAGAAATCTCTGATATAACTAAAACCCAATCATCAATCCCTGATATAACTAAAACAGTTAATCACTGAAAGCTTTTAACCTCTGACACAATTGAATCAAACAATCACTGACACAACTAAATCAACCATTCATTCAAACTTAATCAAATTCAACCAATCAACTGGAATAGACAAATCACTGTAACCAGTACACATATCTTAACCCATAACATTGCATCAACAATCAGAACTAACAGTAACCTCAAAAAGCAATCTGTCAGAATGTATATGATTCTTTAATGAAGAAAACATGCATGTATACGCTACTTCCTTTTGCCCAACCTACGTATACCTCTAAAGATGCTGAATCATAAAACCTTTGAATCACAAGTTGTACCAATCAGTGACATTATGAAGATCTACTGTGATATTACAGATTTCTAAATAGATAGCGACAAGGATCACCCTTCTTTCTCAATCAATTAATCAATGAGACAACAACTCTCTATGCATTCAATTTTACTTTTAGATCAAATAAAAATTCATTGACAGGCATCAATAAAATAGCAACACTAATCTGATAGATCAGTCATCCTTGAACATCAATCTTTTCTTTTGCATACGCTTCTTACAAGAGCCAAACAAGCGTCTATACGCACCTTCACCAAAGTGAACCAGTGTATAGATCTACAAATACTTACTTATAACTTCGCTACAATTCCCGACTTCAAACATACCCAAATCATCACTTATAAAGAATAAGACATGTGTTAGCAATCAGATCTAGCTCATCTATTATCATATCACATAATGATAAGTCATTATGATCTTGATCCAGCATTAAATCTCATCCATCATCAAATGCTCAGGTGCATATTTAGTCTAGACCAAGCAAAGCATAAAAAACCCATATCATGCATATTTTCCTTTGATCTAACACTTCATAGGATGTTCATTACTTTTGAACTTAGCCCTTTGATCTTCTCCTCATATAATTACTTCCTTTGTCAATACCTCAGACTAAAACCACTTAGGACCAAATACCTAGTGTCAATACCTCGAACCAAATACCTTTGACCAAAATACCTTGAACCAAATACCTCGGACAAAAACCTTGGTTTTCCAACATGTACACGCTTTTCCTCTTGTGAGAATGTGCATATACGTATACACACTTTTTGATCTGTGGACCAGTGTGTGTATGTTGTTTTGACTAAGTGGACCTGCGTATACTTCTTAAACTGCTTTACATCAACCTTTTCCTTTACCTTCTTTATTCTGAATAGTAGACCTTAGTTCCATATTCCTGTTCTTCTGTGTCAATGCCCTGTTACCTCTGAATAGACCTGTTGCATTGTAATTTTCCATATTACTTCGGAAATGATTCCTTTGAACTAGCCTGCATTTTGTCACATTTGTAAACACAACTACCATGCATTCTGTCACATCTGATATCTCTCCTATAGATTCATCTAGTTACCATATACAAGTGAGATGTTCTACTACAAGTGGGTTGCCATCAAGTACAACACATGTATCATAATGCCAACAATATCTCACTCTCTCTCTATAGAAAATTGAGTATCTGAGAAAATTGTTAAATGCATTGGAGTACTCTCACCTGCCTCCCCAATGCTACTCTCTGTAGTTTCCTTTGAGACAGATCTCTTGGTAAGCATCATGATAGTAATTGATCAAGATAAGTGCTCAAAAATTGTAGTACTTGTAGGAGAGAAATTCACTCATGGAAAACATAAATTAGCTTAAGAAAATCGACTCACAAAGAAAGATCAAGGAAGAAACCACAAGACTTAGATGGAAAACTGCACATTTCCTGCACTGAAGGAAGAATTGACCTGATGAACTACACATTGTGCAATATCAGCAGTCAAGGGAGAGTGTTGAGGCCTAATATTATTGAATGGGCAGTCTTAAACTGGACAAACTAAGGAAGAGCCTCCACATTGCATAGTCTTAGTGGCCAAGGATGAGGTTTGAACCCATTGAACTGTACAATTCATAGTTGGGAAGCCAGTGAATGTGCATTGTGAAGTCTTTGAGGCCAAGCATGAGGCTTGAGCCTTGGAGTTGTGAAATACATAGTTTAACATGATAATAGTTGACCAAGTAAGGGGCAGATCTTGCTAGGAAGAGGATGGGTAAGTGTCAGACCTAAGTGATAAAGTAAGTAAGAGTGTGGATCTAAGTAAGGAAATATTGATGAGTGAAAATCAAGTGTAGAGGATCAACATACAAAAGGAGAAACAAGCATGCATACGGAGTCGCCGAAACGACGACCTCTAATGGGTAACATGGAAAATTTTAGGGGCTAATGTTTTCCCAGTGGGCAAATTTTCCATGATTGTCCCACAAAAAATATTCGCCAATTTCCAATTTTTATAAAAGACGATTCTCCCAAATTTTAGAATATAAAATTATTTTACCTTAAAAATCACCAACATTATATAGAGATGATATATAAAATCATTATAAATTTGAATAATTTTACAAACATATCAATAAACATTCTATAGTTTGCATATTAGGGATTAGTGAGATTCGCCAATGTTTTTAAACTTCAAGAAAATTTTCCATCCTTAAAATTTTCCTTGATGGGTAAAAACAAGAAGTTGATGTGACACTTGTAAAAAGCGAACGGCAGACCAAACCAAAACTTGTACAAGCTAATATAAGATAAAACACTGAAAACTATGAAAATAAACAAGAAAAACAACACTCACAGAAGTGAAACAAAAAAAAAGACAAAAAAGAAAAAAGGACAACAAAAGAAAAAATCACCCAGAAAAGCGTCACAGACTCCACAGAAGGTTCCTTGATTTCCTTGGGAAGGCTAGAGATCTAAGATCGAATACAAAAATGAGATCTAGGGGCATCTATTATATAAATCTAGGTTGGTTAGGGTTTATGGCATGTATGCTTAAAATCAAGGAAAAAGAGACACTTGGCGGAAAGTAAAAACTAATAACTTTTGCCACTCTTCAGGAAACTAATTATCCACTCCATATTTTCTAGGCATTTCCTTTTCCATTTTTCTTTTTTTTTTCTTTTTCAAGAAGTTGGTGTTGTGAAAAAAATTGATAGGGGGTTGAATCAATACTTTCAAATCATGAAACTTTTCAATTTTATATCCAGATTTATGTACACGACTTTATTGAAGGGAACTCGCATATGTAAGAAATTGTTACTCAGATAACTAACGTATATCTAGTAAACTTACTTTTCAATTAATTCATCATCTGTTTATCTTGATCCAGTGCATTAGTACATCATTAAACATTAAATAAATAGTAACCATGTGCATTAAGAACAAAATAAACCATGACACATAAGAAACACATCAACACACATGAATTGTAAGATTTTTAGGTGGAAACTTAATGTGGGAAAAAAACCATCATTGTTGTTGTCTCTGTCTTCCTTTTGTTATAAAGAAAGCTTCTTACCATTTTGTATTGGCGCAAACTCATACCAACACATAGGCATCCACCTATAGAAGGATACAACCTTCTCTTGTTCTCCAACTCCCACTGGAAGCAAACTATTGGGCATGGAATCCCCCAAGGCACGTTTTGGGCCTAAAGCCCAAGTTTTTACCAAGTCTTTTGTAAAAGATCCACAAATGATGGGCGTGGAGCGTGAAGTTATAATAGAGTCATAGGGTTGTCCATCTTCAGTTTTGTAATGTAATGTCGGCTTGATAGACCTACCCATGGTCCACGAATCATGGGATTATATAAATAGAGCAAGGCTCTAAGTATATAGGATAACAAAGGAGAATGGAAGTATGATGAGTCTAAGTGCTTGAGTCAAAGTGTAAAGTATGTCTTTGGGTTGTAGAGTGGGAGAAGGCTCTGCAGCTGAGTGTGCAGAGGTCTAGTAGTCCAAAGCTAAGTGCGTCGACCCCTACAGTTGAGTGCCTAGGAAAGGTCGAGTCTGTAACCATTCGAAGAATTAATAATGAGAAGTTTACCATATTTCTATGTATCTTTTCCTATTTTAATGTATGATTAGGTATAAGTTTCAAGTGTATTCTTTATTTGTTGCACAAACTCTTATGAATGTGTTATCTAACTAAATATAATGTAAGACATCCAGTTGTGCAAAGATAATTAACTAGGCATAAGAATATAAATAAGATCTCATGTGCGACTTAGGTGAATAGTGCAAAACATTGCTCCTGCAGTGCAGAAGCCCCACAGTCCCTGGTTAGGGCTATGCGAAGGCAAGTATATCAGGGCATGAAGGCCTAAGAAGTGCACGAAGCAACCTGTGCACAAGGACGAAGAGTTGGACCATTCGAACCTCTCAGACATCTCAAGGGTGTGGAAACCTAGTTCCAACACCCTCCCATACTTCTTCCAGTGAGACCTCAGTTTGCGCTCTGTGAAATGTTGCTGAGAGGTCCAGTAGTACATGGATTTTTTTGGCTAATTAACTCTGAACCTGGGTCAGGCCCCAACAAGCCAAAAGATGGTTCTTTTTCCAAGACCAGGATCTGCATAGAGATTTCTAATATCGTATCACTGGAATCTGACAAAGAAAGAAATTAAATATTGGTTGGACAGAAAGATTCACGAGTTCATGGTGAAGGAAAAATGGAATCTATGACTATCAAAGGAAGAGTAGTTAGACTGCTACTTATACACAGAGATCCATGAAATTTTCTTGACACCATTTCTGACTGAACTATACGAGTGGATCACGAGGCTACCAGATAGCGAAAGAAGGTGTAAATGTGATAAACCTATTATGTGGACTATTACACAAAAATATCGTCACCATGATTATTTGCAGTCAGTATGGGTCTATCATCACTTATATTGTCCTCCTAAGCAAGTCTCGGACCTCCGCTCTTCAAGTCAAGCTTTGAAAATGAGAGAAAGACATTGAAAATCAACAAAGCTCTGGTTCCGCACTTTCTCTCACTGTTGCTTGCGGTCCCGCACCCCCTGTTCACAAAAACTGCGGACCTGCCCACTCTGTCCCTAAAGGAGTGGGTGCGGATCCATGCGAAAGTCAAAAAGGCGCAAGTTTATTCTAAAAAAACTCACTTTGGGTTAATTCTAGATTATTCTAGAAGGAATTTTGACGTGGATTGGTCGCTCTTAGGTGGTTCATGCATCCCAAAAGAGAAGGAGCTAATCCCTTGATGAGAGGAGCTACCCCTTTGAAGGAGGGATTTATCCCTTTGAAGGAGGACCTAGTAACTTCCCTCCATTGCACTATAAATTAAGGCATTGGGCTGGTTGCTAGGGAGGTTAGAAGCTGAACATTTTTGAGGGTAAATGCTGGTGGAATTGAGACTTCCTAGTTAAGCTTGAGAGGAGAGATCACATACCTTTTTGGCTTCATTGGGAAGAGAGTGAAACTTGTCAAAGTAGAGGAGACTTCTTGTTGGACCCTGGGAGGAGGTTGTAGAGCATCAAGGCACAGGTTGTAAAGTTCTTCTTTCATTTGAATTAATACAATCAGATTCATTTTTCTCAACAAATTGTCCTATGTCATTTGTTTCATGAATTCCTTGATCTTCATGTTAAGTATGTTTTATGATATTGGCTTTTCAGGTGCTATTTAATTTGTTTGCTTGTTTGTGTTTGTAGATTCGCAACAAGGGAAATCATTTGGATCAAAGGAGCGAGGCTTCCACAAACTTGCATTGGACCTAAGGTAGGCCTAAAACACTTGTTCCCCTTTGTTTATAAATGCATATTTAGAGAAAGATAGTTTTTTATTCACTTGCTTGTCACTAGATATCGTTAGATTCTAGGAAGGTCTATCTTGTCCGTAAGATCGACTCATTCCGTGTGACAAAATGGCGACTCCACTGGGGACTTGATTTTTTCCTTGTTTTTACTTTGACTTGAGAAACTGTGTTTTTGTTTCTGTTTTTGGCTTGTTGTGTGTGGAATTGGGTAGATTTAGTAGATCTAGGATAATTTTTTGTTTTTCATAACTTTGGGAGAGGACCGCACCCTCGGCTTGGGACACAGTACGGACCTATCCACACATTTCCTTTTAGCACAGAGCGGTACCGCACCTGTGCTAACTGCGGGCCTGCGGACCCTGTCAAAATTTTGGAAAACCTAAGATTTTCTCTATTAGTCAGCTTATTTTTTGTTTAGATGTTATTATCCCCTGCCCAGACCTGCATATAACCTGTCAGAAGCTTTCCTTAGGTTAATTTCATTGGTGTTAGGGTTTTAGGTGACATTCCTAGAAGTTTTGGTTGTTGGGTTTGATTTTCATTTTGGTCTTGTAGTAGCTCTGAGCTTAGAAGTTGTAGAAACCTCAGATTCCCTTGGTTTTTGCTAGCCTTCTTATGAGTCTGACCATTTGCAAAATTTACCTTTGTTGAGGAATCCACCTTGTGTTTTCTCTTTACGAAACTTCGAAAAATCTTGTGTTAAAAGTTTGGATTTCATTTTTCGAAAAGAAAACGGAAATTGGTTGTTTTTTGACTGATTTGTGATTCTGCATAAATTGGTCCTTAGTTTGCATCTAGCTAGGTAAAACATCCTTAAAAAGACATCTTGTAAGCTTTGACTTCAAATAGGTTTTTATAGTTTATAGATCTCAAGATTAGTCATTTCCATAGTTTTGAGTGTTTTATAAAAAATAAAAAATCTCTTTTGGAAAAAGTTTTTTTTTGTAATGGTTGAGTGTTTTGAACGAAAAGGGAAATTTTTGTGAAAATAACTAGTTGTCTCATTTTGAGTGCATTGGAAAGGACAAAAAGCTCTTCTTTTAATTTGTTTGTTAAGAAAGATTTGTGTTTACAAGTATTTTCATTCTCAAACTCTTTCCTAGCTAGAAGTTCGTTGAAGAGAAAAGATTGCTTAATCATCTTAAGTGAATTTTTTAGTGATTTCGAGTCGAGTCTTCACATCACAAGTTTCATCTCCGCACTTCTTGACTTAAACAAAAACCAATAAAAATAACGCTTAAAGTAAAATCTATCTAGTAATATTTTTTGTTTCTAGGGATCTGATACACCAACATAGCTTAGGCTAGTGTCTTGGAGTAGGGAGTAATTAACTCTCCAAGAGAGTAAAACAAAAAAGTAGTTGTATCTTGCGGTAGGAGAGAAATCCAATTTTTGCATTTATGCTCTGGGAAAGCTCCTCTTAAAGGAGAAGCATGAGATCATGTCCGAACTAGTGTGGGAATCAATCCTTCCTCATTGGGAACGACGCCAGATATTCACGTATTAAAAACGGTAAACCTCGGATTAACCATTGTCGAGGAGCCTGGGGTCACTTATTGGTAAACCTTGGATTATTGTCAAGGAGCCTTCAATGGGATTTAGCTTGTTACTCTGCCCTTGCGTGCGTATCGGATCGTAGACTGTTCCCCCAGGTATATTTGTTTCCGTTGGTAACCTTAGTGACCATATTCTATAGGATTCTTCCTAAGGTGACAGTGGTGGGAAGATCCCACTGTACCTGGAGCAGACGTCAACTAGATTCACTTGGATTTTATGGGGGGTTCTCTTCACTTGAGACGGTTTAGTGGAGAAACTTGTGCCAGTCTATTCATTAAGCAAGTTGTCGGGGTGACTGTTCCAACTGCCATTTCTGTATTGAACTCTGCGACATTGGGCTTCATCACCAACTAGTGTTTTCAGTACAAAAAGTTACTGTTTGTGTGTGTTTGATCTCATATATTCTTTATGTGTGTGATTCAAATTTGTTTGGTTCTTTAGAGGCTGTAGGTGGTTTTCATTGAGATTTTACTTTGTTTGCGTGTGAAGTAGTTAAAATTTTTTAATTGTGGCTGAATTAACGAGGAAGTCCCGTAGACTTTGGGGCCAACCTCCTGAGTTTTCACCGAGCCAACCTGAATGGTTAAGAGCCCTCGCAACTCCTAGAGACAGTAGAGTTGGGTCACCTGAAGAAGGAGAGTCTTCTTTGGTGGTACATCCTGATTTTCAAGCTTTAGTAGCAGATTATAATCCACAATCAGTGTCTATTTCCAAGGTTACTGGTAGCTTTTCATCTACTAGTGATATAGGTGAGGAACCTGAAATATCCGAACCTGAAAGTGAATTTGCTGCTACTCCAACATCGGGGTTTACCTCTCCAACTTCTAGTGGTCCTGGTTCACCCAGGGTAGAAAGAATAATTACTTAAAATCTTCCTTCTGGACTTATAGCTATCGAAGAACTTGCTACTCCGGAAGAAGAAGTAGGCATCCCTATCCCTGAAAATCAACCTGTTATTGAACTAAGGGAGTGTGAATCAATTTTTTATAGTCCACCTAGGAGCAATGCTTGGTATCTTTCATTGACTAATTTTTTGGAAAACCCAGGGTTAAATTTCTCACCACCTCATATTCCTTATCACCCAACACCTAGAGGTTACTATCCTCCGATAAATGTGTCAAGACAGTCGTCCACGTTTACTCAATCACTAGAATCCTTTTTGTACAGCGGTCCTTCTGTCCCCTCTGGGTATCAATCACTTTCTAGTACTTTTGCGGGAGCATCTCCTCAACCCATTGAACAAAGGTTAGTAACTGGAAACAATGGTACTAAGCCGTTGAGTGTAGAAGATATTCTCATGATGTCAGGTACTATTCCTAATCCTCAACCTCAAGGTGGCCAGTTATCGCCTGGGGGGCAGCTTCAATTATCACCTGGTGGCAACCTCAAGGTACCCAATTTTCACCTAGGGGCAACCTCAAGGACAATACATACCTACGGGACAGTACGTTCCTCAAGGTCAACCCCAGACTCAATATGTACCTCAAGGTCAACCCCAGTATCAATATGTACCTCAAGGTCAACCCCAGTATCAGTACGTGCCCCAAGGGTATCAACCCCAAGGTCAGTACTCGAACCAAGGTTTCAAACCACCTTTCGGTCAATCATATGTTCAAGGAACGAGAAATGTACCCTTGAATTATCAACCCTACCCTCAACCCGGTTATGGTCCTCAATATTCTCAACCTGTTATTGGTCCGTACCCCGGAATGAATTTAGAGTGGGATCCATCACAAACTCAACAAGTCTTGCAACCGAATGTACAGTTGTCATCTCAAACTGGACAACCCTTCGTTTCTGGTTCACCCCAGCAACCTATCCAGTCTACTATTCATACTTATGTACCTTTGGTAGTTTCTCAGCTTGGGCCTAGTACGCCTCGTACTCCACCTCAAACGGCTGCTACAACTGATGCAACATCTATTCAATCTACTGCACCTACTTCTGGAGTATCGACAGCTCCAGTTTCTATTGTTCCGGTATCTACTCCTTAGACATCTTTATCTCAGTCTAGATCCACAATTCAAACTTCGGTTCAGATGCCTGTAGGACAATCTGGTTCAAGTACGGTTTTCACAAGTCAACCACAATTTACTTATCAACCATACCAGGGACAGTACTAATTCGGTCCTGCTGTGCAGTAGCCAGTCTATCAGTATCAACCATACCCTCGGTACACATATCAACAACCTCAACAACCCCAGTACGGTCCAGTTAATCCTGGTTTTCCGGGAGGATACAATATCCCAAATGAATTCCAATTCCTAGCTATCCTGGATATCCTCCTCTTGGGGCTGGTCTCATGACCCAGAATTTTAGAGACCCTAATCGTTAGTTACCATTTATCGTAACTTTGGACTTACCTGACTTGTCACGCCTAATGAACGATCCCACTAATTATATTCCGTTTTGGCCGCCAATGTCGAATAAGTTGCCTAGTGATATTCCTAAGTCTGAAGGCAAATCAGGAGAGGACCCATCGAACCATGTGATGACTTATCACCTCTGGTGTGCATCTAACTCCATTTCAGATGATTCAATCCATCTAAGGCTTTTCCAACGCACTCTAATTGGTCTTGCGGCCAAGTGGTACATTGAGTTACCGCGAGGCACTTTTTATAACTTTAGTCAGTTAGCTACCTCGTTTTTAACTCATTTTTAGTTGCTAATCAGATATGACAATGGCACGGAATTACTAACTTCATTAAAGCAGTCGACGTCCATTTACATTTCAGATCACATTCATGAATGGAGATGTCGACGGCGTTTAGTGAAGGTTTTTATTCCGGATCAGATCTTAGCTGAATGGTTTGTAAAATCTTTGTTGCCAAAGATCACTGAGGATGTAGCTAAGGCTGGAGCCATTACTGAGGAGCAAGTAATTGCTCAAGCACAAGACCTTGACTTGGTTTATACTCAGTCAGGTACGTTACACGAGAAAATCCCCGATCTTCTTAAGCAAAATCAAATCACTGCAGCTCCTTCAGGGTCTCATGCCGCTGACGGTATGATTGGTATGGTTAACACCAAAAGTAAGAAGAAGTCTTCAGAACTCTTCTCCTATCATAGCCTTGCCAGATTCCCCGACAGGAGATTCTTCCGCGAAGATTTCCATCGATATTCATGTTGTAGAGTCATCTACAGCCAAATCAAAATCCGGTGGTAAGAAGAAAGTGAAGAAGAAAAATAAAACGAACAAAAATTCAAAAGAGAAACCTGAAAAAGCGGAATCAAATGATGAGAAATGCAAACCTCGTTATCCTTGTCTCATTTGTGACGAAGAGCATTTTACGAGAGACTTCCCTCATTGTGTAGAGGTTGCGAAGATTGTCAAAGCTTCCCAAATGCCTGCTGTTTTGAAAGATCCTTTTCCAAGTCAAGACAGTAAGATGATAGGTTCTTCCTCGAGTGCCAATGAAGAACCCATACTGATGATGTCCCATGTTAGGATTGCGACTTGATCGCATGATTATGGTAGTAAAAGTCTTGTTGATGGTAAAGAAGCAGAATCTTCTCATTCTAACCCATCAACCTCAGCTCCCGGTTCCGATCCACTACAGATCGAGAAACCTAATCCAGACTTAGTAATTAAACTGCCTGCCAAAGGTATACCTCGAAAGTCAGCTTTCAATCCACATGCGAGAGCGGCTCAGAACTATAACATTGTTGAGGATTTGGCTAATTCACCTTCAGTAATGTCGGCTTTGGAGGTGCTGCAATCATGTCCAGCGCAGCATAAATTACTTTTGTCGGCTATAGGAGCTATTGATGTTCAGGACTCGAACCTAATAATTTTCGATCTAGAAAATAGTACACCACACTTACCTCATCAAATGGCTTTCCAGATCCCAATGATAGTAAAAAACAGGCCTATTCATAGGACTGTGGTTGATGAGGGAGCCTCAATGTGTATTATGTCGATACAGTGTTGGAGATCGCTTGGTTCTCCTTCACGAAATCAATCCCCGGCGATTCTAAAGGCATCCCCGGCGATTATAAAGGCCTTCGATAGCCGCGGGTTTCATCCTTTTGGCATTCTACAGGATCTACCTATAGGGGTTGAAGGAAAAACCGTTAATCTAGATGTGGAGGTGGTTGATGCCCCTCTAGATTACAACCTCCTCTTGGGTCGTAGTTGGTCTTACGTTATGACAGCTGTCGTCAGGTTATAAAGTTTCCTCATAATGGAAATATCGTAACAATAGACCAGCTGGCTTACTTTTCACCCGACCCAGCCTCTTCTGAAAGCATTCAGCATGTCGGTAAAACGACTATCCCGTATAAGGATGTGAGTAGGACTGGTTAAAGATGCTGGTTTACTGGGAAATTTTCGTTTTCCTCCGATCAACGCATCGTCTTCTTTTGCAACCATTCATATGATTTCGTCAGACACTGTTGTTTATGACGATCCTTGGATCGTACCTTCTGAATCTGAGATAGACTCATTTGGTGATGTTATGCCTTTGAGTCGATATGAAATTGCGTATGAGGCCGTGCAATCATTTACCGACCCATCTTCAACCAAAATTGACTTAATGAATGTGGTCCATGAGGAATCACTTTTCACATCAAGCTCGGATCTAACAACGTTTTCCGAACTTGTTCACTCTAATGAACAAATTTGTGAAATCCTAAGTGTAGATGATTCACCATGGGAAGATCTCCATTACAGATCTTCATTCTTACCCAAGAATGATCATTTTGAAAATGATTTTTCATCAATTTTTACAACTAAATATGTCAAGGAACCTTAGAATCCAATGAAAAATCTCGATTCAGAGTTAAATTTTGGAAACATCTCTCGAACTATTCCTATTGACATTTCGGTTAAGCCTGGAATTGTTGAAAACATTCATATAGGTGCCTCGTGTACAGAAGATGAAATTCAAATATATAAGGCCCTATTTCAAGAATTCTGGGACGTGTTTTCCTGGTGATATGAGGAAATGCCAGGGATTGACCCCGCAATAGTTGTTCATAAAATCAAGACTTACCTGGATGCTAAACCCGTCTGGCAACGTTTGCGTCAGATTCACCCAAGAAAAGTTGCTGCTATTAAAGCAGAAGTTGAAAAATTACTCAAAGTAGGTTTCATTTATCTGATCCCGTTAATGGATTGGGTATCGAATATTGTTCCGATTAATAAAAAGCAAGGGACAATAAGAATATGTATCAATTATAGGGACATTAATCGAGCCTATCCAAAGGACAGTTACCCAACTCCCTATATCGATCAAATCACTGATGATTGTGCCGGCAGCGAAATATTCTTCTTCATGGATGGTTTTTCCGGATACAATCAAATCAATATTCTACCTGCCAATCAACCAAAAACGGCTTTCATTTGTCCATGGGGAACATTTTCTTATTGCAAATTACCCTTTGGGGTCAAGAATGCCGGGGCAACTTTTCAAAGGGCCATGTCTTATGCGTTTCATGACATCAAGCACATTGTGCAACCCTATCTCGATGATTTTCCTGCTCATTCATTACATCGAGCTGATCATCTCATCCATTTACGAGCAATCTTTATGAGGTGTAGGCATTATAGGATCAGGTTGAATCCACACAAGTGTGTTTTCTGTATAGAAACGGGTCGATTGTTGGGGTTTGTTGTTTCTAAAGTCGGCATTCGCATCGATCCCTCGAAAGTTGAAGCTATTGTCAAATTTCCTCCTCATTCGAGTCTTCGCCAACTCCAAAGTTTGCAAGGGAAAGCAAAATTTTTACGATGATTCATTCCTAACTATGCCGAGGTTACAAAGGGTTTTACCTGGTTGTTGAAACATAATACTCCATTCTATTGGGATGAGATAGCTCATAAATCTTTTGATGCACTAAAACACACGTTGACCCATGCACCGTTATTGCATCCTCCCAACTACAACCAGGGCTACTTCTTGTATCTCACCACCTCTCATTCCACAATTGGAATGGTCTTAGTTCAGGAAGATGAAATCGGTACTGAACATGTGATATATTACCTTAGTCAAACTTTAAATCCAACTGAGCTAAAATACTCACATGTGGAGAAATTGGCATTGGCAGCTGTTCAAGCTGTCCAACATTTTCGTCACTACATTTTACTACGTAAAACTACAGTAATTTCTGATTGCAACCCTATGATCTACATTTTGACCAAGCAATTTCTAGGGGGCAAGTACTCCAAATGGATTGTGATCCTGCAGGAGTTTGACTTGGAATTTGAAAAATCTGAGTCTAAGAAATCTTTAGTTTTTGCGGAGTTAATGTGTGACTTCCCGCATGCTGACACGGAAACTGTGGCGGAGGAGCCCATTGCAGACGAATCCTTGTTTCTAATCAGCACTTTAGATCTGTGGTATGGGGATATCATCATTTATCTCCAGACCCAATCCTTTCGGCCAAAAATTTCAAGGTTAGAATGACGAAAAATACGATTCTAGTCCCAACAATTTAGAATTATTGGAGATACTCTTTATCGCCGTGGGGAGGACTCTATTTTTCGCCATTGTTTAACTCACGAGGAAGCTAAAAGGGTTCTAAATGATTGTCACTCTGGAGCGTGTGGCGGCCACATGTTTGGGTATGCGAAAACCCAAAAGATATTGCGCGCTCGCTACTTCTGGCCATCCTTGTTTAAAGATTGTATTAACGCGGTCCAAAAATGCAACAACTGGCAAATTTTTGATCGAAAGGTGCACGCTCCACCTGCTCCTCTCCACCCTATAATTGTCATTGGTCCTTTTGCCAAATGGGGTATCGATTTTATTACATGTAACCCTCACTCGGCCGGGGGAAATTCGTATATCATCCTTGCGGTAGATTATTTTACCAGGTGGGCCGAGGCGATGCCTACATTTGAGGCAGATGGCAAAAGAGCTGCAATTTTCGTGTTCAATCATATAATTTCTAGGTTTGGTGTTCGACAAGCGATTATCACTGATCATGGGTGTCATTTTCGAAACGTTATGATGACCGAAATTACAGGCCAGCTTGGCTTGCGTCACGATAGTTCAACTCCTTATTAACCACAAGCTAATGGTCTGGTTGAATCCATCAACAAAGTTTTAGTCATCATGATTTGAAGAATCATTTGGATTCATCGGTTGAATTGGCATAACATGCTATTTTCAGTGCTTTGGGCGTATCGAACCTCAGTAAAAACGTCAACAGGGTTCACTCCTTTCCAACTAGTTTATGGTCTGGAAGCTATGTTACCCATTGAATGCGAAATCCTGTCATTGCGAATGGCCATCGAGTTACTTCCAGCCACTTTCGAAGAGGAAAAATGTTTGTTATACTTGGCTCAATTAGATGAGAATCGACGTGATGCTGCATTGGCGATCGAAACTCATGCAAAACGTATGAAAGCTCAGTATGATCGAAATGTGACCCCTCAAAATTTTTCGGAAGGAGATCTAGTCTTATTGTACAATCAAGCTAATGATAAATTAGGTGCTGGAAAATTCGTTCCTATGTGGCATGATCCCTATGTTGTCAAGTGAAAGCTAGCAAAAGGGGCCTATGAATTGGTAGACTTTGACGGGGACTCTTTAGGTAAACCCAGAAATGGTCTTTACCTGAAAAGATATTATGCTTAAAGAATGGGTATGGAGATTTTTAGTTACGATAGTTTTCTTTCTAGCTGGTGTGTTTTAGTTTAAAAAGTGTGCTTACCTTAGAAATTGTTTTTTCGTCATTATTCTTGCTTATATTGGTTTTACTCTTGATATTGTAGATGTCGATGCCTCTCCAAACATACATTGGTTTCGCTGATGGTGCTTGTCGTAATACATGGAACATTTCTTCCGCAGCTTGGGTTATCTATTCGCCCTCTGATGAGTTGGTATCTATGCATGGGGTAAGCCTAGGTCAAACAACGAACAACATTGCCGAGTATAGTGCAGTGATTGAGTTATTATCTGAATCTATTTCATTTGGGATTTAGAGTTTGATAGTGAGGTTAGATTCTGAGCTTGTTGTATTACAGCTTAATAGAGTGTATGCCATTAGAAATCCAGTGTTATTGAAATTATTTTTGAGAGTGCGTCTCTTGGAACGTGAATTTGATTATATTGAATATTAGCATATTCCAAGGTCTTTAAAAACATTAGCAGATGCAATTGCTTCTCGAATGTTAAGTAGACATTTGCAATAATCATACATGTAAATTTAAAACCATTTCATAACATGATTTACAAGATAAGCCGGTAATAGTGATATATATAGGAGTGTGTCAAAATATACATCGTCCTCGATCATACGTTGAAAAACACCTTATGATCGACAAAAATGATAAGTACAAAAAGAAAAAATGTCATATGTGTCTACAATAGGCGACCATCCTATCACTGGTGATGATCTCTATAAGAAACCACTGTACGGGCCACCTTGCAAAGGAACCTCCTAAAAGGTCCTGGGACCCCAATCACATAGCGCTGTAGTCGACGAGGAATGTCATCTATGCCTGTCTCTGGAATGTCCCCTGTCAAGCACTCTAGATGAATCTCCAACTCGGCCAAGGTCTCTGTTGATTCGTCCTGTGGGGTTGGTGCCGCTGCAGCTAGTTATTTCCTCTCGTAAGGCTGGAGAGCGGCTGGTCGCTGTGGACCCACATCTGCATTGAAACTTTTACTATCAGTTTTGGGACGATATAAGAAATAAAAAATATATAAAGTAGGAAAATGTTGAAAATGATTTTACCTGAATCATCCCATTACTCTCCTGGTGCGAGAGCCATGTCTGGGTCACCGCGAAAATCTACCCCAGCATAAGGGAATCCCTGAATAGCAAAAACCTGGTTTTCCAACCAATGGAAATACTCAGGTTTGAATCGGACAACCTTTGTCCCCTCGTTCGGATGATGGGCCATAACTGCGACCCATCGCATCAGTTTGGGCTCTCAAGGAAGCCCAGCTCCAATAGTAAGGTGCTACGGGACCAAAATTGGGACCCTCTCCAAACCAAAACTCACAACCAAAGCCCCATAACCAAAGGTCTTTAGTTGTCCGTTCTTGGCTCTGGTCAGTTGGCCTTTTACATTGGCCAACACAGCATCGCACCAGTTGAAGATGGTGCCTCGAAAGCAATCAACTGCCATCCGCATCTGGGATTCGGTGGAAATATGTAGTGCGGCGCTCCCGCAAAGTCGGGCGACAGTAAACGCAATCACCATGAGTTCAGGATGGGATATGGTTTTAATGTCTATCCCTTTGTTTCTAGCCTAGTTGTTGCAGAACTCTAGCCAGAGTCTATCGACAGATTTGCCACCTGGCCTAGTCCAAAATAGAGTCAAGTCTTCACCTCTCTTAGGCAAACCAGTCAAAAAGTATATATCTGCCTGCTCAATTTCAAGTTGGTGGCCACCAATGAAGAAGCATTGGTCCTGTATGCTCCACCTGTCTACCAGCCACTGTAAGAAATCCACCTGGGCCCTCATGCCAGGTATGGCCCAGAATTTGTACAAGCTGCATGCCTTCAATGCATCGACCAAAGGTTGGTGATTCAATGCGGCAAGATCCACGTCCTCATGCTCCCGTTCTTGCCAATCAAGCATGATGTACACTCTACATCCAACAAAAAGTAAAATTATAATGCAAGAAATTAAATTGTTTGGGTCAATTTTGAGAATTTTTGGGTTAAAAACCCTTGCTGCAGGGTCCGCACCCTCTCCATTAGAGACAATGCGGGGGTCCGCTCCTTGCCTTCATGGAAGGTGCAGACCCCTGACGTTTTCCCCATTGAGAAAAAGTCGGGGTTCGTGGGTTGCCAGTGTTAAGCCTGCGGGCCCCCGTGCGTGGGTTTCTAGCCTAAAAACCCTCTAAAAAATCAAATAAAACCCTAAAACACAAATTGAAATGATTGAAATTAAAGAGTAGGATGATGTGGATTACCTGGAGAAGATGGCGTTCGATTCTGACGGTTGGATTTTCTGCAATCTTCACGGGAAGTTTTTGAATAAAAGCACTATTTTCTCACCGAATCTCAAACGGTAAAAATGAATTGACAAAAGCCCTTTTTATAAGTTTTTTGAATAAATGAATTGTAAATTTGTTCATGTTTCACTTTAGAAAGGTAATTTTTGCAGCATTTTTATCCATTTCAAACAAGTATGAGTAATGTTTGCAATTTTTGTTCAGGATAACGGATTATTCGAGCGAAATCGATCATTTTCAACGAAAAAACATTTAGAGTCACCTTTAAGCTCTTTTCTGACTCCTAAAACATTAAAAGATCGCTGAGTTTTTCTTTTTAAATTCGTTAAAATGGAACTAAAATGACGATCCACTTACAACTCTTTTTCTGACTGTAAAAACATGAAAAGATTGCCGGATTTTTGTCGTTTCAAATTCGATATTGGTTATAAAACGACGTGTCGTTGATCGCTTTTTTACTTTTTCGGATCAGGGGCACTAATTATGAAAAGTACTCCTTGGCCGTAAAGATCAAGCGGTTCTCTCAAGTATTATTTTATACTTTTTTGGGCTTGGGAGACACAAATTTACGAAAAAGGTCAACCCTGGAGTCTTCTTAAGTTTTTTCAGACTCTATAAAATTGAAAAACACCGAGTTTCTCCTTTACTGGACTCGTTAAAATTCCACAGTAAAGGACCTGTTCAATTAGAAACAGGAACGAACCACTCCTTCTTAGGGTTCAAATTTAAACTAAGTTGGACTCATCCGAAGGATGAGCTTATAATCAAGCAAATGTTATCGTCCTCAAGCTTGTCAAAAATAAAGAGGTACTTGCCATAAATGGTGGGGGAAAAGAGAGAAAAATGAGTCTGTTTGTCATACTTTGTAACCACTCTTGAACATGACACTTTTATTCACCTGGGTTGGGAAATCCTTTTCCTAACAGTTGATCAAACCACATTGAAAGTCTTTAGCTGGTTTCTGGGTATTAACTTTGGGTAAACTGTCACCAAACCATCTGTTGTGTCATTATGTGTTCAAGAGGTCACTACTAATAAAGCCATTCATCTGCAAAATATCTGTCATCCATCTTGACCATCCCTGAGTCAGTCCTTGCAACTAAATTTCTTCAACTTGATCTATGATTTCATGTTGTGGGCTTGCCTGCAATGGATTGCATTCTATCAACTTCAACTCATTATCTAGAAAGATGATCTAGGAATCGTCAGTACCTTGGGATCTGCATGCCTCAATGGCAGGTTTCTCACCTTTGATGACAGGTTGCATCATTGACCTTTGATCAAAGGATTCCATGACATGTTCGACATCAACACATCTATTCACGTCTCATGGATTGTACTGCGTACTTTGAGAGCCATTGACATCACTGGTGGTTTCTCTCACACTATTTAACAGTTTACATCATTGACTGGTAATTAAGTGGTTTCTACCATGTTCGACTTCAACACATTCATTCGCATGGATAGAATTGTACTGTTTCAGGAAGTAGAAATGAAGACCCTAGATCTAGTTTCCGCAATCCAGGCTGCGAGGAATTTTGTATTCATTATATGATGGACTATTCATAAACAGATGGCTGCATCCATACTATGTCAACATGAGTCTATACTTGTGATGTATTACAAGATCATTCCTATATCAGAGCAGTAGTTAGTTTTCTAAGTCAGTTTTGATCTGAGTATGGGAATGCCTACCTTAGCAATGATATGATCTCATATATATATCTTGCAATGAATGTTTTTACAGGTTCCGACCGGGCTCTCCACAAGATGATCCTCGAAATGATAAAGTACTTCACTCTTCCTAAATGATAAATGAAATCCTCATCTGCTACAGACTTCGCACTTTAGGGGGCAATCTGTTACACAAAAATATCGTCACCATGATTATTTGCAGTCAGTATGGGTCTATCATCACTTATACTGTCCTCCTAAGCAAGTCTCGGACCTCAACTCTTCAAGTCAAGCTTTGAAAATGAGAGAAAGACATTGAAAATCAACAAAGCTCTGGTTCTGCACTTTCTCTCACTGTTGCCTGCGGTCCTGCACCCCCTGTTCACAAAAACTGCGGACCTGCCCACTCTGTCCCTAAAGGAGTGGGTGCGGACCCCTGTGAAAGTCAAAAAGGTGCAAGTTTATTCTAAAAAAACTCACTTTGGGTTAATTCTAGATGATTCTAGAAGGAATTTTGACATGGATTGGTCGCTCTTAGGTGGTTCATGCATCCCAAAAGAGAAGGAGCTAATCCCTTGATGAGAGGAGCTATCCCTTTGAAGGAGGGCTTTATCCCTTTGAAGGAGAACCTAGTAACTTCCCTCCATTGCACTATAAATTAAGGCATTGGGCTGG
This sequence comes from Pinus tabuliformis, assembly GCA_031772625.1. Lineage (NCBI taxonomy): Eukaryota > Viridiplantae > Streptophyta > Pinopsida > Pinales > Pinaceae > Pinus > Pinus tabuliformis. The sequence continues at coordinate 993,220,386 of CM062806.1, read as the reverse complement.
TTGCTAGGGAGGTTAGAAGCTGAACATTTTTTAGGGTAAATGCTGGTGGAATTGAGACTTCCTAGTTAAGCTTGAGAGGAGAGATCACATACCTTTTTGGCTTCATTGGGAAGAGAGTGAAACTTGTCAAAGTAGAGGAGACTTTGTGTTGGACCCTGGGAGGAGCTTGTACAGCATCAAGGCACAGGTTGTAAAGTTCTTCTTTCATTTGAATTAATACAATCAGATTCATTGTTCTCAACAAATTGTCCTATGTCATTTGTTTCATGAATTCCTTGATCCTCATGTTAAGTATATTTTATGAGATTGGCTTTTCAGGTGCTATTTAATTTGTTTTCTTGTTTGTGTTTGCATATTCACAACAAGGGAGCTCATTTGGATCAAAGGAGCGAGGCTTCCACAAACTTGCATTGGACCTAAGGTAAGCCTAAAACACTTGTTTGCCTTTGTTTATAAATGCATATTTAGATAAAGATAGTTTTTGATTGGCTTTCTTGTCACTAGATATCGTTAGATTCTAGGAAGGTCTATCTTGTTTGCAAGATCGACCCATTCTGTGTGACATGGACTCTAGAATTGGTGCAAAGATTGGAAGCATTGGAGGATAAGATCGCACGTGCTATGAATCACTAGCCTGATCGAATCATAGGAGGATTCATCACCGAATTCATGGTAGATACTTCAGTTAGTTATAGCGAGGTGGAACAACACTTCCTCAAAGGACTGCAAGGTAAGTACATTAAATCTTTGAACACTTGGATTAAAATGCTACTATGTAAAAAATGGGTTATGCAAATAAATTGATGTTTGCGGTTATGCGAAGTGAGAGAATCTACAAAAACGAAGATAGCACAAAACTAGAGACTAGCCCTTTGATTTCACCTCCATGAGGGAGTGAAGAAGAGGTCGTGAAGGTCTCGCCAAAAGGTGCGATTAGTCTGATAAGGTAGAGAATTTCGTGCATACCACCCCCACCCACACCACCACCAGTTTCACCATCTTCACCCCCGTCTTCACCCATACCACCTCGCCACCTTGGTAAAGTAGTATGGTGAGTGTGATAAAGCTACTAGTGTTCAAGGGAGTAGGGAATAAAGATCCATACCAGTTTTGGTTCATGATAAAAGTTGTATGGGAAGCGTAGGGAGTCATGGATGACAACATAAAGAAGGAAACGTTGGTCAACACTCTGTAGGATCATGCACTGGCTTGGTACATTAAGCATTCCAATGAAAATCCAAATTCAGGGATCATGGATATCCAAGCTACACTAAACGAAGAATTTAGCAGGCCAAAGCTAGAGGCACAGTCAATCATTGGGTTCAAGAAAATCAAAATGCTACCAGGCGAGACCCCTTGGGAGTTGGATCAAAGACTAAAGTGTACAATTCACGAAGCTAATATGACATTAACAGATGGGCAACATCATGAATGGTTTGTAGCATCGTTAACATAGAATCTATGGAATGCATTGTCACAACAGAGGCTAACCACTTAGGCCGAGGCCTTAGAGTGGAGATGAGATTGCACGAGACCCCAATACAAGATCCCAACCTGGGAGTTTAGCGGATTCATGCACAATTGAAAAACTTGTGCCTTGAGATGGAGAGTTCGAAACAAGACAAGACAACCCCCCCAAAGGTGCGCAATGGGGTATGGTGCATAAAATGAAAGGGATAGGGGCATGACAAGGACGACTTCCTAGTATTAGTGAATTACCTTATCGGGGGAGGGCCAGTGTCATTGAGACTAGAGGAAAAAGAAGGACCGAGCACATTGCCTGCGCTATGGTGCATGATTTTTCATATAGGAGGAAAGCATGCTACAAATAACTGCCATTTATTATAGAAGTATACTCAAAATTCACAACAATTGTTCTGTAATTTTTGTAGGTCAGTGGGACATGATGAATGCACCTATAGAAGTTATGAGCTGATGATGGATCGAACTCCTACCTACAGAGTTTAGGCTAAAACGTGGCCCCTCGATCAGAATGTAGGAATGGTGTGCACAAGATTTCAGGGGCACGGATGAGGCGGAGGTGGAGGGGGACCAGGAATAGGTCACAGACAACTGATATGTTACAATTGCGGAGGGCCAGGGCATTATTCCTGTGATTTGATGAATCCAACGCAACCATAATGCTTGTATTGTATGTTGTTTGATCATGAGATATAGGATTCTTCCACACTGATAGCGAGGTTGTGTGATAAAGGAGCACTCCAACCTCCCTCGACGCAAAACCTGCAAATGATGAGGTCTGAGTTGTGAAAGCAAGACCCTAATTTAAATATCGTGCTCCACAATGGAATTACAATAGGAGAGGACAAAGGCAAGCAGCCTGAAGAAAGTACTTGGGTTTGCAAGGCTCCTACGAAGAAATCATAATTTTATTTGGAGTGCACTAAGGAGACCTTCATGGAAGACAAGAGGAGCTTCATTGATGCCTCCACTTTAGGAAGTAAAGATAGATTGGAGTCAGAAATGGACACATTGATGCTCACTACCTTTTTGAAAACACGTATGAAGCTATTGTGCGATAGCAACGTTGTAAAGGGGCTGCAGGTACTCATAAATATATGTGTTGGGACAACACAAGGACACCCATGTGTAGTCTGGAAGCTTGGAAAGCACACAACGCGAATGGGAAGGGAAATGTGACTGACTGCGCAGATTGGGGAATATGAGATGCACCAAGTGATTCTGGATCTAAGATCAAACACGAACTTCCTACCAAAGCAGACATGGAGCGCATGGAAAGGCCTTCACTGCAATGGTCTCCTATCCAACGACGAATGGAGAACTAGCAAAAGATCCTACCAATGGGGAGATTGGAGGGAATCATTCTAGATATCGAAGGAGCAATCTCGCTAGCAGATTTTGAAGTAACAGAGATTGTTGATGATAGAAATCCCTACCTCGCGCTATTAGGAATATATTGGGCCACTGACATGAATGGAGTAATAAATTTGAAGAAACAAAAGATGATTTCTAAGAAAAAGGCTCTACGCGTGGTTGTACCATTAGACCTGCAGAAGGATTGCACTACATGGAGCTGATGTGTGACTATGACACCGATGATGAGTTGGACTACACCTACAAAATAACCACGTGAGAGAAAGACTGGGTGAATCTGACCGCGGATGGATGAATCTCATGGGAATGTGAAATCTCATGCACATCAGATTCAAACGAGGAAATAAAATGATGGTAGAACCGGTTACATGAGGTAACCACACTGAATTGTAACATGATGATGAGATCACTGCATTGCGTATCAACAGAGGTGAGAGACTTGCATACATATGATGGGTTAAGTGAGGTGGATGTCTTCCAACGAAAATTTGAAAGAGAAGTGCCGTAACCGTAATGGTTTGAATCTTTGAATGGGTATTGCATGCTACGCCGATGAAGTGGTAGGGTATGCACCAAAGAAGTTTTGAGGACTGGCACAAATGTAGAAGGATGATGCACATGCAATTTGGGCAGCCTCGAATGAGATTGGCGGACATGATTGTCAAATGAAACAGTCTGCACACCCACCTATCCTGATGGATACATGCATATTGTATGAAACCTACACGGATGCACACAGTCTTCAAGTTAGGAGACACGATTAGTAAGCAGGTGTAGGCAAGGCAATGGCATGAACAACCCCTCCAGTTGGAACCACAGAGTATGGAAAAATCAAGTGCGTAGAAGGTTATCCATGAAGAATCCTTTAGCAAAGTGTGGGAAGTGCTGAACAAGGTCCACAATACGAAGTGAACTAACTGGGACCTGTGCGTACTAGTGCTTTTATGGGCTTATAGGACCGCACACATGAACTTGACTATGCAGGTGCTGCCAATGCTGGAGTATAAAGAAAATGTTGTAAACCCTATAGTACATGAAAAGCCTAGTCCATGCATGACAACACTGGTAGATATGATGGTTCACGAAACCTTGGAAGAAGAAATCCAACAAGGAAATTTTAGGCTCCAAGAACTTGAGAAAGAAAGGGTGTGATTAAGGAAGAAAAGCACTTTGGTAGAAGCGGAAGTTGAGAAGCTTGGGGACGAGATAATGGAAGATTTTCTCGATAAGAAGACCAAGGTGATAAGATAAGATGCACATGATCACGCTGACAAGTTTGAGGACTATCACCCTGAATTAATCAATCTGATGCCTTGGCTTGGACAACATATTACTAAGCTAATCAACCCAAGTAGCGCGCTGCAAATGATAAAGTGCATAATGCCCCCAGAAAGAATAAAAGGTGGGTATTTTGTAGGAAAAGTGTTTGAGGGCAGGATGAAACCCTATACAGGTGGCACAGCCACCTGACTAGCCAAGGGAAGTACAATCTTAGCGCTCTAGGCAGTTGAAAGGAGGTGCGGGACTATAAACTACTCTACCCAGAAGCTACGCGATGGTGGAGCTGTGCGCAGAAGCAAGGAGTTGGTCGTGGCCGCTCGAGGGGGGCTGCACCACCGTGCGAGTTAGTCAGAAAGTGATTGTTGAAGTCACTATTCATGATGGGATGCTCGACTTGAGGCTGAATGGAGCAGGCAGCAAGCATTTAAGACACAATTTATGGGAAATATTTTGGAAAATTTTCCACCAAGGGAGCATTAATGATCCGGATTTGGGGGGAATAGTCAAATTCAATTTCAAAAGGCGCTATAAATTACAAAGGGCTGCCCAACAAACAACGCTTGGTCATTTGCGAATTGAGCAGTTGTATACCCTACATAGCCTAAGTAAAGCCCTATTTGACCCGTGCAAAGTGTTCATTGAGCCCCTCAATACACGGACGATAGATTTCTAGTCAGACACGATGGCAGAATCTGAGGAAGTTATGGATATCACATCGATGACCATCGAAGAGGCTGCGCAGGCCCTGACTATGGGGGATGCCCCAGAAGGCGTCGGGATTGTGTAGAAATCTCGAAATCACTACGCATGCCAAAACGAAAGAAGGATAAATAGGGGATGGTTCTTGTACGTGTGTCCCCACGAAACCTGTTGTGCACCAAACTGATGATGGAGGAGAAGGGGAAGCTGTTAACATAAAAACCGACGAGGAGGTGGAAGCCTTGGAGGACTTGATCATCGGAGAAGATGAGGATGAAGGCATGGAGGAGGAGACTGAGCCTACACACCCTCCAACAAATTTGCCCACTTATATCCCCCCGTGGAAGGGTAATTCTAAAGCGCTGAAGGATCTTGACAAGAGCAAGAGCTCTCTCTAGACCTTGATTGTCCTAGATAACATCATTTTTTAGGGCGCGCACCTCGGACGGCCACCTAGTTTAAAATTTGAAGACTGAGACCTCATTGACCACGAGAAGTTCACTCACCTAGAGACTGTGCAGCTTATGAAGCTTGAACAGAACACACATAAATTGTTACTGAATTAGAGCCATGGAAGTGGTTGCGTGGACTGGAAAAGGCAAGGCTAGTAAACCTACTTTGGGTGCCGCATTTCCACCATGCCCCAATAACAATTTTCATCATCAGGCAACTGCTCTGCCTGGTGCATGGTGGTTGTTTGTGACTAGAGGAGCCCATCCCCATCACGGAGCATTTAATTCACCACATCACTCGGCTGCCATGTAAAGGAGAGGACCCCGCAGATATCTTAGAAGGGAAAAGCATTGACTTGGCCATTGCGAAGGCCATGAAGAAGAAGTATAAATTGGAAAAGAAGAAGAGGGGCTATGCCATATCCAATATCAATGACAAAGTAGTGTGGGTGGCGACCCAAATTTTGGCAGGTAAGGTTATGCACAAGTGTCGCGTGGATGAAGTACCCATGCCAGTGGTAGCACTTGTTAAGTAGTGCACGGAGGGGGTCCAGTTTAGCTGGTCCAAGTTCCTCTACAAGGAATTCTTGGAGAATCACCGCAAAGCTCAAGAATAGGGCAAAACATTCCATTACGCATGGATTCTATTGTCCATAGTGCTCGTGGCAGGAGAATTGGTGGAATAAAGTCATTTCCCCATAATTGACAGGGATCTGTTGAAGGCTGCAAAGTATGCTTCGCTTTGGGCCACAAAGGATGAAAATAGGATCTGCAACAATAAGATATTCTAGGTGTTCATGGAGATGAACCTTAGAATGGGGATCAACTGCAAGCTATGGTTGTCACCCATTATCTACAATAGCCTACAAAGTTTTCATAGTTTAAGGTAGACCTCCACAGCATATACATCAGAGCGCGCAAGGACCCAACCAAGAAATGGACAGAGCTACCCTTTTTGGCCATGGACGATGTAATATTCAATGCACTGGAGACATAACCAATGAAGTGGCACGCTCCAGAAATCATGAAAACAGAGAAGTTAGTAGTGCAAAGGAAGAAAAAGGAGGCCAAACTGCACATGGCATAGTTGGCCAAGAAGAGAAGAAAGGAGGCAGTGGAAGTAGAAGTGTAGGAGGCGTGAGACACTACACTAATAGTAGCTGAACAAAAAAAGGCAACAGTAGCAACAACAATGTAAGAGGCATCCACGAAGGAATGCAAGGGCCAAAAGTCGCCTTTGCATGGGTAGGAAGCAAAAGAAAAGGAGGGAGGTGCAGACCCACAAATCACGTCAACACAATTTAAGCACCAGCACCAGACTAAGTTGACAGGGATGCGCAAGAAGTTCAAGGCATCGAAGTTGTGAATTGATCTTATCACCCTTACCAAGGGCAACCTGCACAACATGCCGAGATAGTGCGTGGTGTCACCTCCGAGGCCATCCAAGATTTTATGTAGGAGAACCAGATTATGTTGGGGGCCATCAGAGCATAGCTGGAGGAGTTGTAGGTGCACACTTCTCAGTCTGGTACCCTTTTGACCAACCTTGCACTCGGAACAATGGCAACATAATAGATCTTGGGCACTCGGATGATGAATACCATAGTGCTGCCAGAAGGGGCACTGGTGGCAACAAATGAGGCAGACAAGCCTATGATTTGCACGTTGAAGGGTATCGACATCAACATGGCTGCACTCCCGCGGGAGATAATATACGTTCTGCAGGATGGAATTACTGTAGAACTGCGAGCTAGGGAGAGCTGCGCACTACAAGTCCTCAGCGAGTAGAAAATAAACATGGAACAATTGATATTGCAGTGCAACAAAGTGGAGTTGTAGAATCGGAAGCCGGTATAAGTATTGGATGAAGCTTGTCAAAGTGTCCCTAAGCTAGCCATCCCAGTAGACACACCACCAGAGGCGTGCATCCAAAGGCTAGCAGCAAGGGTGTGTGAGGCACGAGAGGAAATGAAAAAGGTTTAGCTGGAGCTGAACCTTTAGATCGCCGACCTACGGTTAAAGACACAGCTATCCGCCCCTCTGAAAGTCAACGAATAGTGCGCCAATGCTATTACAGATGGACTGGATGAGATTAGCAGGGCAGTCCTTTGGGGTCCTCATGAATTTGCAGGAGGACCCCAACATCCAGCTCTTAGAGACAAAGGTGAGAGAACTCCAACAGTAGTATGACATCATGAAAGGAACAACGCGCACAAGAGATCCAGCAGGTCTCAGAACAACGTGGTCTCAGAACAACGCGCATAGGAGATCCAACAGGTAGTCGCTCAGTGCAATGCCAACCTTGTAGTAGTTCGGACAGAGTTGGATGGACTCTGTGCAAAGATCTCCGCACCGACAAAGTGACACAAGGGTGAGTCACGATGTTTGTGTTGGGGTCCTATTGGGCATGGAATCCCCCAAGGCATGTTTTGGGGCCTAAAGCACAAGTTTTGACCAAGTCTTTTGTAAAATCTCCTCGAATTATGGGTGCGGAGTGTGAAATTTTAATAGAGTCACAAGGTTATCCGCCCTTGGTTTTGTAATGTAATGTCGACTTCATAGACCTACCCATGGTCGAGATACCATCGTATTGTATAAATAGAGTGAGGCTCTAAGTATATGGGATAACAAAGGAGAATGGAAGTATTATGAGTCTAAGTGCTTGAGTCAAAGTTTAAAGTGAGTCTTTGGGTCGTAGAGTAGGAGAAGGCTTTGCAGCTGAGTGGATAGAGTACTAGTAGTCTGCAGCTGAGTTTGTAGACCCTTGCAACTGAGTGCATAAGGAAGGTCGAGTCTGTAACCATTGGAAGAATTCATAAAGAGAAGTTTACCATATTTCTATGTATCTTTTCCTGTTTTAATGTATGATTGGGTACAAATTGCAAGTGTATTGTTTATTTGCTGCATGAACTCTTATGAATGTGTTGTATAACTAAATTTAACATAAGACATCCAGTTGCACGAAGACAATTGACTAGGCGTAGGAAGATAAGTAAGATCGCAGGTATGACTTAGGAGAATAATGTAGAATGCTGCCCCAGCAGTGTATGAAGCCCCACAGTCCCTGGTTAAACACATACCCACTTGTAGATCTTCTCTGATCCAGATCTCTAGCCTAGTCTGCATCAACAAAGCCACGAATATCCAACACTCTATCAAATCTTGGTATTCCCTGGTAGCACAAACCATAATCACTAGTGCCACGCAAATACCTGAAAACCTGCTTCACTGTTCTCTAGTGCTCCTTCCCTGGTTTTGACATAAACCTACTCAATACTCCCATTGCATGTGCAATGTCTGGTCTAATATAGACCATTACATACTTCAGGCTATTGACTGCACTCTCATATGGAACACAGGACATGTCCTCTTCCTCTTCTTATGTCTTAGGACATTATTCAATAGATAACCTCACACCTACAGGAATAGGAACCTTCACCGGTTTACAATCCTGCATATTAAACCTCTGCAGTATTGTCTCGACATACTTCCTCTAGTTTAACCATAGCTTCCTCTTTTCCCGATATCTTTTAATTTCCATGCCCAAAATATAGTTAGCAACACCAAGATCTTTCATGTCGAATTTGGAGGACAATTGGGTCTTCAAATCCTGGATAATTTCTTTGTCATTTCCAACCAGCAACATGTCATCCACATACAAGACCAGATAAATAACACGGTCACCAATTAATTTAAAATACACATAATGATCTGCTTTGCTTCTGGTGAAGGCAAGTCCCCGTATAAATGTATCAAATTTCTGATACCACATCCTTGGTGACTGTTTTAATCCATACAGAGACTTCTTTAAATTGCATACCAGTTCTTTCTTACACTTCATTGCAAAGCCTTCAGGTTGCTTCATGTAGATTTCCTCTTCCAAATCCTTGTGAAGAAATGTTGTATTCACATCCATATGTTCTACCTCAAAATCAAAAGCAGCAGCAACAGATAAAAGTAACCTAATAGAAGTTACCTTGGCAACACGAGAAAAAATATCACCAAAATCAATTCCCAGCACCTGGGAATAACCTTTTGCTACCAACCGAGCTTTGTATTTCTCCACCTTCCCTTCTGCATTTGTCTTCTTTTTGAACACCCATTTGCTGCCAATGGGTTTCCTTCCAGCCGGCAACTCCACCAGATCCCAAGCCTCATTTTTGTGCAAAGATGCCATTTCATCAACCATGGCCTCTTTCCAGAGTTTTCCATCCTCTGAATTTACTGCTTCCTTCATAGTTTTGGGATCATCATCAGTAATAGACAAAGCAAAATTTGAACAGAAAGCAGAAGGACTATACCTTTCTGGCTGCCTTCTTTCTCGAACTGATCTTCTCACAGCCAGAGTTTGTGGCTGTTCATCTTCTGATTCCTCCTCTGCTGCAGAGTCTGATTCTTCCTCCTTTAGCTCAAACTCTATCTTCTCAAGTTCCTTTGGTTGGACTTCATGTTTAATAACATCTTTTACCTCTCTGAAAACCACATCTCAGCAGTACACAACCTTCCGTGTGATTGGGTTCCAAAGCTTATAACCCTTTAAACTATCCTTATACCCAATAAAGATGCACTTTTCAGATTTACTATCCAACTTGGTTCGTTTCTCCTTTGGAACATGTACATATGCATCACATCCAAATACCCTCAGATGTGAGAGAGAGGGTTTCTTACCAATCCATAATTCTTGTGGAGTCTTATCCTCCAACGCTGATGAAGGTGACCTGTTGACCAAGTAACATGCAGTATCCACTGCCTCTTCCTAGAATTCCTGTCCTAACCTGGCACCACTGAGCATGCTTCTTGCCCTTTCCATCAATGTCTTGTTCATTCTTTCTGTGACTCCATTTTGCTGAGGTGTATATGGAGTAGCCTTCTGCTGTGCTATGCCACACTTCTTACAGAATTCTTCAAATTCCTTGCTGCAAAACTCTCCACCATTATCTGTTCTCAGCACCTTTATCTTCTTCTCTATCTGATTTTCCACCAGAGCCTTAAATTCTTTAAACCTCTCAAAGACTTTAGATTTCTTCTTAAGGAAATATATCCATGTATTCCTTGAGAAGTCATCTATAAATGATACATAGTACACAAACTTACCTAGTGATGGAACCTTCACAGGTCCAAGCACATTACTGTGCACAAGCTCTAATATCTATTTTGCCCTCTTAGCACCAGAGGGGAAACTCACTGGATTCTGCTTCCCATATACACAATTTTCACAAAAATAAAAATCCAGAGAGCTATTACTCATACCTTCTACCATACCTTTACCATGAAGTATTCGAAGGCCCTTCTCTACAATATGTCCAAGCCTTTGATGCCACAGCATGGTCTTCTCTCCAGAGACCACTAGATTTTCAGCTCCACTTTCAAGGACCACAGAACTGTTGCACCCATCAACAACAGTGCCAGCTTGCAGCTTGTACAGAGTTCCAGTCCAAACTCCCTGCATCAATACTAGTGCTCCCCGAACCATCTTGCAGGTATCCTTCTCGAACATTGTTTTTACACCTGCATCATCCAACTTGCCTACAGAAATCAGATTCCTGGCCAATGCAGGAATATGCAGAACACCCGGAAGTGTTCTAACCCTTCCACCTTGCAACTTCAACTTTAATTTTCCATGACCAATGATTTTATCTTTCCTATCATCTCCTAAGAAGACATCACCACCATCATATTTCTCATACTCGCAGAACCACTCTCTATGGGGAGTGAAGTGAAAGGATGCACCTGAGTCAATCAACCATGCCTCATGATCTACATGTGTACTTGAAGAAGCCAAGTACACATCCCCACATTCATCTGAGGTAGTTTTCGTCTCTGCAGAAGGAGCATCATCCGATCCCTTTCCTTTATCAGGAGCTTTAGATTTACAGTCACTTTTGAAGTGCCCTTCCTTTCCGCATTTCCAGCACACCACCTTTACAGGTTTTCTTGGAGATTTAGATCTCCCTCTAGATTTATATCTCCCACTCGATGACTTATTTTTGTTTCTACTCTGGGACTGTCCTCGTACAAATAAGGCATCACCATTCTGGCTCTCCATATTTTTCCATCTCATCTCCTCCATCAGCAAGGCTGAGACTATTTCATCAAACTGCAAAGCAGTTTCATTGCTACCTATTGCAATAACCAGACTATCCAACGAATCTGGTAGAGAACACAACAAACTAATGCACTTATCTTCATCTGAAATTTTAATATCAATAGACACTAACTGACTTACCACAGTATTAAATGCATTTAGATGCTCTGTCACTGAGCCCCCATCTTTCACCCTCAGGTTATACAGCTTTTTCCACAGGAACCGTTTATTCACCAGAGACTTAGATTGGTACAAAGTCCCTAACTTGTCCCACAAAACCTTCGTTGTAGCTTCCCCTGATATATTCAGCAACACTGAATCTCAGACACACAATCGTATTGTGCTCTTTGCCTTCCAATCCAACTTCTTCCATTCTTCATCGGTCACTCCCGTTGGTTTAGTACCTGGATCTACCACGATCCACTGATCTTTATCCACCAACAGATCCTCCATCTTGAGTTTCCACAACTCAAAAAATTGACCATTGAACTTCTCGATCTCTATCTTTCCGCTGCTCGCCATCTTCTTTCACCACCAGAATCGATCTCGCAGATCTCCCACTGAACAGGGTCTACCATAGGCGCGAGCGAAACCCCTTAGCAACAAAGGCATCCCCTTGAAGCCAAAACAGCTCTCATACCAAATGTAGGTTCTAACCCTGTACAAAAACTACCTGCATACGAATTCTAAAACATAGAAAATAAACAATGCGAGAGCATAACACATAAAACACATATACACAGAGATTTCCCCTGGATCACAAAACCAGGACTACCAACTTGATTTTTCATTATATTCCTTTCAATGTTACAATACATATCTATACATGCCGAAGCATCCAATACCATGGACCAAAAACCATCGCATCCAAAACCATGGACTGAAAACCATAGGTAGGTTCGCCCAACCTAATATAGGGTCCAAAAAAAAAATTCCCGGGGCGCTGCCCCGGACCCCATAGAGGGGGGCTACCCACCCCTCTCAAACCCCACTAGACAAGGGGGGTTGCCGCCCCCCCACTACACAATCCACCCAATGAAGGGGGGGCTCCGCCCCCCCTCTAACCCCTCGGTTCACTACGTGGGTTAGTCGTGGAAAGAATATAACACAACCCAATAGGACTCACCTTTCAAGTTATCAAACTTGTGTACAGATCTGTAATTACCATCACAAAATTTTGTTGCGTCACAAAACTTCAAACATACCCAAATTTCGGCATACAAAAAAAAGGTCACATGTCAAGGCACCATCATCACTAATCAAATCAACCCATAATCAACATTGTCATTTTAGATCTATTGGATCTAATCCATCATGAAATTCCTCAGTGCATCCTTAGTTTTAGATCAAAAGAATCAATAATAGCCCATTACATGCACACTTGCTTTAGATTTAACTATTCATGAAAATATTCATCACTTCCACACATCAACCACTTTGATATTCATCTCCTTATATATCTTATCCCTTAGGGAATACCACAGGTCAAAACCATACTAATGTCGGTGGTATTCTTAGATGGGATCAAATATCCATTGTTGGGCTCAATACTACAGGTCAATACAATGGTAAAGAACCTTGGTAATTAGAATACCATGGTGCGGAAACTGTACGTGATTTTCCTTCTTCATACCCACGTATGTATGTGACTTTGCTTTACAAAACCCATGTACACTTTGCTTCACCGAAATTGAGTGCGTACACAAATTTTGTTCATAGAGCCTGCATATAATCGACTTTGCTTCACCAAACCTGCATATACTTCCTCAAAATTCATCTTTATCATTCTTCTAACTCTGAACTGATAATCCTTTTCCATCAAATGTAGACATATACTATTGACATCTTCATGAAATAGGTTTCCATCAATGTATAACTCATCAAGTAGGCTTCCAGAAGGACAACACATTAGTCATAATTCTAACAATCTCCCCCTTTGGACTTGAAGGCAACCAATTTGCTGTTTGGTCACCATCACCTGTAGATACCTGTAAAACACATCAAGTTAAGCACCAAGATTTTCAAACACCAAGTTTCTGTCCAACTTTGACATCAAAGGAAAATGGTTGACCAATGCTTGAATGAAGGCTTCTCTTCCTTTTTTGATATGAGTGTTGTAAATATGATTTGAATGAGTGTGAATATTGAATATTGACCATGATCCCCCTGAGCACATGCTAAAATTTCTTAAGGATGTACAATAAAATACATGACTCTATTCCTCAGTTCTATATAAATTTTCCTATCACCAAGGACTCAAACATGCATCAATCTCCCAATCATAGTGGGTTTACATATTATGACATCAACCACCCAATCATAATGGGGTTACAAATCACATCATATGCCCAAAAAGACTTGTCCACAATAGTCCTTACATGACTAAATATGACAATGATTAAATCATGACCTTTACATAAAATAAAGTATAAGATGTTGGAAATAATACTGAGAGGGGGGGGGGGGGGTGAATCAGTATTATCAAGTCAATTAATTTTATTTCACACCCATATCATATACGCTACTTCAGTTAGAGAAAACAGCGTATATACACAACTACAGATAAAGAAACCAACGTATACCATGCATACTTATAATTTAATTTATTCTACATATGTTGATAATTAATCTATGCATCAGAATAATATAAACAGTAACCAATAAGACAGAGAAGAAGACAATCACACACAAGAGCACAAGATATAAGGTGGAAACCCAATGGGTGAAAACCACCTGCTGCAATTCGTCTCTATCTTCTTTTAATTAGAAACTTCTTTTTACAATGATTCTCTACTGGTGCGGACTTATACCAGTACGCAGGCTGCAGCCTGCAGAGAGCTACAACCCTCTCTCGTTCTCCAGCTTCTCCTAGAAGGGAGCTATGACCCCCTTAGCTCTTGTACTAGCTGAGATACTAGTACGTAGGTGCTGACCTACAGAAGGCTACAACCTTCTCTTCTCTTCCAGGGACCACATTTCATCAATTTTCAGACTGGATCAATGAATATCAAACAAACATCAATTATATGTGCATCAACCAATCTCCTTTCCACAAACAACTACTGAATCAACCAATAACTTCTCAGAATACTGTAACCAAAAAACAATACTAGTAACTAGACACCAATGCTGAACCCAGAACACTACAGTGATCCATAGAAGCAGCTAGAACATATTTCAAGGTATGTATGCTACTTCACTATGTATAAACCTGTGTACATACACAGCTGAATCAAGGTCAACCAGCATATACTCTTTCTTCTCTTGCTGAACCTGCGTGTATACACGCCTTTGCAGTGTCGAACCTACGTATAGATCTATAAAAGAAAATTCACCCTTTACACTTAAATAGACTTCAGTTATACTCAGATTATCAGATTTATAGATCTAATTATGCACCGATTATAACAAATCAAATCACAAAAAGATATTACTATTCAAGCCTTGAGATCTCGACCCATCAATAGAACTTATCTATCTTGTAATGCTCAGGTTCCTCCTTGATTCAGATCCAGCCACACAAACCAATCACTTTCACATCTTCAGATATTCAATACATCAAGTGATCCTTGCCTAATGATCTCCTTCCTCTTTTATAGTCTTAGGCCTTTCACAATACCATGGTCCGAATCCATAACAAACCAATACCATGGACCCAATACTTGGGATCAACACATTTGACGAGATACTATGTTCCAAAACCATAGGTTCAAATACCAGGGACTAAATACCACGGACCAAAAATAAGTTCTCCCATATGTACACACTTTTCTTTGCATGAAAGCGTGTGAGTACGCATACGCGTCTTTGGAACAGCTAACCCGCATGTATACGCATCTTGGTCAAGGTGAACCTACGTATATATCTTTTTCCTTCATTCTAAGAACCTGAACTGAGATCTATCATCATAGTGAGTTGCCATCAAGGACAACACATGTGCCATAGTGCCAAACCTGAGTCATAATGCCAACAATCTCCCCCTTTGGACTTGATGGCAACCCCAAGATCCTCAAAGTCATTCTCCCCCTTTGTCATCAAGGGCAAAGGGTTATGCTCCCCCTAAGTACATGCTGAAATCTCTGCTCTGCTGTGCTGACCATGCTCCCCCTGACTGTAGGCAAGATCTGCAAAAAGATGTTCTTCAAGAATAACCATGACTTATACATCATAAAAGACCTTCCTATCACCAAAAGACTCTATACAAACATCCTTCGCCCAACCAAGTGGGGATCATCCACCCAACCAAGTGGGGATACATCAAAAGTTTACATATGACAACCAAGTACATTACATCATTCATCCCAGGCATAGTGGGGAAACCAAAAATAGGCTGTTACATGACCTTGATAATAAAAGATATACATGACATAGAGACGAAAAATTTAGAGCAAGACTATGAAGGTCACCAATAACTAATATCAGCAGCACTATTCAGATCAGCAACCATGTTCTCCTTCTGTTCTCCTTCTGCAGCTGATCCACCTGAACCCAAAACAGCTGGTGTACTCGAACCAAGAGCTTCTAATGTAATGCCAACAATGCATTATTAGAAGATTATCTGCTCCCCCTGAACCTGTGCCATATAGTCTCTCGCTAGACCCATATCAGACTCTCTTCAACCAGAGTCTATCCCCACTGATTTCCTTCAAACCACCATATACGTGACTGTATCTTCATAAATCGGTGTATGTACACAGATGCTCCTCATGCAACTCGAGTACAACCACATTTCTCTGAAACAGATCGGTTTCAACAGCAAGATGATGCATCAACTACCCCTAGCTTCTGTCTGAGGTATTCAAATGTCTCCCTAGGTAGTGGTTTGGTGAGAATATCAGCAACTTGTTCCTTAGAGGGAACGTACTCCAACCTGACCTTTTTTTCAAGCACTTGTTCTCGATGAAAATGGTATTTGATAGGTATGTGCTTGGTCTTTGAATGCATGACATGATTCTTTGAAATGCTGATTGCACTTGTATTATCACAAAAAATGGAAATAGGTGGAGTACAAGTGATTTGAAGATCTTGCAATGTTTGCATCATCCAAAGGAGTTGTGTGCAACAAGATGCAGCAGCTACATACTCTGCTTCAGCGGTAGATAATGCAATCGAACTTTGTTTCTTGCTGAACCATGATACTAAGCTAGGACCCATGAAGAATGCACCACCACTAGTGCTTTTCCTGTCATCCATGCTACCTACCCAATCTGCATCTGTATATGCATGAAGTGTGATATCTGTATCTCTAGGATACCATAAACCAATGTTTTGAGTCCCTTGAAGGTATTTGAAAATTCTCTTGACTGCCTGAAGATGAGTTTCCTTTGGATTTGCCTGAAACCTTCCAACTATCTCTACTGCATGCATAATGTCTGGTCGGGTACTTGTTAGATAGAGTAGACTACCAACCATGGATCTATAGGTAGGTTGATGTATGACTGGTTGATTCATCATTTGTGTTGAGACTACATCCTCTAACCATAGGAGTACATACTGATTTTGAATCCTCCATCCCATATTTCTTCAAGATCTGCTTGAGATACTTGGTTTGTGATAAAAAAAATGCCTTCTTTGTTTTGTTGGACTTGTAAACCAAGAAAATATGTGAGCTCACCAAGCATGGACATTTCAAATTCCTTTTGCATTACCAAGCCAAAAGTTTGACTCATGTCTTCTTCATTGCTGCCAAATTTGATATCATCAACATACACAACAAGTATTAGCAACCTTTCATTGTCAACCTTTATATATAGATTACTTTCTGTTGATCCTTTTGCAAAACCTTGTTGATGAAGGTACTCATCCAACTGAAAATACCAAGCCCTTGGAGCTTGTTTAAGACCATAGAGAGCCTTTTTGAGTCTGCATACAAGATTTGGATCATTTCCAAGGATGAACCCATCTGGTTGTTCAATGTACAATTCTTCATTCAAGTCTCCATTCAGAAAGGCAGATTTTATGTCCATATGAAATACTTTGAACTTTTAAAATCTAGAGCGAGCAAGGAACATTCTTATAGCCTCAATTCTAGCCACTGGTACAAAGGTTTCTTCAAAGTCTATGCCTTCTTGTTGCACATATCCTTTACAAACAAGTCTTGCCTTGTTTCTAACCACATCTCCATTTTCATTCAGCTTATTTTTTAAAATCCACTTTGTCCCTATGACATTCTTATCTTTTGGTCTAGGAACAAACTCCCAAGTGTTATTCCTTTCAATCTGCTCAAGTTCTTCATTCATTGCCTTGACCCAGCATTCATATTTGCATGCTTCTCTCACATTTTGTGGTTCGGTGGAGGAGAGCAATGCTAGATAGCTTGAAGCTTATGAAATGGTTCTCCTTGTTTGTACACCTGCCTCTTTCTACCCCAAAATTTGAGATTCTGGATGATTCTTCTGAACGTATCTGGATGGAGTCTTTTCTTCTATTCTTATTTGTCCTTCTGGTGCCTCATGAGTTTCTTCATCATGAATCTGATTTGACGTTGAAGGATATTCCTCATCATCTTCGAAAACTTCAAGTCTTTCCTGCCTAGAGGTATTTCCTTCTTCATCAATCACTACATCAATACTTTCAACAATTTCTCCAAGTCTTTTATTGTAACACTTATATGCTTTGCTATGGGGAGAGTAACCAAGGAGAATGCCTTCATCTGCTCTAGGTTCAAACTTACCAAGATTTTCATCAGTCCTTTTAATGTACCATTTGCTTCCAAAAATTTTGAAGTATTTCACCGTGGGAGTCTTACCATACCAAAGTTCATGAGGAGTCCAAGTGCTATTTACCCGAACATTTGTCTTGTTAAGAATAGTTACTGCATCAAATGCGGCTTCACCCCAGAAGGTTGCAGGAGTTCCAGATTCATCGAGCATAGCATGAGCCATTTGTTGAACCATTCTATTCATCCTTTCCACTACTCCATTTTGTTTAGGTGTCCTTGCAGCATAAAATTCCCCTCTTATGCCATGTTCTTCACAAAAATCGAAGAATTCATCTCAGGTAAATTCTCCTCATTGATCAGATTCATTTTCAACTAAGGCTTTCAATGATTTGAACTTTTCGAAAGCTTCATCTTTATACTTCATGAGTCCTAACCAACACAACCTTGAAAAGTCGTCAATAAACAATATAAAGTACTCTTCACCTCAAGGTGACTTCTTCCTAGTTAGACCACATATATCAGTATGGACAAGTTCAAGTGGCCTGCTAGCTGATCCTTCCTTCTCAGGGAAATTAGTTCTGGTTTGCTTACCAAACTGACCGGATTTGCATATTTTATTGTCTGGAATTCTGATGTCAGGAAGATCACGAACCGCCTGATATTTGCATGCTTTCCTTATCTGAGAGAAGCTAAGATGCCCCAATCTTCTGTGCCATAGCCAGTGTTCATCATTATTTCTTAGATAGCATTGATGTTGTCCTTGTTTGAATATGTATAAATTATTTGGAGTTCTTATGCCTTTGATCATTGTTTTTCCTGTATCAAGATCACGAACACTACATCCATTTGATCAAAATATTACCTCAGTTCCTTGATCACACATCTGACTGACACTCAATAGATTATGCTTTAAGCCATCAACATACATAACATTTCCAGCTTTGACCTTTTCTTTCAACTGAACAAGACCTTTACCTTTTATGAACACAGGGGTGTCATTTCCAAATGAGACCTTCTTTTCCTTTTCTAAGGCACTATATGATTGAAGTTTTTTCTTTATCACCTATCATATGTTTCGAACATCCACTATTGATATACCATTCATTTTCCTGTCCTTCTGCATATAAGGCTATCCCACATCTTTCCGATTGCGGTTCATTCATTCTCCATGTTTTGGCACTTGAGACTTGTTCCTTCTGAGTTTTCTGTCGAAACCTACTCCTGCATTCAGAATCTTCATGACCGAAGTTGTTAAAAATAGAACATTATATTTCATTTTCAAGAGCAGAAAAGTTATTGTAGGTCCCTTTCATGATCCCAGTCATACTTCTTTGTTTTTGAGCTTCTCTAGTCATGATTGTCTTATAGGCAACACATTGAGCTACTTTGTGACCAAAGTTATGACAAAAGAAACATTGGCCATTGAAGAAACTCCTACAATTATCAAATCTACCAACCGAATGACTGTAGTTTCTGTTGACATCCATTCTTGAGGCAAGGATGTTTTACCTGTGGCTGGTTGTAGCTTCTTTTCATCCTTAAAGTAGATTTCCCCCGATTTACTTGGTAGTCTTTGTTCATCCTTGAGGTAAATTGTCCATGATTTACCTGGTGATCTCCATTGTTCCTTTGCTGTCGATTGTCAATTTGCTCACTCCTCCTTACTGCATCAAGATAACTTTTGGAGGTGGATGGCTCCTGTGCTTGAGACACTTCTTCATTATATCCCAGACCTGTCTTGATTAGTGGAGAACGCTGCACTTTGATAATCTCATCTAAAGTTTCAGATCCTTTAGCAAATCTGAGATTAAGGGCTTTTGTTTTCTCGATTTCTTTTCTAAGTTCCACAATTTCACATTCTAACTTTTCATTGTCTTTATCTTTTTCGGCAAGTTGGAATGTTAGGGTATGTGTAATCATATCCTTTTCCTCTAAACAAACTTTAAGTCTAGATATTTCTTCATAAAGACCTTCTTCATTTATAGCATCCAAGAAATCATCATCTTCCAAAGCCATCAAAAGTCTATCATCATTACCTCATTCATCTTCATCACTATTTGACAATCCATCACTGTCTTCATGCGTGTAATAGCTCTTCTTATTTTGCTTTCTGTTCCATCTGATAGGTTCCTTACTTTTGTCTAGTTTATCTTTATGAGGACATTTTGCATCATAATGACCGACTCTTCCACAAGCAAAGCATTTGAAAGGCATCTTACCTCTGAATCTTCCAGTTCCCCATTGGAGATTCTTGAAAAAATTTGATTCTTCCTCTTCTTCTGACATGTGTCCTGACTCATAGTAATCTCCTTTGCCTGAAGCCTTGAATGAAACTTCTCTCCTGTCTGATGGTCCTCCTTTTCTCATTTCATAAGCAGTTAGAATTCCATGCAGTTGTGACATGGTAAGGCTCTGTAGATTGTGCTTTTCTTCTATGGTAGAAAATTTTGATTCAAACTTAGAAGACAAAGATCTTAGAACCTTTTCAACCAAAACAACCTCTTTTATTTCTTCACCCAATTTTTTCATACAATTAACAATCTCATCTATATGAAGGAAATAGTTAGCCACACTTTCATCATTGTGCGTTCTGAGATTTTCGTACTAAATTCTGAGGGTTTGAATTTTTGCTCGTTTTACCTGTTCATCTCCTTCATAGCTCAAAACGATCTTTTCCCATATTTCTTTTGCGGTTTTGAGCTACATAACCTTGACGAATTCTATTTGCGATAGACTCCCTAATAGAGTATTGACAGCCTTTGCATTTGTTTCATACTGCTTCTTCCCAGTCAGATCTATAGGAGTTGTTGATGGAAATGTTTACCCTGTATCAATGATATCCCAGACTTCTGTACCAAGAGATTGAAGATAGGTTGTAATTCTTACCTTCCAATAGACAAAGTTGGTCCCATCAAAAATTCGTGGCCTGATCGAGGCTTCTCTCTCGTAGTTTCGCATGATGATATATCTTCCTTCAAGTGATCAAGCTTCTTCTGAAGGACCTGCTCTGATTCCAATTGTTGGAAATAATACTGAGGGGGGGGGGGGTGAATCAGTATTATCAAGTCAATTAATTTTATTTCACGCCTAGATCATATACGTTACTTCAGTTAGAGAAAACCGCATATATACGCAACTACAAATAAGGAAACCAACGTATACCATGCAGAATTATAATTTAATTTATTCTACATATGTTGATCATTAATCTGTGCATCAGAATCATATAAACAGTAACCAGTAAAACAGAGCAGAAGACAATCACACATAAGAACACAAGATATGAGGTGGAAACCCAATGTGGGTGAAAACCACTTGCTACAATTCGTCTCTATCTTCTTTTAATTAGAAACTTCTTTTTACAATGATTTCGTACTGGTGCAGACTTATACCAGTACGCAGGCTGCAACCTGCAGAGAGCTACAACCCTCTCTCGTTCTCCAGATTCTCTTGGAAGAGAGCTATGACCCCTTAGCTCTTGCACTAACTGAGATACTAGTACGTAGGTGCTGACCTACAGAAGACTACAACCTTCTCTTCTCTTCCAGGGACCACGTTTCATCAATTTTCAGACTGGATCCATGAATATCAAACAAACATCAAGTATATGTGCATCAACCAATCTCCTTTCCACAAACAAATACTGAATCAACCAATAACTTCTCAGAATGTTGTAACCAGAAAACAATACTAGTAACGAGACACCAATACTGAACCCAGAACACTGTAGTAATCCATAGAAGCAGCTAGAACATATTTCAAGGGATGTACACTACTTCACTATGTATAAACCCACGTACATACGCAGCTGAATCAAGGTCAACCAACGTATACGCTTTCTTCTCTTGCCGAACCTGCGTGTATATGCGCCTTTGCAGAGCCGAACCTGCGTATAGATCAATAAAAGACAATTCACCCTTTACACTTAAACAGACTTCAGTTATTGTACTAAGATTATCAGTTTTATAGATCTAATTATGCGCCGATTATAATAGATCAAATCACAAAAAGATATTACTATTCAAGCCTTGAGATCTCGACCGATTAATAGAACTTATCTATCCTGTAATGCTCAGGTTCCTCCTTGATTCAAATCCAGCCACACAAACCAATCACTTTCACGACTTCAGATATTCAATACATCAGGTGATCCTTGCCTAATGATTTCCTTCCTCTTTTATAATCTTAGGCCTTTCACAATACCACGGTCCAAATCCATAACAAACCAATACCATGGACCCAATACTTGGGATCAACACATTTGACAAGATACTATGGTCCAAAACCATAGGTTCAAATACCAAGGACTAAATACCACAGACCAAAAATAAGTTCTCCCATATGTACACACTTTTCTTTGTGTGAAAGTGTGTGTATACACATATGCATCTTTGGAACGTCTAACCGGTGTGTATACGTGTCTTGGTCAAGGTGAACCTGCGTATATATCTTTTTCCTTCATTCTGATAACCTGAACTGAGATCTGTCATCAGACTGAGTTGCCATCAAGGACAACACCTATGCCATAGTGCCAAACCTGAGTCATAATGCCAACATATGATATGTATAATAAATACCAAGGACTTCTATAGTGAGGTAACAAGACCAAGATAGTCTTCAACAACCATCATGCACCATAAGCATCTATTAGCAACAACATGAACATCAACAAGTACTTGTTCATCACTAATCAAAAACTTTAGCAACATAAGCAACATCACCATTGATAGGCATCAATGAATTATAATGCCAATAATGCATTAGAAGCATAGAAGATGGTCCCCATGAGCCTATGCCATATTTTCAAGTCCTCCTAAGTCTCTACAGTTTGTGTCAATTCATTGTTCTAACATCTGATGCACTGTCAGTAATGTAAGAAATCATGAACATAAAAAAGAATGATGGGAGTCATCATCAAGACACATATGTATTACTCCCCCTAAACTTGAAGAATCAATGGAGTGATGAAGCAAGGACCATTTCTAATTTCTGTTTGAGATATTCAAATGCATCACGTGGAAGAGGTTTTGTAAACATACCATCAACTTGTTCTTTTGAGGGAACATATTCCAGTTTGACTTTTTGTTCAATCACCTGTTCTCTTAGAAAATGATATTTAATTGGAATATGCTTGGTCTTGGAGTGCATAATAGGATTTTTTGAAATACCAATGGAACTTGTATTATAACATAGAATCAAAATGCATGGAGAACAATTGATTTGAATATCCTTCAATGTTTGCATCAACGAGAGAAGTTGTGTGCAACAAGATGCATAAGCAACATATTCTTCTTATGCATTAGATAAAGCAATTGAGATTTGGTTTTTGCTTAACCATGATACCAAGTGAGGCCTCATAGAGAATAATCCTCCACTAGTGCTTTTCTATCATCAACATTTATTGCCCAATCTCCATCTCTATAAGAATGAAGAGTAAGATCTACATCTTTGGGATACCATCAACCAAACTGTTGAGGCCTTGTAGATATTTGAAGATTCTTTTGACTACCTAAAGATGAGTTTTCTTTATATTAGCTTGAAATCTTCCAACAATCCCAACTGCATGCATGATATCTAGTCTTGTTCCCATAAGATAAAGTAGACTTCCGATCATGGATCTGTATTCTAGTTGGTTGACTTCGAGAGAATCATCATGCGAACTGAGACTACATTCTGTCACCATGTGTGTGCATACCCGTTTGCAATCTTCCATTACATATTTCTGTAGAATTTGTTTTAGGTACTTTATTTGTGAGAGAAATATGTCATTCTTTTCTTGTTGTACTTGTAAATCAAGAAAGTATGTTAGTTCACCATGTAAAGAAATTTCAAATTCTAGTTTCATAACAAAAGCAAACCATTGACTCATAGATTCTTCATTTCTACCAAAGATGATGTCATCCACGTAAACAACAACAATTAAAAGTTTACCATCATCCACCTTCATATATAGGTTTTTATCCGCAAACACTTTAGTGAATCCTTGTCGTTGAAGATACTTGTGTGATAATACCATACATGAAGGGCTTGTTTTAGCCCATATAATTCCTTCTTGAGTTTTCATACAAGATTTTCATCATTTCCAAGAATAAACCCTTCATGTTGTCTAATATAGACTTATTCTTCTAGGTTCTCATTTAAAAATGTAGATTTAAAATCCATTTGATAATCTTTGTAATGATGAAAGCTTGAAAAGGCAAGAAACATTCTTATGGCTTCAAGTCCGGCTACTATTGAAAATGTTTCTTTAAAATCTATTCCTTAGTTTTTAGCATAAACTTTGCAAATGAGTCTTGTGATTACTTCTCCATTCTCATTCAATTTATTTTTGAATACCCATTTTGTCCCAATAACATTCTTTTTTTTTTGGTAGGTAAGCACCCACGGGGATTTGAACTAGTGACCTATCATAAGCAGTACCTTAACAGTTCACCCATTCACCATCAATCCAAAGCCCCATGAGCTATCCCAATAACATTCTTATCATGAGGTCTACAAACTAGTTGCCAAGTGTGATTATTTTCTATTTGGTCAAGTTATTCATGCATAGCCTTAACCCAACATTCATCTTTGCTCGCTTGATTTACATTTTTTGGTTCAATAGTGGATAGTAAGGTTAGATGACTAGAAATTCCAACAAGAATTCTTCTTCTTTGTATTCCATATTCCTTACCACATAGAATTGGAGATTCTGAATGATTTTTCAAAACATAACTTGATGGATTCTTTTCTAGTGCTTCTATACTGTCACTTCCTTCAATTGATGATTTATTGGTTATTTCTTCCTCATTATTTTGGCTTGTTGTCGGAGTATATTCATCATCTACTGGTGCTTCCTTTTTGATACTTGTGGATGCTTAACCAATCACAACATCATTGCATTCAACAATCTTTTGAAGTCTTTTATTGTAACATTTATATCCTAGAGGAGTATCCAAGGAGAATTACTTCATTAGCTCTAGCTTCAAACTTTCCAAGTTTGTCATTATTATTCTTTATGTAACACTTAAAATTATTAACAGATGGGGGTTTACTGTACGGAATTTCATAAGGTGTTTTATCAATGTTCACATGGATATGAGCTTTGTTAAGGATATTTTCCACTATGTGTGCTGCTTCGCCCTAGAAGGTACGATGAGTCCCAAATTCATCAAGCATGGCACATGCCATTTGTTGAATTTTTTTATTCATTCTCTCTACTACCCCATTTTGTTTAGGAGTATTAGCAATATGGAATTTCCTCTTGATGCCATTTTTTTCATAAAAGTTTGAAAAAATAGTCTGATATGAATTCTCCTCCACTGTCAGATCTGAGACATTTGATTTTCAATTCTAACTCATTCTCTACTAAAGCTTTGAAGACTTTAAATTTATCAAATGCAGCATCTTAATGCTTTAATAAACCAATCCAACACATTCTAATAAAGTCATCAATAAATAAGATGAAATATTGTTCACCTCTAGGTGCCTTTTCTTCATTGGCCCACACAAATCAATATGAATAAATTCAAGTGGCCTACTTTTAGAAATTTCTTTGGCATTGAATTGTACCCTAGTTTTCTTACCAAATTGGCATGATTTGCATATAGTATTTTCTAGTAGAGAGATATTGGGCATATCACGAACTTCTCCTAGCTTGCTTGACTTATGTATTTGAGTTGAGCTTAGATGTACCAATATTTTGTGCCATAACCATCCTTCTTCTATTTTTCATAAGTAACATTTTTCTAGACCACCTTCCAAGACATATCCATTACTTGAATTTCTTGTTCCTTTTATTACAGTTTTTTCTATATTTAGATTTTGAACCAGACGATTCTTTGATCTAAAAACCACTTCATTCCCTTAGTCAAACATCTAGATAACACTTAAAAATTTATTCTTCAACCAATGAAAAAATAAAACATTTCCATCTTTAACCTTTTCTTTTAGAGAAAAAATCCATTTTCCTTTAATAGTAGCAGGTGCATTGTTTCCAAAGGTTACGTTATTTTCTTTCTTTATTGCATCAAAATACATAAACTTATATTTATCACCTGTCATGTGTTTTGAGCATCCACTATCAATGCACCAAAATTTTTCTTGATCCCCTGCATATAAATCTAGACAATAGTTCTCAGATTCGATGGTCTTGTTCTTCCATACCTTAGATGTTGTTTCCATTTGCTTATCTTGAGGTATTGATCATCCTTTGCTCCTACATTCAGATTCTCTATGCCCAAAGTTATTGAAAAAGGAGAATTCAATTTCATATTGAAGATGAGAGATGGCATTGTAAGAGAATTTCTTTACCCCAACCTCATTCTTTTGTTTCTTTTCTTGTCTAGTCATGATAGTTTTGCAAACAACAGATTGAGCAACCTTATGACCAAAATTGTGACAAGCGAAACACGTCCATTAAAGTAGAAGTTTCTAGGAGTATAGTACCTTCTATTGTTGTTATCCTTTTGATTGAACTGAGTAGAGTTTACCTGGGAAGTATTTGGTCCTTTATTCTTTTTGTTGTAGGATGGAGTGAAATTGAATTCTTCTCTTTATGACATTGAGATAGCATCCTATTTTTGTAGAAGAATTTATAGTATCTGATGTTTCTTCACAGTATCCAAGCCCTGTCTTTATAAGAGGAGAGAATTGAACTTTGATGATTTAATCTAAGGTTTCAGATCCTTAAGAAAATTTAAGATTAATAATTTTTTTTTATTGAATTCCTTTCCTTAGACTAACCATTTCACATTCTGGTTTCTCATTATGCTCTTCCTTTTCTATGATTTGTTTCTTCAAATTTTCTTCTCCTAATCTAGCTTCTTCTAAAAGAATATTAATCAAAGGTATTTCTTCACTAAAATTATCCCTTTATTCTAAGAAATCCATGAAATTATCATTAGACTCATTACTATCTTCAAATTCGATAAGTGATTGACATTATTGATCGGACACCCCTTCAACATTTGAAAGACCATACTACCATTATTGCATAGACAAGGAAATGGATCAGAGTGAGAACAATATCCCATACCTGATGATGCTTCTTCTTCATTCTTGATCAATAGAAAGAAGGATGATCTGAAACCTAAATACTTGGTGACATCTATAGCTGTCACTGCATCTTAGATATCACTGTCACAATTTTGTGAATCCTTCTTTGAGCATTCTTCTTCTTTCCCATCATCTTGATGGATCTTCTTCAAGTGATCAAGATTCTTCTAAAGTACCTCCTTTGATTCCAATTGTTGGGAAAAATACTGAGAGGGCGTGTGAATCAATATTTTCAAATGATTAAACTTTCCAATTCTGTATCTAGATTTCTATACACGACTTTACTGAAGGGAACTTGTGTATGTATGTGATTGTTATTCAGACAACTAGCATATATCCAGTAAGCTTACTTTTCAGTTAGTTCATCATCTGTTTATCTTGAGTTAGTGCATCAATAATTAATTAGATATTAAATAAATAAAAGCCATATGCATTAATAATAAAATAAACCATCACACATAAGAAACACATCAACACACATGAACACCAGGATTTTTAGGTGGAAACCCAATGTGGGAAAATATCCATCATTATTGTCATATTTGTCTTCCTTTCATTATGAAGAAAAAATCTTATAATATTGTACTAGTGCAGACTCATACCAGCATGTAGACACCCACTTGCAGAAGGCTACAACCTTTTCTCATTCTCCACCACCCACTGGAAGGGAGATCAAACCCTCTGATCTCATTTACCGGTACCCACCAGAAGGGAGCTCCAAACCCCTAATCTGATTTACCATCTACCACTGGAAGGAAGCTTCAACTTCCTCATTAAAGGCTCCAACCCTCAAGACCTCCATAGACCACGTTTCATAAATTTTGATACTGGATCCACATAATACAACACATCACAACTGTAGGCCATGTTTCATCAAATTTTCTGACTGTACCCACTACCATTATTTAAGCCTAAAATCAAGCATCAAATATGAAACTGATCAATGTAATAAATAACTCAATCATCAACTAAAACAACCAATCTCTAAGTGAACTTAATCAACCTATCACTAAATCAATTGAAACCCAACTCAATCAACTTATTCTCAAACAACTAGAACAGTTAGATCATTGTAACCAGATTATTAATACTCAACCCAAACACTACATCAATTGACATAATCGGCTGAAATCCCTTATCAATAAACTATCAAAATATATATTCTACTTTATTATAACAAACCCACATGTATAAACAACTTCCTTGAAGAATACTAACATACAGATATCAAAAAATTGAACCTTGAAACTGAACCACTCTCACTCTGAAACAAAAATGGAATTATACATAGCACCATTTCATCATTGTGAAATAATCGAAGAACCATTACTGATCTTCAATAAAAAACAATTAGTAGCTTCATCATTCTCCAATTAAGAAATCCTCAATCAAAACATCATTATCAAGTTGAGATCATCAAGAAAGACTTCATTGACAGACAACAGAAACATAGTAAAGATGATGAAACTCATACAACATATTTTCTAGCAAAGCCCTAGCTTATATATTCACTTTCCTCAAAGCATTTGCACGTGTATATGAAATTCTCCAGAATCAAAACCCCGTATAAGTCTAAATATATATGCTACTTATAGTATTAAACCCATGTGTGCATGCACCTTTCACGTTATCAAACACATGTAAAGATTTGCAATTATTGGCACAAACATTCGTTGCATCACAGAACTTTATACATACCTAGATCTCGGCATACACAAAAAAATTGCACGTCAAGATAATATCATCTCTAATCAAATCAACCCATAATCAACATTGTCATTTCAGATTTATTGGATCTAATCCATCATCAAATTCACCTTTGCATAATTAGTTTTAGATAAAACATATCAATAATAACCCATTACATGCACACTTGCTTCAGATCTAACTCTTCATGAAAATATTCATTACATGCACACATGAACCACTTTGATCTTCATCTCCTTATATAGCTTATCCCTTACAAAATATGATAGGTCGAAATCATACTAATGTTGATGGTATTCTCATATGGGATCAAATATCTATTGTTGGGCTCAATACCGCAGGTCCATACCATGGTAAAGGCCCTTGGTATTTAGAATACCAAGGTGCGAAAACTATACATGCTTTTCCTTCTTCATACCTGCATGTGTACGCGTATTTTCTTTATAGAACCTAGGTATGCTCTACTTTGCTTCACCAAACCTGACTGTGTACATGAATCTACTTCATAGAACTTGTGTATACTTGACTTTGCTTCACCAAACCTGCATATACTTCTTCAAACTTAATCTTTATCATCCTTCTATCTCTGAACTGATAATCCTTTTCTGTCACATGTAGACATATCATGTTGACATCTTCATCAAGTAGATTTCAATTAAAGGACAAGTCACCAAGTAGGTTTCCTTCAAGGACAACATATTAGTCATAATGCTAAGAGTTGGTCATTCACACTGCCAAGAAGGATTGCACAATTCCAAACCACAAGGGACTAGGAAACTACTTGGCTAAGTGAGTTGAACAATTTCTTATGGAAGGGGGGGTTTTGGGTAATTTCTAAGCTCAAGGTTGGCCTGCCTCTCAAGATTTCCTAGTTTCTAAGCTCAAGTTTGGCCTCCCTTTTTGGATTGTAGAGTTTCTTAGGGGAAGACCAACAAAGTTACAAAGTGAAGGCATGAAATGGCTTGTGTTTGAAAAGGTTCTGGTCGGGATCAACACAAGAAATCACAAACCCTTCATGGAAAAATAAATCTTTAAGATAACATGAATACTTGATGACAGTGAGCGATGAGCTCTTGTGGATAGAACATAGGCTCCATAATCTAAGCATGGAAAACATTTTAGAGGGTGATTGTAGCATCTACAACACTTGGTTGCACACTAGTAGAACTCCAACTCTTTGCATTGGTCTTAACTCATGTAAACCATGTATAACTCTTCAAGAAGTATTTTCATTTCATTGATCACCATATATTCTTTACTTAGCTCAATTTATAGATATAATCCCTACCATTCTCTTCATCGGTGGCACACTAACAAAGACAAGTCCAAGTTAGTTGTTTCAATTGAGGATTGGGAGTATATAGATACACAAATTAGAAAGGATTGTCAAAGTCTTGGTTTTCATATTTGGTGTTGCTCCATTGTTAGAAGGCCTAGACAGTACCCTAGTGGAGTGACTTTAGGGATACAAACATTTCTCTATTTCCAACAAGCCTGGATAGTACCCCAGAGGAGTTGCTTGCTTCACCTCCATACATAGGAATCATTTCTCTTCTTTCACCCTTTATTTATCTTTTTCATTTTTTTAATAGAATCATGAAGGATCTGGACTTATTGATAGGAGAGGAGGTTTTCCCTTTAGAGAAGGATATTTATACACATCTAAAATATAATTCACTTGTTAAATTTTCCTCTCCTCCTTACTCTACTCAATTTAGTTGACAAGGAAAAACTCACCAATAATTACAGCTGATTAGAGTAGGTGGTACTAGTTATAAATTCAAGCACCATGAGTCCATTATGGTTGTCTTCAAGAAAGAATTATTTTCCATCAAGGTATCATTGACTAAAGGTGCAAGGCCCATAGAAAAAGAGAGAATAAATAGATAACCAAGCATTGACAATAGCACAATTTCCTAATGAACTTCACCATGCTTGCATCGGAAACCAAGCATGGTCTCATGTGGAAGATATTGTAATGAAAAAGAAAGAAAAGGGCAGGGCTAAAAGAAAATCAAAACCAAAGAAAAAAGGAAATAAAACTATCCCTACTCATAAATTAGCTGAGAATAGGTTAGGCTCACATAAAATGAAACTTCCAGTGTAACCATCATATCATATACTAGCTTATATAGCTAAGGGAATCAACAACAAAAAATATATTCTAGAATAACACCAAACAAGAAAGATAAATCAAACACATGTTGCAACATTCAAAGACTGAAAATGTAGGAAAAAATACATTACGTAAGCATATGTGAAACATTCTGTGAATGGGTGATGGTGTTCATACACCTTGAAACCAAATGACATGCATAATAATTTGTCACACGGAATCTGTCAAGGGTGCGGACACGACTGACCTTCCTAGAAGTCTAAGACATTCTAATGACAAACAAGACAAAAAGGAGTGATCTTTCTCTAAATACACCTTTTATAACATGAAAACTACAAGTGTTTAGGCTTACCTTATTCCAAAACGCTGTTGTTGAAGTCCGTTCTTGACGATCCGGATGAGCTCCTCCTTCAAGTCAATTCCTGCAACCACAAACAATCAAACAATTACCAAGCACTTGCATTTCATATAATAAAACATATATCCAACATGCAGACCAAGGAACACATGAAATAACTCATTAACATAAGCTATTGAGAAAAATAAACCAGTTTGTATTAATAACGAAACAAAGAAACTCTTACAACCTGGCCTTGGTGTTGTGCAAGTTCCTCCCAGGGTCCATCAAGGGTTTTCCTCTACTTTGACAAAGCTCACCCTCTCCCAAGTAGAATCAAGTGAAGACAATCTCTCCTCACAAAGGCTCTAATGGAAGACCTAAATCCTGCAGCATTTACCCAAAGAAAATGTATAGCTCCAACCTCCTCTCCTCCTGGCTCAATGCCTTTATTTATAGTGCTGTAAAGAGGTTATTCTGGTCCACCATCAATGGGATCATCCCCCTCTTTGGGTGGGATAGCTCCCTTATTGATGGGATAAGATTCCCCTTAATAGAGATACATGAACCAACTGGAGGCGCATCCATTTCATCAAACCGACCTCTAGAATGTTCTAGAAGTAACCACAAGTAACTTTTTCAAGATAAAACTCGCGCATTTTGTCTTTTACAGAGGGACGCACCTGTCCCTTTACATACAGAGCGTCCATGGACGCAGTTTTTGTGAACATGGTCAGCGTCCCCGCAGGTAAGGCTAGAGAGAACCTGCGACCCCAGAGATAAACATAGTTTTTACAAGACTTTCTCTCTTCTTTGAGTTTGAGATGGATAACAGAGGCATGAGACTTGCCTAAGAGGGTAGCATGACTGTTGATTTGAGCCATACTAACTGTAAGTAGTCAAGGTGACATTTTTTAGTGTAACAGATTGCCCCCTAAAGTGCGAAGCCTGGAATAGAATAGGGTTTTGTAATTCTAGGAAGGGTGAAGCGCTTTATCATTTCAAGGATTGCCTTGTGGATGGCCTGGTTGGAACCTGCAATTTTCAACACAAAATACATGGATAAGATTATATCATCACTGAGGTAGGCATTCCCATACTCAGATTCAAAACTTTAACTAATGGACTAACTATTCTGATACAGGAATGATCTTGCAGTACATCATTTTTATAGACTTTTGTAGACACAGTATGGACGCAGCCATCTGTTTATGATGAGCCTACATAGATAATGAATACAAAACTCCTCGCAGCCTGGATGGTAGAAACTAGATCCAGGGTCTTCACTTCTACTTCTCGAATTGGTACGATTCTAGCCATGTGATTAAATGATTCGATGTCGAACATGGTAGAAACCACTTGATTACCAGTCAATGATGTAAACTGTTAACAAGCGTGAGAGAAACCACCAGTAATGTCAATGGTCCTCAAAGTACCAAGCACAACCCGTGAAATGTGAATAGATGTTTTGATGTCGAACACTTCACGGAATCCTCTGATCGAAAGTCAATGATGTAAACTGACGTCAAAGGCGAGAAACCTGCCATTGATGCATGCAGACTTCAAGGTACTGTCGATTCCTAAGTCATCTTTCTAGATAATGTGTCGATGTCGATAGAAAGCGACCCGTTGCAGGCAAGCCCGCAACACGAAATCATTGTTCAAGTTGAAGAAATGTTGCTGTAAGGACTGACTCAGGGATGGTCAAAGGATGACAAGTATTTTGCAGATGAAAGTTTGTTGCTTGCAGACCTCTTGAACACATAACGACACAACAGATGGCTTGGTGACGAATAACTCAAAGTTAATCCCCGAAACCCGGTTAAAGACTTTCAAAGTGACGTGGTCAACTGTGAGGTAAAAGATTTCCCAACCCAGGTGAATGAAAAGTGTCGTGTTCAAGAGCGGTAATAAAGTTTCTTCTGAGACAAAAGGTGACAAATAGGTTCATTCTTCTCTTTTTTCCCCCACCATTTCTGGCAAGTACCTCTTTATTTTTAACAAGCTTGAGGAGGATAACATATGCTTGATTGTAAGCTCATCCTTCGGACGAGTCCAACCTAGTTTAAATTCGAACCCTAGGAAGGAGTGGTTCGTTCCTGTTTGTAATTGAACAGGTCCTCTACTGTAAAAATTTAACGAGCCCAGTATAGGAGAAACTCGGCGTTTTTCATTTTTAGAGAGTCTGAAAAAACTAAAGGAGACTCCACGTTGAACTTTTTCGTATATTTGTGTCCCTCAAGCCCGAAAAAGTATAAAATAATACCTGGGGGAACCGCTTGATCTTGCGACCAAGGAGTACTTTCATATAGTGTCGTTAATCTGAAAAGTAAAAAGCGATCAAGGACACGTCGTTTTATTTCCTTATCGAGTTCGAAACGACAAAAACCCGGCAATCTTTTCCTGATTTTGCGGTCAAAAAAGAGCTAAAAGGGGACCGTCTTTTAATTCCGTTTTAACGAGTGAAAAAGAAACACTCGGCGATCTTTTCATTTTTAGGAGTCAGAAAAGGGCTTAAAAGATGACTCTGAAATTTTGTTTGTGAAAAATTACAATTTCCCTCGAAATCCCTTTGTCCTGCACAAAAGCGACACATTACTCATACCTGTTTAAAATAGGCAAAAATACATTCAAAAACATCTTTTCATGGTAAAAAATGAACTAATTCATCCAAAAAACCTATAAAAAGACCTTTTACCATGTCATTTTTACCGTTTCACTGTTGAGGTTGAAAAAAGGGCTTTTGACAAGAAACTTCCCGTGGTCGCTGCGGAAAATCTGACCGTTGGAATCGAACGCCGTCTCATCCAGGTATTTTACACATCCTACTCTGCATTTCTATCCGTTTAGAATCAATTTTTAGGTTTTAGTTTTATTTTTGGGGGGGTTTTGGTTTTGGAATGCGCCTCTCGGCGGACGCAGGTGCCCTTTGGGTGACCTGCGTCCCCCGACTTTTTCTCATACGGGAAAACGGTCGGAAGACGCAGGCCGCCTTCAGGCCAGCTGCGTCCGGGCGCCCTGTGCATCAAAGCCGGGGTGCGTCCTCCGAGAAACGCGCATTTCAAAACCCCAACTCTCTCAAAAAACCACCAAAAATTTCCCAAATTAATTTCTAATGCTATTTTTTGATATGCAGGCATTAATCATGTTAGACTGGAGAGAAAGAGAGCACGTAGAGGAAGATGAAGCTGCAATAAATCATCAACCTTCCCTGGATGCCCTAAGAGCATGCGGATTATACAAATATTGGACCATACCGGGCATGAGGGGCCAGGTAAGATTCTTGGAATGGCTGGTTGAGCGATGGAACGTACAAGAACAATGCTTTTACATAGGAGGGCACCAGCTCGAGATAGAGCCCTCGGATGTATACTTTCTCACTGGCTTGCCAAACAGAGGTGAGCAACTCAACCTTGCGGGGACTAGGCCGGGTGGCCAATCCCTTGATAGTCTCCGCGAGACTTGGTGCACACCTGGAGCTCACCATTCAAAAGGCATAGAGATAAAACACATCACTCTGCCGGAACTCAAAGTCATAGCGTTCACGGTTACCAGAATTTGCGGCGCGGCCGCTTTACACATTGCTTCCGGATCCCAAATGCGGATGGCAATTGACTGTTACCAAGGCACCATTTTCAACTGGTGTGAAGCTGTGTCGGCTCATATGAAGAGCCAACTGACCAAGGCAAGGAACGGACGACTAAAGACTTTTGGATATGGGCCTATAGTCGTGAGCTTTGCCTTGGAGAGAATTCCAATGCTGATCCCTCAGCAACTCACTGTTGATATCTTGGGTCCTTAGCAGCCAAAGCTGATACGATGGGTTGCGGTGATGGCCCGGCATCCTGACGAGGGCGCGACAGTAGTTCGATTCTCAGATAGTTATTTTGACTGGTTAGAGGGCCAGCTTTTTGTGATACAGGATTTCCGTATGCCGGAATGGATTTCAGAGGTGATCCGGACATGGTTCTTCCACAGGGAGAACAATGGGATGACAGAGGTACTTTTTATTTTCACAAGTTTTCTAGTTATGTATTTTTTGTATTTTTTATATATATCGTCTCAAAACTAATAGTAAATTTTTCAAAATGCAGATGTTGGCCCACAGCGTCCAGCCAACCTCCGGCCTTATGATAGACTACATCCAGCTGCACCGGTACCGGCCCCACAGGATGCGACAGCAGAAGTACTAGCGATTTGGAGCATGATCTAGAGCGTCTCACGGCAGATATACCTGAGACTACTATGGATGATATTCCAATGAGGCTTCAGCGCTTCGTAGTCGCGGTCCCTGGACCGTTTAGAGATTTTTGCGTAAGGTAGCCCGCGCAGTGGTGTCGTACAGAGAGCACCACCAGTGATTGACTAGTCACTTTTGTAGTCACATGTGACATTTTGATTTTTTGTACTATCATTTTGCCGATCATAAGGTGTTTTAAACCTATGATCGAAGACGATGTATATATTTTTTGACACACTTCTATCTATATATATCACTATTACCGGCTTATCTTGTTTAACATATGTGATGAAATGTTTTTAAATTTACTTGCATGATTATCGTAAATGTCTGTCCAACATTCGAGAAGCAATTGCATCTGCTAATGTATTCAAAGACCTTGGAATATGTTGATATTCAATGTAATCAAATTCACGTTCCAAGAGACGCACTCTCAAAAACAACCTTAATAACACAGGATTTCTAATGGCATAAACTCTATTAAGCTGTAATACAACAAGTTCAGAATCTAACCTCACTATCAAACGTCGAATTCCAAATGAAATAGATTCGGATAATAATTCAACCACTGCACTGTATTCTGCAATGTTATTCGTTGTTTGACCGAGGCTTACCCCATGCATAGAAACTAACTCGTCAGAGGGCGAATAGATAACCCAAGCTGCGGAAGAGATATTCCGTGTACTACGACAAGCACCATCAGCAAATCCAATGTATGTTTGGAGAGGCGTCGACATCTACAATATCAAGAGTAAAACCAAGATGAGCCAAAATAATGACGAAAAACCACACTTGCTAAGCTAAGCACACTGACTAAACTAACACACTTGCTAGCTAGAAAGAAAATCTAACCTATCTAAAAATTTCTCCATACCCATCATTTTAAGCATAATACCTCTTTAGGTAAAGTCCATTTCTGGGTTTACCCAAAGAGTCCCCATCAAAATCAACTAACTCATAAGCCCCTTTTGCTAGCTTTCGCTTTACAATGTAGGGCCCATGCCACATAGGAACGAATTTTCCGGCACCTAGCTTATCGTTAGCTTGATCATATAATAATACTAGGTCTCCTTCCGAAAAACTTCGAGGGGTTACATTTTTATCGTACTGAGCTTTCATTCGTTTCGCGTGAGTCTCGATAGCTAAAGTAGCGTCACGTCGAGTCTCATCTAATTTAGCCAAGTATAATAACCGTTTCTCCTCTTCGGAAGTAGCTGGAAGTAATTCGACAGCCATTTGAAGTGATGGGATTTCGCATTCAATAGGTAACACAGCTTCTAAGCCATAAACTAGCTGAAAAGGGGTGAAACCTGTTGAATTTTTCACTGAAGTTCGATATGCCCATAGCGCCGAAAATAACATGTTATGCCAATTCGTTCGATGGATACCAATGATCCGTCGAATCATGACGACTAGAACTTTGTTGATTGACTCAACCAAACCGTTGGCTTGCGGATAATAAGGAGTAGAGCTATCGTGGCGCAAACCAAGCTGGCTTGTAAGCTCAGTCATCATGACATTTCGAAAATGGCTCCCATGGTCAGTAATGATTGCTTGTGGGACACCAAACCTAGTTATGATATGATTGAATACGAAAACTGCAGCTGTCTTGCCGCTTGCGTCGAATGTAGGCATCGCCTCGGCCCATTTTGTAAAATAATCAACCGCGAGGATGATATACGCATGCCCCCCGGCCGAGTGAGGGTTACAAGTAATAAAGTCAATGCCCCATTTGGCGAATGGACCAGCGGCAATTATAGGGTGGAGAGGAGCAGGTGGAGCGCGCATCTTTCGATCAAAACTTGACAGTTGTGGCATGTTCTGACAGCAAGGATACAATCTTTAAACATAGACGGCCAGAAATAGCCAGCGCGCAACACCTTCTGAGCTGTGGCATACCCAGACATATGACCGCCACATGCTCCAGAGTGACAATCATTCAAAACTCTCTCAGCCTCTTCGTGAGTTAAACAACGTCGAAAAACTAAGTCTGCCCCCCGGCGATAAAGTGTATCTCCAATAATTCTGTATTGCTGGGATCGAAACCGAATTTTTCGACGGTCTTCCTTGGAAGCTTCAGGCCGAAAGGTTTGGGTTTGGAGATAGATGATTATATCCCCATACCACGGATCTAAAGTGCTAATAAGAAACAAAGATTCGTCCACAATGGACTCCTCTGCCACAGTCTCTGTGTCAGCACTCGGGAAATCACACATTAATTCCGCAAAAACTAAAGATTTCTTAGACTTGGACTTCTCGAACTCCAAGTCGAACTCTTGCAGGATAACAATCCATTTAGAGTACTTGCCCCCTAGCAGTTGTTTTGTCAAAATATAAATCATAGGGTTGCAATCCGAAATAACTGTAGTCTTGCGGAGAAGAATGTAGTGACGAAAACGCTGGACAGCTTGAACGGCTGCCAGGGCCAATTTCTCCACATGCGAATATTTTAACTCAGTTGGGTTTAAGGTTCTACTAAGATAATATATCACATGCTCTGCTTTGAATTCATCTTCTTGAACTAACACCATTCCAATGGTGGAATGCGAAGCTGCGAGGTATAAGAAGTAGTCCTGGTTGTAGTTGGGAGGATGCAATAACGGTGCATGGGTCAACGCGTGTTTCAGTGCATCAAAAGATTGTTGGGCAATCTCGTCCCAAAAGAATTGTGCGTTCTGTTTCAACAACCGTGTAAAACCTTTAGTGACCTCGGCGTAGTTTGGGATGAATCGGCGTAAAAAGTTCGCTTTCCCTTGCAAACTTTGGAGTTGGCGCAAACTCGAAGGAGGAGGCAATTTGATGATAGCCTCGACTTTCGAGGGATCGACGCGAATGCCGGTTTTTGAAACAACAAATCCCAGCAATCGACCTGTTTCTATACAGAAAACACACTTGTGGGGATTCAACCGAATTCGATAATGCCTACACCTCATAAAGATTGCTCGTAGGTGGACAAGGTGATCAGCTCGTTGTAAAGAATGAGCAGGCAAATCATCGAGATAGGGTTGCACAATGTGCTTGATGTCATGAAATGCATAAGACATCGCCCGTTGAAAAGTGGCCCGGCATTCTTAAGTCCAAAAGGTAATTTGCAATAAGCAAATGTCCCCCATGGACAAATGAATGCCGTTTTTGGTTGATCGGCAGGTAGAATATTGATTTGATTATAGCCTGAGAAACCATCCATGAAGGAAAACATCTCACTTCCGGCACAATCATCAATGATTTGATCGATATAAGGCGTAGGATAGTTGTCTTTTGGACAAGCTCGATTGATATCCCTATAATCGATACAGATTCTTATTGTTCCTTGTTTTTTATTGACGGGAACAATATTCGATACCCAATCCGTTAACGGGATCGGATAAATGAAACCTGCTTTCAACAGCTTTTCGACTTCTGCTTTGATTGCAGCCGCTTTTCGAGGGTGAATCTGACGCAACCGTTGCCGAATGGGTTTAGCATCCGGGTAGGTTTTGATTTCATGAACAACAATGGCAGGATCAATTCCCGGCATTTCCTCGTAAGACCAGGCAAACACGTCGCGGAATTCTTGGAATAGGGCCTTGTAAGTTTGGATTTCGTTTCAGTACATGCGGCACCTATATGAATGTTCTCCTCGATTCCGGGCTTCACTGAAATATCAATGGGAATAGTACGAGAAATATTCCCTAAATTCAGCTCTGAATCAGAATGTTTCGTTGGATCCTGAGCGTCTTTGACATATTCAGCGGTAAAGATAGATGAAAAATCATTTTCAAATGCATCATCCTTAGGTAAAAACGAAGATCTGTGATGGAGATCTTCCCATGGTAGATCATCTACACTTAGGATTTCGCGAAGTTGTTCGTCAGATGACACTTCTTCGGGAAACGTTATCCGTTCTAAGGGTGAGGTGAAAAGTGACTCTTCACTGACCACATTCATTTGGTCGGTTGAATGAAAGTCGGTAAAAGACATAAGAGCTTCATAAGCAATCTCATACGGACTCAACGGCATAACATCACCGAGTGAGTCTAGCTCAGAGTCAGAGGGAACATACCAAGGATCATCATAAATAATGTTTTCTGACGTGATCATATGAATTGTTGCGAACGAAGGGTCTGCATTGAGTGGAGGGAGAGGAAAAGTTCCCAGTAAACCGGAATCCTTAACTAAACCTACACCAATGTCCCTATAAGGGATTGTCGTTTTACCAACATGCTGGATAGTTTCTAAAGAGGTTGGGTCGGATGAAAAGTATGTCAGCTGATCAATAGTCACGATCTTACCGTTATGTGGAAACTTAATGACTCTGAAGACCGATGAAACGACCGCTGTCATAGCATATGACCAACTTCGACCCAAAAGAAGGTTGTAGTCTAGAGGGGCATCAACCACTTCCACATCCAGACTAACGGTTTTACCTTCGACCCCTATAGGCAATTCTTGTAGAATACCAAACGGACGGAACCCACGGCCATCAAAGGCCTTAAGGATGGTGGGGGATTGGTTCAACGAAGGAGAACCAAGCGATCTCCAACATTGAATCGACATAATACACGTAGAAGCTCCCTCATCAATCACAGTCCGATGAATAGGCCTGTTTTTGACTATCACTGGAATTTGGAAAGCCATTTGATGGGGGAGACGTGGTGTACTATTTTCTAGATCAAAGATCATTAGGTTCGGGTCCTGAACATCGACAGCTCCAATAGCCGACAAAAGCAATTTTCGTTGCGCTGGACATGATTGCAGCACTTCGAGTGCCGACATTGCTGAAGGTGAAACAGCTAAGTCTTCAACAATGTTGTAATTCTGGGCTGCTCTCGCATGTGGATTGAAAGCAGACCTTCGAAGTACACCCTTGGCGGGCGGCTTAATCACTAAGTCTGGGTTAGGTTTTTCGATCTGTAGTGGATCGGAACCAGGAGCTGAGGTTGATGGGTTAGAGTGAGAAGATTCTGCTTCCTTACCATCAACAGGAGCCTTACTACCATAATCTTGCGATCGAGTCGCAATCCTGACATGAGACATCATCAAAATGGGTTCTTCACTGGCATTCGAAGAAGAACCTATCATCTTATTTTCCTGCTCTGGAAATGGATTCTTTAACACAGCAGGAGTCGGAGAACCTTTGACTATTTTCACTACCTCGGCCCGATGAGGGCAGTCTCTCGTAAAATGATCTTCTTCACAAATAAGACAAGGATAGCGAGGTTTGCGTTTTCGTCATTGGTTTCCGACTTTTCCGTTTTCTCCTTTGGAGCCTTGTCTGCTTTAGCCTTCTTCTTTCCTTTCTTCTTTCCACCGTTTTTGGATTTGGCCGTAGATGACTCTACAGCGTGAATGTCGGCGGTAAGTTCAGGAGGAGAAGACTCTCCTGTCGGAGAATCAGGCAAAGTGATAA
Organism: Pinus tabuliformis; assembly: GCA_031772625.1. Lineage (NCBI taxonomy): Eukaryota > Viridiplantae > Streptophyta > Pinopsida > Pinales > Pinaceae > Pinus > Pinus tabuliformis. Next base: position 993,179,527 of record CM062806.1, on the reverse strand, counting down.
TTGGAGTATTGGAGGCCTTGGAAGACTTCTTCTTACTCTTCGTAGTCACGATACCGATCATACCATCAGCGGCATGAGATCCCGAAGGAGCAGCAGCGATTTGGTTTGACTTGGAAGATCCGGAATTTTCTCATGTAACGTACCCGACTGAGTGTAAACTAAGTCAAGGTATTGTGCCTGAGCAATGACTTGCTCCTCAGTAACTACTCCGGCCTTAGCTACATCTTCAGTAATTCTTGGTAATAATGATTTGACAAACCATTCAGCTAAGATTTGGTCCGGGATAAAAACTTTCACTAATCTCCTTCGACGTCTCCACTCATGGATGTGATCAGAAATGTACGTGGATGTCGATTGTTTTAGCGAAGTTAATAATTCTGTACCATTATCGTATCTGACTGGTAACTGAAAATGAGTTAAGAACGAGGTAGCTAACTGGCTAAAGTTGTAAAAAGAGGCCCGTGGTAACTCAATGTACCACTTGGCTGCGAGACCAATGAGTGTACGCTGGAAAAGACGTAAGCGGATAGAATCATCTGAGATGGAATTTGATGCACACCAGAGGTGGTAAGTCATCACGTGATTAGACGGATCCTCTCCAGACTTACCTTCGAACTTGGGTATATCGCTGGGCAACTTATTTGGCATTGGCGGCCAAAACGGAAGATATTGAATTGGATCGTTCGTTAGGCGCGTCAAGTCGGGTAAATCTAAAGTTGCAATAAATGGTAACTGCCGGTTAGGATCTCTGAAACTCTGAGTCACAATACCAGCCCCAGGAGGAGGATATCCAGGATAACTAGGAACAGGATTCGCATTGGGGATATTATATCCTCCTGGAAAACCAGGATTAACCGGACCGTACTGGGGTTGTTGAGGTGGTTGATAATTGTACCCAGGATACGGTTGATACTGGTAAACCGGTTGTTGGGCAGCTTGCCCAGGTTGATACTGTCCCTGGTACGGAGGTTGAACAAATTGAGGTTGAGTAGTAACAACCGTACTTGTACCAGGTTGGCCTACAGGCATCTGGACTGTGGTTTGAACCGTGGGTCCAGACAACGGTACAGATGTCTGAGGAGTGGTTACAGGGACAGTAGAAACCGGAGCTGCCGATACTCCAGAAGTAAGCATGGTAGATGAAGCGGTAGTTGCTGCAGCCGTGTGAGGTGGAGTACCTGGTGCAATTGGCGGCTGAGTAACTACAGAAGTTACAGGGGTCTGAACACTTGACTGGACAGGTTGCGGTTGCTGGGATGGACCAGGAACTGCAGGTTGTCCTGCTTGAGGTACCGACTGTATACTTGGTTGCGACATCTGTTGACCCTGTGACGGATCCCATGTTAACATTCCAGGGTATTGACTCGTAACAGGTTGAGGATACTGAGATCCATAGCCGTATTGAGGATAGGGTTGATAACTGTAAGGTGCAGTCCCATATGATTGCCCTTGAGGTGGTTGATAACCTTGACCAGGGTATTGACCCGTAGGTTGATAACCTTGAGGTAAATACGAATACTGGGGTTGACCTTGACCTTGAGGTTGGTATCCTTGAGGTTGATACCCTTGGGGTTGATACCCTTGGGGTTGCCATCCTTGAGGTTGCCATCCTTGAGGTTGATACTGATACTGAGGTTGACTTTGGGGTACATATTGAGGCTGGGGTTGATACCCTTGGGGTTGATACCCTTGAGGTTGCCCCCCAGTCACAAATGAAGTACCTTGAGGTTGCCCCCCAGGCATTAACGAAGGTTGCCCCCCAGGCGGTAATTGGCCACCTTGAGGTTGGTTAATGGGAGTTGAACCTGACATCATATAAACGTCACCTATACTCAATGGTACATTACCACTGTTTCCAACTAATAACCCATGATCAACAGGTTGAGGAGATGCTCCCGCAAAGGTACCAGAAAGTGATTGATACCCAGTAGGAACAGAAGGACCGCCATGTAAAAATGATTCAGGACTTTGTGAAAACACAGATGACTGACCAGACATATTTACAGGAGAATGAATTCCTCTAGGTGGAACCGGAGTACGAGGTGTAGAAAAACCTACTGAGTTGTCTAAAAAATTGGTTAATGCAAGGTACCAAGATTCACTTCTAGGAGGACTGTAAAAGATGGATTCACGCTCCCTTAGATCAAGGGTAATTAGATCTTCAGAATCAGAAACGCCTATTTCTTCCTCTGGAACAAGTTCTTCTATAGCAATTAATCCAACAGGAAGATTTTCGGTGATAATTCTTTCTATTCTTGGTGAATCAGGAACACTAGGAGTTGGAGTAACAGGTTCTGAAATTTCAGGTTCTTCGCCTGTTTCACTGGCAGATGAAAAACTACCAGCAAGCTCGGAAACTGTAACAGCTTCGGGATTGTAACCTGTTTCTAAACTTTGGTAATCTGGATGGACTACCAAGGAAGATTCTCCTTCTTCAGGTGATCCTACTCTACTGCCACTAGGAGGAGTTACAAGGACCTTTAACCCTTCTAAATTACCTGGGTCGTCTCGAGGAGGGGATCCCCTAAGTCTACGGGATCTTCTCAACAATTCGGCCACAGACACAACTTCAGGAGACTGGCCCGCAATTCGACGGGACCTTCTCGGTAATTCCGCCACAATTAAAGATTTTAACTACAACACACGAAAACAAAGTAAAAAATTTCAAATCAAACCACCTAAAGTCTTCTAAAGAACCAATCAAATTTGAAGCACACGCCTAAATAATCTAGAGCGTCAAACCACACACAAACAGTAGTCTTCCGGACCAAAAACGCTAGTTGGTGATTAAGCCCAACCTCGCAGGATTCAGTACAGAAATAGTGGGTGGAACAGTTACCCCGGCAACCTGCTTAATGAATAGACTGGACCAAGTTCCTCCACTTTAACCGTCTCGAAGTGAAGCGAACCCCCCAGAAAATCCAAGTGAGTATAACCGACGTCTGCTCCAGGTACAGTGGGACCTTCCCTCCACCGTCACCTTGGGTAGAATCCTAGATATTATGGCCACTAAGGTTACCAATCACAACAATTACACCTGGGGGAACAGTCTAAACTCCAACAGCACGCAAGGGCAGAGTAGCAAGCTCCAATCCCCTTACCGGCTCCTTGACAACAATCCAAGGTTTACCGATAAGTGACCCCTGGCTCCTCGACAATGGTTAATCCGAGGTTTACCGTTTGTAATACGTACTGTCTGGCGTCGTTCCCAACGAGGGAGGAATGATCCCCTCACTGGTTCGGACACGAGCTCGTGCTTCTCCTTTAAGAGGAGCTTTCCCAGAATGTAACTGAAACAATTGGATTTGTTCTACTCAAGATAGACTATCTGTTTGGTTTTGTAGTCTTGGAGAGTTAAGTACTCACCTACTCCAAGACCCTAGCCTAAGCTATGTTGGTGCTTCAGAGCCCTAGAAAAATAAAGATTACTAGATTGATTTTAATTTAAGCGTTACTTTTAAGGTTGTTTCTTAAGTCAAAAGGTGATGGAAGTGAAACTAGTGGTGTGTTGACTCGACTCGAAACCACTACAAAATGCACCTAGAATGATTTATCCACTACTTTACTTTTCGATGAATTGCTTGAACTAAAAAGTTGAGAGAATGCAATCTTTATAAAAGCAACCTTTTAATTGAAAACAATCAAAGAAACAATTCGTTTGTCTTTTCCAAGCATAAAAACATAACTTCTCTTTACATGCACGAAAAAACTCTTTTCTTCTTTTGAAAACAAAAAGCTACTTGAAACAAGACTTTTAAGAAGATGTTTTTGTATTTTTCTTTTAATAAAGCAAGTAAATCTAATTTAAACAAAAAATCAATCTTAACAACTCTTAAAATCTATGAAAATGCACTCATAAGCAAACTAAAAGTAAATTTACTCTAAGCAATCTTAACGAGGCCAAAACTAACAATGATTATTTCTAAGGTGTTTTACTTGATCACAATCAAATCAAGGACTAGCTTATTGCAGAATCAACAACTAGCCAAAACAAAATTCTAATCTTTTTGTTCTTTTTTTAAAATGGAAATCAATACTTTATAACAAGCAATTCGAAATTTGACCCAACACAACTCAAATGGCAAGTTGCACACAAAAGGAGACTTTACGACAGGCCAGACTTCTAAGAAGGTTGACTAACCAGAGATATCTAAGGCTGGACAACTTTCTAATAGCAAAGTCACTACAAAGCCTTTCCAAAAATCAAACCCTAGGTCAAAACTTCGTTGAAAACCACTAAAACACTCAAAGCTCACAAAACTAGTTTAGGTGAAAATTCTTGACATGGTACTAAAGGATCTGGGCGGAAAACGCTAAGGAAAAACAAAATCTAAAAGCAATTTAAAGTAAAAATGGAATTTTCTCAAGTTTTACAGGAAGACGCAGGCAACCCGTTGTCACAGGTGCGGCCCCGCTCTGTGCAGACGGCAACAGCGCGTCCAAAGACGCACTGTGCAGTACTAAGAGGGTGCGTCCATCTGGAAAAATGAAGAAAAACCAAATCTAACTAAATCTAAAGCTAAGCCACCCAAATACTAATTCGCACAGTCAAAAACCAGAAAACAAAAATGATTTTCTCAAAGCAAAGTTCATATAAAGGAAAAGACTCTCTCATTAATGGATTCCCCAGTGGAGTCGCCAATTTGTCACACGGAATCTGTCAAGGGTGCGGACACGACTGACCTTCCTAGAAGTCTAAGACATTCTAATGACAAACAAGACAAAAGGAGTGATCTTTCTCTAAATACACCTTTTATAACATGAAAACTACAAGTGTTTAGGCTTACCTTATTCCAAAACGCTGTTGTTGAAGTCCGTTCTTGACGATCCGGATGAGCTCCTCCTTCAAGTCAATTCCTGCAACCACAAACAATCAAACAATTACCAAGCACTTGCATTTCATATAATAAAACATATATCCAACATGCAGACCAAGGAACACATGAAATAACTCATTAACATAAGCTATTGAGAAAAATAAACCAGTTTGTATTAATAACGAAACAAAGAAACTCTTACAACCTGGCCTTGGTGTTGTGCAAGTTCCTCCCAGGGTCCATCAAGGGTTTTCCTCTACTTTGACAAAGCTCACCCTCTCCCAAGTAGAATCAAGTGAAGACAATCTCTCCTCACAAAGGCTCTAATGGAACACCTAAATCCTGCAGCATTTACCCAAAAAAAATGTATAGCTCCAACCTCCTCTCCTCCTGGCTCAATGCCTTTATTTATAGTGCTGTAAAGAGGTTATTCTGGTCCACCATCAATGGGATCATCCCCCTCTTTGGGTGGGATAGCTCCCTTATTGATGGGATAAGATTCCCCTTAATAGAGATACATGAACCAACTGGAGGCGCATCCATTTCATCAAACCGACCTCTAGAATGTTCTAGAAGTAACCACAAGTAACTTTTTCAAGATAAAACTCGCGCATTTTGTCTTTTACAGAGGGACGCACCTGTCCCTTTACATACAGAGCGTCCATGGACGCAGTTTTTGTGAACATGGTCAGCGTCCCCGCAGGTAAGGCTAGAGAGAACCTGCGACCCCAGAGATAAACATAGTTTTTACAAGACTTTCTCTCTTCTTTGAGTTTGAGATGGATAACAGAGGCATGAGACTTGCCTAAGAGGGTAGCATGACTGTTGATTTGAGCCATACTAACTGTAAGTAGTCAAGGTGACATTTTTTAGTGTAACATAATTGTTCTGAACTTCCAAACTTGGTGAACACAAAGAATATGGAAAACTTACATTTTGCAAAGGATCTTTCTAGGTATGACTCCTCCAATAATTAAGCAATATGATCATGCAAAACAAATGGATGATGTGAAAAGGAATGATTTTAAAATTGCACGATCATCTAATGAGGATTCCTGTGAGATGAAGTACTCTCTTGATCATGATTTAGACTAGAATCAAGACTAAGAGAACCTAACATAACCATCAACACAGGTGAAAGTGTATCAATATATTTTGATAGTTCCAAGACATCACAAGGTCGATCATTACAAAATGGTGGCTTAGAAAAATCAATAGTAGAAAATATAGAGTCGTGACTAGATGATTCGATGAATAGATCATGATATCCATAATAAAAAAATCCATCAATAGGAACAAAAGGATCCTCATGGTCTGATGAATCATAGAGGGGGGAGATTGAAAACAAAAAAATCACCCTCTATTTCTTCACAATGATCGGATGATGGATGGGAAATATTAGAAAGAGAAGACTTTCCCTCTCCAAGTTCAGATGTAAGGCTGACATTCCACGAGTCCTGACTGTGATCGGAATTAACATCATCAGAAACTCATTATTTGAAAGATACAACAGGTATGACAGAATCGTGGAAGATGTCAGGATAATGAGGGAGAGTAGAAAAAGGAGAAATGCAAACTTGGATCACAAATTCTTGTTCAGAAATGGAATCCCACACATAATCATTGTGAATGATATTACAATTTTGATAGACAATAATAACTCCATCCTGAATTTTATCCTCATGAACATTATAAGAAACACTTGAAATAGGTGGATATGACAACACACAATTAGGATGACCAAAGAAACCAAATGATCGAGGACAAGGAGAAAGATCATCACTAAAAACATCAGATCCACAGTCTAAACTTGCATTTAAATTTTGAATATGTGGGGTGGGAGAAGATGGTGGTAGGTCAACGGATGGACTGTCAAGTTCTCCAACCTCAACTTGTGCAAATGGATCTATTTGATAAGAGTAACACAAAGGGCCACTTGGAGCAACTTCCTTTGTCGTAGATTTGAGAGCTCCATAACCAATGTATGTTGGAAGACTTTCAAAAGATTCATATTCTATTGGATTCATTGAAATATGAATAAGGAATTCAAACTTCTCTTTCATGAAATCCCAATCAATATCATCTTCAGAAAATTCATGACAAAAATGATTGAAGCGATTGTGAAAATCATTAAGAGATACATCAAGCACTTTTCTTAAATGCATGATTTTTTTATAAACAGATTTATAATCATACCTATTAAAGGAAAGGTAGATCTCCTTGAGAATATGTTCAAAAGAGTGAATAGAAGTTGTTGGAAATGTGTAATACCATTCCTTAATTTGTGGTTCCAATGTGAGAATGAACAACCTACAAGCAGTATCATCAAGTGAATATCATGATGAGTTCAAAATTCAAGAAAGTGATCGGTGTGCTCAAGAATGATTTTTCCACCCTCGCCATCAAACATTAGATTTGAGAAGTCATTCATTATCCCCTTGTGCACTTTCATATCTGCAACTCTAGAAAAACATTTTGGGGTTAAGATATGGGAAGAATCCATTAAAAGATAGGAAAGCTCACAACAGACTTCATGGGATCAACTTGTCACCTGGTCCTCCTTCTAGTACTAGAAAATTTGGTGGTGCTAGACCTACCAACATTCATGAGGCATCCCTGATGTGAAGTCTCAATTAAAACTCACACCGTTTGGAATAGAAGACCCCAATGGAATACGACTTGGTTGTCAAAATAGTGGGTATTAATGTTATGCATTGGTTGTGATAATGCATATAATGATGTAGTTGTGACTTTTGTAAAACAAGTGTTTAGCTTTATTATGGTTCAAGTGCAATGCATGAAATTTTCTAACATGATGAAGGGAAAATGAGTGAGCCCCTCAAAAGCATCTAATAGTGTGCAGCTTGAAAGGAACACATGAGCATAAAAGGCATCAGAATTTAGATTGTAAAATAAGTCACAAGTTAACCATGATGGAAATCTACAACAACACACTTTCAACATGATTCATACTAATGAAAACGAAATAGTTCATAAGTATTAGAGTAAATGGAATAACATATATTGCAATCACAACAAGAATAGTCCTCCTATATTTACAACATATGCATGAAAATTTTCATGCTATCAGCTTTATTAAAGTGAAAGTCCCAAGCATACATATACAATTGGCGAACCACTAGTCCCAATAGTGAAACATGAAGCCAACACTTGCTCCTCCAAAGAAAGTTACTCCCTTTATGCTACAGAGAAGCAAAAGCTCTCAACAAAACTCTCAAGCTTCTACTCCTAAACCAAAATCATGACCAAAAGCCCCTTAAATGACTAATGATGGTATATTTATAAAAAAATGGGTGACTATTCATCTCCCTTTGTAAATATTTGACTTCCTTCATGAATTTTTGACTTCCCTCTGTTGAAAAAGAAACCCAAATAATGAAGAAAACAATAAAGCAATAACTGAATAACAATTGAATAGCCAAGACATGAAACTGAATGAATTAATAGGAACTTTTATTGAACAATGATTCTCTGTGTTTTATTTCATGGGCATTTGATAGTTTTATATCACCAACTATCGTTACATAACTAATTATTTGGTATACAACTGTTTATTTACATTTACCTAAAGTTACTAATTCGTTTTCAAACTAACAAACTCCACCTTGACAATAATTTTCCCATTCATCATCTTTCCTGCAAGCCAAGAGAAGCTAAACACCACCGCAGCTTCTCTACTGTAACCGACTTTGTGAATATGTCTGCACAATTTTCTCGTGTATGGACCTTTTTAAGAGCTACTTTTCCGCCATCGATCACATGTCTCAGAAAATGATACCTTACATCAATGTGCTTGGTTCTGCTGTGATAGGCAGGGTTTGTAGCCAAGTGAATAGCACTTTGACTGTGACAAAGTACATTCACTCTCTCCTGCATTCTTCCAATTTCATCGAGCAGACCTTTTAACTAGATTGCTTCTTTACTAGCATCTGAAGCAGCAATATATTCGGCTTCGGTAGTCGACAATGCAACCGTGTCTTGAAGCTTTGACATCCAACTAATTGCTCCACCTGCAAGAGTAAAGACGTAACCTATAGTAGATCTTCTTTTGTCCAAATCACCAGCATAGTCAGCATCTACATATCTGCAGACTGATCCTTCACTACCATTAAAGACGATGCAATGATCACTTGTGCCTCTTAGATATCGAAGCACCCATTTCACTGCTTGCAAATGTTCTTTACCTGGATGTGCCATGAACCTGCTGACAACTCCAACTGCATGTGAAATGTCAGGTCTTGTAGATACCATCGCATACATTAAGTTGCCTACCGCATTTGCATATGGTACATGAGACATATACTGCTTTTCTTCATCAGCTCTAGGACTCAAAACCGAAGAAAGCTTAAAATGGGAAGCTAGAGGAACATTAACAGGTTTCACATTATTCATAGAGAACTTTTCAAGTACCTTCTCCACTACTTCTGCTGTGATAACCATAACTTACCATTTTTCCTGTCTCTGTGTATCTCCATGCCCAAGATATGTTTTGCTGCTCCAAGATCCTTCATATCAAACGTCCTAGAGAGTTGATCCTTTAACCTGTTGATTTCTTCCATGCTTTTGCTTGCAATAAGCATATCGTCAACATACAAAGCTAAGATAATGAATATGCCATTGAAACTTTTGAAGTACACACAATGATCATAGTCACTTCTTATAAAGTTCTGGCTCACCATGAAGGAATCAAAGTTCTTGTACCATTGTCTGGGAGACTGCCTCAGACCATACAATGATTTCCTGAGCTTGCAAACTAATCTTCTGTTGCGACCTCGTACAAAACCTTTTGGTTGTTCCATATATATCTCTTCATTCAAATCACCATGTAGAAAAGTTGTTTTAACATCTAACTATTCTAACTCAAGATTAAGCAACCCAGTTAGTGCCAACACATACGTATAGAAACAAGTTTTACAACTGGAGAAAAAATCTCATGAAAGTCTATACCTTCAACCTGAGAATACCCTTTCGCTACCAGTCACGCCTTATACCTTTCAATACTACCATCAACTTTCTGTTTCAGCCTGAAGACCCATTTACATCCAACAACACTTCTCCCTTCAAGAAGCTCTACAAGATCCCAGGTATTGTTCTTGGCTAAGGAGTCCATTTCTTCTTCCATAGCCATTCTCCATTTCTCACTATCTGTATCATCTACTGCTTCCTGATAACAAGAAGGTTCCCCATCTTCAGTAATCAAAGCAAAAGATGAAGCAAAATCTTCATACCTTTTGGGAGTTTTCCTTTCCCTTGTAGACCTTCTCAGAGCGATTGGTTGCTAAACTGGTTCAGAAGCTTCAACAACTTCCTTTGTGTATTCAACACCTTTTTCTCCAGAAGTTTCTCCTTCCTTCCGACTGTCACCAAAAGGTCTAGCCTCCAACTGAACTCGTTGACTCGGCGATACCTGTTCCTATTCAATTCTTTCAACATTTTATTTTAACAAAGAGGATTCATCAAATGTTACATCTCTACTAATGACTATCTTCCGCAATGTAGGATCCCACAACCTATATCGTTTCGCTGCATAGTCATACCCAACAAAGACATAACATTTCGACTTTGGATCTAATTTTGAACGTTGATTCTTCGGAATAAGAGAATAAGCATCACAGCCAAATATCCTCAAATGTGAATAGTCACAAGACTGACCTGTCCAAACTTCTTCAGGAATTTTACAATCAATTGCTACTGAAGGTGACCTGTTAACTAAATAACAAGTAGTAGATATTGCTTCTGCCCACAACTCTTTTTTCAAGTTAGCATTGCTAATCATGCTTCTGGCTCTTTCCGTAAGAGTTCGATTCATACGCTCAGCAACACCATTTTTCTAAGGAGTATAAACAACAGTTTTGTGTATAACAATGCCCTCATCCTTAAAGTATTGTTCAAATTCAACAGAAGTGAACTCACCACCATTGTCAATTCTTAGAAACTTAATAGATTTGCCTGTTCTTTTCTCTACCATTACTTTAAATTGTTTAAAGACATTTAATACATCAGCTTTCCTTTTTATCATATAGATCCAAACTTTACGGGAGTAATCATCAATGAACGTTAAAAAATACAATGCACCTCCATATGACACAATAGGGGAAGGCCCCCACAGATCAGAATGAATGTAGTCTAAAACATCTTTACTATTACGATTTCCAACTTTAAATCTCTGTTTACACTGTTTTCCATACACACAATGTTTACAGAAATCTAAATTCAAGGATTTCAGACTGGGAAGAGATTTACATTTCATCAGTATATGAAGACCTTTCTTGCTCATATGACCCAAACGCTGATGCCATAGACGAGTACTTGCTTCTTCCTTTTCTGACGCAACCGCTGCTTCACTGACCTGAGTACTTCCTTTTAACTTGTAAAGATTTCCGACCTTTTCTGCCTTCATAACCATAAGGGCTCCTTTGAAGACTTTCAAGACGCCATCCTGATGTGTAAACTTATAACCATCTGAATCCAACACTCCCAAAGAGATTAAATTTTTCTTCAAATCAGGTACATGTCTAACACTAGTTAATGTCCTAACACTGTTATCATACATCTTAATCCTGATATCTACCATCCCAATAGTCTAACATGACATATTGTTACCCATAAACATAGAACTACCATTTACATTTTCATACGAAGTAAACCAATTTCTATGTGGGCACATGTGATGTGAAGCACCAGAGTCTAATAGCCAGCTATCAAAACTCTGAGAGACATTACATTCAGGTGAAGTTTCATCTATCATACACAATTCTTCAGTAGATAAAACTCCGTCTATCATACCTGAATCGACCTGATTTGCTTCGTTCTTCGGGTTTTTAGATTCCTTCCGTTTCCAACAGTCCTTCTTCAAGTGTCTAACTTTACCGCAGTTCCAACATTTTGCCTTACACTTCTTGCCCTTCGATTTCGACCTGGAAGACCCCCTTGGTTTTTCTCCTCTTTCCTTTGAGCGTCCTCTAGCGATCATGGCTTCTGATGTAGCTGTTTCGGTGATGGATTCCCTTCGTACTTCTTCAGACGGAAGAGCTCCCACGACTGATTCAAACTTCAAAGAATCAGCAGAGTTGAAGCTGATTGAAGTTACGAAGTGATCCCATGATTCAGGCAGAGAACACAGCAAGGTTATGGCTTTATCTTCTTCCTGTATTTTGACATCCATATCTGTTAATTGACAAATTAGTGTATTAAAAACATTCAAATGTTCTGCAACGTTTGAACCTTCTTTCATTCGAAGACTGTATAACTATCGTTTTAGATAAATTCTGTTGGTTAATTATTTTGTCATATAGAGTTTTTCAAGTTTTTCCCACAATCCTGACGTCGTAGTCTCTTCAACAATGTTGAAGAGAACTTCATCTGCCAGGCATAAGTGGATGGTACTGAGAGCTCGGGCATCCAAGTCCTCCCATTCTGAAGTAGTCATGGTTGCAGGTTTCTTAGTTACCCCATCCAATGCCTTGTGCAACCCTTGTTGCACAAGCAGATCCTTAACCTTCAGTTTCCAAAGAGCAAAATTTCTCTTTCGAGTGAATTTCTCCACCTCGAATTTGGCATTCGACATATTGGCCATTTTTCCTCCTTCCTAGTGTTTCAATCTTTCTATATATAATTTTGTAAAAAGAAATAATTCCCCAATTCAACAGTTTTTAAAAAAATTTCAAATCCTTTGTTTGTTGTTTCTTCAAAAAACTATATGAAATCTTTCCTTCAATTCACATTAAAAAAAAACCTCCTTTTACAAATTTCTGGGAAACTTCTAGGAAAAATAAATTACCCGGATCTACATATATTCGTAATACTTCAGCTTTCTTGCAGCAGATGGCTGATGGTAGATAATTCTACAGGCAAGCAAGAGGTCCACGGCGAGCTGCAGTCAACGCTTCATGCTCTGCTCATGCAGTGGCGTTCCTCTTCATGCTGCAGTCAATCACCCAACTCCGCCAGACTATGACAGACTTCGCTAGACTCGGGTTTCACGCTCAGGCAGAGGGGGTTTCACGCTCACGCAGAGAGCAAAAAAAAAAACTCTGGCAACACACGCAGGTTTTAGCCTCTTGTCAGCGTAGGTGGGTCTTCACATGCTCACGCGGACAGGAAATATCTTCACGCAGCAAATCTCACGCAGGTCTTGTCTTCTGAGCGCAGGTCACGCCGGCTCTTACAGCGCAGGTTGAAACAACATCACGCCTTCACGTCCATTCACTCAGAACGCCGACAGCACCAATTCTTTACGCCTAGGCTCACCGCCCTCGGAGCTCTGATACCAATTGTTGAAAAAGAAACCCAAATAATGAAGAAAACAATAAAGCAATAACTGAATAACAACTGAATAGCCAAGACACGAAACTGAATGAATTAATAGGAACTTTTATTGAACAATGATTCTCCGTGTTTTTATTTCATGGGCATTCGATAGTTTTATATCACCAACTATCGTTACATAACTAATTATTCTGTATACAACTGTCTATTTACATTTACCTAACGTTACTAATTCGTTGTCAAACTAACACCTTCAACCATGACATTTTGAATTCATTACAAAAGGACACTTCACATTCCACAATCAACACCTAGAATTTCACTTACAGTTAATTACAAAAACATATTACAATATCACTCATAACCATGTAATACCAAATTGGGTAGAGTCAAATAGAAATCCTAATAAGACAAGACATGTTAATATTGAGTTGGGCAAAACTCCAGCTCATCCACTTCAACTTGTATTTGCTTGGTCACATAGTGGTGCCAAGGTTTGTATTATGCGATTACTTCCCCAAACTGTGCAATGGGATTAGGATGGAAGTAGACTCTAGCCTCCATTGCATTTGGGTAGACTGATTTCGAACCGATTTGAATTTCCTTCCTCAGCAGGAGAAACATGGTGTTCATATAAACAAGGCCACCAATGTACTTCTACATATTGTTCCAGTTCACCTCCAGATCTTCCTTGGTGGCAATCTACCTGATCTAGTCGAACCTCCTATCTGACTTGATTCCTATGCTTGGCTTCGATGAATGAGAAAAATGAAGGGATCTTAAGTGATTTCACCATGAAATACGTGTTATTTTATAATCGCTCATATGAGGCATGAATGTTGGTGATGAATGAGGTGACTTGTTTTTTGATCTAGATGATCATCTGAACTTATGCTTTCTCCAACCTTTCCTGCTACCATTTTTTATTTGACAATTCAAATGGTGCCCTATTTTGTTGAATTTACTACTCATGCATGACATCGATGGTTCTATGGAGATCCTTGAGGTATTTAGCATTATCCATGCACTTCTCCTACATTACGTGCAACTAAGAAACTTCTTTATGCATGGTGAAAATCTCCTCATAAAGGCTCTGCATTGTTTCTCCCATTATCAATACTTCACCAAGTTTGGTTGTCCTACATTCTTCTAGATATACCTATGCGGGAGTTTCTTTCTGGACCTATTATTAGAGTTGATCAATTTGTTTCCTTGTAGCCTATAAGTTATTTTCCATTTTCTTATTCTTGACCATGAGATACTTTGTATTTGACTTGGTAGCACCTACGTAGGCCAAGTTGGCTACAACAACGACTTCTAGATTTCTCATAGTATCTGTTATAATCACCCTTTCTCTAATGAATGTAGGAGATGTAAGATCGTCTAGAAAATGTTTCTTCCTTTCTTGTACAATATTCCTGAAGCTCATCATAATTTATATTATACATATTGATGGTTGGACCATCATAAAGAGGAACAATTTCCTCTTCTTCAATTGGAGCTTACTCTATTGTCAGAGGAGGGAGAGACTAAATGGTGACCCACTGAGTACTTGGCATAAGATCAACATATTGGCTTAGCAACTCTAGTTCCACCTACACGTCTTGAATCAAAATCAACTCTTTGATTTCTTGAGCAGGTTCCTTCTCTTGTAGTTGGTTTCTCTCCTCTTCTAGTAGTCAGTTCTGATCTTTTTCTTCACTCACTTTCTATGCTACTTCTCCTTCTTAATTTCTCCACCTTACTTCTTCTTCTTGTTTCTACCTTTCTTCTTCCAATCATTTCTTCTCTTGTTATTCCATCTACTTCATCTCTTCTTCTTTCTTCTTCTATTTCCTCCTCTTTTCTACTGCTATCCTCACTTTCAAGATGATTGGATCTGCTTTCATCTTGTGCCTTTGCTTTTATAGTATACCATGTGAAACTTTCCTCTTTCCCTTCTTGTGCATTGAGTTTCACATTTTTGCTAGTTATTCATTTGGAGTGATTTATTTTTTAGGAGTAACTTGTGATTCTCCTGTGAAGCTGGCTAGTTTGTGGGACTTGGAGGCATTGTAACAATTCCTCATCTCTTCCTCCTCAGGCCTATAAAATTTCTTGCTTTTCCATTGTAAATGAATCCTCACACAATCTTGTTTGCAAACATGCATATGATCATATAGATTGAAGTCCAAATGATCGAATGTGAATTTATCTATCTCGCTTCCTTCAGTGTCTACGACCTTTAAATTCTTGATCTTGTACAATCTAATTTGGAAAGGAGGAATGGGCCAAGGTTCCTTCTTCTTCCTATGGAAAACTCTTGCTAACCCTGTGGAAAGATGATAAGTAACTTCTTGCATGACCAACTTGTTGGGGGAATAGCTCGTCAGAAGATGTGGAGACTTCTAACCACCAAACAATCTGAAAAAAGTACCATCCGGTGGGGCAAACAAATCTGCTAATTCTGAGACTACTTCCATTGCCCCATGGAACATGCAAGGTGCCTCTTCCTCAAATATTAACCTCTAAAATGGAATCATGAAGTGATTAGTCAGTTTTTCAATTACTCCTTGGTAACTGTGCTCTAAAAGAAGCTTCCACTAAATGTGTACAATAGTTTCTCTTGGTGACCAGGTCCAATTCATGCCAAGAAATGAATTCTAAGAGCATATTGCATCCAATAAGTAAGAAAACATGTAGAATCTAGCTTTCTTACCCTTGGGAGGGTTCTTAGCATTATTCACATGAATTCTCAACTATTGAGCCAACAATTTTGACGAGTTGAATGGTTTTCCTTCATTCATAAGCTAATTACGCTAGAATTCCAAGCCTTCTAGAAATGTCTCAGTACTGCTTTGGCCATAGATCTAACAACATAAGAATATCAAGTACCTATAAGCCATCCTGAGAGATTTGGTCTTGTAAGTGGAATTTGGAAGTCTCCTTCACCCAACTTTTGATGATATCCTTTGTGCTCAAGTAACTAGTGACCACATAAAAGTGGGAATCCATGAGTTATTATAGCATTGATAAATGATACATAAGTTGGTAATTAGGCATCAGGAAAGAGGCAAGCCTTTGTCCAATAACATTACTAAGAGTCATGGCATTGTTCTCCATATGAGATACTATCCGACTGACAATGTCTGAACATGGAAAAATTGGGTACCTGCATGTAATTTTGTGTAATCATGACCTTTAGACATTGATTTAAACTTGTTGGTCTTCAAGATTTGCTTTGAATCTTTTTGCTGAGAATACCTCATTCAACTTATTCAATGTATTATCTAACTCTTTCTCTATAAATAACTGAGTGTCTGAAAGAAATGGAAAATTCACAGGAGTACTCTCAACTGCCTCCCTATTGCTGCTTTGTAGTGCCCTTTGAGACAAATATCTTGGTAGCCATAGTGACAGTAAATGATCAAGGGAAGTGCTCAAAAACTGCAGTAATGTAGGAGAAAAATTCACTCATGGAAAACATAAATTAGCTTGTGAAAAATGACTCACAAAGAAAGATCAAGGTAGAAACCACAACAATGAGAGGGAAAAATGTGTAATTCCTTGACTTAATGGAGAGACTGGACTCATGAACCCCACATTGTGTAGTCTCAGTAGTCAAGGGAAACACCCGAGGCTTGATTATATGCAATGCATAGTCTCAGCCTCAAAATATTGCAAGAGAGACTACACATTGTGTAGTCTCAATTTCCAATGATGAGGCTTGATCCCTGGAACTGCACAACTCACAATTGGGAAAGCCAAGTATTATGCATTACATATTCTTTAAGGTCGAGCATGAGGCTCGAGCCTTAGCATTGTGAAATGCATAGTTGAACATGGGAACTACTAGCCAAGTAAGGGGAAGATCTTCTAGGGAAGAGGATGGGTGAGTGGCAGATATGAGTGATAATGTAAGTAAGATTTTGGATATGATTAAGGAATAATATATTAGTGAAAATAAGTTGTATAATATCCACATACAAAAGGAAAAATAAGTATGCATGGGGAGTCATTGAAATGATTACCACTAATGGGTAAAAAGAAGAAGCTCATGTAACAGTTGTAAAAAGGAAAATCACGAAACAAACCAACACTTGTAAAAGCTAATATAAGATAAAACACTAACAATTATGAAAATAAATAAGAGAAACAACACTCACAGAAAAAAAAAATGATAAAAAGTGACAGAAAAAGCAACAAAAGACAACAAAAGCAAAACTCACTCGGAAAAGCACTGCAGACTCCAACAAAGGTTCCTTGATCTCCTTAGGAAGGATATAGCTCTAAGGTCAACTGTACAAATGAGATATAGGGTTGGCTATTATATAGATCTAGGTTGGTTAGGGTTTATGATGCACATGGATAAAATCAAGGAAAAAGTGGCACTTGGCGGAAGTAAAAAATAACAACTTGTGCCACTCTTCAAGAAATTATTTATCCACTTCTCGATTACTATGGATTTCATTTTTTCATTTTTCTTTTTGTCTTTTTCAATAAACTAGCCATTCACACTGCTAAGAAGGATTGCACTATTTCCATCCACAAGCAACTTTGAAGCTCCTTGTTTCACTAAATTACACAATTTCTAAGGGCATGGGTAAGTTTTTACACAATTTATGAGCTCAAGGCTAGTCTGCCTCTCAAGATTACACAGTTTCTCATCTCAAGGATGGCCTACCTCTCTGGATTATGTAGTTTCTGAGGGGAAGACTAAAAAATATGCAAGGTCAAGGCAAGATATGGCTTACATTTGAAAATGTTATGGTTGGGATCAAAATAATACATCACAATCATTACATGGAAATATAAGTCTTTAGGATAGCATGAATACTTGACAATAGTGAATGACGAGCTCCTTTGGCCAAAAGGGAGGCTCCAAAATCTAAGCATGGAATTTTTTTTGGAGGATGGTTGTAAAAGCTACAACATAACTATAACAGAGTTATAGCCTTCGGGCCTGAGTCTCACCTTCCCATCCATGAAAATCATCTCAAACCCCTTTCCCACAATCGAAATGGATAACAAGTTGTATTAAGCTATAGTACCCATAATACATCTTGAAATATCAAAAACCAACTGGACTCCATCCTGAATGACACAATGCTTGATCCTTTAATCGCCTTTTCACCATTTTCTCCAATTATAATGTGCAACATTAAGTGCCATTTATTTAGAGTGTTTAACACTTCAAAAAAACCTGGGATATGCTTCAATGCTCCATTGTCAATGTACCATGCAGCCTTATCAATAATACTCTCACTAGAATGAGAAAATAGGGAAAAAGTTTCATCTTCCAACATGAGAGGTCATCCAACATGGAGGATGTAACAACATTAGCTATCTCCATTCCCCTCTTCCTCCATGGACACTTGCTCAAATAATGACCATATTTTCCATAGTTATAACACTTCATCGTACTCAAATCCTTATTTTCCTTTCCATTCATCCTCCCTACAAGAATTATATTATCATCGGAAGTATTTTTCTTCTTATGAATGTCCTTATCTTGTAGTTCGTGTTGAACGAAGTCATCCCATAACTTGTTCCTCTCTAGTAGCTTCTCTCAAGCGATAATACCTTTGATGAAGGGTTTTCATTCATCGGTAAACCCTTTCAAATTTGTCCTCAGTAGCTCAGGATCTGACACAATTTCACCAATGGAAGAAAGCTCATCTCAAACCTGAGAAAGTATCGATAGATATGATGCTACTCCTTATCGCTCCAATATCTTGGTGCTCTTCAAATTATCTCTCAATACCAATACTAAATTCTCATTATTATTCTAGAATAGATCTTGAATATCTTTCCACATCTCATGCGCAGTGTTATTCTTCAAGAGATGAGGTATCAAGTGATCTTTGACACCATCTAGGATTATCAACCTTTCATTCGTATCGAACCTTTCATAGACTTCCAACTCCTTTGGTTCGGTCAGTTTCTTCATCTCCTTGTTAGAAATCTCCCAGAACTTGTTCACCATTAAGACAAACTTGATGCTTTCCTTCCAAGGACTTTGGTTAGATAGGCCATCCAACCTATCCTCATATTGTAGACCAATTGATTAATTCAATATTTCTATTAGTATTTAAAAAGCAATGGAACCAACTCCCTCTTTAGGTATACATTCATGTGCACAATCTAATTCAGTGGCTCTTTAACATAGCTCATGTCATGTTTATTTTTCCATGACACTTAAGAATTTGGTTTGATTCTAAGATCACGATCACAAACATACTCAAATGCCAAAAAACAATAATTTTTCATAGTAGAATAACACATAACAATGAATCAACTAGCACACAAGGTAACTATAAACCCATAGCCGATTATATATAGAATTTAATACAAAAATATTAGGGATATTATACGAGAGATCATGACCCTTACAATAACCTTGATAAATAATGACTAGGGCTTGATATAAAAAACTATGATCACCAACCTTTCCGTGAACAAAGTACACTTAACTTAATTGTTGATGTAGTGCTCCATAACCCTTTCAGTCCATGTACCTTGAACACATATCACAGGTACCTTTCCTCTTCTTCTGCTACTCACAAGTCTTCTCGAACTCCTGAAATACTTATATCTTCATTTTCCATAAACCTCTTTCAATCACTCTTGGCTGCTCAAAGATGGCTAAACATAGGCCAACTTCACACAATGTCTTTTGATCGTCCAAAAGGTCAATGTCATTAGGTCTTCAACTTCTACCCCCTATTTTTCCTTTTCTCCTAAAAGACACCAACACATAGGGTCTTCAGTACTACAAGCTTATCTCTGATATGCTCCTTCAAATCATAGAACTAGGGAAAATAAACAATATGACCACTAACTTCTTCTCTTCCAAAAGATCAATTCTTAAGGACTTCAATTATGTCCCCACACTATCAATATGTTTCTCAAATAATGATAAGAATTAGGGGCTCGAAAATGACCCCCTTAACTCTCACAAGCCTACTCCTTGTTAACAATATGAGAAAATCATAAAATTCTTGTTCAGATATAGTTATGAAATTCCCCTTAAAAATGAAAGCATCCCCACAATCATCAATAACAAGACACATCTACATGCCTTTCAAGAGCCTCAAATTCTTTCCTAAATTTCTCATCCTCTTTGCAACTGTAAGTCTGCTGCATTTTTACCTTTTTAGAATCCTCTATAGTCACCATAAGATGCCCTAACTAGTGGCCAATACAGACCATACCCACTTGCAATTACCCCAATCCTGCACCCTTTAGACCTAGATATTATCATGAGGGAATTAGACCCTTAAACCAACACTCATACAAGGAACATTCCAACTATTTTAAGGGATTTGTCCCTCCTTGATCCACTATCATTAGCTTATTCCTAATCATATAACTAACCCAATGGCATATGTGCAAAATTCCAATGCAAAACCTCATCCAGGATGCATAGACAATGTGCTCTTAAACACAAAGCATGCATGACCTCATCTTTAGAAAATGTATCACAAATCAACCACACCATACACCCCTTACAATTGTGTCCTTTTCTTCTAAGATTAGATATCCGTATATAATATTTTCTCAAATATGATTTATTTCCTTAGATGTTATCCATTGAACTCATTATTTTCTCTACGTATATCAATCTTGATGAAGTTTTTTGGCCCACAAGGGTGACTACTACAACCAAACCAACTTGATTTTAAGTTCTTAAGCATAATAACATAAGAGATAAAAAAAAAAATTATCGACATTTGACCACACCATTAAAGCCATAGTTTTCAATTAGACCTTTAAGGGTACCCCTTATTCTCTTAATGACCAAACCATGAAAATATCCACTTGGTTTTGTGACCACAACTTTGGGTGAAAAGCCACTGCTTGGGTATGCTTGCCTAGAAATCCCATATGGGTAAAATGTCTCCCAAACCTTGTAGCCTAGGGTGTGTGAGTACCTCCCAAGCTACACAAATCAATAGTCCCTCTTAGTGATGGAGGTACTTCCACCACTTGGAAGTATCTTGTCATCATCGTAACTAGCAAAACTAGCCCAAATTTTGGCATTCACCACTACAACATATGATATCTAGTGAAAGAAACTTGTCCTTCTTCCTCTTATTTCCTAGTATTCCTTCATTCCATCTAACTTTTCCCTCTTTCCGGCTGTAGAAGTTCCCTTACTCCCCACTAACGATGCACTCTTCTTGGGTTACAAACTTTCCCTCTTAACCTGCATACTCCAAGTAGAAATTGGCTCCCTATGAACCTTAGAAACCAACTACTTATCATGATCTATAGGCTTTCTTGTTAGCTCCTATAGATAATTCTCCCCAACTCCAATGAAACTTCAAGCAAAGTTAGAGGCTCTTGGCCAGAGTCTCACTTTCTCATCCTAGAAAATTATCTCAAGCCCTTTTTCCTTGATCATTGAGATAGACAACACATTTATTTGATCTCTGGTACCCACAATAAGTCTCGAACTCTCAAAAACTGAGTCAAATGCATCATAAAGAGGTGAATACATAATCCTATATTCACCTTTTGACTCTTGTCACCGACCATCATGTGCAACTTTGAGTCCCATTCAATTAGAGTCTCAAATACTTCACATGAATCTATCATATGCTTTGACACTTCACTATCCATTTACCATGTAGTCTCATTGATGATACTCTTGGTAAAATGAAGAACTATGGAAAATTCCTCATCCTCCAACTCCAAAGGTCATCCATCTCTGAGGATGTAGTAGAACTAGTTATCTCCTTTACCTTCTTCTTCTAATTATATCATTTCTTCTTTTGTGGACATGGTCAAATAATAATCATATTCACCAGAGTTATAACACTTCAGGTTACTCAAGTCCTTCTTTTCCTTTCCCTCCATCCTCCATATAGGAGCTACATCGTAATCAAAAATTTTCTTCTTCTTATGAAGGTCACCATCTCGTTGTTCCTCTTGAATGAAGTCATCCCACAACCTGTTGCAATATTGAAACTTCTGTCGAGAGATAATCCCTTTGATGAAGGACTTCCATTCCATGGTAAACCCTTTGAAAGTAGTCCTAACTAGCGTGGAATATGAAATATTGTCACTGATAGAAGAAAGCTTTTCTTGAACATGATAAATTCTCGTCAAATATTGGGCTACTCCTCCATCCAACATCTTGGTGCTCTTCAACTTATCTCTCAATACTAATGACCAATTCTTGTTCTTATTATGGAATCGACCTTGAATAGATTTACACATCTCATCGGAAGTGTTCTTCCTAGATATATGAGGTATCAAGTTATCTTTGACATCATCTAGGATGATAAAATTTTCCTTCATATTGAATTCTATATACACTTCTAACTCAGGTTCAATCAGTTTCTTGATATCCTTCCCATCAAAATGTAAATATTTTTTTCCATCAAGACCAACTTGATCCTTTCCTTCCAAGAAATTGTTGATAGGGTTGGAAATCCAATAACATATGGGGTATCCTTGGGATGAAGTCCAAACTAGACTTCACATTGTTTGGATTACGAACCCCATCCAGATAATAGGCCTGACCACCATTATTCTTAGATATTTTCTTTGGCTATAATTATCAACATAAGAGACTATGAAAAGAATCATTGAAACAATAAATTTGA
This sequence comes from Pinus tabuliformis, assembly GCA_031772625.1. NCBI lineage: Eukaryota > Viridiplantae > Streptophyta > Pinopsida > Pinales > Pinaceae > Pinus > Pinus tabuliformis. The sequence continues at coordinate 993,156,828 of CM062806.1, read as the reverse complement.
CACTGTGAGGCATAAAATTGTAACCTATATAAGGTACTTTCATGGATGAGAAAGAAAGGGTGAGCCTCTAGAAGAAAATTAATAGTACTATTCTAAAAAAGACACACAAGAACATAGAAGGAATCATTGATTAACCTACAAAATAGTTCACAAAATAGCAATGATCATACAAGAAAATAACAATGCACATTCAACAATATGCATACCAAAGCTAACAAAATATCTCATTTTATTTAGTATGTATGAACACAAACATATACCACAAACATTGAAATAATAGTGTTGCAACATCTACAATACATGCACAAAATTGCACCACTTTGAGAGCTTCATATATTAAGTGAAAGTTCCAAGATACACAATTACAATGATGTGGCACTAGCCCCAGTAGTGGAACATTATGTCACCACTTGCTCCTCAAAATAATTAGATTCTCTCCTATTCCAATCTAGAGAAGCCAAGGTGAAAAGTCCTTTTTCTTGAGCTATGAGGGTTTACATATAACAAAATCAAGTGAATCTTCACCTCCCTTATGACTCTTGAGATTCCATATGACTTTTCAAATTCCTATGTGACCTTTGAGACTCTTCATGACTCTAGGACTTTCTAGTGACTCTTCATCTTCCATGTGTGATCCTTGGGATTCCACATATTTTACATTTTCTCATTTTTGAAACTACAATATTACATTCCAAGAATAATGTGGAAAAATACATCAGACCAAACAAAACTCTTGTGTTGACACTTTAAATGACCATATTTTGGTGACTCTGGTATGAGAATTTATGGCAATATATTGATGTGAGGTTCCTTTCTCCGCTGCTATGTATTTAACTCTTGACGATTTATATAGGATGTATTCTTAATCTTTACCCTTCAAAGGGTCTGGATGAGTGTTGGAACCTTCTAATTCAACATAAGCTGCCATTTCTCCATCATTGTCCACAATTCCTTTATTCTCACATGATAGAATCTTTATGTCTGGTCTCTGTTAGGTTCCTATAATAATACGGATCATAATTTTGAATTAACTATGTTATGTCTTGTAATATTATACATAACTTTGCTTTTCTGTAAATTTTTTCCATATTAAAGATAAAAAATGTAAAGAGGGTATGTCCTAAAAGAAATGTCAAAGGACAAAATGAATAAGAAGAGATAAAACAAGTGAAAAAACATGAACCCCAAATAAAAACAGATCATGAAAGTGTGCAAATTCAAGTGCCACTACTTTTTACTTCACTATTCAAAATAATGGTTTTGTGTAGCTTGTCATAATGCCACAACCCATGATAGTCAAATAACTTAATCTTGACTAAATCATGCTTTAAATTTCATGTTTATAGATAGAGAATAAAGATCTGGCCAAACTATTTAACCTTGGAAGATCAGTAGTTAGGTAGAGGAATAAAAATGTGCTCATAAGCTTAATATGAGTCATTGGAAGTTATAAGGTTAGAATTAGATAGTTTACTTGTCAAAAGAAAAGGAAAGAAAGGGTCTACTAGTTTAAATGCACCCAATAAAGTGAAGAAAAAATGTTAGGATAAGCAAAGGGTAGGTACAAGAAATGTTGCAGAAGTACATGGTTGTTAAAGCATAAGGACATTTATCACGTTTAATCCTATGTTTCAGTGTGCAGGAGCAGTTATGAAAGTGAAAGGATGTTCACAAGTTGATTTGGTTAACTTCCCCTCATTTCATTTCCCCCCCACATACTTATTTACTAATTTCCCCATTTTCCCCTCATGTCTTATAAAAGTACCCTTTTCCCTTCATTTTGACCCTTACCCCTTGGTTTCACACATTTCCCTAGTAAATTACCCTCCAAAGGTCATTTCCCTACCCCAAACCCCTTTTCCCTAGTGTGAAACCCATTTACCATTGAAAAAATCATTTTCCCCTTATTAATTTCCCTATTTTATCTTAAAAACCCATAAAACCCCCCTTGTCCTAAGTTTAAATTCCCCCTCGACATTCCTTAATTAACTCCAACATACCATTTTCACCGAAAAAGCCCATAAAACCCCTTTATTCTAAGTTTTTTTCCCCTCCGTATTATTTAGTTAACTCCGCCATTCACATTTTTCCCGACATAAACTCATTTAACCCACCACCCTCAATGCAGTTAATAAACCCTGCCACATTTAAACCCTGGTCCCTCTTTATTAAACCCACTTATATTTAACCCCAATTTATTCAATAATTAATTATAGATAAGCGTAATTAATCCCCTAAGGCCCCATAAATATCCGCCCTTATTCCCTCCGTGCATTTCCACCGCGTGATAGCCGTTAGATCTTGCACCCCCAGATCTGATGGTGCGCATCTGATCCGGATTTAAGCAGGAACGCAATAGATTACAGAGATAACCATAAATACAGAGATGCGATAACCATAAAAACAGAGATGCAGCGGAAATAATACTTCATTTCACTAATGGAGAATACTGAAATATGCTTACAAATAGAAATGACCCAGCTAGGGCGATGGTAGCTTATCTCTGAGAAGAGATGTGTCGGCTACATGCCTCTGAACTGTTCCAAACTGTGTTACAATGAGGCTCGAGGGCCTATTTATAGTTGAGAAACAATGGAAAACCCTTCACATTCCAAAACCTAACCCTAGAAGATGAAAACGCCAAACTATGGGCCCCGTTTGGGTAAATTGGTACATCAACTTCCCGGGGTCGTAACTTTGGCATACGATCTCCGTTTTACGCGCATGATAGCCCGTTGAAAAGATCTTTCTGAGGACTATAACGCAAACAACGATTTTTTATCTAAAAAATCGCAGGGAACGGGATTTCCCAAAAAACATCGTTTAGGGCCTCAAAACGGCTCCTGAAGTTTAGGACCCGAAAACTGCTAAAAATAGTAAATTGTGCTATAATTAAGGAAACTGAAAATGTCAAGAGGGACAATGGTGGGGGTCTAGGTGGACTTGGCAGGTGGCCACCAATATCCACCTGGATCATTCCTCCCCCCTTAGGAAGCAATGGTCCCCATTGCGTTGAGTTCCTCCATGAGATGGGGAAAATTTTGCTGAACTTGGTCCCTGGTGAGCCACTTGCCATTGTGAAGGAGTTGGCCTGCTTTGACAACTCGATACAGTTGAATATTCTGTTGGCGAGTATTCTTGATCTGTGTGTCCATGATTCGATCAGTTGCAGCTTGTTCCATGCAATCTGGATTTAATTCTGTGGGGGTGAGCTGTTCTGCAATGTCGGATGTATCTAGCAATGGTGGAAAGTATGGCCGAAGGCGGTCCACATTGAACACTGGGTGCAGGCCAAGGAATGGGGGAATGCTGAGCTCAAATGCATTGTCTCCCATAGCCTTGGTAATGGTGTAGGGACCATGTCGAAGTGGTCTGAGTTTCTGATGGGTTCTGGTAAGGCGCTCCCTCTGCAGATGTAACCAAACTTTGTCGCCCACCTGAAACTTGTGTGGTACCCCTCCGGGTAACAAGAAGTTGTTCCTGTGTTCTGTCATGACTGTATCCCTCTGTTGCTGCTGCTGTGTGGAGGAACCCTTCGCGGGGGTCATGGATGTAGCAACGATCTTCCCCTTACTTTGGGAGCGAACCAGACAGAAAATAAATTTCCTAGTCTGTGAGATGAGCTTGTTGCCTTTCTTAGCAGTGATCAAAGAGGTGGCGGTAGGTGGGGCTACCTCCGGTATCCTGTATAATGAATTATCCAAAGAAATGATGACAGCGCGAGGCCTTGACTCATACACAGCATGTCGCCTCCACAAGTATGGCTGGCCTAATAGTACATCACAAACATCCAGAGTTGTAACATCACACAATACCTCGTCTGTGAAGGGCTTGATGCTGTAGGGAAGGCGGCACTGCTGGCGAACTTTGAGATCTCGTCCTTCGTGGAGCCAACCGATACTGTACGGCTGTGGGTGTGGTGTAGTTGGTAGGCCCAACTGCTTCACGACCTCTGCTGAAATGAGGTTCTTTTGGCTGCCACTGTCGACAATGAATTTCAGCGGCGAACCCTTCACCCATATCTGTGAGTGGAAAAGACGTTCCCCCTCCTCTGGATCTTCGGGCTCATTTTTCTGGATCTTGGCAGTAGCAACAGTGGCGCTGGGATCCGCATCAATAATCTGCTTCCCTTTGTCATTCCCCTTGTCAGGTTCTGACTCAGAGTCGGAACATGCATCTGATTCAGAAGCCTTCAACTCGGCCACCAGCGACTGCTTGGTCCGACACTCACTTGTGTTATGAGTGGGACTCTTGTGGAACTCACACCACTTTCCTGTGTCCTTCTTCGGCTTCGTGGTGTTGTTCTTTTCTTGCGGCTTCGACGGGTTGTCTTGGGTCACCCCGCCTTGGCTTTGTCCTTTGGGCTTTGGATTTGCAGATCCAAAGTCTCGCTTCTTCTGTTTGAACTTTTGCTCGATTTTGACAGCGTATCGGTATGCTGTGCCGAGTGAGGAGATGTTCAAGAACTCCATCTCTTCCTGGATGTATCTGTGTAGGCAGCCGCGGTATTTGAGTACCAGATGCAGCTCAGAATCTTTGATACCCAACTGTGTGCGAAGGGTATGAAAAATGTTTGTGAACTCCGGCACATCTTGGTCTCGTCCCTGCCGCAGTGTGGTCCATTTGATGTATTTGTCCTCATAGCTTCCGACGGGGTAGTACTGCTCCTTGATGGCATCCCGAAAGTCATTCCAAGTGGGTGCGGTTGAAAATAGTGAGCCTGTACTTTCATCCTTCTGCTCGCAATAGGTTTCCCACCAGTCCTTGACGTGGGGGGCTGCTTTGAGAAGAGCGAAAACAATCTTCTCCCGACTTGAAAATTCGTGAACAGAAAAATACCCATCTAGCAGATTTAACCATTTATCTACGGCATCTGCGTCTATTTGACCCTCGAAGATGGGGATTTCAAAATTAACTTGTACCTTAAACGGTGTGGCGTTTCCAGAGTAGCTGTTGGAAGCCGATGCGTCGCCTCTGGGTAGCCGCTGAAGGATCTGCGCAAAGCTATCCATCATCGCGTTCCTTTGCCGCTCGAGCGCTTCCTCGAGCAAGATTTTGATAGGATCTCCTGCCCCCTCGTCTTTCTTCTCATCCGCCATGGGAGGCCGTCGAGATTTGCGAGGTTGGTCTTGCAAAGGTTCGACCAGTTCAAGACCTAACTCCTTATATCCCGACCTCGTTGGGGACATGCAAAGAAAAACCGAGAAAAAGCAGACCGCTCTGATACCACTGATCCGGATTTAAGCAGGAACGCAATAGATTACAGAGATAACCATAAATACAGAGATGCGATAACCATAAAAACAGAGATGCAGCGGAAATAATACTTCATTTCACTAATGGAGAATACTGAAATATGCTTACAAATAGAAATGACCCAGCTAGGGCGATGGTAGCTTATCTCTGAGAAGAGATGTGTCGGCTACATGCCTCTGAACTGTTCCGAACTGTGTTACAATGAGGCTCGAGGGCCTATTTATAGTTGAGAAACAATGGAAAACCCTTCACATTCCAAAACCTAACCCTAGAAGATGAAAACGCCAAACTATGGGCCCCGTTTGGGTAAATTGGTACATCAACTTCCCGGGGTCGTAACTTTGGCATACGATCTCCGTTTTACGCGCATGATAGCCCGTTGAAAAGATCTTTCTGAGGACTATAACGCAAACAACGATTTTTTATCTAAAAAATCGCAGGGAACGGGATTTCCCAAAAAACATCGTTTAGGGCCTCAAAACGGCTCCTGAAGTTTAGGACCCGAAAACTGCTAAAAATAGTAAATTGTGCTATAATTAAGGAAACTGAAAATGTCAAGAGGGACAATGGTGGGGGTCTAGGTGGACTTGGCAGGTGGCCACCAATATCCACCTGGATCAGCATCCATATCGCACTGATTCTCTTTCCTAGCTTTACTAGCCTGAGAGCATGTGAGATTCGTGGTTTTTCTAGGGCCCCTTTCGGTTATGTGGAAGCTCTAGGTGAACTCGCATGCTCTCAAGGAAAGACTACCCAACTACTGAAAGTGGTGTGATGGTGATGTAGGAGCATCCTACTCAGAGTATTTATTGTTCATTTGGTTAATTGGGGGGGTGATGTTTTTAGTTATTTTTAAGAATCTTGTATAAATTGAGTGGAAATCTATGTGTGAGGCTTTTAGTTGTGAAATATTCTCAACTATGTGAGAATATCAGGGATAATTAATGTGTGTAGATCTCGTAGAAATCTTAGGGATTACGAGATCCTTAAATAGGAATTAGTTGATTGGTTTATGGAGAAGATTATGGATTTTGAATAATCCATAACTATGTACTTATTTCTATAAGTGTAATCTTGCGAGGAGAGTGAGATATAGTTTATGATATAGAGTGGTAGAGAAAGCTAAGTAGAAGGGAGAATAGATCAGAGCATGAGATGTTTTGTACATATATGTAAATATTGTTATGAATGAAAGGAGTGTTGTGTGTAAAATTTGTTTTTGCATGATTTTATTATGTCATTGGATCCTCTAATTGTAAGCTGAATCCTCTATTAAATACTAGTTTGAGTTGATCGCCGATTGAATGCAGATAGAGATTCAATGAAGAAATGAATCATCTTTGATTATAGGATGTATCAATGATGATTTGTTATGAGAAGATTAATAGTGTTTGCTGGTGAATGCATATGCAACTTAGCACAAGAAACAAACCCAAAACGTTATAAGATCGACTTAGTTGATAAATTCATGGAGGAACACTGGAGAAGATCTGAGTCATCTGATCAACAGATTGACAAATCTACATTCATTGTGTGCTAATAAGCACAGACGATGTTTCCAAAATTGGACGTGATCATTTATCAAATTGAGTTAATAGCTCATTTAATCTGGACTGTCCATTTAAAGGTGGCAGATCCGACAGTAGTCGCGTCGGAGAATGCACGGAGTTTAATATAAATTTTGGACCCGATGAGTTATCAACTATGGTTTAATCTAGTTGGATTCCGGATTGAGCATAACCATTCATTCCGAAGGTACGTGATCTGACGGTGATCATGTGGTGAAGTTGCACGTGGTTTAATTTAATTTCCATACCCGAGAAGTTATAAATCGACATTTTATTTCCTTTTGTTTCCATTAAAATTTGGGTTTTTTCCATATCTAAGTAAATAAGGAATTCTTCTATTTAGGAGAATTTCTAAATTGGAGTTTTTTAACGGGATTTGAAATTTTTTTGAGTTCGTATTAAGCGACCGAGCTTAATAGTTTAATTAAACAGAGGTTTAATTAATTTAAAATTCCAAATTTTTGTGTCAGCGCAGTTTCACCCCATCATTTTTGGTATCAGAGCAGAAGAAGATTCTGTGTGAAGTATGATAATATTGCAGAATTGTCAATGTTAGTCTTTATAATTTTTGTGTAGAGTAACAATAGAGGAAGGTGAGAATATTTGCAGCAACCTAGAGCAAGGAGTGCTCATATGATTCCAAAGGAGAGAACCAGAGAAATGCTAACAGACTAATCTCAGAGAAGAAAAGCTTGGTGAGGCATGTGTAGCAAGAAGCAGACTTGTTACTGCAGAGGCTGATTGTAGCTCACAAGTTAAAGCTATTAGAAAGATAAGAAAACATATGACAAGAAAAAAATCAGAGGCACAACAGAAGCGAATGGAAAAATAGCGGAGTCGGTTTTAAAATTTGATTGAGGTATAATATTTTATTTTATTTGAGTTTGAAGAATTAGTGAAAATGAACATGGAGAAACTTAGGAAAGGTTCAAATAATTGGCAGATGAGTGATGAAGAGCATAGGATAAGCATTGCAAAGATGAAAGAAGAGTTGAATATACTATAGGAATGGTTTCAAGAGAAAGAGAACAAAGATCGAAGACATGGATGGAGAATAAGGAAATGGGTCAAGTGGAATCTATTGCAACAGAAATGGAATACTATATTGATGAACAAACTTGAACAAATACATATTGCTTTTTTGGAGAAGGAGAGACTCATAGGAATTGAGTCACAACAAAGAGGATTTGCTCAAAACCAAAAATACCATGCTGGGAATTTCGTGCTTGAAGCCTCAAAAGAGACCAAAAGGCATGATATTTTTAAAATTGATAGTTTGTTGATGAATGCAGGTATGGTACTAAATAAATAATTTGTTGCTATAGAGACAAATAATGACCATTGTTATGATCAAGAAGTCTTTTGTGAACCTGAAGGAAATTGGGATGATTGTTTTTCATTCCATGAAATTGAGTTTGCAGAGAAGGTAAATGTAGATAAAGAGATAGAGGCCGAAGAAGCTGAAACCAGAGAAATTGTAACTGAAGGAGGAAAGGACACCATAGAAAACATCAACTGTTTTGATGTGATTAAAAAAGAGGAATTACTCCTATAGCATGGTGGAGAAAATTGTTTTACAGATATACAAAATTTGGTTGACTGTTCGAGTGATGATGCTGATGAACTTCCAGATTTAGTTCTTACTAATCTCAACATGATAGAGTTACCTGGCAAAGCTACAGATGCAGGAGGTGAACCAGTTTGAGACTCATTCAAAATTTGGAAACCAGGAGAATGGGTATTCAAGTTTCCACATGCAGTACACGAGTCTATATTTCCAGAATAGAGGATCATGTTTAATAATTCTCTGAAATACAAAATTCATCATGAAGTTAATGCCAAACTACATGATCCAGTTATTCCTTTGAAGGACCATCTACAAAACAGAGTTTGGAATCTTGGAGGTAGCAAGTCATTCAGACTTGTAGCTGTCACATTACTACAGAAAAGTGACAGACCTCATAGACAGGAGTCTATGAATTTTTTTTTACATGGAGTCTGATGCGGGAGCATCCTACTCAGAGTATTTATTGTTCATTTGGTTAATTAAGGGGATGTTGTTTTTAGTTATTTTTAAGAATCTTGTATAAATTGAGTGGAAATCTATGTGTGAGGCTTTTAGTTGTGAGATATTCTCAACTATGTGAGAATCGCAGGGATAATCAATGTGTGTAGATCTCATAGAAATCTTAGGGATTACGAGATCTTTAAATAGGAATTAGTTGAGTGATTTATGGAGACGATTATGGATTTATAATAATCCATAACTATGTACTTATTTCTATAAATGTAAGTTTATGAGGAGAGTGAGATATAGTTTTTGAGATAGAGTGGTAGAGAAAGCTAAGTAGAAGAGAGAACATATCAGAGCACGAGATGTTTTGTACATATACTAAATACTGTTATGAATGAAAGGAGTGTTGTGTACAAAGATTGTTTTTGCGTGATTTTATTATGTGATTGGATCCTTTAATTGTAGGATGAATCCTTTAATTGTAGGCTGAATCCTTTGTTAAATACTAGCTTTTTTTTTATCATCGATCGAACGTAGGCAGAGATTGAATGAAGAAATGAATCATCATTGATCATAGGATGGATCATTGATGATCTATTATGAGAAGATCAACGATGTTAACTAGTGAATGCACATGCAACATAACACAGGAAATTGACCCAAAACGTTATAATATTGACTTAGTTGATAAATTCGTGGAGAAATATCGAAGAATATTTGAGTCGTCCGATTAACAGATCGACAGATCTATGGTCATCGCATACTAATAAGCATAGAAGATACTTCAAAAATCAGATATAATCGTTTATAAAACTGAGTTAATAGCTCAGTTAATTTGGACCATCCATTTAAAGGAGTCAGATCTGATGGTAGTTGCGTCAGAAAATGTACGGATTTTAATATAAATTTCGGACCCGATGAGTTATCAACTATGGTTTAATCCAGTTGGATTCCAGATTGAGCATAATCGTTCATTTTGAAGGTACGTGATCCAATGGTGATCACATGGTGAATTTGTGTGTGGTTTAATTTAATTTCCACACTCGAGAAGTTATGAACCAACATTTTATTTCATTTGGTTCCATGGAAATTTGGGTTTTTTCCATATCTAAGTAAATGAGGAATTTTGCTATTTTAGGAGAATTTCTAAATTGAAGTGTTTGAATGGGATTTGAAATTGTTTTTAGTTCCGATTAAGTGACCGGGGTTAATAGTTTAGTTAAACAGAGGTTTAATTAATTTGAAATTCAAAATTTTTGTGTCAGCGCAGTTTCACCCCATCAGATGGCCCTTGAAACTGCCTCCCCACGTAAAATGAAACCACCCACTATTCATTTATAGAAATTCTGTGCCAAATGTGACTGTGACCTGTTAAAAGGTCAAATACGATCATTTTAACTTTTTCGCTCATTCGCACTGTGAAAGCTGCCTAATCCTTCCTGCGCCACTCCACGGGGGCTTCACTGGGAGGCCACTACCATACCACGTGGGTTCATATTGGGGGATATATATTGAGGAAAAAATGGCATAGTATACTAGGGGATATATAGGGGTGAAGGGTTTTTATATTGGCAGGTATAAAAAAAGGAGCTCAAAGTTAATGGAAAAATATAAATGGGTATAAAAAATGTTAATGAAAAAATGGATACCTACAATATCTAGTGAAATTGGGGGTATTTTAAATTGGGAAGGTGTATTGCGTTTGTATTGGTAGGGGGTTAAATAATGTGCTTTTTAGAGGTATTTTCCAATATGTAGTCAAATTAAGGGTATTCTTTAATATGCCACAAACACACGCAATATATTAGAGGTTCATTGAGTGAATCCCCTGTGTGCCACCCTAAGCCTCTGCAACCAAATTTGACCGCTGATTACCTCCCAAACACGCTTGGAAATCCATCCACAAACTTCCTTATTCCCTGAAGCCATTATCACCTCCCTGCCAACCTGTGTTCTTATTAACAATTGTTGTATTTTGCAGGTGATTAACAAGGCCAGGAGATTAGACAAACAAGTTTTGATACTAGTCACAAAACCTATTTGCTCCGGATTCTTAGGAAATGTATTCAAAGGCTTTATTGAGTAGGATTTTTGTGTACAAGGAGAAAATCAAGTTTAATACAACAACAGAGTAGAAGGGAACAATTTACATAGTAAATGTTAAAATAGAGATGAAATCATTTTCACCAGCATAGCAAAAGATTCTTACAAACTACTCTCTAAGCAACATTTTGTATTCTACATGTGTCTTTTAGTAAAAATCATTTTTACTAAAAAGATAGAAGCCCGAAAGAGTGATTAAGATTTACATTAAAAGGTAAAAATGAAAGCAAGTGACAGAGCATATAGTTAAAAGACCTAATGAAGGAGGTATATGAAAGTGTTTCAGATGAAAGGTCATAAGTAAATATGACATCCAGCATGAAGCAGCTTAAAGGGAAAAATACCAAATACTAAAAGAAAGCAGAACCTAAATAATGGGGACAGGAAACAATAGTTCAACAATTGTCTCTATCTTCTTGCATGAAACCAAATACTAAAAGAAAGCAGAACCTAAATAACGGGGACAGGAAACAATAGTTCAACAGTTGTCTCTATCTTCTTGCATGAAGATATTTCTTTTTCGTAGATTAGTTGTCAATGTAGTTTGAGATATTTTGTAAGTTCTGTTGTATAAACACTTCGTAGTTTGAAGTATTGGGTGTGGATTTTTGAATGTTGATATAGTTGAATGATCTACTACCTAAGGGTTATTGTACCAATTTCCAGTTTATAGACATGACAAGTTAAAGAGAAACTCTTTTACAGGATTCATGTGTTGATCTATCTCAGTGAAGTACAAATTTCATCTTGTTTATTTTCTTTTTCTAAGTGTTTCATAAACTTAAATTTTATCCAAATTTGAATGAATTAAACTAAAAATATAACTCAGAACTTGTTTAAGTACACTTTGTTTTACACAATTGATAATTTATAAGTTTTCCTCTGATATCCGAATTTGAGAACCCTTAATTGCTCTCCCATCCCAGTTGACCTCTTTCATCTTCTTCATAATCTAGCCTAGGGAACCCTTGATTGCTACCTGGATCCAATTGGAAACCATTTCACCATATAGCCTTTGAGATCTAATATTGTTCACCTATCTTTTCCTGTAACATTTTCTCTATGGTTTGTTGTTGTTCTGTTTTCAAACCTTGATTGACTCCATAGCCAAATGGAAAATATACATTCATTTATCCATCTAATCAAGTGATCCCACCACCCAAATTCAAATCAAAACCCAAGTACAATCATAACTAGCCTAAAATCAATTAACTAAATCAAAGTTAAATCATAAAGAGAGTGCCCTCTCTAAGAATTAGGAAGGCTAGATCCTAATATCCAAAGTAGTTCTATGGTTACCTCAGTGATTTCTTTCTTTAACCTTGGGAAACCTTTGAGTGCTAACATAATGGTGACCATACTGGGGAAGAGAACATTTTCTTCAAAAATTTTATACAAAGGCCAGATCTAATCTATGATGGTGGACAATGATCAGACACACAAAGGTTAAAATCATCCACCTGGCAACTCCAGCTCCAAATCAATTTCACAATCAAGACTCCATTGGAGGAATGAACTTGAAAGAACAATATAGGAAGATCAGGCTTCTAACTTGGATTGTTATCTAAGACATCATGTTATTTCTCATCAAGAAGGTTTTTCAATGTATATTGTATTTTAGAGAAGATCTTAAATTAATTTTTGATTATTTTCCTTTGAAGATTGTAAATATATATTCTCCTTATCCATTTGAGCAGCTTTCTTCTGAATATTATGATGATCATTTTCCTATTGAGAAGCCTCAAACAATCAAGACTAATCTTACAATCCTTGTACATATTCTTGTACCTTGTAAAGTTCTTGATAGATATAAGCCCCTCATGTTACCTCCTATACTCCATGATTTCCCTGATAACTATTACAAATATCTCCCCAATTTTGACGGAGAGAATGGTATCATTTCCCGAAAACATATTCAAGGCTTTAAGAATTATTTGGACCTATTTGAGATTGATGAAGATGATGTTAGAATCAAACTTTTTTCTCTCTCTTTGAAAAGTATAGCAAAGAGTTGGTTCAAGAACCTGCCTATTGCAAGCATCTCAAATTTCCAACAGTTTGTCAAATTTTTCCTTGATAGATGGATAATCAAAGTCAATAGTTTTGTTATCATAGAAGAATATAATCAGTTGAAAAGGCAAACAAATGAAACAATACAACAATTTTCTGACAGATTTAATCAAATCTATTATTCAATGCCATCAAATACAAGACCTCCTCCTAATTCAACTCTTTTTCATCATCCAAAAGCATTTGATCCAGAGATAGAATTTCAGCTAAGTGAAAGAAACCCAACAACTCTTGAACAGATGTAGAACATTGTTGTAGATGTAGAAGTTAATCTGTAAATTAGAAGAGAAAATTTGAAAGCAGAAGCAGAGAACAACAACATTGCGAAGGTAAAACTCGACATTTTGGTAAGACAAATAGAGGAAATGATACAGAAGATCACCACACGACATATTTTTTTTGTGCAAAATCACCATGACCTATCTATTTCACAGAAAGGATATGTTGATATCCATGAACAAATTCCTAGTAATTCCAACTACCATAGATCAAAAAGTGGATTTACAGGTCAATATATGGAAGAGGAATCTACTGATTTAATGTGTAAGTTTGATGACATTCCTTCTTTTAATTATTTACCTAAGTATGATCAGTATGATGATAATTATGTTCTTTTAACTCAAGCTAGCTTTATAGAGCAATTAGAAACTAGTTTGGAGGATGAGGAAATTCAGTTTCAGCAAATTAAATGTAGTGATCAGCCTATACATATCAGATATGAGAATGAGGAAGGAAATGCAAAAAATTTGGAAATAAGTGAAGGCTCTTTGCCTCTTTGTTTAGCTTCATTTCAGTTCATCAGAGAAAACTTTACAGTAATAAAAAATCAACAACCTTTAGGTATTGATATTGACAACAAGCAAGACAATGAAAATCTTAATCAGGATTCCTCAGTTTCACAACTATAGTTATCAAATTTCATTGAAACACCTCATAAAATGACACAGGAAAGGTCTATACCACTATGTTTTGAATCATTTCAGTTTTTAAAAGAAATGTTGTATAAAATCTCTAAAGAAAAGGATAAGTAGCTTGTAGAAATCTATGAAGTTCCATTCAATCCTATATGCAATAAGTTGCTACAATCCTTCCAAGTTATTTATGATCCAATAGCTGATATATTAGATGATGAATGCAATAAGAATTTTTCTTCATTAAATAACTATGAGATTTAGGGTCAACATGATAAATGTTTCATCAGTCAAACATTTCAATCAGTAGAAATATCATCACAAAGCTTTCCTGAAACTCTACAGGGGGATAAAGTTAAAAATGACATTTCAGTTTCATGGCATGGAGGCCATCTAGAACAATTGTACAGTTTCTTAAATCAGTTGAACAATAGCGTATATATTTTGGAAGATCCTTTTGCACAGTTTTTAGAGTCAACAAAGGAAATATGGTATTTCCTTATCTTCTCATTTGTTGACAAGGTTATATTGGGTTGTAGAGCTTCAATTTTAATCAAAAATAGACACAAGCAACAAAATACACAATTCTTTATCATGCTTGAATAGTTGCGTTGTGTATTTCATTTTACCTAACCAGCAGTTGAACAGCTGATTAGAGTAAGTAGGTAGGATTTTAGTCTAAATAAATTCAGTTTTCAACAACAAGTTTATTTCAGTTTTTAGTTTTCAACAAGTATTGAAATAATTCATTAAGATTTAAAACCAAGAAGAAGGCCCTTAGGTCTTGATGATCTAGTAGTTTGGTTTGAGGTTAGCAGTACCTTTTTTTCAGTTTCATATCAGATTTCAGTTTGCAGAAAAGGTTGTGATTTCAGTTCAAGATTTTTAGTCACAGAGATTATATAACAAAGTAGGTGCAGGCTTGGGATTGGCCCAATGGATCAGGCCACTAGTCGACGGTGTTCTTGACATTTCACCAGGAAATTCCATCCCCATGTGGAGCCACTGTTAGGTTCCTATAATAATAGGGATCATAATTTTGAATTGACTATGTTAAGTCTTGTAATATTGTACATACCTTTTCTTTTCTGCAAATGTTTTCCATATTAAAGATTAAAAAATGTAAAGAGGGTATGTCCTAAAATAAATATCAAAGGACAAAAGGAATAAGAAGAGATCAAAAAAGTGAAAAAACATGAACCCAAAACAGAAACAGAACATGAAAGTGTGTGAATTCAAGTGCCACTACTTTTTACTTCATTGTGCAAAATAATAGTTGTGTGTAGCTTTTCATAAATGCCACAACCCATGATAGTCAAATAACTTAATCTTGACTAAATCATGCTTTAAATTTCATGTTTATAGATAGAGAATAAAGATTTGGCCAAACTGTTTAACCTTGGAAGATTAGAGTTAGGTAGACAAATAAAAATGTGCTCATAAGCTTAATATGAGCCATTGGAAGTTATAAGGTTAGAATTAGATAGTTTACATGTCAAAAGAAAAGGAAAGAAAGGGTCTGCTAGTTTAAATGCACCCAATAAAGTGAAGAAAAAATGTTAGGATAAGCAAAGGGTAGATCAAGAAAGGTTGTAGAAGTACAAGGTTATTAAAGCATAAGCACATTTATCATGACTAATCCTATGTTTTAGTGTGCAAGAGCAGTTTTGAAAGTGAAAGGATGTTCACAAGTTGATTTGGTTAACTTCCCTTCATTTCATTTCCCCCCACATACTTATTTACTAATTTCCCCATTTTCCCCTCATGTCTTATAAAAGTACCATTTTCCCTTCATTTTGACCCTTACCCCTTGGTTTCACACATTTTCGTAGTAAATTACCCTCCAAAGGTCATTTCCCTACCAAAAACCCCTTCCCCTAGTGTGAAACCCATTTGCATTGAAAAATCATTTTCTGCTTATTAATTTCTCTATTTTATTTTAAAAACCCCATAAAACCCCCCTTGTCCTAAGTTTAAATTCCCCCTCTGCATTACTTAATTAACTCTAACATACCATATTTCACCTAAAAAACCCATAAAACCCCTTTATTCAAACTTTTGTCCCCCGCCCCCACCTCCGTATTATTTAATTAACTCCACCATTGACATTTTTCCCGACATAAACCCGTTTAACCCACCACCCTCGGTGCAGTTAACAAACCCTGCCACATTTAAACCCTAATCCCACTTTATTAAACCCACTTATATTTAACCCTGCCTTATTCATTAATTAATTACAGTTAAGTGTAATTAATCCCCCTGAGCCCCCTAAATCTTTGCCCTTATTCCCTCTATTCATTTCCACCTCGTGATAACTGTTAGATCTCACAACTACAGATATGACGGATATCGCACTGATTCTCTTTCCTAGCTTTACCAGCCCAAGAGAACGTGATATTCGTGGTTTTGCTCAGGCCCATTTCGGTTATGTGGTAGATCTAGGTGAACTCACGTGCTCTCAAGGAAATACTGCCCAACTGCTAAAAGCAGTGCGATGGCCCCTGAAACTGCCTGCCTGCATGAGATGAAACCACCCACTATTCATTTATATAAATTGCACGCCAAATGTGACCGTTACCCATTAAAAGGCCAAAGACGCTCATTTTCACTTTTTTGCTCATTGGCACTGTGAAAGTTGCCTAAGCCTTCCTACTCCACCCTAAGCCTCTGCAACCAAATTTAACCGTTGATTACCTCCTGAGCACACTCCGAACTCCATTCACATACTTCCCTGTTCCCTAAATCCATTATCACCTAACTGCCAACCTGTGTTCTTATTAACAACTGTTGTATTTTGCAAGTAATTAACAAGGCCATGAGATTGCACAAACAAGTTTTGATACTAGTTACAAAACCTGTTTTCTTCGTATTCTTTGGAAATGTATTCAAAGGCTTCATTGAGCAGGAGTTTTGTGTACAAATGGAAAATCAAGTTTAATACAACAACAGAGCGAAAGGAAATAATTTACACAGTAAATGTTAAAACAGAGATGAAATCATTTTCACCAACACAGCAAAAGATTCTTACAAACTACTCTCCAAGCAACATTTTGTATTTTACATGTGTCCTTTAGTAAAAATCATTTTTACTAAAAACACAGAAGCATGAAAGAGTGAGTAATATTTACAGTAAAAGGTAAAAATCAAAGCAGGTGATAGAGCATATAGTTAAAAGACTAAACAAAGGAGGCAGATGAAAGTGTATTAGATGAAAGGTCATAAGTACATATGACATCCATCGTGAAGACCAAACAACCAAGCAACTTAAAGGGCAAAAGGTCAAAGACTAAAAGACACTAGAACCTAAATAACATGGACAACAAAAAACAGTTCAATAACTGTCTCTATCTTCTTGCATGAGATATTTCTTTTTCCTAGATTAGTTCTCAATGCAGTGTTAGATATTTTTTAAGTTCTTTTGTATAAATACTTCATAATATGAAGTATTAGGTGTGGATTTCTGAATATTGATATAGCTGACTGGTCTACTACCTAAGGGTTTTTGTACCAATTTCCAATTGACAGACAGGACATGTTATAAAGAAACTTCTTTACAGGATTCAAGTGTTGAGCTGTCTTAGTGAAGTACAAATTTCATCTTGTTTATGTTTTTTCTAAGTGTTTCATAAACTTAAATGTTATAAAAATTTGAATGAATTAAACTAGAAATATAACTTAGAACTTGTTTAAGTACACTCCATTTTTCACAGTTGATCATTTATATGTTTTCCTCTAATATCCAAATTTGAAAACCCTTAATTACTCTTCCATCCCAGTTGACCTCTTTCATTTCTCTTCATAATCTGGCCTAGGGAACCCTTAATTGCTCCTTGGATCTGATTGGAAACCATTTCACCATCTAGCCTTTGAGATCTGATATTGCTCATCTATCCTGCCCTGTAACATTTTATTTATGGTTTGTTGTTGTTCTATTTTCAAAGCCTAATTGACTTCATAGCCCATTGGAAAATAGACATTCATCTATCCATTTAAGCAAGTGATCCCACCACCCAAATTCAAATCAAAACCAAAGTACAATCATAACTAGCCTAAAATCAATTAACTAAAACAAAGTTAAATAATAAAGAGAGATCCCTCTCTGAGAATTAGGAAGGCTAGATCCCAATCTCCAAAGTAGGTTTTTGGGTACCTCGGTGATTTATTTCTTTAACATTGAGAACTTTCTGAGTGCTGACAGTCTCCATGAGTGTCCTTCTTGTAACCTGTTCTTTCAAACCTATTTGAGCATCATCTTTCCATGATAGGGTGACACCAATTGAAAATAAAATTCATTCATGAAAAGACAACTTAGTCCCATAATCACTTATTCTATTTGTGTTTTCTCATGTAACATACTACCTATAATGGCACAATACGCAATGACTTGAGGGAAAGGTTCTATTGTGCAGTTGAACACTTCATTAACCATGGGATGCCATGCTATTCATTGGAATTGTGTAATGCACAATAAGGGAAGGATCATCAAAGTTTTGTGCAGTGGGAAAGTCTAGGAGACAAGGGTGCTTTGTTTACTCATTGAGGATGTGCAATTTGTAGTGCTATAGGAAGAGGAAGAAGAGATTGCACAATTGATCAGAGACAAAAAGGACAAATTAGAGTCGGAACCCATTAGGCAATGGAGACAAGACCCAAGCAAGCACAAGCATGATAGTAATGGTATGTATTATTTAGCTTCTCTTGTCGGTTTGTTTTGTTATGCTACTGCTATGATATGTAAACTATTTGGTTCTCTGAACACACAAACATTTACGCTCGAACAGGTTCCCTTGATTCAAGTTTCTTCTAATTCTGATGTTATGGATTGGGCTACTATCTTTTCCAACAATATTGCGTCAAAAATCTTAGACTTAGGCACAAGCACAGTGTTTCAAGGAGAATCATGCCAACTTTTTATACAAGTGCCTATATTATGGATGACATTTGTTTCTCTTTCGATTTTCCTTCAATGGGATGGAAATGGACACTCAAGGATCCTACACAAATTCACTTATATCATGATATCCTATGGCAATCTAAGTACCAACTTCACTTTTACATAATTTTCAATAATGTAATGTTGCATCTGTACAAAGTAACTTTTGATCGAAATGCTCCTAGGTTGTCTCAAGAAGCCACATAAGACTTCACTCCTGTTGGCAGCTGGTTTATTGAAGAGAATTTTACTTATGTCAGAGTATTTGGGAGTTTTGCAGCCCCACATGTTCCTCCTATTTATGTTCTTGATAAGCTTTTGACCCAGGAAATTTCTTATCAAACCGTAGGTCATGGTGTGATTAAAGTCTTGAAAGAATCCAAAAAGGTTATTTGGCCACAATTGCCTATTCAATGAGGAGTCTATGCTCTTGATAATTACAATCATGTTGTCCTAGAAATCAAATAAATCGGGGGCATGAAGCTCCCCACTATTCCTCCTAAATAATATGACCCTAGAAAGGTCATTCATGATTTCACCACTCACTTTAAATAAGGCCATTTGTTCATGAACCTGACGAATTTGATGATTTATTTAAGATGCTTGAGTCATACAAGCAGGTGGAACATTTAGCACAAATTCGACTAGGCCCCGAGTATTTTTGTCTTATTCCAAGAATATAGAAATAAAAGGCTATAGAAACTACCTTTTGAATCCGTGATTGCTTTACATCCAGAGTTTCCTACAGGAAAGCCTTTACCACCATCTACAAAGTAAACATAAAAGACACCCACTACTGCACTTCCATAGAAACAAGTAGAAGGGCTCCTATATACTAGCGAGCTTGATAAAGTGTGGGATCAATTCAACAAAGAGCTAGATATCACATAGGAGAAGGAAGTGCAGGATTCAACTTCAATGGAGATAGATAAGTCTCCTGTAATAAACAAGAAAAAATCTCCTGTGAATGAGTCATCAAGTCAAATAATGGATAAAGAAGTTATCTGGAAGTCCCCACCTCCAAGATTGTTCTCAGAGTAGAAGAGATTCAATCTATTGATATTTTCTATGGTCCTGAACACCATGCTTTCGTTAGTCGACAAAAGAAGAAAATAAGAATGGAACATTCTCAAGAACGTTTTCCTAGAAGCGTCCCATTAGATGTGGTATGGAAAGATTGTAAAGCTAATTTGTCTGGTGATTTAGCTAATCTCTCGCAATATGAAAGAGCCTATTCTATGGCCACCATTTTCAAAGCTCCTAATGTTCAACAACTGGATAAAGAGAACATGAAAAATATTGCATTTAGAACGAACACTACTTAATTCAAGACATGATATTGAGAAGGAATAGGAACTCAAGTTATCAAAGCTACAAATTGAGTTTAATCAATTGAAAGTCAAAAATGAAGCTGATATTCAGAGATGAAATGCACAGATTGACCAATTTCAACATAAAATAACTCAGATATAGAAGGACACTGATATTTAAGGATCCATAAAGGAAGCCAAAGAGATCAATTCCTTGCCCAAAAACAATTGAATTTTTGTAAGAAATTGTAGATCGTCAATGACCTCTACAAAAATAGTGACTCATTGACTGATCAAATATTTGAATTAAGAACATACTATGAAGATATAAACAACAAGATTTTTGACTTCATCACTTGGCATGATATTACATATGGAATGAGAAAATCTCCCCAAAATAAAAGAGTCATACACAGATCATATCCTCAGAGAATGGGATATTAGATTAAAGTAGGTTGAAGAAGAAATCTACAAAGAAAGAGACCTAGTAGGCCAGGTTACCAAAAATGTTAGAGAAAATCTAGAAGATGTTAATCCTATTCCTGAGTGCCCAGGGGAATGCTTGCCATATACTCAAACACTCATAGAGTATTGGCATAACAAATCTAAGGAAAAATAAGATATCATCAAGGAATTATCGAAGTTAAATCCTTAATATCATCAATAGTTCTTAGTAAAGCCCTATGGTGAATGGTTAGTTCTTCTCACACTTGCTAATGCAACTGAATACATGTTCTGGCCTCTTTTAGATGTCTTGTTTGAGGGTCATATGCAGATTAGGCCAACTCTTCCCCCATAACTGAAACTGATGGAGGCAATTTAGAAGTTACGAGAGAAAATTGCAGAGTAGTCAACTTCCCATCTTTAGTTTGTTGTTAAAACTGAAGCTATTTTTGTCTTTTTGTTTCCTATTTTGAGGAGCGCTTGTTTTAACCTCCTCAACAATATATGCATTTTCTATTTTGATAGTATAACTTTTATTTATAAATACCCTCTCATGTCTTTAGATAAGGGGTTCAAAAATTTTGTAAGAAGACTTAGGGAACTCATACTTCTATATTTCTTTGATAATATTAATAGAAAAATTGGGCTAGAGACTATCTTCATCCATGAGAAGAGAACTAATATATGTCATACTATTATCTTTGTATTGATGGTGTCGAGCGATAAAAAGGTTTCTTTTTAACTCCTAATTATCTTCACATTAATTGTCAACCCAGAGACGATTTTTTATTTCAAGAGTGTACTCAGTCTGAGGCGGCTATTTACTCAAGAGTAATGTTTTGTAGTATAATGCTTAAAATGCAAAAGTAAATGAATGATTGAAACAAAATATAATCAGAACAACAAGAAACTCAAACTCTCTGCAACTAAATCATTCACTCAAACAACCATCAATCGAGGATACAGTAGCAATAACTCATTCCTCTAGAGATTGATGCAATTGAAATCAAACTGGAACAAGACAATCAATCTGGGAACGACGAAGCAATAACGAATGTTCTCTACAGTTGAGAGTCCTGCTTTAAAGCAATTAAAAGGAAATAAAAATTGAACTAAAGCTGCTATTGAAAGTAAACTATGAAAACTCTTTAAAAGCAAACTCTTTGCAATTAATAAAAAATGAACAGCAAAGTAAATAGACAACAAACTATAATTAAAGGAATTAAACAACGAATCCTATTTAATAAATCTAAACAACAAAGCTAATTGAATAGAAATACACAACAACTACAAATGTAATTGAATCAACAACCTTAATCCAACAACATGAACATTAATCGTAGTTATTGAAGCAACAACAATTGTAGTTATAATTAAATAGTAACATAATTAAACAAAAATTGCAATTACAAATGAACAACAACTAAATGAACCATAGTCTTAATTAGACAACACAGTATTAGATTAGAATTAAGAGCAGGACATTTCAAGTTATAATTAATAATTCTGTCACTAACGCAATCCAATTATAATTTCAATATAATAGAGCAATTCTGCGAAATGTTCATAAACAAAAGATTGTTGAATAAAACAATTTAAAGAAATGAGAAGGAAACCAAACCATCACACGGCAGAAATCGGAAAGATAAAATACAACAGCAGCTTAATCCACCGGAGGCTAGGCCCTTAGCCGCCAGCGGATGCTGCTGGGCTACTTCAGATGAGAAGAATGAATAGCAACTCCCAAATCATATATTAATCATCAAACTGTGAAATCATTACAACAGCAGAAGCTTTGAGAATTACAATGGTAATGCAACAATCCCTTTTTCCTCCTATCCGATCATGAATCCTTAATTCTGAATCTCTAGTTCTCAAATCATAACTCTGAATCCATCATTCCCAATTCTGCATTCTCTCAGCCATCCCCTCCTGAACTCATCGTTTTCTCTCTAATCTCTATTCTGATTTAAATACACAGAGAGAAGTTACAACTGTGATGATTACAATATGATCATTATTACAAAATTGGATTGTTTCTAACCAATTGATCGACAAGAAAATATATTTCCATCCATTTTTTAACAAGAGTAAGGTGAATTTGGCATTGCAGCTGAGATTTGGAAAACGGCCACACAACAAATCTGAGAAAATCGTGCTCAAAGAACCTTGCGTTTCTCTTAATACAAGCCAAATTTGGGCAAACTGTTCCTAATTATTGGTCCATTCTGGACAAAACCCATGTTCCGGATTTTCCATATTCTTCTTCATTTGCCTAGAATCTCAACCGCAAAACTGTCACTTCTTATTCCAGAGAATTTTTGAGTTGGAATATTTAATGATCAAATCTTCAATCTGGAAATTGTATTGGAGGCTAAAAATGGTGAATAATATTACAACCAATTTATTAAAGCTATCATTTATAAAATCATGCAGAATCATCAATTTATTATAAATAAAGGAGAATAAATAATATTCATCTATAAGAGCATAAATCATTATAAAATGGATTTATATAATAAATTATAATAAATGACATGATAAAGAAGAGTAAAAATGGATGAAATAAGTGTTAAAATGTGGTCGTATTCACTGCCCAACACACCCCCACACTGAATATATTGCATGTCCTCATGCAACCCAAAGAAAAAACCCATGTGTTAACCAAGAAATAAAAAAATTTGTTCATCCTAGCTCATGAAATGGATAGAAAAAATGAATTCTTCCTTAATTAATGAATATTCACTTTTAGCAATCTTGATGAAGGCATAACAATTTTTACGTTGACATTCAACTATATGTATATATGAAGTTGCAAAAAAATATGACATAAGTAACAACAACTTTCATTAACCATTTTCCCAAAAACTACAAACCAGATTTTGTTGAAATGTTGCAAGTGAATTTCTACTATATTAATGCTTCTATGATCAAAAAATCAGATCGTTTTGATGCATAGATCATGAGATATAAAAAAAATGGTTGTAGGTGAGAGTGCATGATTTCCGAAATTTTACGAACTAATATTACTTGAAATTGTCTGGGTTTGTATATTTTAATGATACGTTTGTGTTTTCCAAAAATCACAAGAATTGAGTTCATAGTTTTTAAAAATATTATGGAAATCAATTTCTTCACTGAAATTGTATGCCTTAAATGAGAAAGAAAGTAGAAAACATCCATCATGCATAGCAATTCCTCCCCCTCTCTGAAGAATTAGCATGCCCTCATGCGATGCTAGAAAACAAATTGAGGTGGTTGCTACCATCTGTTGAATTCTATGCTTGGTGTAAAACAACATGGAATAAGGGAGGTGTTGAGAATGAATAAGAATAGCAATGGATGACGAAGATTATGAATAACATGGTCATAAGAAAGAAATGAAGCAAAGAAACACTCCCCCAAATTGAAAGATGATATGTCAAAAAATGGGAAGTGGTAAAGATGTGGAATGAAGGATGATAAATAATGCTCAAAATAGATTTTCATTAAATTCTCCTAAATTTGTAATAAATCAGAAAATTATGGTATTTTACCTCAAGTTTTACCTCCAAAAAAAAAATTGAAATGACATGTATGTACTAGCATTTTTTGAAGCTGATGTAGGCAGAGTTGGTGTTAAAAGTGATGCAAAAGGTGGAATTCAGACAAGCACATGATGTCTGAAGAATTGTTCATGTTGCGAGTTGTTCGAGCCTCTTTGGTTAGTTGTAATAGTGTGGTCATGCTGCGAATAGAGTTCCCGCCCATACTTGCTTTTCTCTTGTAAAAAAATCACTATTTTTCATACAATGTTCTTGAATCCATAGTGCTAGTTTTGAATAGCAACAAATAAGATGCATGCAAAAATTTGAATCAGAAAAACTTATGTATACATGCAATACTAAAATTTTGTCAAGTCAACGAGTTATTTCAGAGTGCAGTAATCATATCACATGCTATCCCATAATGCATACATTCCCCCCTCCAATTGGAAAAGGGATTCCATGACCATAAGGCCTATGAAAGGTGTTATGCTGACAGCAAGGCACAGGAATGAACAATACAACAGTAAATGAAGGAGAGTACACATATCAATGATAGGACAGCGAGAGTTATGGGTATAATGAGAGTAGAGTGTATAAAGATAGTTATGAATAAGAGATAGGACGCTTTGGATTGATGATAGTTTATGCAAAATGAAAAAGGACAACAATATGCTAAAAAGATGCTTTGATGATGGTATTCTAGCTGAAAAATGATATGATTGATCAGAGAATAATTTCTCATGCGTAAAGGTTCAAAACAAGAAAAAAATGAAGGAAATAAAATCTTTGATAAAAAAGAAAAAATAAGAAAAGGGTATTATAGTAATAATTGATGATAAGATATAACTTCAATACCATAAGTAGAGCCTCTACTGCCAGTAGGCGTCCATAGCCTCGGCAGGGTTGCTTTTAACCCATATGAGCCAGGATCCTCAATTTATAAATGGAGAGTTACAGTGTTGTTCTACAGAAGAGATTAGTGTCCTAGCGTGGTAACCAGATAACCACACTGCCATTCACTGAGATGTAGCAAAAGTGATCAGGTCGGCTCGTGATGAGACCTCTTGTTCCAAGGATAATTTGGCTATCCAATGGATCATAACCCTGGTGTGGTGGCCATAATGGGAATGTCACTTTGTTACAGCCTTATGAACATGGTAGGCTTGCTCGTAATGAGACCCCCCATCCTCCATCTGAAAACAAAATTTTGTTGTTATTACACATTTTTATGATAAAAAGAGGGAGGCTTAGTACTCCTTAAGTGCAGGGATGGTGGAAGAAGTTGAACATGTCAATAGAAAAAAAAATATACCCATAATCTCATTTATTATAGATAGAGAAGATTATAACCAGGAAGGGTGGAACCAGCATAGTATTAAGATAATCAATCGGTATCATGTACAACAGAAAAAATGCAGTATAGTATATAAATAATTATGTCTTTTTTAAAATAATCTATCATCAAAGAGCTATCGTGTTAAAAATCATAACGTGAATGATATTAACTTGCTTCAATAGAATCCATAATTCTTGTCCTCATAAAAGTAATGTACTTCATGCCATGAAAGGGAATCAGTAAAATGTGGTTGAGATGAACTAGGAATAATCCTACAAGAGGAGGGAAGAATTGCTCTCGAAAATACTCCCAAAGTGTTGTTTCTTTGAAGGAACAGCAAAAACACTCAAAAAAATTTTGTTCTTTGTAGGGAACAGTAAAGGAAATGCACACCAAAAAGCAAAAATACACACAAAAAAGTGTGAAAACGCAAATGTCGTTCCTTTGGAAAAATGAACAACGGAAACTAAAAGTGTTGTTCCTTTAGAAAAGGAACAACAAAAACACAAGTGTCGTTCCTTTGGAAAAGGAACAACAAAAATCAAAAGTGTCATTCCTTTGGAAAAGGAATAGCAAAAAATGCAAGTGTTGTTCCTTTGGAATAGGAACAGCAAAAACACAAGTGTCGTTCCTTTGAAAAAGGAACAACAAAAATGAAAAGTGTCGTTCCTTTGGAAAATGAACAGAAAAAACCCAAGTGTCATTCCTTTGGAAAATGAACAACAAAAATGAAAAGTGTCATTCCTTTGGAAAGGGAACAGCAAGAACGAAAGTGCCGTTCCTTTGGAAAAGGAACGGAAAAATGAACCGTGAAAAAGGGACAACAAAATGAACCGTGGAAAAGGAACAACAAAATGAACTGTGGAAAAGGAACAGCAAAATGAACTGTGGAAAATGAATGGCTGAAACAAAAGGTATTGTTCTTTTGAAAAAGAAACACGAAAATGAAAATGTTGTCCCTTTGGTAAAGGAACAACAGAAACAACAAAAGTTCACACAAATGTTGTCCCTTCAGAAAAGGAACAGCAAAATGCACAAGCATAAAATGCAAGCACGCAAAGAATGAATTAACTGTTCATTATATTGATCTTGAGGATGGGTTACAGTTTGAATGATGCAACACCTGAAACACAAAATATAAGAGAGATAAAAAAAAATTATTTAAAAATAGTATGTAAATAAAATAAGTTACAACAACTATGATATTATGTAAAAAAAAATGATCTCTTTGAAAAATGTTTTGGCAGCAATGATAAGACATGAATCTTCAAATGGAAATCAATTTTTCATTTCTTTTATTATCAATCCATTGGGTAATGAGTTGGATGAAATTCCTTTGTTTCATTAAAATTTCTTTCAAGAATCACTTGTCCATAAACTGACCTTCTTTTTCTCCTAGGACCTGTAAAAAACGAGTATCTACATGCAATAAAACATTAAATCATGGAGAAATAGAGGTGAACGGGCTCCCCTAATCCAAGAATTATGCAAAAAAATAACAAGTAGTTACTTTGTAGAACAAATCCATGGAGAAAATAACAAAGTAAAATTTATTTGTCACCTGCGGGAGAGCAGTGGTTTACCATACTAACCAACAGTGTTTTAATCACAATTTCTTTTTTTTTTTCGTCCAAATTGAGTGATTCCAAAGTCAGATGAGAGCTAATTCAAAGGTATATCTCCAATACAAATAGATTTTAAAAATTCAATAATATGATATGTCAATTTTAGTTAGAACAACCTGCATAACAGAGTCATTTTTTATTACCCAGCTTAGACCAACAGTTGATATTTCAAGCATAAATTTTTCGTTTGATGTCGGATTCGAATGATTCAAATTGGAGATGAAATTAGATTCATTTATTTATCTTAAATAGAAACATTTTTTGAATACAAGAAGAATTTATAGGTCAAATACTCTAAGGAACAACCGGAAAAATAGAGTTTTAAGAGTGCTGATTTACGATAGATAGTCAGTATTTTGATCATAGCTTCTTCATACGATATCGAAAATGAGTGATTCCAATTGCCTTGTAAATTAGATTCATAGGGGAATATACCATAGAAACAGGTTTTAAAAATTCATTCATTTAGGCCTCCAAAAGCAGACTGTCCCAACTCTGTTCCTGAGTTTCCCACCAGACACCCAGGCAATGTTTTGGTTCTAAATTTTTCGTTTCAAATCCAAATTGAGTGATTCAAATTGGTAGAAGGTAGACATCAAGGGATACTTAGGATAGAAACATATTTTAAAAATATTCCTTTTTGGTCCCTCAAAACATGACTATCCTGACTGTATTTTCAGAAATTCCATCAAGCCCACAAGCCAAAAATATGATATCAAGCATTTTTTCAATTTTGTGATAAAAATGAAAATGAGTGTTTGTATAACTTATTATTTCCATTATGATTCATCTACATAAACAAATGAATTAAAAAAATTTATCACCAATGTTGATTTCGACAGATGTTGCAACAAAAACAATTATTTTTACAAAAAAACAAAATGCATTTATTAATGTCCCTATTTATTTTATTTTCTACACTAACCTATTTTGATTTGAAAAATGAATATGACTACGTATATGAGTATTTATAGTGGAACCATTTTAGAAATAGGGCTTCATGTGTGCACATACCCAAATTTGAAAATGCATATTAATGAATATTAGGGTATGAGAAGCCAGCTTCCCTTGAAAAAATGGTATCAAAATTATTGAAGCATAGAGTGATGTTGCAAACAAATGATGGAGTGAAACCAGTCTTCAATGTATCTGTTACTTTCTTGATTTCCTATAGCCATCATATCATGAAGTTCTTAAGCTTTTAAAATGACTTGTTGATGCATACTAAAAGAAACCTTATTTCCTTCCATCACTTCTAAAATTTTTGAATTTGAAACATTCTGAATCTCATTGTAAGTTTTTTCAAATGGCGCATGTGATATAGAATGGGTGGGAAGAGTCGGTAAATTCTGCAGTTCAACACTGTAAGCATGTTGTACTGGTTTATTGTGGTGAGGGTGTGGAATTAGTTGAGTATGAAATCGTGTATAGAATGGAGCATTTTGATGATGTGGTTAATTGGGTTGTGTGAATGATTTTGATAGGAAAACAAGATGTTGTGTAAGAATTGGTGAAGAATATGGATGATGTGTTTGTGCTACAAGATGAGGGAGAGTAGTCATGCAATCATAAGGTGAACCATGCCAAACTTTTAGACAATATTGGTGGTGGTTATATTGAGATTGACATGGCTGCCCTAACACATTAGTATTCCATAATGGATTATGCAAGTAAGAGAAGGGAGAAGAAGTGTTTTGAACCATACCTGTAGGCCATGATTTCCATGGTTTTGACCTTGTTTCAGCTTCCTCATCTCTTTGATATGATACTTCCATCGTAGATAAGGAAGAAAAACTATCTATGGGATGCTCCTTTCGATCATGAGGGCAAAACACTTCATCAAATTCTTGATTTTTATGAACCTGCAAAACATCCAATTTTGCATTTAGAGAGCTAATAAAATCAACTTTAAAATTTTCAAATAAAGCATTGATTTCATATCTTATGTTTCCTATTCTTGTAGCAGGTTTGGAAAACAATGAACAAACATCTCTAGGATTCTTACCAGCCTTGGAGATTCCTCTTGAATACCTTATGCACAACTCACAAACATCATCATATGATAACTGAAAAGCATCACCTTTTCCTATCAAATTTAAGAGTTCTAAAAATTCATCTTTGATCCCTTTAAGGAGTGTTTTCAAGATTTCTTTTACCAAATGCTTATGCTTTGATTTTTGAAGGTTGTATTGAAATCGATCCACATAGTCCTCCAAACTTTCATCTTCCCCTTGTATCATATTGAAAATATCTTCATCGGCCTTACAATAGCCTTGGTACTTCTTCAAGAATATGTTCTTCATATCGTCCCATGTTTGGATGCAATTCCCACCTAGGCTCATGAACCATTGAAGAGCTGCTCCTTTTAGAGTAAGAGGAAACACTTTCAACCTTTGATCATTAGTACAATAATCATATCCTCTACAAAGTACTTCAAACTCAAATAAGAATGTATCTGGGTCTTCATTTGTCAAACCATTAAAATTTGGTAGAGAAGATGGGGGAATTATGGGCATTTGTGTCACTCCTCCTAAATCTTTGATAGGGAATTCAAAAGTAGAAATGTGAGCCATTTCTTACCATAATAGAAGATGTTCTTCATGTGTTTCTTCGAGGCTCCTTCTTCAAATGTTCCTGTAAATCGGTTAGTAAAATGGGTGGTGCTTACATCACCAGTTGAGTGAAATCATAAGATTTGTTTTTCACAATTTATATTTTTTTTAGTCATTCACACAAAAATTCAAACATTTGCCCTAATTTCTTTAACAATTCTATTGGAAAGCGAGCAGGGGAGCAAGGCTTTTGCATGCTCCACATGCAGATTCTTACCTTCCATTTTTAATACCCAATCCTTTCCTAATAGGCACTCATCAGATGCACACTACTCTTAAAAAATGCCTACACTCTCCTCGACAACAGAACCAAAATGTCGAGCGATAAAAAGGTGTCTTTTTAACTCCTAATTATCTTCACGTTAATTGTCAGCCCATGGACGATTTTTTATTTCAAGAGTGTACTCAGTCTGACGTGGCTATTTACTCAAGAGTAATGTTTTGCAGTATAATGCTTAAAATGCAAAATTAAATGAGTGATTGAAACAAAATATAATCGGAACAACAAGAAACTCAAACACTCTGCAACTAAGTCATTCACTCAAACAACCATCAATCGAGGATACTGTAGCAATAACTCATTCCTCTAGAGATTGATGCAATTAAAATCAAACTAGAACAAGACAATCAATCTGGGAACGAGGAAGCAATAACCAATGTTCTCAACAGTTGAGAGTCCTACTTTAAAGCAATTAAAAGGAAATAGAAATTGAACTAAAGCTGCTATTGAAAGTAAACTATGAAAACTATTTAAAAGAAAACTCTTTGAAATTAATAAAAAATGAACAACAAAGTAAATAGACAGCAAATTGTAATTAAAGGAATTAAACAACAAATTCTATTTAATAAATCTGAACAACAAAGCTAATTGAATAGAAATACACAGCAACTACAAATGTAATTGAATCAGCAACCTTAATCCAACAACATGAACATTAATCACAGTTATTGAAGCAACAACAATTGCAGTTATAATTGAATAGTAACATAATTGAACAACAATTGCAATTACAAATGAACAACAATTAAATGAACCACAGTCTTAATTAGACAGCGCAGTATTAGATTAGAATTAAGAGCAGGACATTTCAAGTTATAATTAATAATTCTATCACTAACACAATTCAATTATAATTTCAATATAACAGAGCAATTTTGCGAAATGTTCATAAACAAAAGATTGTTGAATAAAACAACTTAAAGAAATGAGGAGGAAACCAAACCATCACACGGCAGAAATTGGAAAGATAAAATACAATAACATCTTAATCCATCGGAGGCTCGAACCTTAGCCGCCAGCGGATGTTGCTGGGCTACTTCAGATGAGAAGAATGAATAACAACTACCAAATCATATATTAATCATCAAACTATGAAATCATTACAACAGTAGAAGCTTTGAAAGTGACAATGGTAATGCAACAATCCCTTTTTCCTCCTATCCTATCATGAATCCTTAATTCTAAATCTCTAATTCTCAAATCATAACTCTAAATCCATCATTCCCAAGTCTGCATTCTCTTAGCCATCCCCTCTTGAATTCATCCTTTCCTCTTTGATCTCTGTTCTGATTTAAATACACAGAGAGCAGTTACAACTGTGATGATTACAATATGATCCTTATTAAAAAATTGGATTGTTTCTAACCAATTTATCAAAAAAAAAAATATTTCCATCCATCTTTCAACAAGAGCAAGGCGAATTTGGCTTTGTAGCTGAGATTTGGAAAACGGCCACACAACAAATCTGAGAAACTCGTGCTCAAAGAACCCTGTGTTTCTCTTAATACAAGCCGAATTTGGGCAAAATGTCTTTCTCAAAGTTAATTTGGTCGATTCTGGACAAAACCCATGTTCCGGATTTTCCATATTCTACTTCATTTGCCCAGAATCTCAACCGCAAAACTGTCACTTCTTATTCCAGCGAATTTCTGAGTTGGAATATTTAATGAACAAATCTTCAATCTGGAAATTGTATTGGAGGCTAAAAATGGTGAATAATATTACAGCCAATTTATTAAAACTATCATTGATAAAATCATGCATAATCATCAATTTATTATAAATAAAGGAGAATAAATAATATTCATCCTTAGGAGCATAAATCATTATAAAATGGATTTATATAATAAATTATAATAAATGACATGATAAAGAAGAGTAAAAATGGATGAAATAAGTGTTAAAAAGTGGTCATATTCACGGCCCAACAGATGGTATGTTTTATATTTAAAAGCCAATCAAATTTTATTTTTGTTTTACTATATGCAATATCACAACTCAATTAAGGATTGTTTCACAATTGAAAAGTGTATTAATTGTTACCTTTAGTTGTATGTATGAAATGGTATGATTTTTTATGCAATATGTGCTTAGCAATTAAATTGATGAACTATTTAATCAATTTAATTATCGTTAATTCGTTTTAACACTTTGAAATGTTTGATGATCTATATTGTCTTTCATTTATAACTTAATTTTTTGTAAAATTGCATATGCAAAGTCCGTTATATCTCAAGAATTAGATAGATAGATATAGACTTATTTATTTCTATTCATATTTATTGTATGAAATCACTTTCACCCCATCTATATCACACCTCAAACTCCATCATATATTTGAACGGGAACCTAGTCCTTATATACCTAGTCAGAACCGCTATCCCAAATGAAAAAGGAACAATATTCAAGTTCCTGACTTGGTGGTCTCCTCAATGTTGAGGCAAGGACAATTCAAGCCTTCAACATTTTTGGCGCTAGAAGGAGGGCCCTTACTATGAATGGAAAAAAGAGTTGAACCTAAATTTAAAGGCCATTCTAAGAGCCACTCCCCCTCAAGATCAACTCCAACTTCTAGATTTTCATATAAAACTCCTACATCTAGATCAGAAGTTGAACAAATATATAAAAATTATCCTAGATCACTACCCCAATCTTCTCATCCACCTTCCTGTCATCAGGTACTAGAGGTTGAAATGTTAATTTAAAAATTGGAAAGTATTTTTATTTCTAAATAAAAACGTCAATGATCCAAAGTATCTGAAGGTAGTGTATCCTCATCTCTCCAACCTACTCGAATTTTAACTCATTCTCAAAGAAAAAATCTTGGAGTTACTCCATTCAAATTTTATCTTCCTTCTTTCCAAAAGAATACTAAGAAATTTGAGTCAGAAATATCCACTAGTGATATTTTGTCAAATTCACGTTCACAAACACCTTCATTCCATACATTCCCTCCAATCAATCCTCTTGTTCATACCCCTTCTTCTCAAAGTATTGGTGTCAGTTCATCTAGCACTAATACACAATCTACCTCTTCTTCCACACAATCACCTTGTACATCCACATTTACCCAAACTCCAATAATGGTAGGAATTCTTCAAAATCCACCCTTGCCACCCCCACCACTCCCACTAGTTAGACCATGGGAAAGCCTTGAAGTTGTACAATGACAGTACCACTTCATCCTCTACCTAAACATCTTGAAATATGGCTACCAAAATTTAATCCTGATGATGGAATACCTACTGAAGAGCACCTCTACAATTATATGTTAGCCATTAATATGAATGGAGTAGTTGAAGAGGATTGTGTAGTAATATTATTTCCATACAATTTTGAAGGATCTATAGGTTCATGGTATTTTTCATTACCACCAGGGTCCATTACTAGATGGGACATATTTGAAGAACAATTTTTAACTAAGTTTGGTGATGATCACACCACTGCTACTTTGGTTAATGATCTCACCAATCTTAAAAAACTCTTGAATAAAATCCCAGATACATCCAAACCTAGTGTCAACGTACAAAATGAGTGGTATATATTTTCCTTACCTTCAAATATCACAACTTTAGTCTATAGGGATGTAGGTTTTAACCCCGTATAGAAATTACCTGCATAGAATTCTAAAACATAGAAAATAAACAATGCAAGAGCATAACACATAAAACACATATACACAGAGATTTCCCCCTGGATCCCAAAACCAGGACTACCAGCTTGATTTCTCATTATGTTCCTTTCAATGTTATAATGCATATTTATACATGCTGAAGCATCCAATATCATGGACTGAAAACCATCATGTCCAATACCATGGACCGAAAACCATCATGTCCAATACCATGGACAAAAAACAATCTCATCCAAAAACATGTGCGAAAATCATGCACAAAACCATAGGTGGGTTCACCCATCCTAACATAGGGTCCAAAACCAAAATTTTTTTGGGCATTGCCCCAGACCCCATAAAGTGGGGTTATGGGTACACCTCAAACCCCCTGTGACCCCCCCTCTAACCCCTTGGTTAACTACGTGGGCTAGTCATGGAAAGAATATAAAACAACCCAACCTTCTCCCACTTGTTGTTTTCTTTCCACATGGGGCCACAAAAGAGCTTAGTCATTTTTCCAACCCTGAAATGCCCATTGTCTCTCTGCACCAAGGGAAATTCTCAGAGCTCATAGATTTTGTCAATGCATCTGTAGTATTCTTCAAAGTGTCCAGATTTACCAGCGGCAACTTTTTGTCTTGTAGCATATCCCTAACAAAGTGATACTAAACATCAATGTGCTTTGTCTTTGAATGATATGCGGGGTTCTTTGCCAAGAAAATTACACTTTGGCTATCAAAGTCTATCCTTATTGCTCCTTGTACTAACCCCATACTTGAACACAATCTCTGCAACCAAACTGTTTCCTTGCTTGCATGAGTGGCTGCCATGTATTTTGCCTCTATAGTTGATAGTGCTAGTACAGATTGTTTCTTACTCATCCAACTAACTACACCTCCAAATAGGATAAACACATACCCACTTGTAGATCTTCTCTAATCCAGATCTCTAGCCTAGTCTGCATCAACAAAGCCATGAATATCCAACATTTTGTCCAATCCTGATCTTCCTTGGTAGCACAAACCATAATCACTAGTGCAACGCAAATACCTGAAAACCCGCTTCACTGCTGTCTAATGCTCCTTCCATGGTTTTGACATAAACCTGCTCAATACTCCCACTACATGTGCAATGTCTGGTCTAGTATAGACCATTGCATACATCAAGCTACCGACTGCACTTGCATATGGAACATGGGACATGTCCTCTTCCTCTTCTTGTGTCTTGGGACACTGTTCAGCAGATAACCTCACACCTACAAGAATAAGAACCTTCACCGGTTTACTATCTTGCATATTAAACCTCTACAATATTGTCTCGACATACTTCCTCTAGTTTAACCAGAGCTTCCTCTTTGCCTGATCTCTTTTAATTTCCATGCCCAAAATATAGTTTGCAGCACCAAGATCTTTCATGTCGAATTTGGAGGACAATAGGGTCTTCAAATCCTGGATAATTTCTTTGTCATTTTCAACCAGCAACATATCATCCACATACAAGACTAGATTAATAACACAGTCACCAATTAATTTAAAATACACACAGTGAACTACTTTGATTCTGGTGAAGCCAAGTCCCCGTATAAGTGTATCAAATTTCTGATACCACATCCTTGGTGACTATTTTAACCCATACAAAGACTTATTTAACTTGCATACTAGTTCTTTTTTACCCTTCACTGTAAATCCTTCAGGTTGCTTCATGTATATTTCCTCTTCCAGATCCCTATGAAGAAATGTTGTCTTCACATCCATCTATTCTACCTCAAAATCAAAAGCAGCAACAACATATAAAAGTAATCTAATAGAAGCTACCTTGACAACAGGAGAAAAAATATCACCAAAATCAATTCCTGACACCTGGGAATAACCTTTTGCTACCAACTGAGCTTTGTATTTTTCCACCTTTCCTTCTGCATTTTTCTTCTTCTTGAACACCCATTTGCTATCAATGGGTTTCCTTCCAGCTGGCAACTCCACCTGATCCCAAGCCTCATTTTTGTGCAAAGAGGCCATTTCACCAACCATGACCTCTTTCCATAGTTTTCCATCCTCTGAATCTGCTGCTTCCTTCATAGTTCTGGGATCATCATCAGTAATAGATAAAGAAAATTTTGAACAGAAAGCAAATGGAATATACCTTTCTGGTTGCCTTCTTTCTCAAACTGATCTTCTCACACTCAGATCTTGTGGCTCTTCATCTTCTGATTCCTCCTCTGTTGCAGAGTCTGATTCTTCCTCCTTAAGCTCAAACTCTATCTTCTTAGGTTCCTCTGGTTGGACTTCATGTTTAATAACATCTTGCACCTCTCTGAACACCACATCTCAGTTGTACACAACCTTCCTTGTTGCTGGATTCCAGAGCTTATAACCCTTTAAACCATCCTTATACCCAATAAAGATGCAGTTTTCAGATTTACTATCCAACTTGGTTCATTTCTCCTTTGGAACATGTACATTTGGATCACATCTAAATACCCTCAGATGTCAAAGACAAGGTTTCTTACCAGTCCATACCTCTTGTGGAGTCTTGTCCTCCAACGCTGATGAAGGTGACATGTTGACTAGGTAACATGCAGTATCCACTGCCTCTGCCCAGAATTCCTATCCTACATCGACACCACTGAGCATGCTTCTTGCACCTTCCATGAACGTCTTATTCATTCTTTCTGCAACTCCATTTTGTTGAAGTGTTTATGGAGTAGTCTTCTGTCGTGCTATACCACACTACTTATAGAATTCTTCAAAGTCCTTGCTGCAAAACTCTACACCATTATCTGTCCTCAACACCTTTATATTCTTCTCTGTTTGATTTTCCACGAGAGCCTTAAATTCTTTAAACCTATCAGAGGCTTCAAATTTCTTCTTAAGGAAATATATCCATGTCTTCCTTAGGAAGTCATCTATTAATGATACATAGTACACAGGCTTACCCAGTGATGGAACCTTCATAGGTCCAAAAAATCATTGTGCACAAGTTCTGATATCTGTTTCACCTTCTTACTACTAGAGGGGAAACTCACCCGATTCTGCTTCCCATATACACAATTTCCATAGAAATCAAAATCCAGAGAGCTATTACTCATACCTTCTACCATACCTTTACCATAAAGTATTCAAAGGTCCTTCTCTCCAATATGTCCAAGCCTTTGATGCCACAACATGGTCTTCTTTCCAGTGACCACTAAATTTTATGCTCCACTTTCAGGAACCATAGAACTGTTGCACCCATCATAACAGTGCTACCTTGTAGCTTGTACAGAGTTCCAATTCGAACTCCCCGCCTCAATATCAGCGCTCCCTGAACCATTTTGCAATTATCCTTCCCGAACACTATTTT
This sequence comes from Pinus tabuliformis, assembly GCA_031772625.1. Lineage (NCBI taxonomy): Eukaryota > Viridiplantae > Streptophyta > Pinopsida > Pinales > Pinaceae > Pinus > Pinus tabuliformis. The sequence continues at coordinate 993,119,887 of CM062806.1, read as the reverse complement.
TACACCTTCATCATCCATCTTGCCTACAGAAATCAGATTTTTGGCTAATGCAGGAATATACAAAACATCCGAAAGTGTTCTAACCCTTCCACCTTGCAACTTCAACTTTACTTTTCAGCGACCAATGATTCTAGCCTTCTTATCATCCCCTAAGAAGACATCACCACCATCATATTTCTCATACTCACAGAACCACTCTCTATGGGGAGTGAAGTGAAAGGATGCACTTGAGTCAATCAACCATGCCTCATGATCTACATGTGTACTTGAAGAAGCTAGGTACACATCCCCACCTTCATATGAGGTGGTTTTCGCCTCTACAGAAGGAGAATCATCAAATTCATTTCCTTTATCAAGAGCTTTAGATTTACAGTCCCTTTTGTAGTGCCCTTCCTTTCCACACTTCCAGCACACCACCTTTACAGGTTTTCCTGGAGATTTAAATCTCCGTCTAGGTTTAGATCTCCCACCCAATGACTTATTTTTGTTTCTATTCTGGGATTGTCCTCATACAGACAAGGCATCAGTATTCTGGCTCTACATATTTTTCCATCTCATCTCCTCCATCAGCAAGGATGAGACTGTTTCATCAAACTACAAGGTAGTTGAATTGCTACCTATTACAATAACCAGACTATCCCATGAATCTGGTAGAGAACACAAAAAACTGATGCACTTATCTTCATCTGAAATTTTAATATCAACAGATGCTAACTGACTACCACAATATTAAATGTGTTTAGATGCTCTGTCACCAAGTCTCCATCTTTCATCCTCAGATTATATAGCTTTTTTCGCAGGAACAGTTTATTCACTAGAGACTTAGATTGGTACAAAGTCCCTAACTTGTCCCACAAAGCCTTTGTTGTAGATTCACCTAATACATTCAACAATATTGAATTTGAGACACACAATCGTATTGTGCTCTTTACCTTCTGATCCAACTTCTTCCATTCTTCATCAGACAGTCCCGTTGTTTTAGTACCTGGATCTACCGTGATCCACTAATCTTTATCCACCAATAGATCCTCCATCTTGAGTTTCCACAACTCAAAACTCTAACCATTAAATTTCTTGATCTCTATCTTTCCACTACTTGTCATCTTCTTTCACCACTAGAATCGATCTTACAGATCTCCCACTGAATAGGGTCTACCACAGGCCTGAGTGAAACCCCTTAGCAACAAAGGCATCCCCTTGAAGCCAAGACAGCTCTAATAAGAAATGTAGGTTTTAACCCCATACATAAATTACCTGCATACGAATTCTATAACACAGAAAATAAACAATGTAAGAGCATAACACATAAAACACATATACACAAAGATTTTCCCCTGGATTACAAAACCGGGACTACCAGCTTGATTTTTCATTATGTTCCTTTCAATGTTATAATACATATTTATACATGTTGAAGCATCTAATACCATGGACTGAAAACCATTGCGTCCAATACCATGGGCCGAAAACCATCACATCCAATACCATGGACAAAAAACCATTGCGTCCAAAAACATGTGCGAAAATCATGCACAAAACCATAGGTGGGTCCGTCCATCCTAACATAGGGTCCAAAACCAAAATTTTTTGGGGCGTTGCCCCAAACCCCATAAAGTGGGGTTACGGGTATGCCTCAAATCCCCTGTGACCCCCCTCTAACCGCTTGATTAACTACGTGGGCTAGTCATGGAAAGAATATAACACAACCCAATAAGGAATAATAAAATGACTCTTGTAGAAAACATGAAAGAAGCATTAACAGTTGAGAAAAGGATACTTTCTTTAGAAAAAAGAACTGCAAAGGATGACATAAATTCAAAGAAGGTTACATTTAAGGATGAGCCTAGAAAGGAAACTCCAAAATATCCTTTTGATCTTGAAGGACTACAGAAAGTCTTGAAAACTATCTCTAATGAGATGGTTGAGATTAAAAAACAAGTGGTTAAATCTTCAAAGAAACCTTTTAGACCCTTTAAGAGAACTTAGACTTCAGCCTCCCAATGACCCAATGTCATATCGAACACAGAATCAAATGAATATGATGATGAAAGAGAAATAACTATGTCTACCAAGGATTCTCATGATGAAGAATTTTTCGAAGTTTACAGGGTTTGGTATTTTATCCTTCCCACTTCTAATAATGAATAAGAACATAAAGCCTTAACTGTAAGTACAAGTAAAGGACCACCTGAGTCTTCTCAATCAATCTAGAAACAAAAGAACTTCTACTTCTACTAATAAAGATAAGAACATCAACATACCAACCCTTTCTGCTTCTTCTAATCCTCCATCCACATCAAAAAATTTGGTTGTCTTTGATAACATTGAGTATAATATAGTGGAAGATATGAATAAAGTTAAGGCTAACATTTATTTATATAAATTTTTAAAATTAAAACAACAATAGAGGTATCTTCTTAATAAATTAAATGCATCTCCTTTACTAGTTGTTGTCACTTCTAAAGCTTCTCGAGGAATAGGTAAGCCTCTTGCTAATTCTACATAGAAAGTTACTTCCACAGATGCTATCTTGATCGGAGACAAATCAAATTCTCACACTCCCCCATTTATTTTAACTTTTGAACTCTTCAATAAAAACATGCACAATTGCTTAGTTGATTATGGAGCGTCATCGAATATAATTCCCCATTCAGTTTGCTCAAAATTGAATATATCTCCCTAGAATTTGTTGTTCATATAGTGCAACTCGATAGAACAAAAGTTAAAGTATTAGGAGAAATCAACTCAGTCCTCATTAGACTTTATTCTAATCCTAAAGTATTTCAAATCATTGACATTCTAGTTGTTGGTATCTCAGATTTCTATGGTTTAATCCTAATTAAAATGTGGTATAAAAAGTTACATGGTTATTTTGCTATAGACTGGTCACATCTGTGGTTTCCATATAATGGAAAACCAAATAAAATACAAGTGGACTGCGAAAAAACATGTGAAATATTTAGTAATAGATCTAGATGGAGAAAATGAACCAATAATCTTGACTAGTAATATTCTTGGGAATTGTTTCTTGGAGTCCTTTTGGGGTAACTTCAGAGCTCAAGAATCACCTTTCTTAGTTAATTTTGTCACTTCACAAATTGAAAACTACTCACAAACAGAATTATCCTAGTTTGTAAATTTTTTATATAAGCCTTTAGTTAAATCTTTGTTTTGGACATTGTATTTTGATGGATCTAGATCTAATGATGGTGCTAGAGTAGGATGTGTCTTAATTAGTCATGATGGTGAAAGTACAATGCTAGCTTGTTTATTATAGTTTGAATGTACAGACAATGGTGTAGAGTATGAAGCTCTGGTTCAAGGCTTGTACAAAGAAATATCTCTTGATGTCCAGTATCTTCAAGTGTTTGGAGATTTAGAAATTGTTATCAAACAGGTAAGAAATATTATTCATTGTATCTCCAACCATTTGAAACATTATCAGACTCTAGTTCAATCTCTTACTTCACATTTCTTGGCTTTTGATATTTCTCCAATCCCTAGACTTCAAAATTCCAGTGCTGATTTATTAGCCAATGTCGCATCCAAAATAATCCCACCTAAAGATTTTAGTCCAGATTGATTTTCGATTGAATTAATTTTTCGCCCTTCCATTCCTGATAACATTACAAACTGGCATGTGTTTAATGATGATGGAGATATCTTAAGTTTCTTAACATCTGAAGAATCATATTCTGATCAGATAATTGATGAAGATGAACATGATAGACAGATGAAACAAGCAACTAAAGATAATTCTCTTCCCAAGTCTGTGGTTAAACTTGAAAACATTTATGATATAAAGGATAGATTCAAGAAAGTATCTAATTGTAAACTTCAGAGTTCAACATTGAGGTTTGAATTAGTAAACCTTGGATCTGAATCTAAACCTCAAAATGTCAATTTAGGTCTGAGTCTTTCCCCTGATGAGAGATTATCTTTTATTTGTCTATTGAAGAAATATAAAGGTGTCTTTGCTTGGAATTATGAAGATCTAAAGACTTATGATACTTCCATCATCCAACATGTTAGGTCCCTATAATACTAGTGTTTCCCTTAGTATTATTCCCATTGTATCCCCTTATTTTTATTTATGTGCCCATGTTATCCCCATATTGATATTATTGTTCCCCATAGAAGCCCACTATTGTTATTGTTGCACCCTTACATTATTATTCTTATGTCGGCATTGACTATATTGTGACCCCTTAGACTCCTATATATAGAAAGGAGGTCTTGTCATTTGTATCATCAAATAATTTTTCATTTGTGTAATGTAAAGGAATTTCCCCCCTCGAAGAGGATAATTTTGACATCAATGATCTATATTTTCTTCTGTATTGTGAGCTAGTTGCATGACAATTGGTATCAGAGCTTTGGATTCTAGGGTTTCACTGCTTCAAACATGTCATCATGGAATTTTTGCTATAGCTTGTTTTCTACATGTTTCACAAGTTAGAATTAAAACCCATTTTAGGAGAAATCGATATGAACCTCAGGTAAAAATTTCAGATCTTGTCTCGCTATATTTTCGGAGATATGATCCAAGGAAGTTAGGGTTTTCCAGGCTCCCGAATTATATCTCAAACAGGTGACCTGAGGAAAATTGTCATAACTTTCTCTCTCAACATCATATTGAAATTTCATAAAAATGTACAGAAAGAGGATGGACTTTAGTGCTTTTTGTATTGGTTTTAGGTTTGAAGGTCAAAACAGTGACATGTGGCACTTCATACAATTTCGATCTACTGAACCCGTCTATAATTAGGTCATTGTGGGTGATTTGGAATAACTATTTCTTGGAGAATCCAATATTGATTAGACTTGCAGGGCTAGAACAAGGACTTAGAGGGCTGCCACAAGATGAAATTACAGACATTGGAGATCCGAAATTAAAGAAATACAATAGATTCAATATCGAGCTCCTACAAAGCCAAAAAAGGTGTGTAGTGTTTTAAAAGTTTGAATAAGTTGTTTTGAAAAATTAATTTGAATGAATTCAAAGGACATAGTGAATCATAATTATCATTAATTGATGCCTCGAAGAAAGAAAATGGAAACACATAGTAAGAAAGCTAAAAGCTCTAGCATGACTCATGAAGAAGAGGAAGAAATGTAACATGATATATCAAAATGATGAGACCAAGTGCAACAAATTTCACTCTCACAAAATGTATCAGAAGCTAAGATGGATGTTTTAAAGAAAGCCATGGAAGCTAATATGGATGGTTTAAATAATGGATTTGAAGCTAAGATGGATGGCTTAGAAATAAACATTGAAGATTTGAAGAAATACATGGAAGGTTTGAAAGGAGTTTTTGCAAATTTGCTACAAGAAATGCTTCCTAATGGCAAAAAGGTAGTAGAGGAAACTCATGATGAGAACAAAAGACATGTGTTACAGGAAAATTTGGGCACATCAACCCTGACTTCCAGATCCATATTATTAGGATCCATCAACCCTTAGTTCAGTAGTTTTCATTCCCTAATGAGGTTAGCCTACATCATGCTTGCATTCGAAGAGTTTCATGACACTATTCATCCAAAAAATGCCCCTAAGGAGATCAACACAGGAAGCCTTCTATCAGTCTACAATGCATTGCAGGAACTACACTGTTTGGGTTCTATGCATCGCACATAGCCTTTGTTTCACTTGTGCTGAGCGAGGTTCATCAAATTTTTGAAATGAATCCATTGGATTCCTCATCCAGTGGATGCTTCTGAAATATTCCACAAGGATTGAGCTCGCTTTTGGATGAGGAAGAGGATGAATGAACCTTAATCCATTATCCCTTCCTCCATGGAACGACCTCCCAATTTTTGCAAAGCATTCATGAAGGCCATTAAAGGCTTAACCTCCTCCTTTCAGCTATAAATTGACCAAGCATTCAAAGGCTAGTCTAGGTTGGGACTTCTTGAGCTAAGGGAATGTTGTTTGAGTCAGATTTGTAAGAGTATTGTGATGATGTCAAATTTTTACTTCATGAGGAGAGAAGGTTTTGAAGCTGGAAGGATGACACTAAATTGAGCATGCATCTACATGGGTTGTAACCTTTCCTTCTATCAATAAAGAATTCTAAGCTTTTTCCTTTCATGTGTTTATATGATGTATATCATATTCTTGATTCAATGATATGTTTAGTTAACAGATCATCATTATTGTATGCTTTGATGGATTTTTGTCTCAGCTTGTGTGCAGATACTTTCTAAGCAAGTATAGAAAGGAGCGGTGAAATCGGTCAAAGGAGAGAGGGTTCGAGCGAAAGTTAAAAGTTGGTACCTTTGTTCTTCTTTATCTTATTTGTTAATTATGGGAAAAGCGATGAATTACTTTGTCTGTTGTTTTTAGACTAGCTACTAGGTCTAGAGGGTTAGGCGTTTGAAGAACACTAAATATGCCCACAACAACATGTTAATCATGATTTCATACACTCTAACATTGGATTGAAAACCCACCATGTTCTAAAGGTAGATATGAGAAAGTTTGATGGCAAGGATCCCATAACTTGGATACCACAGATGGAGCAAGATTTCGATCTACTTGTTAGAGCCTAAATCTACCTTAGGCTGAAGGAAGGAAAAAATAAGGATAACCACAAACCACGCTCAGTCTGGTAGCTAGCCCTACCAGAACAGGAGAGGGCTCTCTCTGGGTCACTCTCAGTAAAAATAAACAATAGGGTCTGAGATGACTCAAATGAATACTGATATTAGGCTAGTAAATAAATATGGCAGAGGTAATTCATTGAATGACTGAATTTTCTGGGCTGTATGGGACCCAAGGACCGCATGAGCAGGGAAATTAAGTCAAAGGCACAGAATATTTTGTGAGGAAAGATAGGTGAGAGGTTGAGCAATCAGATTGGAGTAATATGGAGTGGAAAGACTATTGAGAGGTTGAAAAGGGCATAACTGATGAATCCTTTTCAAATAGAAGAAAACACACAGAGACTGAACGCTTTTCCAAGGCAGAGCAATAAAATGGATTCTATCTTTCTCACTAAAAAAGACATTCAACTGGAAATGGTCATGAATGAGCTGTAAACATAACAGAATACATATGAAGCAGAGAAAAAAAAACACATTGCTAAACTCACACCACAGGGGTCTCATGAATCAGAGTTGCATCGTTTTATTAATTTCCTGGCTAAACTGTACAGTGCAGAGCTGAGTTTTCTCTCCCACCGTTCACTAGAAATTTCAACCCTTTACAAATGATTTCCAATACCATAAATAAACTCAGAAGTGGGAAAACAAATCGATGAAGATAGGGAGTCGTTTAATCATCATTAACAAAACTGAAGCTGAAGAGCCAACCATTTGTCAAAGGAGCAGCGTTACATTTTAATTTCTCTAGTGACCAATCAAAAGGAAAAAAATGTAACGTGGATTCCATTCTAGCTTTTCGACCTTTGGCTTTTCACTTTCTCTTTGCTGTTTGAATAAAAACCAACTTGTTAATAAAAATCGATTTGAACGGAAATTTATCCTTTATTAAAAGGAAAAATGCATTGTAAATGAGCGGTCCTAGCTATCACAAGGCAAATCCACGTGTTTTTGGGCGATTGGAGTGAGTTTCGGTGGTTTTTTGGCTTTCTGGCTATGTGCGCCGCGCCTCCTGGATGCGCCACGCATGTTTCATTTTGCACTGAATGATCACACCCAGTGTGCCACGTCGCCCATGTGCACCGTGCCCATGCAAAATTACGTTGCGCAGAGGCACCCAATGCGCCGCGCTCCTCCAGTGCGTCGCGCCAGTTGTGCAGTGCGCTGCGCATGGATCTTCAACATAGTTTCAGCTCTCCAACTCAATTTCGCTCCGCCCCGTTTCACTTTGGCTTCTCTGATGTATTTGGCATGCAAATTAATTGACAATCGTGGAAACATCTTATGTATCAAAAGGATTTCAATTCTTGCTTCCATCTTTGTAATATTTCAATTGTGGCATTTTCATTTTTAACATAAACTCTATTCTGCTTGCTTCCATATTGATTTTCTGAGCTCGAAATGATCTCTTCTTGGTTGATTTTTGTAGGGATGGTGGCATTTGAACTTTGGAAAAAGATGAGGATGGCTCCTAAAGAATTTCACAATTGAAAAACTTTGACAATTACATGACCGAAATGACAATTTTCTTCAAAACAGAGTTTTGAAGAAAAGACATGATCAAGTGATATAGCGATGAAATTTTTCGATGAAAACTTATTTGGAAACCTCCCTCATATGCCTGCTGATGTTATTAGTCCTTCTGAAGACTAAACCCTAGATCTAGTGACTGAACTGACTTGCTGATCAAGAGACTAAAACAGGATTGTAAGTGACTTTAAAACTTGATTTTAATGAATAGACCTGAGCCAGCAGGGCAAGGCATGAGGGGTAATGAATGACAATACCCTTCCGTCAGATTATGAAATACCCCTAGCGAAATGCAACTAAGTGAATTGAGCTAAATGAGACACCTAAAAATGAAATGCAACAAAAGAGGTTTTGATCTTTGACGGAGGGCTAAACACACCAACTCTAACATTGGCTCCAATGGGGATGGCAGCTCCCTAGAGGTGCCAAGAATGGCAAATCTCTAGAAGAGCTAGACAGTGCCTTCATCCATTGGGCTATGGAATCATTATTTCAACAAACAACACAAAACTCTTGACTCATTTATTAATTGAAACTTGACTCAAAGACTGACATGACAAACTCAAACCAAAACTGAAATAAAATGGTATTTACAGTGACAATGGAAACAACAGAAGCAACTCAGAAATGGTACCGCTTGAGCAGACGGCCATCGACTGGCCCTCCTGGACAATCTTCCCCATTCATCTCCTTCAGAAGAAAGGCATCTGACCCCGATATGCTGCAATTTTGAAGGGACCTTTCCAGAGATTCTTGAACTTACCGTGTTTACCCTTTTCCTCATTCCTTGCATCCCACTTCCGTACTATGTCATCCAACTGAAATTTGTCTGCCTTTGATTTTCTGTCATAAATTTTATTAATCTTCTCCTATAACTTGGATATGTTTTGGAAAACTTATTCTCTTGTCTGCTACAAATGGATCATTTGATTCAATATTCTCTGCATAGGATCATCTTCATTGCCGGCTTCCTAAAGAATCTTGACTACCGGAGTTATGAGAGAGGTAGGAAACAATGTATCAACTCCATAAACAAGCTCAAAGGGGGACATACCAATGGATTTCTTCTGACTGACCTGATTTGCCCAAAGTGCATTGACCAACTTCTTATGCCAACTCTTCTTGTTGATTTCCAGCAGCTTCTTAATGATGTTGACTAAAGATTTGTTAGAAGACTCTGCCAACCCATTGCCTTGTGGATGATAGGCAGTTGAGTGACCCAAAATGATTTTATACTTGTTACAAAACTCAATCATCTTCTTTGATTTGAAAGTTGTTGCGTTATCAGTAATCAGCTTATTCGGGCAACCAAAACAAGACAAAATGTTATTTTCTAGGAACCAGATCATTACCGCATCTGTAGCTTGTCTGGTGGGAATTGCTTCGATCCATTTCTTGAAATAATTTGTTGCCTTGAGGATCCACCGATGCTTATTGTAAGAAGCGGGATGAATCTCACCAATGAAATCCAACCCCCACTACTAAAAAGGGGCACTCACCTCAATGGGCTTAAGCGGTAAAGGCTGCAATTTCTACCTCCCTTCAAAAATCTAACATTTATGATAGCTCTTGACAACCTTATGTACATCATTAAACAGTGTCAACCAATAGTACCCCGCTCTCAAAATTTTATTTTCCGTTGTTTTCCAAAAAAGTTGACCGACACAATCTCCTTTGTGGAAATCCTCCATGACCTGCTTTGCTTCTTCTTCCACCAAACAATTCAACAAAACGTCACCGGGATCTTTCCAATAAAGTGAAAAATTTAGAATGAAAAACTTAGCAGCCTTTAATTTGAGAGTTCTACTTTTTTTTCTAGTCATGCCGGGTGGTGGTGACAAATTCTGAAGCACATATATGATCTCTGAATACCACGGAGAAAGAACAAACATTTCAGATACTAGAATTGACAAACCTTCCTCATTCTCATCGGACATATCAATGATAAGATTTATGTCTAAGGCGTGCAAGTTTGATTCAGCCATTAACTTTGCCAATCCTTGTCCTTTAACAAGATTTGTGGGCTTTATTTCCACATCATACTCCAACAAAGTTGTAATCCACTTGCCTCGTCTTCCTTCCAGATCTGTCTGCACTAAAACATCCTTGACAACAGTGTTAGGAACATAAGCCAAAATATGAGAATGCAAAATGTATACCCAAAAATCTTTCAATGCTTTCACAAGTGCAAGGGCTTGCTTTTCAATGATGTTGTACTTCAAGGCTGCATCTCTTATAGTTCGGCTGAAGAAAGCAATTGTTCTATCATGCTCATATCTTTTCTGCATCAACATAGATTCCATAGTATGATCCGAAGCAAATGAAAACAATATAAAATCCTGAGTGTAATCTGGGCTGATTAGAACTGGAGCTGAAGAAAGAGCCAATTTGACTAAATTGAAAGACTTTACAGCCTCTTCCATCCACATCACTTGGCTGTCCTTCTTAAGCATGTTTGTAATCTCTCTTAGGTGTACAACAAGATTAGGTACAAAGCGGCGTAAAAAATTCATCTTACCATTAAAATATTGAATCTCCATCTTATTCCGGGGCAGATCAAATTGCTGAATCGCTTGTACACATGCTGGATCAATAGGAATTCCATCTTTTGAGATAATGTGCCCAAGTAGTTTGCCCTCATTCATGGCAAACAAACTCTTCTTCGGATTCAGTGATAGGCCATATTTTCTGCACTTTTGAAAGACAATTTTCAGATGATACATGTGTTCATATGATTTGGAAAATAGTGTCAGATCGTCAAGGTACACAACCAAAAAGACATCCTTCTCATTTGTGAAAGCCAAGTCCATTACCCACTAAAATGTGGCACCCGCATTATTCAAACCAAAAGGCATTTTAGCGTAACGAAAAGTTCCCCACGGCGTAGTGAACGCTGTCTTGTCTCGGTCATCTTCATGGACTAAAATTTTGTTATATCTAGAATAACCATCAAGTAGTGACATACGAGATGCTCCAACTACTCACTGAAATATATGATCCATTTTGGGCAGTGGATAATTATCCTTTAATGAAACTTTATTGAGATTCCTAAAATCAATGCACAAGCGAATCTCACCTTTCTTTTTTCATACGGGCACTAAATTAGAGATCCAGTCCGAAAATCTGATGGGAACAATGATCCCTGATTTGTACAACCTGTTTACCTCCTTTTCAATTGATGGCAACAGTTCTGGGTCTAGCCTTCTCAACTTCTGTCTGAAAGGTTTCTGATTAGGGTTGATGGGTATAGTGTGCTGAATTATATTGGTATCATATGCCTTCAAATCAGAATAATCCCAAGCAAACACATCAGCGAAATATGATAGCAAACTGATATATTTGGCTTTTATCTTTTGCGGCAGTGCTTTAGACAATTTTACCATTTTAGGATTTGCAGTTGTTCCGATATTGACCTCTTCGACACCCTTCTCTGTTGGCTGCAATGTTGGTTTGTAGGCTACATCATCTTGATCAAAGAGTTCTTATAAGGGTATCAAGCCTTTAGGAATAATGTTATCCTTTAGCTGCAACACTTCCATTTGATTGATCTACACATCATCTTTACCATCATCATTTTCTACATCAATTGAGGTATCTTTGAACTTACCTTTGTTTTGCAGAAAATCATTTATCTCCTCGTCATCTTGAAAGACTTGTCAATACCTCTGATTTTCCGGGACAGTCAGACGATACTTGACATGGATTCCGAATTTATTACTGGAGTTCATTGGAATCTTCAAGCTACTTGCTGCCTTAGCAAGTGCATCAGCGATGCCATTTTGAATACGAGGAACACATGTCAAGGTATACTCTAAAAATAATTTCAGGATGTCTAGAACTGCATTCTGGTAAGCCCACATCCGAGGATGTTTTGCTTGATACTCACCTTTAACTTGCTTAATCACCAATTTGGAGTCACCATATACTGCAATCCTCTTAGCATTCAGCTTTCTTAGAATCTTTAGGCCAGCAATCAAAGCTTCATACTCAGCCTCATTGTTCGAACAATCAAAAGCTAACTTGTAGGAACATACCTACACATTACTAGGCACTTTGTTCGGGGCGGAGAAAGGACTGCGTACCCGAATACGAATTCCAACACCATCATTTTCCACTGCTCCGTCGAAATTCATGGTCCACAAACATTCTTCCTCTTCTTACAAGTGGTAAAACTCTGTTTGCTGTGCTTTTTTTGCTTGTTGTCCATTACCTTCAACTGATTACTCAATAGAGTTTTGCTGTTCTTGTCCTTCTTTCTTTAAAACTCATTTGAAATTTTCTACTATTTCTAGAATACTTTCTGCTTATACTAACTAACTATCAATATCATTGAAATTATCTGAATACAAAACAAAAGACTCTAGATCTGTATGTACATAATTAATCGGATGATTAATTGGTTTCTCCTTGCTTGTAATCATGTATTTCATTTTTTGTTCCAGATACAGTTTTCTCATTTGGCCAAACACAGGAATCGTTGCATAGGAGAAATCTATTTGTAGTGTCCCTTTCAGTTTTGCTGCCCAAGACCTGGAAAGAAGCATACTGAATCAGGGAGGAATATCTGCCACAACAATATCCATCAAAACATCCTTCATTGGGATTTGATCCAGAATTAAAAACAAGTCTTTGATGAGCCCGATGCATCTTACTCTGCTAGAATCAAATGAATAGAGATCATGGTATTTCTTGGCGATGTCCAAACCCAGCTTATCCATGATAGCCTTTGGCATAAGATTGTGGGAAGCTCTGGAATCGAACATGGAATTATGTAATACAAAATCATGCAATCTTAAACTGATATAAAAAGGTGGCACATCACTATCTGTAGACTCACCATTCAATGATGGCCCAAAAATCATCTCGAGTTGATCATCTTTGACATTCACCATATCAGACATTGGATCAAAATTCAAAATTTTAGAAACTTTCCCTCTATAATTGTTGTTCCTCATTATTTCAGTCAAGGGAATGGATACCTTCAGTTTAGAAATTTCATTCTCTAAACTAAAAGCTGAAGTCTTTTCTACCTCTTTGACTGGGACTTCTTTCTTTTCCTTTTCTTTCGATACAATTGGCTGATTTGATTTTTCTGCTGATGGTGATTTGCTGATATTGGGATCAACTGCCTCTTTTCCTTTCTTTTGTACAATAGGTGAATCGTTCTTTGATGCTGAAACTTCCTTCCTCTTCTGAATTGGGTTAACAGGAACATCTCTATTTCTAAGTGAATATTGCCGTTGCTGAGTGGACAGAGCATTCATATAACCTCTTTGATACTCATCTGATTCTTCTTCCAAAACTGTGTCATTTGCTAGAATGAAATCTGCATCTTTGTGTGCAGCTAAACTTTCTGCATACTCCTCATCTTCAGTAATATAAATAGGCAAATCATCAAGAGTAAAGAAGTGGCTTTCTTCCCCTATTACATTCCCTTCCTCATCTGACTCCAGTCCATGCACAAAATTTTGTTGTAAAGGTAGCTGTACTAGCTGCTATGCTGTCTAATCTTGGGCTCACTTCTCTGTCTATCTTATTCTATATTGTGGTTGTTGCTGGCCAAGGAAGTTAGGATTTCTACCTTGTGTCTTAGGTTTGTCAAGTTTCACCCTTTCAAACATCTGCTCTACCTTCTGGAGTAATTGATCTATCAAGGAAGACTCTTCTTTTACTGTGACCTTCTTTTCTGTTTTTGCTCTAGCCCTCTTAGACATCAGATTTTCTTCAACACTAACCGCGATCTTCTGAATGCCTTCCATTGTGGTTGGCTCTCTCTCTCTCTTAGTTGATAAGCCATGTCAGCATCAAAACCATCCGGAAAATTCACCATGGCTAACCCCGCAAGTGGCGTTAGATGATCAGGAATTGCATTATAAATGGAATTGAATCTAATGCAGTAATCATGGACCGACTCACCAACGTTTTGCTTGATCTGATCATATTAAGTGAGAATTTCAAGAGGATTCTTTTTCATTTCCCAGCGATCTAAAAATTGTCTTTGTAGGTCGGCTAAGGTAGTGATACTTGCAGCCGGCAAAGCTCTGAACCATTTCCTAACTTCACTTGCAAATGTTTGTACAAAGAGTCTCATTGTCACATTTTCTGCATCGATCTCATGAAGGTCATAGAAATCTGCCATTCTGTCCACATGTTGTTGATGTTGTTAGGAGTGCCATCAAACAAAGGAATTTTGCTTTGATAATCTGCGGGCATATCATCCAAAACTTGAGGCAGCACAAGAGGTGCGAAATGAGCAGCCATCACTTTTGGTGGATTTGGTCTTGGGGATGTCGAAGGAGTGGTGCGGCTGATGTCTGAGGTGTATGAGGAGGGGTGTGCGGATTTGAAGCCACAATTGAAGTTTGAAGTTGTGTCACAAGATAATCATCAATTGACCGGTTAGCCCTTTCAGTTTCTAGGTCTACAAGAAAACGTAGATTGGGAACAGTAGAGCCAACAACACTCTCGGATTTTGTCTCAAACAATGATATTTCAAACTGCTCATCAAAATCAAGCTCTTCTAGGTGCTCAAAAATCACAAGACATGAATAGGATTTAAACATGGGGGTTACAAAGTTGTCTTGATGGAGAAGTATTGGAATCAAATTGGGATTTTCGTAGATAGGAGGAGGATCTAGATCTGGATTAGCTCTGGTATATCCTCTCAAAGCCAGGGTGCTATTTTAAAAAAAATCAAAAGGACATCAACAACTTACTCAGCCTATCAAATCCTAAAATAATCATGCGGAAGCTTAGAATTATCAGAAGTATGGGGTGTTTGTAGGTTAAGCCTGCCGTCTACGCAATGAAGAAGACTAACAAACAAAGTATTTCGCTCCCCAGTAGAGTTGCCACTAAGTTAGAGCCTAAATATGACTTAGGCTGAAGGAAGGCAGAATTCAGGATAACCACAAACCACACTCAATCTGGTAGTTGGCCCTACCAAAATAGGAGAGGGCTCTCTCCAGGTCACTCTCAGTAAAAATAAACAATAGGGTCTAAGATGGCTCAAATGAATACTGATATTAGGCTAGTAAATAAATATGGCAGAGGTAACTCATTGAATGACTGAACTTTTTGGGCTGTACGAGACCTAAGGACTGCATGAGTAGGGAAATTAAGTCAAAGACACAGAATATTTCATGAGGCAAGATAGGTGAGAGGTTTAGCAATCAGATTGGAGTAATATGGAGTGGAAAGACTATTGAGAGGTTGAAAAGGGCATAATTGATGAATCCTTTTCAAACAAAAGAAAACACATAGAGACTGAACGCTTTTCCAAGGCAGAGCAATAAAATGGATTCTACCTTTCCCACTAAAAAATACATTCAACTGGAAATGATCATGAATGAGCTATAAACATAACAGAATACATATGAAACAGAGAAAAAAACACATTGCTAAACTCACACCACAGGGGTCTCATGAATCAGAGCTGCATCGTTTTATTAATTTCATGGCCAAACTGTACAGTGCAGAGTTGAGTTCTCTCTCCCACCGTTCCCTAGAAATTCCAACCCTTTACAAATGATTTCCAATACCATAAATAAACTCAGAAGTGGGAAAATAAATCGATGAAGATAGGGAGTTGTTTAATCATCAATAATGAACTGAAGTTGAAGAGCCAACCGTTTGTCAAAGGAGCAGCGTTACATTTTAATTTCTCTAGTTACCAATCAAAAGGAAAAAAATGTAACGTGGATTCCATGAAATCATGCCTGAGGAGAAAAATGGGTGAGCCGTTCATATCTCTCCACTGTGGTAGATATTCTTTGTTCAAATTCTAGCTTTTGGACCTTTGGCTTTTCACTTTCTCTTTGCCGTTTGAATAAAAACCAACTGGTTAATAAAAATCGATTTGAAGGGAAATTTAGCCTTTAGTGAAAGGAAAAATGCATTGTAAATGAACGGTCCAAGTTGTCACAAGGCGAATCCACGTGTTTTCGGGCGATTGGAGTGAGTTTCGTTCATTTTTTGGCTTTCTGGCTGTGTCCGCCACGCGGCAGGCCCAATGTGCCACGCCTCCTGGATGCGCCGTGCACGTTTTATTTTTCATTGAATGATTGCATCCAGTGTACCGCACAGCCCATGTGTGCCACACCCATTTAAAATTACACTACGCAGAGGCGCCCAGTGCACCGCGCTCCTCCAGTGCGCCGCACCAGTTGCCCAGTGCGCCGCGCATGGATCTTCAACATAGTTTCGCCTCTCCAACTCAATTTTGCTCCACCACATCTTACTTTGGCTTCTCTGGTGTATCTGGCATGCAGATTAATTGACAATCGTGGACACATCTTATGTATCAAAAGGATTTTAATTCTTGCTTCCATCTTTGTAATATTTCAATTGTGACATTTTCATTTTTAACATAAACTCTGTTCTACTTACTTCCATACTGATTTTCTGAGCTCGAAATGATCTCTTCTTGGTTGACTTTCGTAGGGATGGTGGCATTTGAACTTCGGCAAAAGATGAGGACAGCTCCTGAAGAATTTCACAATTGAAAAACTTTGACAATTACATGACAGAAATGACAATTTTCTTCAAAATAGAGTTTTAAAGAAAAGTCATGATCAAGCGATATAGCGATGAAATTTTTGGATGAAAACTTATTTGGAAACCTCCCTCATATGCCTGTTGATGTTATTAGTCCTTCTGAAGATTAAACCCTAGACCTAGTGACTGAACTGACTTGCTGATCAAGAGACTAAAACAATACTGTAAGTGACTTTAAAACTTGATTTTAATGAACAGACTTGAGCCATCAGGGCAAGGCATGAGGTGTAATGAATGACAAGACCCTTCTGTCAAATATGGCACGCCCCTAACGAAATGCAACTGAGCGAATTAAGCTAAATGAGACACCTAAACATGAAATGCAACAAAAGAGGTTTTGATCTCTGACAGAGGGCTAAACAGACTGACTCTAAAATTGGCTCCAATGGGGATGGGAGCTCCCTGGAGGTGCCAAGAATGGTAGATCTCTGGAAGATCTAGACAGTGCCTTCGTCCATTGGGCTATGGAATCATTATTTTGACAAACAACATAAAACTCTTGACTCATTTATTAATTGAAACTTGACTCAAACTGACTCAATGACTCACTTGACAAACTCAAACCAAAACTGAAATAAAATGGTATTTACAGTGACAATGGAAATAGCAGAAACAACTCAGAAATGGTACCGCTTGAGAAGCCGACCATCGACCGGCCCTCCTGGACAATCTTTCCTGTTCATCTCCTTCAGAAGAAAGGCATTCTGACCCCGATATGCTGCAATTTTGAAGGGACATTTCCAGAGATTCTTGAACTTACCATGTTTACCCTTTTCCTCATTCCTTGCATCCCACTTCAGTACTATGTCATCCAACTGAAATTTGTCTGCCTTTGCTTTTCTGTCATAAATTTTCTTAATCTTCTCCTGCAACTTGGATGTGTTTTGGAAAACTTCTTCTCTTGTCTGCTACAAATGGATCATTTGATTCAATCTTCTCTGCATAGGATCGTCTTCACTACTGGCTTCCTGAAGAATCTTGACTACCGGAGCTACGAGAGAGGTAGGAAACAATGTATCAACTCCATAAACAAGCTCGAAGGGGGACATACCAATGGATTTCTTCTAATTGAACCGATCTGCCCAAAGTGCATTTACCAACTTCTTATGCCAACTCTTCTTGTTGATTTCCAGCAACTCCTTAATGACGTTGACTAAAGATTTTTTAGAAGACTCTGCCAACCCATTGCATTGCGGATGATAGGCAGTTGAGTGACCCAAAATGATTTTATACTTGTTACATAACTCAATCATCTTCCTCGATTTGATAGCTATTGCGTTATCGACAATCAGCTTATTCGGGAAACCAAAACAAGACAAAATGTTATTTTCTAGAAACGAAATAATTATCGCATCTGTAGCTTGTCTGGTGGGAATTGCTTCGATACATTTCGTGAAATAATATGTTGCCATGAGGATCCACCGATGTTGACTAGAAGAAGCAGGATGAATTTCACCAATGAAATCCAACCCCCACTGCTAAAAAGGGGCACTCACCTCAATGGGCTTAAGCGGCAAAGGCTGTAATTTCTACCACCCTTCAAAAATCTAACATTTATGACAGCTCTTGACAACCTTATGTACATCAGCAAACAGTGTCGGCCAATAGTACCCCGCTCTCAAAATTTTATCTACCGTTGTTTTCCAAAAAAGTTGACCACCACAATCTCCTTTGTGGAAATCCTCCATGACTTGCTTTGCTTCTTCTTCCACCAAAACATTCAATAGGATGCCACCGGGATCTTTCCAATAAAGTGCAAGATTTAGAATGCAAAACATAGCAGCCTTTAATTTGAGAGTTCTACTTTTGTTTCTAGTCATGCCGAGTGGTGGTGACAAACTCTGAATCACATATATGATCTTTGAATACCATGGAGAGAGAACAAACATTTCAGATACCCGAATTGACGAACCTTCCTCATTCTCATCGGACATAGCAATGATCAGATTTATGTCTAAGGCATGCAAGTTTGATTCGGCCATTAACTTTGCCAATCCTTGTCCTTTAACAAGATTTGTGGGCTTTATTTCCACATCATACTCCAACAAAGTTGCAATCCACTTTCCTCGTCTTCCTTCCGGATCTGTCTTCACTAAAACATCCTTAACAGCAGCATTAGGAACATAAGCCAAAATATGAGAATGCGGAATGTTACCTGAAAATCTTTCAATGCTTTCACAAGTGCAAGGGCTTGCTTTTCAATGATGTTTTACTTCAAGGCTGCATCTCTTATAGTTCAGCTGAAGAAAGCAATTGGTCTTTCGTGCTCATCTCTTTTCTGCATCAACACAACTGCCATAGTATGCTCCGAAGCAAATGAAAACAATATAAAATCCTGAGTGTAATCTGGGCTGATTAGAACTGGAGCTGAAGAAAGAGCCAATTTGACTAAATTGAAAGATTTTACAGCCTCTTCTGTCCACTTCACTTGGTTTTCCTTCTTAAGCATGTTTGTAATCTCTCTTAGGTGTTCAGCAAGATTAGGTACAAAGCGGCGTAAAAAATTCATCTTACCATTAAAAGATTGAATCTCCTTCTTATTTTGGGGCAGATCAATTTGCTGAATCACTTGTACATGTGCTGGATCAATACGAATGCCATCTTTTGAGATAATGTGCCCAAGTAGTTTGCCCTCATTCATGGCAAACAAACTCTTCTTCGGATTCAGTGATAGGCCATATTTTCTGCACTTTTGAAAGACAATTTTCAGATGATACATGTGTTATTCATCTGATTTGGAAAACACCGTCAGATCGTCAAGGTACACAACCAAAAATAAATCCTTCTCATTTGCGAAAGCCAAGTCCATTACCCGCTGAAATGTGGCACCTGCATTCTTCAAACCAAAAGTCATTTTAGCATAATGAAAAGTTCCCCACGGAGTGGTGAACGTTGTCTTGTCTCGGTCATCTTCATGGACCAAAATTTGGTTATATCCAGAATAACCATCAAGTAGTGACATACGAGATGCTCCAACTACTCGCTGAAATATATGATCCATTTTGGGCAGTGGATAATTATCCTGCAATGAAACTTTATTAAGATTCCTAAAATCAATGCATAAGCGAATCTCACCTGTCTTCTTTCGTACATGCACTAAATTAGAGATTCAGTCCGAAAAGCTGATGGGAATAATGATTCTTGATTTGTACAACCTTTGTACCTCCTTTCAATTCATGGCAACAGTTTTGGGTTTAGCCTTCTCAACTTCTGTCTGAAAGGTTTCTGATTAGGGTTGATGGGTATAGTGTGCTGAATTATATTGGTATCATATGTCTTCAAATCAGAATAATCCCAAGCAAACACAAAAAAAAGTGATAGCAAACTGATATATTTGGCTTTTATCTTTTGTGGCAGTGCTTTATGTGGAGTGCTAAAAAGGTATGTTTTTGATGATCATTTCAGTGGCTTTTCAGTAGAACTTGTAAACCTTTTTGCATCATGAACTTGGAAAACAATAAAGAATTATAACAAAACATGTGAGATTAATATGCAAGACTTAACCGCTAATAATTGTCATTCTCTCGTGCAGGAAGGGGTGAAAACAAGGAGTTGCTGTTACAAAGAAAAATACAAGGACAAGGTAACTGTTGTCCCTTTGACGGGAGACTGAGTGCAACCAAGGCTAAGTAGATCAAAGCAAATCGGCCCTGAAAAGGAGGAGAAGACACCAGCTCGGCGCAGGAGAAAAGAGATGATTAAGGATTAACAGTTTGGCGCTGCATTATCTATCTTATTACTTAGACATCTCCGTCGTCACCCTTATTTAAAGGGACAACACTATTAGCTTTGGGGGATTATGCTTTTATCTAATTTTTGTTAAAGATCAAAACTTTGATCATCGAGTCTTGATAAGAATTGGTTCATTGTACTTTTGTTTCATGCGTTAATACAAACTTGGTGATTATCTTATCTCTGCGTCTGGATTAACGTAAAGTGGTGTACCCTTGGAGGCTAAGGGCCCAGCCCCAGAGGACACTTGCTTCTGTATTACTATGATTTGATTTCTGCATGATTTGCTTATCGTTGTTATTTGGTAATCTGATATGCTTTATAAGTTTACATCACATGCTCTGTTAAGATTAATTCATTAAGGTTTTTACAAACAGAACTGTTGTATTGACTCTGCATTATATTACTGATCCTTTCAGAGTTGATTGAATAATATTAGTCTTGATCGAATATTGTTACTATTTTGTTACAGAGCTTTTGTGTTGTACATTCATGTTATAGAATTCATCTGAAAGTTGTGTTCTTTACGATTGTTGGATTCAGAAGTAATGTTGTTCTATTTTGGAACGCAGTCGTATTCATGTTAATTAATATTGATGCTAGATCATATTACTATTCAAGCATGTTGTGTGCGTATATGATTTCCAAGCGTTGTTCCATAACTTATCAGTAATTAGTGTTGTTCTATTAGTGTTTGCTGCTTGATTTGCCTTAAGAATGAAAGGTTGTTGTTTGATTACGATGAGTGCGTTTGAGTTAGTAAATTAAGTTTGATTACTACTTGCGAGACTTAGTTGTTTAATTGCCATTCCATTTCAGAATTGCTGTTCCATTTTAGAATTGTTGTTCCATTCCAGATTTGTTGTTCGATTTCTTATTTGCTGTTCCATTTTTCTATCTGCCGTTCCATTTACTAGCATTTGTTGTTTTGGTGTGAGAGACGATCTAAGGCTGTAATGAGCCTCAGAATTTACTTTCTAGCTCCCAGACCCATGGTCCATGCTCTAATTTCCTTTCCATGAGTTTCCAAAGGGATGGGTTATCAATGTCGAACCCTTGACTGATAAGTTCCCTAGTTTTCTGAGTGTGCAATTTATTCTTTTGGAGTAATTTAGTTATAGACAAGCATCCGTTTACTCTTGTATTTCTGAAAATTGTACTACTAGCATTACTCTGACAAATGATAGCCTCAAATTGAGACACTCTTTGAAATAAAAAAACGCTCCCGGATTGACATATTAATGTGAGGTAATTAGAGGTGAAAGAGACCCTTTTTATAGCTCTACATTTTGGCGTCGTTGCCGGGGAAAGAGTGTAGCCATTTGTCTTTTTCAGAGTAGTGTACGCACCTGCTAGGGAAGAGTTGGATCTTAAAAACAGAAGGTAAGAACCTGCATACGGAGCATGTAAAATCCCTGCTCCACTGTCCGCTTTCCTAAAAGATTTGTTGTTACTTTGTTTGATTAGAATTTAGTAGTTCATTTGAGTGCATGAATAAGCAGAAAAAACCAGAAAAGAATATCAAACCTCCACCCAAACCTGAAAAAGCTAAGGGGCCAGTGACCCTTGGCCAAACAACCTTCATAGATGAAATCTATAAGAAAACAGAATCTCAGCCATCAGTAAGCCCCAGGAAAATCATTTCTAAATAGCCTACTAGTTCCCTTCAAGCCACAGGATCACCATCTGTAGCCTTTGCTGAGGTTCATAGTCAAACTGAAGAGCAGGACTTCCAAGAAATTGAAAATTCTACTCCAGAACTATTGTAGGAAGGGAATTTCAGCAACCTTTGTGAAGGAGAATGAGAAACAAGGGAAACCGAGGAACCAAGATCTCCTATTGGAACAAATCAGCCATTAAATAGCCCAGATAAGGGGAGCGCAGCAAAAAACATTATTGAAGGAACCCAATCTCCTCAGACATCAGGGATTCTCATTATCCCAGATAAAGGAAGTGTTATTAAAACTATCCCTGTCAAAACCATTCCCTCTCAACCTAGGAATACCCTCCTAGATATCCCAGAAGGTTATTGGCATATATTCAATCCTATGGCTCAGAACCAGCCAAACACTCAAACCTCTACATTACAATACCCTATAGTAGATTCTGCACTAAATGCGCCCATGAAAGCTATCCCTCTTCAACATATCCCTACATTTCACGGTCTCACATCATAAGATCCGAATGCATTTTTATTTGAATTTGATGTGTTATGCAGGGGATATGATTACACCACCGATCCCGAGAAATTGAAATTATTTCCCTCTACATTAAAAGGGGCTGCTTTAAGATGGTTTATGGGATTAGGTGGTGGGGTCATAAACAATTGGGATCAAATGAAATAATATTTCTTAAAAAAATATCAGGATTATTGTAGGTCTAGAGAATTAAAGGACGAAATATTCCAAATGACAGCCAAACCAGATGAAACATTAGAGGAGTATGTGGAACGTTTTCAGTACAATCTACAAAGATCTCCTTATGCATCACTACCTTTACCTGATAATGTGTTAAAGACTTCATTGATAAGGGGCATGAAGGAACAATGGATTGAAACATTAAACATCATGGGAAAAGGGGATATTTATCAAGAGAATTTTGCTGACATCATTGATTTATGTATCAGGAGTTCGAGAGACAGCACAAGAGTAAAATCGGCAGAACATGATCAGTTTGTAAGGGATAATAAAATATCAACAGAAGGAGTAACACGTGTAGAAATTGGAAATTTATTGGAAAATTTTAAAACTGATATTCTGGGGACACTAACTACACAACTTGATATTATGCAGGCTAAACAAAAGCAGATGGAGGTAGAACAAAATTTGGCGATCTTCTGTCCCCTATGCAGGAAAAAGCATAGTCACAAGGAATGTCCACTGGATACAGTCCAAACATGCACCATCTGTACAAAATATCACCTTATAGAGAGTTGCCCCTCACTTCCTGGATTGAAAGCAGTATATAAGGAAGCAGAAGAAGAACCAGAATAGGTGTACTTGATCAACCAGTGCCACCAGTGGCAGCTGAGACAATCTGGTATGTTTCCAGCCCCAACTTCTTCTTTTCGGCCTCCATAGTATAATGCTCAACAATATAGTATGTGGCAAAGTCAGTCCCAACCCCCATTTTCAAACTGGTCACCACAGTCGTTTCCTTCTTCAAACCCGTGGCTGAATCAGGCAAGCCAATCTGGTTGGCCGAATTCCCTTACACTCCACCATATTGGCAAAATAGCCCATATCCTCTACAATGGACTCCCCCTACTTCATAAAGTTCAGCCTGGCAGACAAACTGGCAAAGACCGATGCACCAGCCAGCAGGAACTATTCCGCTCCCTCAACCTACTCTACCAGCCTTACAACAAAATCCCCAGTCTAATATGAGACCACAACTCCCAGCCCAATCCAACCCCAATCCAAATAACAGACCAGTCGAATCTCTCCAAATCATAGAATCACTAGAAATAGGACCCGACCTGAGGGAGTGTAATGATCTTCAGTTACGATCTGGACGTATTATTGAAACTGAGGGAGATAAAACAGTTCATATTGAAGATCAGTTACCAAGAGAACATTTGTTGCAACAAGAGGATGTGAATAAGCAGCAGACCCATAATCAAGCAACTACATCCTCTCCTCCATTCCCAGGACGATTAGTCATACCTCGACCTTTACAGTATCCTGACTTCGACATTCTGGGAGAATTACAAAATCTGTACATAAAAATTTCATTCCTCCAAGCCATTCAAGACATTCCTATATACACAAAAACCATTAAAGAATTATGCATAAAGAAACCAAGGAGGAATATAACAAATAATCCAAGAGTCCAAGTAGTCGGCACTTTATCTGATTTACTATCAGGAAAAGAAACACCCATTAAATATGAAGACCCGGGAAATCCAATTGTAACTGTTCAAATTTATGGTCAGACGCTGTCTAATGCCTTAGTTGATCTAGGAGTTGCAATTAATATTTTAACAACCACTACTTGCCAAAAGCTCGGCATGACATTTGTAGAACCCACTTCTACTTTATTAGAATTGGCTGACCGATCTGTGGTTAGACCAGAGGGTACTCTACGTGATGTCATGGTCTCCGTAGATTCCTGGGAATATCCAACCGATTTCCTAATAATTAATCCAAAAACCTAACTTGATGGACACCTGCTAATTCTAGGTAGACCTTCGCTTGCCACTGACGATGCTTACATCGGCTGTCGGCAAGGAAATATGACCATAACCAAAGGACCAAATATCAAGAATTTAGTTCTATATCCTCCAGCACAGCCAAGTGTCACAATAATCAAAACTAACAAGCACCCTATATCATACCTTACTGATAACATTAGATCTCCATTAACTATACAAGAGGCACTTAAATTTAAATATCAAACAGAAGATGATGCCATTAATAACTTCATTAGTCAAACTGAATCCGGATCCTGCACATAGTGTCACATGATAGAAGTAGCATTTGATAATGAATTAGAAGAAGATCCTCTGAAAGATACACATGATCAAACAATACCCGTTACTTCTGTTGCAAATAGTAAAATTGTGGAAATTGAACTGGGAAAAATCCTAAATATTAATGCCAACCTCACACCTGAACAAGAAACCAAGCTCATCCATTTGTTAAGAAAATATCAAGAAGCATTTGCATGGGATTACCCTAATATGAAAGGAATTTATCCCTAATTATGTACACACCACATTTACATAGAAAAAGATGTCAGACCTGTTTGTCAACCGCAAAGGAGACTTAATCCTCATCTAAAAGATGTGGTAAAAGATGAACTTCAGAAACTTTTAGATGTCAATTTTATCTATCCTATCTCTGATAGTAAATGGGTCTCTCCGCTTGTGGTGGTACCAAAAAAGAATGAGAAATGGAGAATCTGTGTGGATTACAGGGAACTAAATAAAGCAACACAAAAATACCACTTTCCTCTCCCATTCATAGACCAAGTATTAGGTAATTTAGCAAGAAAGAAATTCTTTTCTTTCCTGGATGGCTTCAGTGGATACAATCAGATTCAGATTGCCCCTGAAGACCATGACAAAACTACTTTTACTTGTCCTTGGGGAACATTTTCCTATCGAGTTCTACCTTTTGGCTTATGTAATGCTCCTGCCACATTCCAAAGGGCTATCCTTAGTATTTTTGCAGATTTAATAAATGATGGACTTGAAGTATACATGGATGACTTTACACCATATGGAGATGATTTTGATCCAGCACTAGACACCCTAGAAAAAGTCCTACAACGCTGCATCGCTACCAGGCTTTTCTTAAGCCACGAAAAATGTTATATGATGATGACTGAAGGACTTATCCTAGGACACTATATTTCAGCAGCTGGCATTCAGGTAGACCTAGCCAAAATCCAAATACTTTTGCTTATTCCCACTCCTACTACTCAAACAGAGGTACGCAACTTTCTTGGATTTTCTGGTTATTATAGACGATTTATAGAACATTATTCGCACATTGCTGCACCTTTATATGCACTAACTGGTAACGTTGATTTTCTTTGGACAAAAAAATGTGAGCGTGCTTTCAAGGATTTAAGAAGCTCGTATCCACAGCCCCAGTCCTTTAAGGACCAAACAGGGATTTTCCATTCCAGATATCATCTGATGCCTCAGATACAGTCATTGGTGCAGTCCTTGGGCAGGAAGAGGATAAAAAACCATATGCTATCTATTACATCAGCAAAAATTTATTCCCTGCTGAATTAAATTACACTGTTACTGAAAAAGAATTCCTAGCTGTAATACATGTTGTCAATAAGTTTAGACATTATATTACAGGATATCCTATTATCTTGTATACAGATCATTCTGCATAAAATATTTAGCAAATAATCCTATCACAAATGCCAGAATAACTAGATGGTTGATTTTATTGCAGGAGTTCGATATCACAATCAAGGATCGGCCTGGCAAAGAAAACCCTGTAGCCAATTTTCTCTCAAGAATGCCAAAGCCAATCGATGCAGCAGCAGTTGAAGATCAATTTCCGGATGAACATATGTTTTCTATTGCCGTTCAAACACCCTGGTATGCTGATGTTGCCAATTACCTCGCAGTAGGTAAACCACCAAAGCACCTAACCCCTAATGAATGCAAATAGATTGTTTAGAAGAGTACTCGATTCTCGTGGATTGGGGGCTATTTGTTTCACACAGGGGCAGACATGCATATCAGGAGATGTGTTAGAGAAGATGAAATCTTTGACATCCTAAAAGCCTGTCATGATGGACCGTGTGGTGGACACTTTTCTGAGCGCAGAATTGGACATAAAGTACTCCAGACAGGATATTATTGGCCCATGATTTTCAGAGATGCAAAGAAATTTGTCCAAGCCTGTGATAGCTGCCAACGAGTAGGATGTCCTGGTCAATCTGACGAGATGCCTCTGAAACCACAGTTAGTCATTGAACCATTCGAGCGATGGGCTCTTGATTTCGTTGGACCCATCAACCCATCATCAAATCAGAAAACATATATCTTGGTGGCAACAGAATATGTCACCAAATGGGTTGAAGCAGAAGCATTGCCAAGAGCCACAGAGGACTCTGTCATACAGTTCCTGTTCCATCTATTTGTACGTTATGGCCTTCCAAGGGAAATAATTACAGACGGAGGACCACAATTTGCTGGGAATAGATTAGCTGCAACACTCAACAATTATCACGTCCAGCATAAAATCACTACTCCATACCACCCACAGGTGAATGGACAAGTAGAAAGCAACAATAAGGTAATAGAATCAATCCTAACGAAAACCATTGCGTCACATAGGCGTGATTGGGCTGCCAGACTACCTAAAGCACTCTGGGCCTATAGAACAACATGGAGAAGCACCACTGGTTACTCACCTTATCAATTAGTGTTTGGAAAACAACCCATTTTTCCCATAGAATTCGAAATCCAAACATTACGAACAACACAGGAAGTTGGCTTAGATCTAAGCGAGGCACAGATTAATTGACTACAGCAGATCAATGAGTTGGACAAAATTAGGCTCTCTGCACTTCAAAATACAGCACTGATTCAACAACAGTGAGCTAAATGGCATGATGCGTTCATTAAAAATAAAGTCTTACATGAGGGAGACTGGGCTCTATTGTATGACTCTCGGTTTTAGGACTTCCCTGGGAAACTCCAGACTCATTGGTTGGGACCATACAAAATCCAGAAGGTACATGACAATGGAACCCTTACTCTAATCACCATTGACGGTTCTGGATATGCCTTCAAAGTAAATGGCCACCGAGTTCGTCTCTATCGCAAACCACTCACTCGGGAATCCTTCTGCCAGCAGCTACACCGAGACACTAATATGGAGATTTTAGGAGAGGAAGAGAAGTCTTCCTATCCTATAATTCATTAAGGAATTCATTTATTTTTACAATTTGTACATAAGTTCTTTCCTTTGAGTCATTCTTGCACATATGTTTGAACTAATGTTTTCCTGTCATTTTTGTTGTTCCTTTTTTTTAAAAGAACAACATTTCGATTTTTGCCGTTCCTTTTCCAAAAGGATGGCATTTGTGTGTTTCTGTTGTTCCTTTCCAAAAGGAACAACATTCTCGATTTTCTGCTGTTCCTTTTCAAAAGGAACAACATTCTTGATTTTCTGCTGTTCCTTTTCAAAAGGAACAACATTCTTGATTTTCTGCTGTTCCTTTTTCAAAAGGAATGACATTTGCTTGTTGTGCTATTCCTTTTCTAAAGGAACATCATTTCGATTTTTGTTGTTCCTTTTTTAAAAGGAACGACACTACTGTGTGTTTTCTATCCCTTTTCCAAAGGAACAACATATTTTTTATTTTTGTTGTTCCTTTTCCAAAGGAACGACATTTTTGTGTCTTTTGCTTTTCCTTTTTCAAAGGAACAAAATTTTTGGTGGCTGATGTTCCTTTTTCAAAAGGAACGACATTTCGGGTGTTTTTCTGTCCTTTTCCAAGAGAATAGCATTTTTTTAATTTTTGCTGTTCCTTTTTCAAAGGAACGACATTGGTATGTTCTGTTGTTCCTTTTTCAAAAGGAACGGAATTCACACTTTTGATATTTATGCTCCTTTGTTGTTCCTCTTTCCAAAAGGAACACCACTAGCATACTTTTTCTCTCCTTGTGAAACAGATCATTCCTTTTGTTGATCTAAATTGAGGATGCTTCTTGCTCCTGTTCATTCAAAGTCTTTAAAATACAGCTATGCACTTATGCAATGAACACAAAATCACAACATACTGAAATCTGCAAATTATAAATTGCTATCTTTATAAGGCTCTGTATTGGTAAGAGGACAAAAGGAAGGACACACTTATTCATCATCTTTTGTTGTTATTGTCTTACTAATTTTGCTTTGATTGATTATATTTATCATGACAATCCCTTTAATCCTCTTTGATTATTGTTTAGGAATAAGAGAAAAGGGTTTATATCTTCCTATTGAGATGATAAGACTTCTTCCACCATTCCTGGTCTTAAGGAGTGTTGAACCACCCTTTGTGTATAAATGAGGAAAAGTACTTTATGAAAAAAGAAAAAAGTAAACATGAATTATAAGTTGTCAAATGCAGGATAGGGGGTCTCATCAAGAGCCAGCCTACCATGATCATGAGGATGGAAGTGAAGTGGCATTCCCACTATGGCCACCACACCAGGGATATGGTCCAAAAGCTATCTTAGATAAACAAACCTTGGAACAGGAGGTCTCATCACGAGCTGGTCTACCCACTTTTCGCTCCTTCCTCATGAATGGCATTATGGCTAATTGGTTACCAAGCCAGCATAATGGCCTACACTTTGACATTACACTCCTTAATATACACATAAAGGATCATGGTTCCAAGGGTGAAATAAATAACTCTGCCAAGGTTATGGACACCTGTCAGCAGCAAAGCACTGTTAATGGTATTGAAGTCACATTGGTTACACCAATAGGTAAGATACTAATACTCTTTTGTTTCTTATATCCTAGGAACTAATCATATATTATTTCCTGACTTATATATCGCATAAAAATTTATTACCACCAATCATGGAAAAATAAGTGGCAATGACCACTTGAGATTTGGCATGTACGATAGACGTCCTATCCCCTTAGCCTCGCATCATATCATAGCAGCCTCTTACGTAATACGCGATCCAACTTTACGCCTTGATTTCGGTAATTTGTTGTTTTTCTAAACATGAAATATTTTCATACATTGTTCCTTTATGACTCTGTTGCAGATTGGGTGCTGCTCCTTTATTTGATGGCTGGGACAACCTATCACATTGTGGGGCGGGAGGTTAACCTCATTATTCCCTAGATTATGTGTCAACTCACTATTTGGGAAAGGTTGTTTACTAGGGTATGGCATGGCTTAATGACATGCTGTTTCTATTTTTTTACACAAGTTGATGTTTATAAGCCATTTCTGTTGCATACTCTGTTTTTTTCAAAATCTCGCGACTATTACCCTCTCTGTGTTTCAAACAGCACAAATAGTTGCTGTTCCATTGAGAATCCATAGTGAAACCATGGGAGGAATGGTGATTCGAAGGGAACCACAGGTGTTGACAGTCTCTGCTATTGCCTGGGAGATCCTGGAAAGAGCAGGGTGGTTGACTTATCTCAACTGCTTGTAGGAGTCTAACGAAATAGTGGCAACTAAATTCCTGCAGAATCTGCAGGAGGATTACTCCATAGTAAGAGGGAGACAGATAGCAGTCACCGATGATATAATCGCAGAAGTCTCGGGACTACTAGCCACCAGACCTGTATGGACACTAAAAAAGGAAAGACTATAGAAGATTATATAAATCTTCTAGGACGAAGGCCAGAGCTTGATGATTAAAGGGAAGGGAGTTCTGCTAGCAACGCTAGGAGAGCCCTGGGCAGAATTAGCAAGAACCGTGCAAAGCTACATCACTTGCGAGGGAAGAAAAGACATGGTAAGACCACGACATCTTAAACTCTTAGCTGTTCTAAAGTAGAAATGCTCTGTAAATCTGCCTGCACTTTTGAATTCATTACTTCATGACGTTGCACGAAGCTTAAAAAAGGCACAGCATGTAGAGTCAGTTGTTAGTCACCACAGGTTAATTCAATTAATTGTTAGTCATAGCCTCACCCAGCAGCAAAGCAGCTGGGAAGAGCTAATTGCAATAATTGAGGGAAGGGCGACAGAACCATCCCCAAAACATAAGCATACTACCAGCACACCAGAAAATCCCGAAAAACACAGAGAATTAGTAAGACAAAAACATGTCACTAGTACATTTGAACATCCAGAAACACGCCAGGAATCGGCAAAGCGTAAGCATGCCATCGGTACACCCGAATAGCTAGAGAAATGCAGAAAATCAGTCGGGTTAGGTCGGATATGAGGAAGGTTGGAAAAGCCTCAGGAAAGCACCAGCCAGCTAGTAGAAATTGAGGATGAGCAATCCTCACGGCCAGAAGTAGAAGTAGAGCAAGCTGAAGGAGAAGAGAAAGAAGAGGCCGAGCAACCTGAAGAGGAGTCTGAGCAATCTGAAGAAGAAAATGAGGAAGAAGTTGAGCATTCTGAAACAGAAGCTGAGCATTCTGAGGCAGAAGCTGAACAATCCAAGCAAGAGGATGAAATGGGACAGCAGGAAGGTAGCCCACCACAAGATCTAGTGGGAGAAGATGAATTGGCCGTAGTTTTGGCCAATATGGGTGAGTATGGTGGTGGCCAACCTTCCAGTCCAATAGACCTCCACGACAAACCCCAAGAGGAAAATGCATCTGAAAAACGACATGCAAAAGAGGCAGAGGAAGGAAATCTGTCTGTTCATGATGAAGAAGAGATAAGAGATATTGAATAGGAACAATTCGTTCCTAAGGCACAGGAAGAAATTTCGGAGGAAGTAGGGGCAGAAAAAGAAATTTCCCAGGAATTGATAGAACCAGCTAAGGTTCCTACCCCATAACAGCCAGAGCAGAACAATGAAGAAACGCCCCAGGAGGAAGATCCAGGGACTAGTCACGGCCCAAAACACAGCAGACAGCCTCTTGTTCCTTCTAATGAAACTTTGGAAATTAAAGAATTGCGAAAGGAACAACAGAGATTATTGAGCATAATAGCCCGGCTCCACCAGCAGATCAGGATCCTGAAAGCAAGGCAGAGGGTAAGAAAGACCGCATGGAAGAAAAAGGTGACCACTCCAGTAAATCTCCGCAAGGCAAAAAGGCGGAGGACCAAAAATCTCCCTGCTGCTCAAAACCCTGTTGAAAATCCAGCTTCTGTTCCAAATAATGCTGAAGAACAGACTGTTGTTCCACTTGAAAAGGAACGGCAACAAACTGATATTCATGTTAAAATAGAAATGGATGATATTATGACTTGTGACAAGGAAATCCATATGAAGGCACCACCCTCAGCGGTGATAAGGGTTCTGAACTCAAAGCAACGCAATAAGAAAGTTCAGGTAAAACTCCCGGCCTCCATTGCTGCATGGAGAAGAGATCCAAAGACAGTAACCTTGCGCAAGGGATTGAAACAGGCTCAACAAGAAGCAGAAAAGCTTAGAGAGCAAACGGTCCCTCGCGAGAAGTATGAAGAACTACAACAGCAACTTAGGAATGTCAATCAATCTGAAAGCCAGGCCTTTGAAGGTTGGCGGAAGGAACAAGAAAAAGTTGCAAAGGTAACTCGTAGGCTAGATACTATTATCAAGCAGATGGATACCTTGTGTTCTTTATACAATGACGTTTTAGCATGTACGGCCCCTGCCAAAAATTATGCCCTGTTTTTACTGGAACGGTATTTACAATTAAAAATAAAAGCTGTTAAAGTAGGTGCCCCCATACAAATTAACACTGTCAATGACTTTATAGATTGCTGTAAACACTACGGGGTGAAGGTCCAGAGTGTTGGTATACGACCAAAGTCCCACATTGACTAGAAGTGGGGAGGATCATAGGTATATAAGGATGGACAAATATCTCCATTGGTATGAGGCCTTTTGGGGTAAAGCCCCAAAACAAATCCATGAGGGCTTAGGCCCAAAGTGGACAATGTCATACCATTATGGAGATATGTGGTGTCTAGAGTCCTAACAAGTGGCATCGGAGCCATGCCTCGAAGTTAGCCAAGTGGATGAATCCTCGGAATGCCGAACGAAGGTGGTGGGCCCCGGTAATATCATGATAGGATCCGTGGATGAGGTCGGTTAGACAGGCGGTGTGCTCCGGATTCTTCATGGACGTGTCCTGGTCCCAACACGGTTAAGAGGAGTTGACTTGGGATAGAGCAAGCTCTCGAGGCAGGTGGTGCTTCCATGTAAGGCGTGTGCTTCCAATGCATTGGAGTGGAGAATCCTGGTTGGTAGAGAGTGGACAGATGGATAATCGTTTGAGGGGAGGCTCGATGGTCCTTTGTTCAAGGGGAGGATTGTTGGTATAGGACCGAAGTCCCACATTGAATAGAAGTGGGGAGGATCATAGGTATATAAGGATGGACAAATATCTCCATTGGTATGAGGCCTTTTGGGGTAAAGCCCAAAAACAAATCCATGAGGGCTTAGGCCCAAAGTGGACAATATCATACCATTGTGGAGATATGTGGTGTCCAGAGTCCTAACACAGAGATTATTGTGTGAATTCTATTTGCATAACCTTGTACTAGATCAGGAGACTGAGCTGAACCCTGGCCCTTTTGTTGGAGACATCCAATTGCAAGCATTCATCTCATTCGGGGTTAATCAGATTAAATGGCTCAAAGCCTATAATACTTTCCAGAGGCAGGAAAATGGCCTAGATTTGTGGGTAAGGGCTGAGCCTAGGAACCCAATGCAGTTGTGGAAAGAACATAGAAACCTCATGAGGACTCCGGGTGTCATTGAAACATTAGGACCCATGCATGAGGCACTCATTCAACAAGGTTTAGAATATTTTCTTGTTATCAAATACCTTGCCATTGATGCAGCCAAATTTTGGTACCAAATCTCTAATCCGAATATCCAGCTCAGGGAACCATTTAAGTATGAGAATTTTGAATTAGCTGCCAACCATTTGAACCTCTATGGCGAAAGCATTTTGCGAGCAGGGCCATCCTGGTTAGGATATAGATTTCACAGTCCAATTATTTGGCACCCTGCACCCAGATACCAAGCCCTGTATGAGATGCCTGAGGGTCAAACAGGCCAGTTCTTTGATTACCTAGTTACTCATCACGTCTGTAGGCCTCCGCATGAGATTCCTTCTCCAGCCTATTCTCTCACTGCCTTGCATGTCAACTACAACGTTTTCATGAGGGCATGAAACAGGGTAAGCAGGGGGGTGTGTGGAATACTAAAAAGGTATGTTTTTGATGATCATTTCAGTGGCTTTTCAGTAGAACTTGTAAACCTTTTTGCATCATGAACTTGGAAAACAATATAGAATTATAACAAAACATGTGAGATTAATATGCAAGACTTAACCACTAATAATTGTCATTCTCTCATGCAGGAAGGGGTGAAAATGAGGAGTTGTTGTTCCAAAGAAAAAGACAAGGACAAGGTAACTGTTGTCCCTTTGACGCGAGACCAAGTGCAAACAAAGCTAAGGAGATCAAAGCAAATCGGCCCTGAAAAGTGGAGAAGACACCATCTCGGTGCAGGAGAAAAGAGATGATTAAGGATTAACAGTTTGGCGAATCGCTCAGGATCTTTGATCCTGAGGGATCGCTGCTTTATCTATCTTGTTACTTAGACATCTCCGCCATCATCCTTATATAAAGGGACATCACTATTAGCTTTTGGGGATTATGATTTTATGTAATTTTTGTTAAAGATCAAAACTTTGATCATCGAGTCTTGATAAGAACTGGTTCATTGTACTTTTGTTTCATGCGTTAATACAAACTTGGTGATTATCTTATCTCTACGTCTGGATTAACCTAAAGCGGTGTACCCTTGGAGGCTAAGGGCCCGGCCCCGGAGGACACTTTCTTCTGTATTAATACGATTTGATTTCTGCGTGATTTGCTTATTGTCGTTATTTGGTAATCTCATATGCTTTATAAGTTTACATCACATGCTCTGTTAAGATTAATTCATTAAGGTTTTTACAGACAGAACTGTTGTATTGACTCTGCATTATATTACTGATCCTTTCAGATTTGATTGAATAGTATTAGTCTTGACCAAATATTGTTACTATTTTGTTACAGAGCTTTTGTGTTGTACATTCATGTTATAGAATTCATCTGAAAGTTGTGTTCTTTACGATTGTTGGATTCAGAAGTAATGTTGTTCTATTTTGAAACGCAGTCATATTCCTGTTAATTAAGATTGATGCTAGATTAGATTACTATTTAAGCGTGTTGTGTGCGTATATGATTTCGAAGCACTATTCCATAACTTATTCGTAATTAGTGTTGTTCTATTAGTGTGTGTTGCTTGTTTTGCCTTAAGAATGAAAGGTTGATGTTTGATTATGATGAGTGAATTTGAGTTAGTATATTAAGTTTGATTACTGCTCGTGAGACTTAGTTGTTTAATTGCCGTTCCATTTCAGAATTGATGTTCCAGTTTAGAATTGTTGTTTCATTCCAGATTTGCTGTTCGATTTCTTATTTGTTGTTCCAATTTTCTATATGTCGTTCCATTTACTAGCATTTTTTGTTCTGGTGTAAGAGATGATCTAAGGCTGTAGTGAGCCTCGGCATTTACTGTCTAGCTCCCAGACCCGTGGTCCATGCTCTAATTTCCTTTCCATCAGTTTCCAAAGGGATGGGTTATCACTGCCGAACCCTTGACTGATAAGTTGCCTAGTTTTCTGAGTGTGCAATTTATTCTTTTGGAGTAATTTAGTTATATACAAGCATCCGTTTACTCTTGTATTTTTGAATGCTGTACTACTAGCATTACTCTGAAAAATGATAGCCTAAGACTGAGACACTCTTTGGAATAACAAAACGCTCCCAGATTGACATATTAATGTGAGGTAATTAGAGGTGAAAGAGACCCTTTTTATAGCTCTACACTTTATACAATTTTACCATTTTAGGATTTGCAGTTGTTCCGATATTGACCTCTTCGACACCCTTCTCTATTGGCTGCAATGTTGGTTTGTAGGCTACGTCATCTTGATCAAAGAGTTCTTATAAAGGTATCAAGCCTTTAGGAATAATGTTATCCTTTAGTTGCAACACTTCCATTTGATTTATCTGCACATCATCTTTACCATCATCATTTTCTACATCAATTGAGGTATCTTTGAACTTACCTTTGCTTTGCAGAAAATCATCTATCTCCTTGTCATCTTGAAAGACTTGCCAATACCTCGGATTGTCTGGGACAGTCGGATGATGCTTGACATGGATTTCAAATTTATTACTGGAGTTCATTGGAATCTTCAAGCTACTTGCTGCCTTATCAAGTGCATCAGTGATGCCATTTTGAATACGAGGCACACACGTCAAGGTACACTCTGAAAATAATTTCACAATGTCCAGAACTGCATTCCGGTAAGCCCACATCCGAGGATGTTTTGCTTGATACTCGCCTTTAACTTGCTTAATCACCAATTCCGAGTCGCCATATATTGCAATCCTCTTAGAATTTGGCTTTCTTAAGAATTTTTAGGTCAGCGATCAAAGCTTCATGCTCAGCCTCATTGTTCGAACAATCAAAAGCTAACTTGTAGGAACATACCTGCACATTATTAGGCACTTTGTTTGGGGCGGAGAAAGGACTGCGTACCCAAATACCAATTCCAGCACCATCATTTCCCACTGCTCCATCAAAATCTATGGTCCACAAACCTTCTTCCTCTTCTTGCAAGTGCTAATACTCTCTTTGCTGTGATTTTTCTGCTTGTTGTCCATTACCTTCAGCTGATTTCTCAACAATGTTTTGTTGTTCTTGTCCTTCTTTCTTTAGAACTCCTTTGAAATTTTCTGCTAATTCAGGAATACTTTCTGCTTCTACTAGCTAACTATCAATATCATTGAAATTATCTGAATACAAAACAAAAGACTCTAGATTTGTATGTACATAATTAATTGGATGATTAATTGGTTTCTCCTTGTTTGTAATCATGTATTTCATTTTTTGTTCCCGATACAGTTTTCTCATTTGGCCAAACACAGGAATCGTTGCATAGGATAAATCTAGTTGTAGTGTCCCTTTCAGTTTTGTTGCCCAAGACCTGGAAAGAAGCATACTGAATTTGGGAGGAATATCTGCCATAACAATATCCATCAAAACATTCTTCATTGGGATTTGATCTAGACTTACAACCATGTCTTTGATGAGCCCGATGCATCTTACTCTGCTGGAATCAAACGAATAGAGATCATGGTATTTCCTGGTGATGTCCAAACCCAGCTTATCCATGATAGCCTTTGGCATAAGATTGTGGGAAGCTCCAGAATCGAACATGGCATTATGTAATACAAAATCATGCAATCCTAAACTGATATAAAAAAGTGGCACATCACTATCTGGAGACTCACCATTCAATGATGGCCCAAAAATCATCTCTGGTTGATCATCTTCGACATTCACCATATTAGACATTGGATCAAAATTCAAAATTTTAGAAACTTTCCCTCTATAACTGTTGTTCCTCATTATTTCAGTCAAGGGAATGGATACCTTCAATTTAGAAATTTTATTCTCTAAACTAAAAGCTGAAGTCCTTTCTACTTGTTTGACTGGGACTTCTTTCTTTTCCTTTTCTTTCTATACAATTGGCTGATTTGATTTTTCTGCTGATGGTGATTTTCTGATATTGGGATCAACTGCCTCTTTTCCTTTCTTTTGTACAACAAGTGAATCATTCTTTGATGTTGAAACTTCCTTCCTCTTCTGAATTGGGTTAACAAGATCATCTCTATTTCTAAGTGAATATTGTCACTGTTGAGCAGATAGAGCATTCATATAACCTCTTTGATACTCATCTGATTCTTCTTCAAAACTGTGTCATTTGCTAGAATGAAATCTGCATCTTTGTGTGCAGCTGAAATTTCTGCATACTCCTCAGCTTCAGTGATATAAATAGGAAAATCATCAAGAGTAAAGAAGTGGTTTTCTTCCCCTATTACATTCCCTTCCTCATCTAACTCTGGTCCATGCACAAAATTTTTCTACAAAGATGGCTGTACTGGCTGCTGTGCTTTCTGATCTTGGGCTCGCTGCTCTTTCTGTCTTATTCTATATTGTGGTTGCTGCTGGCCAGGGATGTTAGGATTTCTACCTTGTGTCTCAGGTTTGTCAAGTTTCACCCTTTCAAACATCTGCTCTACCTTCCGGAGTAATTGATCTATCGAGGAAGACTCTTCTTTTATTGTGACCTTCTTTTCTGTTTTTTCTCTAGCCCTCTTGGCCAACAAATTTTCTTCAACGCTGACTGCGATCTTCTCCATGTCTTCCATTGTGGCTGGTGCTCTCTCTCTTAGTTGATAGGCCATGTCAGAATCAAAACCATCTAGAAAATTCACCATGTCTAAACCCGTAGGTGGCATTAGATGATCAGGAATTGCATTATAAATGGAATTGAATCTAATGTAGTAATCTTGGGTCGACTCACCAATGTTTTGCTTGATCTGATCATATTGAGCGAGAATTTGAAGAGGATTCTTTTTCATTTCCTAATGATCTAAAAATTGTCTTTATAGGTCGGCTAAGGTAGTGATACTTGCAGCCGACAAAGCTTTGAACCATTTCCTAACTTCACCCCAAATGTTTGTACAAAGAGTCCCATTGTCACATTTTCTCTGTCGATCTCATGAAGGTAACAAAAATCTGCCATTCAGTCCACATGTTGCTGAGCGGTAACGCTGTTAGGAGTGCCATCAAACAAAGGAATTTTGCTTTGATAATCTGCGGGCATATCATCCAAAACTTGAGGCAGCACAAGAGGTGCAAAACGAGCAGCCATCACTCTTGGTGGATTTGGTCTTGGGGTTGTTGGAGGAGTGGGTGCGGCTGATGTCTGAGGTGTATGAGGAGGGGTGTGCGGATTTTAAGCCATAATTGAAGTTTGAAGCTGTGTCACAAGATAATCAACAATTGACCAGTTATCCCTTTTAGTTTCTGGGTCTACAAGAAAATGCAGATTGGGAACAGTAGATCCAACAACACTCTCGGATTTGGTATCAAACAATGATATTTCAAACTGCTCATCAAAATCTAGTGCTTCTAGATGCTCAAAAATCACAGGACATGA
Organism: Pinus tabuliformis; assembly: GCA_031772625.1. NCBI lineage: Eukaryota > Viridiplantae > Streptophyta > Pinopsida > Pinales > Pinaceae > Pinus > Pinus tabuliformis. The sequence goes on along the minus strand of CM062806.1, from coordinate 993,081,278 downwards.
ATAGGATTTAAACACGGGGGTTACAAAGTTATCTTGACGAAGAAGTCTTGGAATCAAATTGGGATATTCATAGACAGGAGGAGGATCTAGATCTGGATTAGCTCTGGTATATCTTCTCGAAGCCAAGGTGCTATTTTCAAAAAAATTCAAAAGGACATCAACAACTTACTCAGCCTATCAAATCCTAAACTTATCATGTGGAAGGTTAGAATTATCAGAAGTATGGGGTGTTTGTAGGTTAAGCCTACCGTTTACGCAACGAAGAAGACTAACAAACAAAGAATTTCGCTCCCCAGCGGAGTCGCCACTATGCTAGAGCCTAAATCTGCCTTAGGCTGAAGGAAGGAAAAATTCAGGATAACCACAAACCACGCTCAGTCTAGTAGCTAGCCCTACGAGAACAGGAGAGGGCTCTCTCCAGGTCACTCTTAGTAAAAATAAACAATAGGGTCTGAGATGACTCAAATGAATACTAATATTAGGCTAGTAAATAAATATGGCAGAGGTAATTCATTGAATGACTGAATTTTTTGGGCTGTATGGGGCCTAAGGACCGCGTGAGCAGGGAAATTAAGTCAAAGACACAGAATATTTCGTGAGGCAAGATAGGTGAGAGGTTTAGCAATCAGATTGGAGTAATATGGAGTGGAAAGACTATTGAGAGGTTGAAAATGGCATAACTGATGAATCCTTTTCAAACAGAAGAAAACACACATAGACTAAATGCTTTTCCAAGGCAGAGAAATAGAATGGATTCTACCTTTCTCACTAAAAAAGACATTCAACTGGAAATGATCATGAATGAGATGTAAACATAATAGAATACATATGAAACAGAGAAAAAAAACACATTTCTAAACTCACACCACAGGGGTCTCATGAATCAGAGCTGCATCATTTTATTAATTTCCTGGCCAAACTGTACAGTGCAGAGCTGAGTTTTGTCTCCCGCTGTTCCCCATAAATTCCAACCCTTTACAAATGATTTCCAATACCATAAATAAACACAGAAGTGGGAAAACAAATCGATGAAGATAGGGAGTCGTTTAATCATCATTAACGAACCGAAGCTGAAGAGTCAACCGTTTGTCAAAGGAGCAGCGTTACATTTTAATTTCTCTGGTGACCAATCAAAAGGAAAAAAATGTAACGTGGATTCCATGAAATCATGCCTGAGGACAAAAATGTGTGAGCTGTTCATATCTCTCCACTATGGTAGATATTCTTTGTTCAAATTCTAGCTTTTGGACCTTTGGCTTTTCACTTTCTCTTTGTCGTTTGAATAAAAACCAACTTGTTAATAAAATCGATTTGAACGGAAATTTAGCATTTAGTGAAAGGAAAAACGCATTGTAAATGAAAAGTCCCAGCTGTCACAAGGCAAATCCACGTCTTTTCGGGCGATTGGAGTGAGTTGCAGTGGTTTTTTGGCTTTCTGGCTGTGTGCGCCACGCGGCAGGCCCAATGCGCCGCGCCTCCTGGATGCACCGCGCACGTTTTATTTTGCACGGAATGATCACGCCTAGTGTGCCGCGTGGCCCATGTGCATCGTGCCCATGTAAAATTACACTATGCAGAGGCGCCCAATGTGCTGCGCTCCTCCAGTGCGCCGTGCCAGTTGCCCAGTGCACCATGCATGGATCTTCAACATAGTTTTGGCTCTCCAACTCAATTTCGCTCCGCCACGTTTCACTTTGGCTTCTCTGATGTATTTGGCATGCAGATTAATTGAAAATCGTGGACACATCTTATGTATCAAAAGGATTTTAATTCTTGCATCCATCTTTGTAATATTTCAATTGTGGCATTTTCATTTTTAACATAATCTCTGTTCTGCTTGCTTCCATACTGATTTTTTGAGCTCGAAATGATCTCTTCTTGGTTGATTTTTGCAGGGATAGTGGCATTTGAACTTCGGAAAAAGATGAGGATAGCTCCTGAAGAATTTCACAATTGAAAAACTTTGACAATTACATGACAGAAATGATAATTTTCTTCAAAACGGAGTTTTGAAGAAAATTCATGATCAAGCAATATAGCGATGAAATTTGCGATGAAAACTTATTTGGAAACCTCCCTCATATGCCTACTAATGTTATTAGTCCTTCTGAAGACTAAACCCTAGACCTAGTGACTGAACTGACTTGCTGATCAAGAGACTAAAACAGTATTGTAAGTGACTTTAAAGCTTGATTTTAATGAACAGACCTGAGCCAGCAGGGCAAGGCATGAGGGGTGATGAATGACAAGACCCTTTCGTCAGATTATGGCATGCCCCTAGCAAAATGCAACTGAGTGAATTGAGCTAAATGACACACCTAAACATGAAATGCAACAAAAGAGGTTTTGATCTCTGACATAGGGCTGAACAGACCAACTCTAACATTGGCTCCAATGGGGATGGAAGCTCCCTGGAGGTGCCAAGAATGGCAGATTTCTGGAAGAGCTAGATAGTGCCTTCGTCCATTGGGCTATGGAATCATTATTTCGACAAACAACACAAAACTCTTGACTCATTTATTAATTGAAACTTGACTCAAACTAACTCAAAGACTATCTTGACAAACTCAAACCAAAACTGAAATAAAATGGTATTTACAGTGACAATGGAAATAGCAGAAACAACTTAGAAATGGTACCGCTTGAGCAACCAACTATCGACCGGCCCTCATAGACAATCTTCCCCATTCATTTGCTTTAGAAGAAAGGCATTCTGACCCCGATATGCTGCAATTTTGAAGGGACCTTTCCAGAGATTCTTGAACTTACCATGTTTACCCTTTTCCTCATTCCTTGCATCCCACTTATGTACTACGTCATCCAACTGAAATTTGTCCGCCTTTACTTTTCTGTCATAAATTTTCTTTATCTTCTCCTGCAACTTGGATGTGTTTTGGAAAACTTCTTCTCTTGTCTGCTACAAATGGATCATTTGATTCAATCTTCTCTGCATAGGATCGTCTTCATTGCCGACTTCCTGAAGAATCTTGACTACCGGAGCTGCGAGAGAGGTAGGAAACAATGTATCAACTCCATAAACAAGCTTGAAGGGGGGCATACCAATGGATTTCTTCTGACTGGCCCGATCAGCCCAAAGTGCATTTACCAACTTCTTATGCCAACTCTTCTTGTTGATTTGCAGCGGCTTCCTAATGATGTTGACTAAATATTTGTTAGAAGACTCCACCAACCCATTTCCTTGCGGATGATAGGTAGTTGAGTGACCCAAAATGATTTTATACTTGTTACAAAACTCAATCATCTTCTTTGATTTGAAAGCTACTGCGTTATCGGCAGTCATCTTATTTGGGCAACCAAAACAAGACAAAATGTTATTTTCCAGGAACGGAATAATTACCGCGTCTGTAGCTTGTCTGGTGGGAATTGCTTTGATCCATTTCATGAAATAATTTGTTGCTGTGAAGATCCACCAATGCTGACAGAAAGAAGTGGGATGAATTTCACCAATCAAATCCAACCTCCACTGCTAAAAAGGGGCACTCACCTCAATGGGCTTAAGCGGCAAAGGCTGTAATTTCTACCTCCCTTCAAAAATTTGATATTTATGACAGCTCTTGACAACCTTATGTACATCAGCAAATAGTGTCGGCCAATAGTACCTCGCTCTCAAAATTGTATTTTCCGTTGTTTTCCAGAAAAGTTGACTGCCACAATCTCCTTTGTGGAAATCCTCCATGACCTGCTTTGCTTCTTCTTCCACCAAACAATTCAACAGAACACCACTGGGATCTTTCCAATAAAGTGTAGAGTTTAGAATGCAAAACTTAGCAGCCTTTAATTTGAGAGTTCTACTTTTGTTTCTGGGCATGCCGAGTGGCGGTGACAAATTCTGAAGCACATATATGATCTCTAAATACCACGGAGAAAGAACAAACATTTTAGATACCCGAATTGACGAACCTTCCTCATTATCATCAGACATAGCAACGATCAGATTTATGTCTAAGGCATGCAAGTTTGATTCGGCCATTAAATTTTCCAATCCTTGTCCTTTAACAAGCTTTGTGCGCTTTATTTCCACATCATACTCCAACAAAGCTGCAATCCACTTGCCTTGTCTTCCTTCTGGATCTGTCTACACTAAAACATCCTTGACAACAGCGTTAGGAACATAAGCCAAAATATGAGAATGCAGAATGTATGCCCGAAAATATTTCAATGCTTTCACAAGTGCAAGGGCTTGCTTTTCAATGATGTTGTACTCCAAGGCTGCATCTCTTATAGTTCGGCTGAAGAAAGCAATTGGTCTATCATGTTCATATCTTTTCTGCATCAACATAGCTGCCATAGTATGCTCCGAAGCAAATGAAAACAATATAAAATCCTGAGTGTAATCCTGGCTGATTAGAACTGGAGCTGAAGAAAGAGCCAATTTGACTAAATTGAAAGATTTTATAGCCTCTTCCGTCCACTTCACTTGGCTGTTCTTCTTAAGTATATTTGTAATCTCTCTTAGGTGTTCAGCAAGATTAGGTACAAAGCGGCGTAGAAAATTCATCTTACCATTAAAAGATTGAATCTCCTTCTTATTCCGGGGCAGATTGATTTGCTGAATCGCTTGTAGACATGCTGGATCAATACAAATGCCATCTTTTGAGATAATGTGCCCAAGTAGTTTTCCCTCATTCATGGCAAACAAACTCTTCTTCGGATTCAGCGATAGGCCATATTTTCTGCACTTTTGAAAGACAATTTTCAGATGATACATGTGTTCTTCATCTAATTTGGAAAACAACGTCAGATCGTCAAGGTACACAACCAAAAAGACATCCTTCTCATTTGCGAAAGCCAAGTCCATTACCGGCTGAAATGTGGCACTCGCATTCTTCAAACCAAAAGGCATGTTAGCGTAATGAAAAGTTCCCCACGGAGTGGTGAACGCTATCCTGTCTCGGTCATATTCATGGACCAAAATTTGGTTATATCCAGAATAACCATCGAGTAGTGACATACGAGATGATCCAACTACTTGCTGAAATATATGATCCATTTTGTGCAGTGGATAATTATCCTTCAATGAAACTTTATTGAGATTCCTAAAATCAATGCACAAGTGAATCTCACCTGTCTTCTTTCGTACGGGCACTAAATTAGAGATCCAGTCTGAAAACCTGATGGGAACAATGATTACTGATTTGTACAACCTGTTTACCTCCTTTTCAATTGATGGCAACAGTTTTGGGTTTAGGCTTCTCAACTTCTGTCTAAAAGGTTTCTGATTAGGGTTGATGGGTATAGTGTGCTGAATTATATTGGTATCATATGTCTTCAAATCAGAATAATACCAAGAAAACACATCAGTGAAAGATAATAGCAAACTGATATATTTGTCTTTTATCTTTTGTGGCAGTGCTTTAGACAATTTTACCATTTTAGGATTTGCAGCTGTTCCGATATTGACCTCTTCGACACCCTTCTCTGTTGGTTGCAATGTTCGTTTGCGGGCTACGTCATCTTGATCAAAGCGTTCTTATAAAAGTTTCAAGCCTTTAGGAATAATGTTATCCTTTAGCTGCAACACTTCCATTTGATTGATTTGCACATAATCTTTACCATCATAATTTTCTACATCAATTGAGGTATCTTTGAACTTACCTTTGTTTTGTAGAAAATCATCTATCTCCTCATCATCTTGAAAGACTTGCCAATACCTCTGATTGTCCAAGACAGTTGGACGATGCTTGACATCGATTTCAAATTTATTATTGGATTTCATTGGAATCTTCAAGCTACTTGCTGGCTTAGCAAGTGCATCAGTGATGCCATTTTGAATATGAGGCACACACGTCAAGGTATACTCTGAAAATAATTTCAGGATGTCTAGAACTGCATTCTGGTAAGCCCACATCCAAGGATATTTTGCTTGATACTTGCCTTTAACTTGCTTAATCACCAATTCAGAGTCGCCATATACTGTAATCCTCTTAGCATTCAGCTTTCTTAGAATTTTTAGGCCAGCAATCAAAGCTTCATACTCAGCCTCATTGTTCGAACAATCAAATGCTAACTTGTAGGAACATACCTGCACTTTACTAGGCACTTTGTTCGGGGCAGAGAAAGGACTGCATAACCAAATACCAATTCGAACACCATCATTTCCCACTGCTCCATTGAAATCCATGGTCCACAAACCTTCTTCATCTTCTTGCAAGTACTGAAACTCTATTTGCTGTGCTTTTTCTGCTTGATGTCCATTACCTTTAGCTGATTGCTCAATGATGTTTTGCTGTTCTTGCCCTTCTTTCTTTAAAACTCCTCTGAAATTTTCCGCTATTTCTGGAATACTTTCTGCTTTTACTAACTGACTATCAATATCATTGAAATTATCTAAATACAAAACAAAAGACTCTAGATCTGTATATACATAATTAATCGAATGATTAATTAGTTTCTCCTTGCTTGTAATCATGTATTTCATTTTTTGTTCCCGATACAGTTTTCTCATTTGGCCAAACACAGGAATCGTTGCATAGGAGAAATCTAGTTGTAGTGTCCCTTTCAATTTTCCTGCCCAAGACTTGGAAAGAAGCATACTGAATCTGGGAGGAATATCTTCCACAACAATATCCATCTAAACATTCTTCATTGGGATTTGATCCAGACTTAAAAACAAGTCTTTGAGGAGCCCGATGCATCTTACTCTGCTGGAATCAAATGAATTGAGATCATGGTATTTCCTGGTGATGTCCAAACCTAGCTTATCCATGATAGCCTTGGGCATAAGATTATGGGAAGCTCTGGAATCGAACATGGCATTATGTAATACAAAATCATGCAATCTTAACTGATATAAAATGGTGGCACATCACTATCTGGAGACTCACCATTTAATGATGGCCCAAAAAACATCTCTTGTTGATCATCTTCGACATTCACCATATTATACATTGGATCAAAATTCAAAATTTTAGAAACTTTCCATCTATAAGTGTTGTTCCTCATTATTTTAGTCAAGGGAATGGATACCTTCAATTTCGAAATTTCATTCTCTAAACTAAAAGCTGAAGTCCTTTCTACCTCTTTTACTGGGACTTCTTTCTTTTCCTTTTCTTTCGATACAATTGGCTGATTTGATTTTTCTGCTGATGGTGATTTGCTGATATTTGGATCAACTACCTCTTTTCCTTTCTTTTGTACAACTGGCGAATCGTTCTTTGATGCTGAAACTTCCTTCCTCTTTTGAATTGGGTTAACAGGCACATCTCTATTTCTAAGTGAATATTTCCGCTGCTGAGCGGACAGAGCATTCATAAAACCTATTTGATACTCATCTGATTCTTCTTCCAAAACTGTGTCATTTGCTAGAATAAAATCTGCATCTTTATGTGCAGCTGAACTTTCTGCATACTCCTCATCTTCAGTGATATAAATAGGAAAATCATCAAGAGTAAAGAAGTCGATTTCTTTCCCTATTACATTCCCTTCCTCATCTGACTCCGGTCCATGCACAAAATTTTGTTGCAAAGGCGACTGTACTGGCTACTGTACTGTTTGATCTTGGGCTCACTACTCTCTCAGTCTTATTCTATATTGTGGCTGCTGCTGGCCACGGAAGTTAGGATTTCTACGTTGTGTCTTAGGTTTGTCAAGTTTCACCCTTTCAAACATCTGCTCTACCTTTCAGAGTAATTGATCTATCGAGGAAGACTCTTCTTTTACTGCGACCTTCTTTTTTGTTTTTGCTCTAGCCCTCTTGGCCAGCAGATTTTCTTCAACTCTAACCGCGATCTTCTGCATGTCTTCCATTGTGGCTGGCTCTCTCTCTCTTAGTTGATAATCCATGTCAGCATCAAAACCATTCGTAAAATTCACCATGGCTAACGCCACAGGTGGCGTTAGATGATCAGGAATTGCATTATAAATGGAATTGAATCTAATGCAGTAATCTTGGACTGACTCACCAACGTTTCACTTGATCTGATCATATTCAACAAGAATTTGAAGAGGATTCTTTTTCACTTCCCAGCGATCTAAAAATTGTCTTTGTAGGTCGGCCAAGGTAGTGATACTTGCAGCCGGCAAAGCTCTGAACCATTTCCTAACTTCACCCGCAAATGTTTGTACAAAGAGTCTCATTGTCACGTTTTCTGCATCGATCTCATGAAGGTCATAGAAATCTACCATTCTGTCCACATGTTGCTAATGTTGTTAGGAGTGCCATCAAACAAAGGAATTTTGCTTTGATAATCTGCGGGCATATCATCCAAAACTTGAGGCAGCACAAGAGGTGCGAAATGAGCAGCCATCACTCTTGGTGGATTTGGTCTTGGAGATGTCGGAGGAGTGGGTGCGGCTGACGTCTAAGGTGTATGAGGAGGGGTGTGTGGATTTGAAGCCACAACTGAAGTTTGAAGCTGTGTCACAATATAATCATCAATTGACCGGTTAGCCCTTTTAGTTTCTAGGTCTACAAGAAAATGCAGATTGGGAACAGTAGAGCCAACAACACTCTTGGATTTGGTCTCAAACAATGATATTTCAAACTACTCATCAAAATCAAGCTCTTCTAGACGCTCAAAAATCACAGGACATGAATAGGATTTAAACACGGGGGTTAGAAAGCTCTCTTGACAAAGAAGTCTTGGAATAAAATTGGGATTTTCATAGACGGGAGAAGGATCTAGATCTGGATTAGCTCTGGTATATCTTCTCGAAGCCACAGTGATATTTTCAAAAGAAATCAAAAGGACATCAACAACTTACTCAGCCTATCAAATCCTAAACTTATCATGCAGAAGCTTAGAATTATCAGAAGTATGGGGTGTTTGTAGGTTAATCCTGCTGTTTACGCAATGAAGAAGACTAACAAACAAAGAATTTCGCTCCCCAGTGGAGTCGCCACTATGTTAGAGCCTAAATCTTCCTTAGGCTGAAGGAAGGAAAAATTCAGGATAACCACAAACCATGCTCAGTCTAGTAGCTAGCCCTACCAGAACAGGAGAGGGCTCTCTCCGGGTCACTCTCAGTAAAAATAAACAATAGGGTCTAAGATGACTCAAATGAATATTGATATAAGGCTAGTAAATTAATATGGCAGAGGTAATTCATTGAATGACTAAACTTTTTGGGTTGTATGGGACCTAAGGACTGCATGAGCAGGGAAATTAAGTCAAAGACACAGAATATTTCATGAGGCAAGATAGGCAAGAGGTTTAGCAATCAGATTGGAGTAATATGGAGTGGAAAGACTGTTGAGAGGTTGAAAAGGGCATAACTGATGAATCCTTTTCAAATAGAAGAAAACACACAGAGACTGAACGCTTTTCCAAGGCAGAGAAATAAAATGGATTCTAAATTTCTCACTAAAAAAGACATTCAACTGGAAATGATAATGAATGAGATGTAAACATAACATAATACATATGAAACGAAGAAAAAAGCACATTGCTAAACTCACACCATAGGGGTGTCATGAATCAGAGTTGCATCGTTTTATTAATTTCTTGGCCAAATTGTACAGTGCATAGCTGATTTTTCTCTCCCACCGTTCCCCAAAAACTCAAACCCTTTACAAATGATTTCCAATACCATAAATAAACTCAGAAGTGGGAAAACAAATTGATGAAGATAGGGAGTCTTTTAATCATCATTAACGAACTAAAGCTGAAGAGCCAACCGTTTGTCAAAGGAGCAACGTTACATTCTAATTTCTCTAGTGACCAATCAAAAGGAAAAAAATGTAACGTGGATTCCATGAAATCATGCCTGAGGACAAAAATGGGTGAGCTATTCATATCTCTCCACTGTGGTAGATATTCTTTGTTCAAATTCTAACTTTTGGACCTTTGGCTTTTCACTTTCTCTTTGTCGTTTGAATAAAAACCAACTTTAATAAAAATCTATTTGAATGGAAATTTAGCCTTTAGTGAAAGGAAAAACACATTGTAAATGAATGGTCCCAGCTGTCACAAGGTGAATCCATGTGTTTTCGGGCGATTGGAGTGAGTTTCGACGGTTTTTTTTCTTTCTGGCTGTGTGCGCCGCGCGGCAGGCCCAATGTGCCGCGCCTCTTGGATGCGTCGCGCACGTTTTATTCTGCACTGAATGATCATGCCCAGTGCACCATGCAGCCCATGTGCACCATGTCCATGTAAAATTATACTGCACAGAGGCACCCAATGTGCCGCGCTCCTCCAGTGTGCCGCACCAGTTGCCCAGTGCGCCGCACACGAACCTTCAACATAGTTTCGGCTCTCCAATTCAATTTCACTCCGCCACGTTTCACTTTGGCTTCTCTGATGTATTTGGCATGCAGATTAATTGACAATCGTGGACACATCTTATGTATCAAAAGGATTTTAATTCTTGCTTCCATCTTTGTAATATTTCAATTGTGGCATTTTCATTTTTGACATAATCTCTGTTCTGCTTGCTTCCATACTAATTTTCTGAGCTCGAAATGATCTCTTCTTGGTTGATTTTTGCAGGGATGGTGGCATTTTAACTTCGGCAAAAGATGAGGACGACTCCTTAAGAATTTCACAATTGAAAAACTTTGACAATTACATCACAGAAATGGCAATTTTCTTCAAAATAGAGTTTTGAAGAAAAGTCATGATCAAGCGATATAGTGATGAAATTTTGGGATGAAAACTTATTTGGAAACCTCCCTCATATGCCTGCTGATGTATTATTCCTTCTGAAGACTAAACCCTAGACCTAGTGACTGAACTGACTTGCTGCTGAAGAGACTAAAACAAGACTGTAAGTGACTTTAAAACTTGATTTTAATGAACAGACCTGAGCTAGTAGGGCAAGGCATGAGGGGTAATGAATGACAAGACCCTTCTATCAGATTATGGCATGCCCTTAGCGAAATGAAACTGAGTGAATTGAGCTAAATGAGACACCTAAACATGAAATGCAACAAAAGAGGTTTTGATCTCTGACAGAGGGCTGAACAGACGGACTCTAACATACGTAATGTGAAAAACACACAAAAGGTATGCATTGAGACTTTATATTTGGAACCCAATTAATTTGTATGGTATTGATGACTTTGCTCTCATAAAAAAAAAATCACTTGGGCAATTTTTATAGAATAAATGATAGCACATTATGAGGATAAAAAAAGCAACACTTTTTTTAGCCAATTGATAAATCTCAAACAAAAAGGCTCAAAGGTGGAGCACATTGAGGACTTCCAAAAATTGAATATAAGAGTAAAATATATTCCATAGGATCATAGGATTTATGTGTTCATAGGGACACTAAAAGATAACATCCAACATGAGGTTCACCTTTGGGAACCTGATTCACTAGAGAAGGCATTCATGTTGGCAAGAAAAATTGAAAGAAAAATTATGACAACAAGGAAGCCTACAAATCACAACTATAAATATTGAAGTGTTGTTCCTCCTAGCATTCAAAAAACTACACGGTTGACACCACAACAATTGGAAGAAAAAAGAGAAAAACGGATTTGTTACAGTTGTGATAGAAAATACACTAAAGGAAAAGTGTGCTGACAAGAAATTATTTTACATAGATTGTGAAGAGGAAGAAGAAAAGAAACAATAAACATCAAAAGAAGAGGATACACATCAAGAAAAAAGCCTAGAGAAATAAGAAATGAATCTGAACATATCTTGTAATGAATTTGCAGGAATAACCACTCCTCAAACTATCAAGATAGAAGGACATATTAAGAAGAAAAGGGTAATAGTGTCGATTGATTCAGGTAGTACCCATAATTTTATTGATTGTAAGATAGCAAAGGAATTGAATTGCTTCCTATATCTAGCGCCAAAGTGTCAAGTGGTGGTTGTAAATGGAAGAACCATCAATTGCTCTAGAAAGTGCCATAATATCAAGCTGTCCATGGGAGAATATGTTTTGAATAGTCCAATGCTTTTTGTTCCAATCGGTGGTGTTGATGTTGTACTAGGATTCCAATGGCTACAATCTTTGGTTATAGTTAGCTTTTACTTTTCAAGAAATTTTCTTGAATTTTTTTTCAGAACAAAAGGAACTTGAATTAAGGGGTATCGTAGGGAAACCAAGAAAGATAATCAGCTCTAACGGCATGAAAAATCTTATAAATAAATAACAATGTGGTGTAATTGCACAATTATCTTCACTAGAGGTTCCCACGTTGAAATCATCTATTTCTCTAGATCTCCAAAAAGTCTTCGACAATCATTCCAAGGTATTTGAGACTCCCAGAGGTCTACCACCTATTCGTGATCATGATCATGCTATTCATTTGATTCCAGGAATTGTTCCTCCAAACATCAAGCCTTACAGATATCCCTATGACCAAAAGAGTGAAATTGAAAGTATGGTTACAAAAATGCTAGAGGCTGGTATAATTCAACCTAGTCAAAGTTCTTTCTCTGCTCCAGTAGTATTGGCACACAATAAGGATGGATCATGGCGCATGTGTCTGTATTATAGGGAGCTCAACAATCTCACTATTAAAGATAAATTTCCCATTATTGTCATTAATGAATTATTGGATGAATTTCATGGAGCAATTTACTTCACGAAGTTGGAGCTTTGTTCAGGATATCATCAAATCACAATGAAGAGTAAAGACATTTTGATAACAAAATTTAGAACTCATGAGGGTCATTATGATTTTTGGTCATGACTTTTGGCCTTACCAATGCACCTTCCACATTTCAAGGTTTAATGAATTCCATTTTCAAACCCTCCCTTAAAAAAAAATTGTTAGTATTTTTTGATGATATACTAATCTACAACAAGTCTTGGAAGGATCATATTCAACATGTTGATAGAGTGCTCAAACTATTGGAGGAGAAACAATTATACGCAAAAACCTCTAAATGTTTCTTTGGAGTACAAGAGGTGGAATGTTTGGCTCATATTGTGTCTCATGTAGGTGTTAAGGTAGACCCTAGCAAAATTAAAGCCATTATGGAATGGAAATTCCCCACATCCATAAAGCATATGTGAGGATTTATTGGGTTGACAGGGTATTATCGCAAGTTTGTTAAAAATTATGGGAGAATAATAGCACCTCTAACAACATTACTAAATAAATATGCATTTTCTTGGACTCTAGAAACAATGAAAGCCTTTGAACATCTTAAAGAGGCAATGTGCCACGCACCGGTATTAGCTATGCCATACTTCGCAAAAACCTTTATTGTGGAATTTGATGCCAAAGGAAATGAAATTGGTGATGTTTTAATTCAAGAAGAAAGACCCATTACTTTCGAAAGTCATCCAATAAAAGGAAAATATTTACACAAAGCTATTTATGAGAAGGAAATGTTGGAAATACTACATGCACTTAAGAAATGACAACTTTACCTAATCGGAAGACACTTCAAGGTTAAAAAACATCATGATAGTCTTAAATAGTTTTTAGAACAAAGATTATCTTTAGCAGAGCAGCAAAAATGGGTCACAAAGATATTGGGTTATGACTTTGAAATCATCTACAAAAAAGGGAAGAAAAATGTTGTTGCAGATGCACTCTGAAGAAAGGATGAGGATGTGGAAGCATGTATTTGTGCCATTTCTATTATCCAACCATATTGGATAAACAAAGAAAGATATGAATGGAAGAATGATGAAGAAGTGTGGGTACTCATTCAAAATTTACAACAAGACCCCAGTACATATGATACATTTAGCTGGAAAAATGATTCGTTATGGTACAAAGATCGCTTATACCTCTGTAGGAATTCCCAACTCAAACAAAAGATTATAATGGAAATGCACACCTCTCCCTTAGGAGGGAACTCAATATTTTTAAAAACTTACCAGAGGGTTAAGAATGATTTTTTTTGGATGGCCTTAAATCTTATATTGAAAAGTTTGTGGCGGAATGTCTGGTTTTCCAACAAAATAAAGTTGAAACAATTAAGACCCCAGGTCTATTAGAACCTTTATCCATTCCAAGTCAATGTTGGGAGCAGGTTTCAATGGATTTTATCACAGGTTTACCCAAGTCTGAAGGAAAGAGTGTCATCATGGTGGTAGTTGATAGACTTACCAAGTATGCACACTTTTGTGCATTTTCACATCCATTTAAATCTAGTACAGTTGCTACTACATTTATGGAAACAATTCAAAATCTACATGGAAACCCAAAGATTATTGTAAGTGACAGAGATCCCGTTTTCTCTAGAAATTTTTGGACAAAATTATTCTCTTGTCTAGGTACTCAGTTAGCTAATAGCTCATCTTATCATCCTCAATCTAATGGGCAAACTGAGATAGTGAACAAATGTTTGGAAGGATATATTTGTTACGTTGTATTTGATAAATAGACATAATGGGTCAAATGGTTTCCTATGGATGAATGGTGGTATAACACTTCCTTCCATACTGTAGCAACAATGACCCCATTTATGGAACTTTATGGATATCATCCACCATCCATCACATCATGTTAAAGATTAAATTCTAAGGTTCAAGCAGTGGAAGATCACATCCAACATCAACAACAAATTCTCCAACTCTTAAAGGATAACCTCACTTTGGTGCAGAATAAAATGAAACAACAGGCATATCAACATCGCAGTGAAAGAATTTTTGATGTAGGTGACCAAGGATTTCTACGGCTACAACCATACAAACAAATTTCCCTCAAGAAATATGAGAAGGATAATAAATTATCATTAAAGTATTATGGTCCATACAATTTGTTGCAAAACATTGGTACTATGGCATACAAATTGGAGCTTCCTACATCTTCCTGAGTGCACCTAGTTTTCCATGTTTCATGCTTAAATAAGGTTATAACTGACAAGCTCCCAGTTCAAACAATATTGCTAGAACTTGATGAGGAAGGGAAAATCATATTGGATCCTAAAGCAGTCACAAAAGCAAGAACTCGACAACTACGAAATCAATCAATTTCAAAGTATCTCATCAAGTGAAAGAACTTACCCATTGAATATTCCACATGGGAGGATGATAATTTTATTCACAAGCATCCAGAACTACTCAAGCATTGAGAACAACACTTTTACGAAGGAGAGGGGCATGTTAGGTCCCTATAATACTAGTGTATTCCCTTATTATTATTGTCATTGTATCCCCTTATTGTTATTGTTGTGCCCATGTTTTCCTTATATTGTTATTATTGTGCCCCATAGAAGCCCACTATTTTTATTGTTGCGCCCTTACATTATTATTGTTATTTTAGATTTGACTATATTATGACCCCTTGGACTCCTATATATATAAAGGAGGTCGTGTCATTTGTATCATCCAAGAATTGTTCATTTGTGTAATGTAAATGAGGGTTCCTCCTCAAAGAGGCTGATTTTGAAGTCGTTGATATGTATTTTATTCCATTTTGTGAGTTGGTTGCATAACACAACACACCATCACAATGATGCCTGATGTCAAGCATGTTTAGTGAAAGTTAATAAAGATTCGTCCAAATTTGGAGAATCAAATAAAAAACGAACTGAATAAGATCCTTAAAGCAAAAATCATTTTTCTAGTAAGGCATTCCATATGGGTATCTAATTTAGCACTAGTCAGGAAGAAGAATGGTGACATTAGGACTTGTATAGATTTTCACAATTTGAATAAAGCCTATGAAAAAGGCACTTTTCCTTTACCATAAATGGAACAAATCTTGTAGCCAGTCGCAATTTCTAAGCTTATGTCTTGTCTTGATGGTTTCTCAGGTTACAATCAAGTACTTGTTCATCCAGACGATAGATTAAAGACTACATTTGGAACTAAATGGGGAACTTACACATATTAGAAAATGCCTTTCGGATTAATAGACACAGGAGATACTTTTCAAAGGGATATGGACATCGCTTTCAAAGGTCTAATTAACAAAACATTTTTTTTTTTATTTGGATGAAATTACCATATATTCTAATAAGAGAAACAACCATTATCATGACCTAAAAAGAATATTTGAGAGTTGAAAAAATATGGGATTTCTCTTAATCCTAAAAGGTCATACTTCACTCTAAGCGAAGGAAAAAATCTAGGATTCATTGAATTTGTATAGATCCAAACAGAATTAAGGCTATTTCGAAAGTCCCTTTGCCCCATAACAAATAATCAATGCAATTGTTTTTAGGACAAATTAATTTTGTAAAGAGATTTGTTCCTGATTTTTCAAAAACTGTTTTACCTTTGCAGATCATGATCAAGAAAAATTATATTTTTAAATGGGGAAATAATGAAAGGGAATCCTTTCAAGCAATCAAAAAAGCAATAATTTTCACTCCCTCTTTAATCACCCCCAATTTTTCTGATCCTTTTATTTTGTATACTTTTTCTTCTGAATTTTCTTATGCCACGGTGCTAACAAAAATTACTGATCAAAATATAGAAACACTTATCTCTTTCTTCAGTTTGAATTTTCATGTAGGATAACTCAATTATTCTAAAGTAGAGAAACAAAACTTCGCATTCTTCAAGACTATCAAACATTTTATACCTTTTCTACTAAAATCTCATACAAAATTTATTGTTCCATTCTCAGCAGTGAGGCAATTACTTGTACAAAAAGAGTTAGGTGAGAAAAGGGAAAATTGGGTAACAACTCTGCAAGAATATGATCTTGAAATTAAACTTGCTAAAAATTTTATAGGATGAGGTTCTTGCAGTATGATCATTGGAGCCTCAAATATTTTAGAAAATGAAGGTTCAAGTAATACAATGCAAATATCTAAGGTATGTATTACTAACACTGGATCCCAATATGCTGACCTTTTTTTTATATTTAAAGAATGGTTATGCTCCACTAGAACTTAATCATAAAATCAAAAGGGCTCTAAGACTTAAAGAAAAGCAGTATGAGATCATTGATGGTGTTTTATTTAGAAGAAATTATGACTCTATTTTATTAAGATGCATAGAAAAATTTAAGGCATTTTTTTTTGCAGGACCTCCACGATGGGCCAATTGGAGGACATTTTGGAGGAGACACTACTACACATAAAATCCTTCATGACATATATTATTGGAAAACATTGTTCAGAGATACACATGCGTATGTGAGAAAATGAAAAAAATTTCAGACCGTTGCAGGAAGACAAAGGAAACCAACCCTACCACTCCAACTAGTTAACATTGAACATCCTTTCGAACAATGGGGACTGGACATAATAGGTGAGATCATTCCTAACTCTTCTAAGAAGCATAAGTTCATCCTCATTGCCACATATTATTTCACAAAGTCGATAGAAGCAACTCAACTAAAGGTAGCTAATTCTGATAACATTATTGAACTCATCGATCAATTTATTATTACAGATTTGGATTACCTAATGCACTCATCTTTGAAAATGCATCTTATTTTCAGGAAATAATATGACTAGGTTTTCATGAAAAATAGGATTTAAGATAAAATACTTCGCTAATTATTATCCTCAGGGAAATGGCCTAGAACAATCCACCAATAAGAACCTCATTAGGATTATCAAGCGAACTGTTGATCAAAGCCAAAAGAATTGGCATAAATCTTTGGTGTTTTCCTTATGGGCTGATAGGATAACTATGAAAGATTCTATTGGAACTACTCCTTTCAATTTAGTATATGGAAAAGAAGTTATCTCTGTCCCAATCTAGCTCTTCCTTCATTGGCCTTAGTACAATTTATTGAAGAACAACCCTCCTCTTCTATACAACTAAGGATGTCTCAAATTCTAAAATTAGAAGAAGAAAGGGAAAAGGCTAAACAAACCCATGCACATCATCAATAGTTAGTAGGATATTCCTTTGATGCAAGCTGAGTTAGCAAAAAATATTTTCAAATTGGGGACATAGTTTTGAAATGGGACAAGACACATGACGAAAAAGGAAAGCACACAAAATTTCAAAAATTGTGGGTTTGACCATTCCAAATCATTGAGCAGTTAGGTCCATCAACTTTTTCTTTACAAGATTTACAAGGTAAGAGAGATGCTCTTCCTCTCAATGGACTAATCCTCAAACAATTCTTTTCGTAGGACTTCCGTTTTACTATACTATATGTATATATAGATATTTTTTTTATAAATACGATTGAGTAACACATTATTGGCTTTCATTAAGATATATATTCATTTATCACTTTGACCTTGAAAGGTATCAATTTTAAGAGAAAGAAATTTCAAAATTGAAGATCAGATAAATACATTAAAACTTTGAAATTTTTATACATTAAAATTGTAAATCCTTATCAATTCAAATTTCATAAAAGCTTTCATTCTTTTATAATTAGTGAAGAAAGGTTCCTTTAACAAAGTAAAAGGCTATTTTGAAACCTTAGTAACTTTAACTTCAATTGTGATCCATTACTCTTAAGGAATAGGTGAACCTCCCCACTCATTTTTCATTGGTCATTTCATCATGAGCTTACTTACCCTGATCATAAGGAAATAACAAGGTGACATTATCATTACTAGCCACTAAATCATGATAGTGGCTTGTGCTTAAAAAACATAAGGCAAGGATTCTCATCACAAGCTAGCTTGTTCAATTATGCTATCACTTGTGAATGGCATTGTCATTATCTAGCCACCAAACCAGGACAATGGATTTTAAATATCCTTGAAAAGGAAAATGAATCTTCAAAATTACCTCTCAATATTTACAAACATGGATGGGATATTGGTTCACCATTTGGTAAAAGATAACCTTGTCAGGGCTATGGGCGACTGCTGGCAGTAGTGTCTCTATCTATGACAAAATAATTTCACCAAAGGCTAAGTTTTAAATGTCCTTCTGCTTTATCTTTATTACCAATTAAGGACTGGTTTTAATGATTAAAGATTCCTTATCTATAAAAGTGATAAGGGACCTTACAATTAAATGAAACTTTTAATTCAAAGCAATTTTATTTATCTCATTTTCAAAATGTTTTCTTTCTTTAGGATCATTACTTTTAAGTTTAAAAGTTTGTTTATAGATTGTTAGAGAAAACTAGTAGTTCTAGTGAATCGGTAATTGTTGTGGTACCAAACAATCCCATTTATTTATAGTTAGAACACTTAAATAATGGGGACCCTTTTACTTTTTTCTTTAGGTTTTATAATAAATAAATTAATCATAATAGATTTATATATTTCAAAATATTCCAAAAAACCCAAAATATGTCATTTTGAATTATCTTTTAGGTCTAAGCCCTAGTTGAATAACTTAGGTTTACTTTTTAAATAAAATCATGCATCACAAATGTTTAAAAGTTGCGATAATATCCCTTATAAATTTTTGCGATGCGAAATATCCTTCACAAATAAAGCTTCTCTCAATAAAATGAAGAAAATAAAGGAAAACAACCTCCCTCATATAAAGCCTCATCTGACCCACCACAAAGACATGTCATCATCGCAGATCGTGAATCGCACATCCCTATCGACTCTTTATTATATCATACATCTCTATGTTGTGATTGCAATAGAAAAGAAACATTGTCTAATGTCCGATGCGATGTATGTGATATTGCATATCGGAAACCGCACATCACAGATTGCAGTGTCACTTCAAATGAAATACTTCCAAATAATTTTTGTGATGAAAATTTGCTTAGTAAGCTCCACTTAATGATGATCTGTGTGTACTTAGATTTTCATTAAATTTAAAATCTAACGGTTTTAATGTCCCTCATTTGACAAAATTGATTTACTTGGCAGGTTGTTTTTTGAAATGTATGTATTTATCCCACATGTCCTTTGTCCTTGGAGATCTAAAACATTCCTATGTGTTTCCTTTCTGTACGATAATACTAATAAATGACATTTTGTTGAAATTTCCAAAGTATGAAATAAAGGAAAAGGGCCATTTTTTAAAATAGAAGTAACTCAGTCTAAACCAGAAGCAACAAAAATGGCTCCATTATTCACAGACACTACATGCAGGCCAGATTGTGGTACCCCCCCCTAGGAATTGATGTCTAATCTATTTGAAGAAGAAATCCCCAAGGTAGTAGTAGCCAAGCAAGCAACAACAGACGCCCCATCATCATATCAGTCTACCTTATCTGATGTTGTCAATTCCTTTCTTCACGGAATTTTTATGCCGCATAAAATCCTACCCTACATAGATATCATCAAGCGGATGATTGATAAATTGAATATCTAATATAGGAAATTCTTGACATTAAGGAAAGTCATAGTATGATCCTTCAAAGCTGCAGATTTGAAGAGAATGTATCATTTTCCAGACACCAAGAAGATTTACAACAAGAATTTTCTCAAAAGGTTTTCAGAGAAGAACAAATTAGAGTCAAAGCCAAATAGACAATGGAGACAAGACCCAAGCAAGCACAAGAATGATAGTAAGGGTATGTATTCTTTTTCTTCTATTGTTGGTCCATTCTGTTAATATAGTGCTACTATGATATGTAGACTCTTTGGTTCTCTAAACGCACAAAAATTTATAGTTGAATGGGTTCCCTTGATTCAAGATGCTTATAGTTCTGAAGTTATGGATTGGGCTACTATCTTGTCCAATAATATTGCATCCAAAATCTTATAATATAGGCAAAGCACAGTGTTTCAAAGAGAATCGTGCCAACTCTTTATATGAGTACCTATATTATGGATGCCATTTGTTTCTCTTTTGATTTTCCTTTAATGGAATGGAAATGGACACTCAAATATCCTACACAAATTCACTTATATCATGATATCCAATGGGAATCTAATTACCAGCTTCATTTTTATAGAATTTGCAATAAATTAATGTTGCCTTTTTACAAAGTAATTTGTTATCAAAATTCCCCCAGGTTGTCTCAAGAAGCCACGACATACTTCACAACTATTAGCAGCTGGTTTACTGAAGAGAATTTTACTTATGTCAGAATATTTGGGAGTTTTTTGGCTGAACATGCTCTTCCTATTTAAGTTCTCGATAAGATTTTGACCCAATAAATCACCTATCAAACCGTAGGTCATGGTGTGACTAAAGTATTGAAAGACCCCAAAAAGGCTATTTGGCCACAATTTCCTATTCAATGTGGAGTATATTCTTTTGAAAATTACAATCATGTTTTCCTATAAATCAAACAAATTAAGGGCATGCAACTCCCCACTATTCCTCCTAGATTATACGACCCTAAAAAGGTCATTCATGATTTCACCACTCAGGTTAAAATAAGGCCACTTGTTCATGAACTTGATGAATTTGATGATTTTTTAAAGACGTGTGAGTCATACAAACAGGTGCAAATTTTAGCACAAATTTGTCTTGGCCCCAAGGATTTTGTCTTATTCCAAGAATATAGAAATAAAAGGTTACAAAAACTGCCTTTTGAATGTTTGATTTCTTTACAACTAGAGTTGCCTACAAGAAAGTCTTTGACGCCATCTACAATGGAAACATAAAATATACCCACTACTACACTTTCAGAGAAACAAATAGAAGAGCTCATGTCTACTAGCGAGATTGACAAAGTGTAGGATCAATTCCACAAAGGGCTAGATAGCACACATAAGAAGGAAGTTCAAGGTTCAAATTCAATGGAGATAGATAAGACTCCTGTAACCAACAAGATAATGTCTCATGTGAATGAGTGATGAAGTGAAATAATGGATAAAGAAGTTATCTTGACAATCCATAGCTACGAGATTGTTCTCATTGTAGAAGAGATTCCACCTCTTGATATTTTCTACAGCCATGAACATTGTGCCATCGTTATCCAACAAAATAAGAAAAGAAGAATGGAACATTCTCAGGAACTTATTCCTGGAAGTGTCCCATTAGATGTGGTATGGAAATATTATCAAGCTAATTCGTCTGATGATTTAGCTAAGCTATTGTAATATGTAGAAGCTTATGATAAGACCATCATTTTCAAAGCTATCAAGGTTCAAAAACTAGTTAAAGAGAGAGATGAAAAAATATTGCAGTTAGAAAAAACACTACTTAATTCAAGACACGATATTGAGCAAGAATGGAAACTCAAGTTGTAAGAGTTACAAACTCAGTTTAATCAATTGAAATTTCAAAATGAAGTTGATATTCAGAGTCGAAATGCAGAGATTAACTAGCTTCAACTTAAAATAACTCAGATATAGAAGGACACTTATATTGAAGGATTTAGAAAAGAATTCGGAGAGATCAATGCTCTCCTCACCCAAAAACAAGTGAACTTCTATAAGAAATTGAAGATCATCAATGACCTCTACAAAAAAAGTGACTCATTGACTAATCAAATGTCTGAATTAAGAACATACTATGAAGATATCAACAACAATATTTTTGACTTCATCACTTGGTAGGAAAATACATGTGGAATGAAATCAAATCTTCCAAGAATACAAGAGTCATACAAATATCTTCTTTTCAGAGATTGGGATATTAGATTAAAGAAAGTCGAAGAAGAAATCTACAGAGCATGAGACCTAGCAGGCCAGGTTACCAAAACTGTTAGAGAAAGTCAAGCATATGCTAATCTTATTACAGAGTTCCCATGAGAATTCCTGCCAGATACTCAAACACTTATAGAGTATTGGCATAAAAAACCAATGAAAAAGAAGATAGCATCAAGAAACTATCTAAGTTAAATCTTGAATATCATCAATAGGTATTGGTAAAGCCCTATGGTCAATGGTTAGTTCTTCGCAACCTTGTTAATGCAACTAAATACATGATCCCAACTCTTTCAGATGACTTGTTTGCAGGATGATGTGGATCAGGCCACCTCATCCCACATAATTGAAGCTGGTGGAGGTTATTTACATGTTACGAGAGAAAATGGGAGAGAAATCAACTTCCCATCTTTAGTTTCTTGTTAAAACTGAAGAAATTTTTGTCTTTTTGTTTCGTATGTAGAGGAGTATTTATTTTAACCTCCTCAGTGAAATATGTACTTTCTATTTTGATAGTATAAATTTTATTTATAAATACCCTCTCATGTCAATAGAGAAGGGGTTAAATTTTTTTTTAAGAAGACTCAAGGAGCTTGCACTTCTGTGTTTCTTTGATAACTTTAATAGAAAGGCTGGGCTAGAGGTTGTCTTCTTCCATGAGTAGAGCACTGATATATGTGGTACTATTATATTTGTATTGATGCTATGTTTTATTTGTGAAAGTTAGTCAAATTTAATTGTTGTTTTATTATATGCAATATCACAACTCAATTAAGAATTGTTTCACTATCGAAAAGTGTATTAATTGTTATCTTTAGCTGTATGTTTGAAATGGTATGATTTTTTATGCGATATGTGCTTAACAATTAAATTGATTAATTATTTAATAAATTTATTTATCTTTAATTCATTTTAACTCTTTTAAATGTTTGATGATCTATATTGTCATTCATTTATAAAGAAATCTTTATAAAATCACATATGCAAAGTGAGTTATATCTTGGGAATTAGAAAGGTACGTATAGATTTATTTATTTGCATTCATATTTATTCTATGAAATCAATTTTACCCCATCTATATCACACATCACACTCCATAATATATTTGAACAAGAAACGAGTCCATATATACCCAGTCAGAACAACTATCCCAAACGGAAAAGCAGTGATATTCAAGTTCTTAACTGGGTGGTCTCCCTGATGTTGAGGCAAGGACATTTGCAGCCTTCAATAGTAACTCATACAAATGAAATTCACACTTTCTCTCTAGAATATTTTACTCTTGGTCCACTCATGGCAAATGGTCCAAGTCTATCATAGGTGGGAGCATCAGGTTTTCCTTAGTCATTCTGGATTTTCCATTCGAAGAAGACATTAGAAAGAATACACAAACAGGAAATGATGGTTACTAGGTAATTAGTTAGCTTGCATGTGTTTTATGTCAGGTTGTTCTACTAAATTTGTACTGGAGTTTGGTACACATCTTTCCTTAACAGAATGCGTAAAGGGATAATAGGCATCCTCTGTGTTTATTATATAATGAGGGGAATTAACCGTTTATGAGATTTGTTATTGGTGTAGGGTATTTATGGCAGAAACAATTATTATTGGGTAATGGTTTTAAAATTATGTAATAGGCAGTGGACAGCTGGCAGCAGCAGAATGGATATGGGTGGAGTAAAAACTGTCAAAATAGGCATGGGTGGTTTCGACAATGGTCGCTGGCGGATTTTGGAGGGGGGGTTGGTAAGTTGATTTCAAATGGGCGGGAGGGGGTGGTGGGGTCCAAACTGCCTCTACGCTCAACAAGTTGCAATAATGGTTTGAATTAAAGCTTATTTTTGGACCACCCCCCCCCTTCTCCACCATTGATTGGGCAGAATAAATCTTAGTTGTTGTTTGCAGTGCTTTGTTTATTCACAATAGACAAAATCATTTGTCATTAAATTTACCCAATGCATATAAAAATTAAATAAATCAAATATCCAATGTTCTAAATTAACAAAAAAATAAATTTTTTGAATATGATAATGCCATTTAAATGTGCATCGCTAATTTTATTCTTTTTCTAGGGATTTCATTTTTTTCTCAATATTTTTCTTCTTTTCAATTTTATTTTTTATCCCTCTTCATTTTTCTTTCTTTCTTTGTCTTTATATATATATATTTTCTTTTTTTTTTCTTTTTTTTTTTTTGTTGACATATAAATGTAAAAATTTAGAATAATGTTACAACACATAGTTTGGTGATTGTGATATGAGAATTGATGGAAATGTACTAATGTGAGGTTCCATTATCGATTGCTATGTCTTAAAATATTGATGATTTATCTAGGATGTGCTTCATTTCACCCTCCAAATGGTTTGGGTGAGTGGTGGAACCTTCTAAGTCAACAAGAGTTTCCATTTCTCTATCTTGGTTGAAAATTTCTTTATTCTTGCATTGTAGCATATTTGTGTCTAGTCTTCATGAGTGTCCTTCTTGTAACCTCTTCTTCCTAACCTCCTTGAGAAACATCTCGCCATGATAGGCTCATATCACTTGCAAATGAATTTCACTCATGACAAGACAACATATGTCCCATAATCACCTATTCAATTTGTGTTTTCTCATGTAACATGCTGACTCTGTTGGGACATTATGCAAGGATTTAAGGGAAAGGATCTGGGAATTTCATAGTTGTGAATTGTAAGGATAAATGGATGACCATGTTATTCACTGCAACTATGCAATGTGCAATAATGGAAGGCTCATCAAATCTCTGTGCAGTACAAAAGCCTAGGAGACAAGGGTGATGGGTTTACTCACTGAGGATGCACAGTGAACAATGCTCAAGGAATAGGAAGCATGGATTTCATAGTTCAGATTTGTAAGGACTATTATATTACCTTGTTGTCCTCTAGAAATACACAATGCATAGTTGAGTTAAGGCAGGCTAAGGAATTGTGCATTTGAGCAAGTGAAGCAGAAAAGGGAGGCAAGGTTGTGCACTGTAACTTCACAATGTGCAATAATTAAAGAGGAGGCTTAGGGCATTATATAGTTGATACTTATAAGAGTACTGAGATGACTCCACAATTCACTACAACGCTGCAATGTGAAATACAGGTTAGGAGGGATCATGGAATACAAAATAGGCAAGGCTAAGAAGCAAGATTTAGGTCTGTACTACGAGGTTTCTAAATGTGTAGTTGGTTGAGACTGTCCTCAAGATGGGAATAGTGCACAGGTCCAAGAGGTGAAGTTATCATCCCTAGGCCTTAGGAGTGTGTAGTGCACTCATCACTTGACTAGATAACTGAGTATACTTTTGACTTTTGCAAGGTGTGAGGACAAAGGAGGACTCCAAAATTGACGAAGTTTGAGATCAATGTGACAGAAGAGTAAGTCTCAAAAATGATCACACATAGATATACTATAACATCTCCTCCCACATTTACTCGATTTCACAAGCTCGCCAAGGTAAACATGAGACACGTGTCACTATGACATGACCCAAAATCCATGTTCTAGTTAAGAAGGTGGGGCCTACAAACTAAACACATACTAACATCGAATAGGACTATAGGTCATTCAAGAGCTAAAAAACCACCCCAAGTGATTAATCCCTAAACTAGGACCTTGTTTCTCTGACCTAGTACCCCAACTCCATGCATAACAAGGCAAGGGTGTGGTTATAGTCCTCCAATGCCACATACAAGCCTTATTCCATGTTGTTATAGCCTAAATTATTCATATCTAATCATAAGGTCCTGGGACCTATGCCACTTTTTAAGGCTAACCTCTAAACCATTGCCCACAGTTTCCTTTAACTTTCCTGGATCATAATTTACATGATGACAATGCCAAAAATTAAAACTTGAAGCAAGAAATTGACCTAGGCTGCCTAATCGAAGACAAAAAATTTAGAAACATATGGAAAACATGTAAGATATAGGTCATGAATCCATATCTGATCATAAAATGATAGTATTCATCTGACGATCACTAAGAATGCTTTATACCCTCTTTAGGTAGCTGCAACAACACTTGTTAGTCCATACATCAATCGACGAATCAATAACTTATTAAAACATTTCAAGAGCCATAGATAGCTTACATCACATAACCAACATGTAACTGAAAAATAAACAACATAGAAACCATGCAAACTTAGCCATAAATGTAAACATGATAAAAATTACCAGCATTCATAAATTAAAATACAAAACTAACACATTTTAACATATGGAAATGCAAACAAAGTCAGGGACTTCAAGTACCACCTAAAAATAGGTTGGGTTGAATCAAATCTCTCTTTTAACCAATCACCCTTGTGCCATATTCCAAGCATGAATGTGGGAACTCATGGAATAAACCAAAACAAAAACAAACTAGGGCTTCCATAAGCTAAAGAAAATTGTATATAAAGTTGATTCATAACAAGTCTTAGAACTAATTGAACTTGAAGAAGTATTGTAAGGGCAAGGTGCTAAGGCAGGAAAAGTATGCTTCATGTACTTACACGAAAGGGAAAGGCTCCTGCAGCTGAGTGCGTGGAGACCTTGGTAAGTCTACAAGCTGAGTGTGTGGGCCCTTGCAGCTAATTGCACAGGGAGAAAGAGTCTATTTCTAAACGCTCACACTTAATAAAGATTGTTTTGGCCCGAAAATGATGCATCTGTGTTCTTTTATTTACTTCTTCTAAGTTTATATATCTTCACTCTGTAATGTGTTTTAAATGAATGATTGCTTAATTACTACACAAACCTAGTAGATATATAATATTTATGCATAATAATTACAACTAAGTACCTTTGCGAAGATATGGATGTCATTTAGTTAAATTTTCACCAGTTGTCTATTTGGAAGTGATAAATTTGTGCGAAGGTAGATGTAAGCTGTAAGTACTTCAGGACACCATCATATAGGCCTCTGGATGCAGAAAATTGGTTCTAGCATCCCCTGATACTGCTTCGAGTGAGACTGCGACCTGCGCTAAGTGGGTTGTTTCCGAAAGGGCTAATAATTTAGGGTGTTTTTGGTTGGAATAGTTAAAGCTGAACTTGGGTCAAGCCCCATCATGACAACAAATTATCCTATTGCCAAGACTGGGATCTATCTAAAGAATGTGTGATGTATAATAAATGGTTTCCTACTAAGAAGGAAATCGAGAAGTGGATCGATCAAAAGTTTCACGTGTTTGCAGCTCAAGACAACAGAAATATGTGATTATCTAAATAACAATGGTTGGAAAGATACTTGTACAAAGACGAGACCGAATCCTTTTTCTATTTCTTCCCCTGTGAATTGCATGAGTGGTTGTCTAGATTAGCGAATAGTTAGGGTACGTGGAGACTTGATGGCCCTATTGTGTGAACTCCAGAGCTGGTGAGGTACTTTGAAGCTTGAGAAAATAACATCAAGCTGGCTATTGATCACTAGAATGATCGTATCATAGGAGGATTTGTCACAGAGGTCACGATTGATATGACCATCAATTATAGCAAGGAAAAGCGTAGGCTCTTCAAGGGACCACAAGGAAAGTATTTAAAATGTCTGAAAACTTGGATTAATATTTTTTCGTGTGAAAAATGCATTATTCCATTACCTTGATTTTTGGGACTATGAGAAGTGGAAAACCCTTCAGAAGGAACGAAGAATTGGGCTTTGAATATAGTCCACTATTGGGATCCTCTTCAAGCGATGATGAAGTAACTATTCTGAATACACCATGAAGTGCGCTGCAGTTGGTAAGTCAAGTTATCCCGAGGATACCTCATCCATCCACTCCACCTCTCCCTCCACCTCCGCTGCATAGACATACACCTTCACCTTCACCCCCACCTCCTCCTCAACCATTCAACATGGAAAACAAAATGAAGATGCTAATATTTAAAAGGGTAGGGAGCGAAGACCCCAAGAAATTATGCTTGTTGCAAATTCTATGTGGATAGCTTAGTAGATCACTGATGATAATATAAAGAAATCAAAGTTGGTCACAACACTGCATGATAGGGCACTGACTTGGTATATCAAGTTCTATCAAGACAGACTTGGTGCAATGTTGGCAGCGACTCAGCAAGCATTAAACAATGAGTTTAAGACGCCTAAGTCTTAGGCGCAGTCTGTCATAGAGTTTGAGGAGATACAACAAAGGGTAAATGAATCCTCGTGGGATTTTGATTAGAGGTTAAAAATTCTGATCCAGTAGACTAATATGAACATCATGGATGATCAACACAAAGACAGGTACATTGCTTCATTATTTCCTCACCTAATATTATCATTATCACATCAGAAGATAGGAATGCAAGCAGGTTGGAAGCCTCGCTAGTACAAGATACAAATGTTGGAGTACAACAGATTCAATCGCAACTGGAAAGTCTGCACATGGAGTTGTAATGGTTTAAAATAGGAAAGGAAGCTCAGCTAGAGGTGCACATTTAAGTCTATTGTATAAAATGAAACAACAAGGGACATGATAAGGATCATTACCCTTTTTGAAAATATCATGGGATTGAGCACGAGAATACCATTATGGTGCGCTATCTGCAAAATAGCTAGGAAACCTGCAACTGATAATTGTCATCTCTTGAAAAATTTTGTTTAGACACAGCAAAAATTGCTTTTTACCTTCTATAAATCAGTTAAACACGATGAGCTAAATTTTCAAAGTTAAGAATTGATGATGGGAAGTACCCCTACCTATTGAATGTAGGTGGAAAATTAGCCTCAGGATCATGGAGTGGGTGCAGCATGCGGAGGATTCCAAGACCGTGGAAGAGGAAGAGGAGGAGGGGTTGGCAGAGGTTGCAGACAAGTTATTTTTTATAACTATGGCAAAGCTGGACATTTTTCATGCCACTATCAGAACCCAACACATCCATATTTTAAATATTGCAGACAGTTCGATCATGTGATAGAAGATTATCCGATTCTGATTGCAAAGATGCAGGAGAAAGAGACACAACAGCCTACGTAGAATATCCAGATGATGAGGGTAGAGCCTCGCGAAGAGGATCATAGTGTCAATATCATAATGTGTAGTGGTATGGCCATAGGAGAAGATAAAGGAAAGATTATAGAAAACAAAGGATGGGTGCACAAGGCTGTTGAAAAGGAAGTCAGATTGGACCTCAATCAAGCTAAAGAAACTTTTATGGAGCTTGAGAGGAATTTTTTTGAAGCGTCTACGTCAGGAAGTCAAGAGAAATCAGTTGGGAACAATGAAGTACAAGATGTGTATCCTTCATTGTTAACCACTTTTCTCAAAATTTCTATGAAGTTGTTGAGGGATCAAAAAGTGATAGAAGGGATCCATGAATTGATTAACAATTGTATGGAAAATATCTGATTCCTTCATAACAACGTGCTGTGAGGAAACTAGGTAAACAAAAGAAGTTGACCAGGTGTGAGATGAGGTTGATCACATAGATAGGAGAGTATGAAATGGATCAAGTTATCTTGGATCTTGGGTTAGATGTGAACGTACTACATAAGAATACATGGGAAAGGATGGGAAGACCTATGCTACAATCGTCTCCTATACATCTATGCATGGCCAATCAGCAGAAGATCATTCCTATGGGGCACCTGTATGGGGTAATATTGGACATTGAAGGAGCGAGTGCATTGGCTGATTTTCAGGTAATTGAAGTAGTGGATGACAAAAATCCTTACCCTAAACTACTAGGAATTGATTGGACGTTCGACATGGATGCGGTGATTAATTTGAAGAAGTGAAAGATGACATTTGAGAAGAAGGCACTCAGGGTTATTGCACCACTAGACCCTCCTTAAGGAGTGCACTACACTAAACCGGTTTGCAATTATGTGGAAGATGATGATCTAAATCAAATACACAGGATAACTATGCGTGACGAAGATTGGATCAATCCCACTGTAGATGGGCGAATCATGTGGGATAAAGACAACTAATGTATGTTAGAATCAAATGAAGAGCTCGAACACTAGTGGAATTAGTTGCATGAAGTCTCTACACTACATTGCAATATGATGACAAAATCATTGCAGTGCATATCTATAGAGGTAATAAATCTCCCACATTATGATGGTTTGAATGATGTTAATCTCCTTTTGAATGAGTTTGAAAGGGAGGTGCCCAAGGAACATCGATTCTAGGCACTTGAACTGACACTGCATGTTAGGCCTACCCATTGGTGGGGTATGCATAAAGAAAGATTTGCTGACTGGAGGGAATACAAGAAGATGATGAACCTGAGGTTTGGATACACTAATACCTGGATGACTGAGAAATATAGCGGAAAGGATGATTTGTGTGAGCATTTGGCATGGTGGACTAAAGCTTAGGGAGAAGATCCACAACTGGAATGGGTGCATATCTTTTTTCATACCCTCAATACTATCCCAATGAAATAGTATTTGGAAACACAGCTATGCCATGGGATGATTGAATGGGACATCTTGAGGAGAGCTTCTTATTAGCTTTTAGATTTGAGGGTGGAATCGAGTGCATTTATGAAGCGCTCCAGGAAATTAAGGCCGCTATCTTTAGAATAACTGAAGAGATAGTAGAATGGGTTCAACTGGACTAGAGTACACAGTTGCATCATGTGGTATAATGCTACAATGTGATTGCAGAAGAATAAGAAGATGATCCATGAAAATAAATGTTCCAGATACCAAAGGACCACCCGAGGTTGAAGTTCCTAAAGTAGCGAACCCTCATATATCATAACCTTTGAAGACTAGGCAATTCAACATTGAGTCTGATGCGTAGCCTAAGTTTGTAACAATAGGAGATTATTGGGATGAAGATATAGTTGATAAAGTTACGGAGCTACTGTACAAATACCAGGACGTGTTTCCTACCAAGTTCTCGGACTTGAAGGGAATAGTAGCGGATCTATGAGTGATGAAGTTCACCTTAAATCCTGATGTGAAGCCCGTGAAACAGAGACCTTACCGGCTCAATCCCATGTATAAGGAAAATGTGTGCAAAGAGCTCAACAAAACGTTGGAAACAGGAATTAGTGAGCTAGTAAAGAATCTGATTGGGTGAGCCCTATGGTAGATCAAGAGAAGAAGCAGAAGGGTGAAATCGGAATATGTGTAGGCCTAAGGAAGCTCAATGATGCATGCATTCATGACCCATTTCCAACACCATTTATGGACAAAGTTTTGGATAACGTTGGAGGGCAGGAAGCTTATTCATTCACTGATGGGTTCTTAAGGTACCATCAGATTAATATCACACTGGAGGATCGCAGAAAGATGGCCTTCACTACGGAGTTGGGATGCTTCCAATTAACAGTAATTCCATTTGGACTGAAGAATGCAGCCATGATCTTTTCAAGTGATGTAATTGCAGCATTCAAAGGATTCATCCATAAATTCTTAGAAGTGTCCTTTGATGACTGGACTGTCTTTGGGTTGGTAAAATGCCATGTTGCAAGTCTGTGCCTCATGTTGGATACTTGTCAAAGATACCAAATTGCCCTAAATTTGAATGTGTGCCTTTTACATGCCTGATGGGATATTGTTAGGTCATGTGGTCTCCAAGCAGGGATTAATGGTATATCCTATTAAGATAGCAGTGATTGTCAATTTGGAAGCTCCAAAGAATATAAAGTAGCTATGCACAACGTTGGGGCACACTGGTTACTATAGAAAGTTCATAAAATATTATGCATAGATAACCACACCGATGGAGAAATTACTAAAGAAGAACGTGACCTTCTATTGAGACGAACAATGTTAGCCCAGTCTGGATGTGTTAAAGGAAAAGATGGTGACTGTGCCTATTTTCGTGTTTCCCAACTGGAAGAAGTAATTTCATGTTCTTGTCGATGCCTCTTGTATTGTGTTGGGTGTGGTATTAACCCAACTACAAAAAGGTGAGATATATCACCCTATAGCCTTAGTAAGCAGGAAATTTTCAAAGGCTGAGAAGAGCTATTCAACTACCGAGCATGAAGCATTGGCGATGGTCTACATGCTACAGAAGTTTTGACATTATTTGTTGGGCAAACATTTCAAAATGTATATAGATCACTCTGCTCTCAAGTACCTAGTCAACAAGCTTGTGTTGGGGGTGAAGATCTATATATGGTTATTGTTGTTTCAAGAATATGATTTTGAAGTGATTGTAAATCCTGGATGGTTGAATGCAGGACTAGATCATTTATCCCAGATTAAGATAGGTGAAGAACCAGCTAGTTTGGAAGAAGGATCGTCGAATGCGTAGCTATTTGTTGTATGGTTCATAGGTGATCCCTTTACTGATATAATATAGTTTCTGACTACTAAAACAACCCCAGAAGGGTATTATACTCAGCAAAATAAGAAATTGGTGGTCCACATTGTCGACTTTTCTATGATTGCAGGACAGTTGTATAAGATGGGTACTGATGAAATACCGCACCAATATGTTCCATAGTTTGAACGATCTACTATCCTCCCCAAAGCACATGGAGGAGTTGCGGGAGGACACTATTAGCACCTAAATCTATCTTAGGCTGAAGGAAGGCAAAAATTAGGATAACCACAAACCACGCTTAGTCTAGCAGCTAGCCCTAGCAGAGCAGGAGAGGGCTCTCTCCGAGTCACGCTTAGTGAATAGATAATCAAAAACGGTCTGGGATGACTTACAATGCAATGTTTACCTTAGGCTAGTAAGTGAATACGGATTCTGGAAACAATTTTATGAAATGATCGAGCTTCTGGGATGTTATGGAACCGATGCTTAGCAAAGAAATAGAGAATTTAATAGAAAGGCGCAGACTATTCCGTGAGGCAAGGTAGGTGGAAAATGTAACAATTTAGTTTGAGGTACCGCGGCATGAATAGATTGCTGAAGAAAGTGAAAAGGGCATAGTGACATGAATCCTTTTCAACAGAAGAATAACACTGAACATGAAATTTTCCCACAGGCAGAGCAATAAAATTGAATTCTACCTAATCTCACTCAGAAAATTTCATTGGAAATGAACAGGAATTTGAATTATGAAACATAACGAAATACATATGAAAACATAAGAGACACATTTTCTACACTCACAACCACAAGAATCTCATGAAATAGAGCCGCTGCCTTTCATTAATTCTCTGTCAAAAATACACAGTGAAGAAACAAAGTTTCTTTCCCACAGTCTCCCAGAAGTTACAAGCCAACCCACCCTTTGGAAATAACTTGCTCACAATATATAGAATATGTGAGGAAGAGATACAACGCCCAAGGGTTTGGGAGTTACTCGAATCATTACAAAATGGAGATGGAGATCCAACCATCAGCTACAGGTGCAGCGTTGCAAACATGACATTTGGCTTGGGGTGGCCGTTTGCCTTTCTTTGCCACATGGATAGAAGCCAATATGGAGAAAAAACTCTTTAAATTCCACCTTTGGTGCCAAAAATTGAAGTGTAGATGAGCGGGCGCACTTGGAGAAGTCGCGAACAAAAATTTCGCGAAATGGAAGCAAATTGGCAATTTTTTCCTCTGTGCACCGCACCATTTTTTCTGTTCGTCGCGCTAATTTGGGACCTGTTTTGGGAAACTTGCAGGTGTCCAAAATGTTCCCAACTTGGCTTGTTGGAAATATTGTCCTATCTACTTCCTAACCCAACTAGAATTTTCAAATTTTGTGCTCATTTTCGCCTCCAAATATCCATTCTCCCAAGACTACTTTCTGTGTGTCAAAAAAGTGGCAGAGAGGCCATTTTTGGGTGTTTTTTGACCTTTAGGACCTAGATTTTTCCCAAATCTCTTGCCCAACACCAATAGTTGAAATTTTCCATGATAAATCCAAATCTACAAGTCATTACTCATTTAGAGCCCTAGAATTTTAGCGTTGCACCAGTGGCGCGACGCATAGGGAGAAAATCCCTGTTTTTTACCCAAAAAATTACCAAGTGACCAAAATTTCCCCAAATTTTTTGAAATTTGGGCTAGAGGATCTCTATGGGGTGCTATGATGGGCCAAGGAAGCCTCAGCCAAGATTTGAAGCTGATCTTTCTCTTTTTCCATCTTTTCCCTTCTTGTTGCTTTCCTCAATTTTGCCTTCAAGTTCCTTATCTGGGCCTGTGCACTCATGTTCCGCACCCTGTAACGGAAAGCCATATGTCTCAATAGAGCAAGGTCCTGGTTGGATTTGTCCAGCAACCTCTCAAAATGTATTTTGACCCTCTCAAGGTTGGCCTCCTGATCCTCATTGATTGCTTGCTCCAAAGATGTGAGCGCAATCCTTCTTCTTTGAGCGGCTTGGCGATGCTCACGAATAATTTGCAGCTCTATGATCGTCTATTGGTCCTCAAGATATTTGTTTCTCTACTCCAGGTATTTCATGTTCCACTTGGCCCTCTCCAAGTCAAGGGACAAGGACTCAGTCACTAACTACTGCTCCTGGATGATCTCTATGAGCTCCTCATTTGTTGCTTCTGCATCTGTCTCATCATCCTGGAGGAGAACAAACTTGGTATCTCGCTCTCCTGATGGCCCTTCCTCCTGCACTAGCTCATTGCCCTTACCCTGTTCCTGTGATGCTAATCTCAAAAGCGAGGTCCCTTCCACACCGGGTGGAGATAACACTCGCTTTGCGGCTGCAAATAAGGGTATACTACCTTTCTGATAGGTGATGTATACTGGCATAGTGGCAGTCTCATGTCACTCATACTGATGAGATGAGCCCCCTACCTCATGCTCTGCCTCTGAAGCCACCTGTGGAGCACTGAAGAAGTCACGAGAGATGAAGTCCTCCCAAGCAATACCCTGCAATCCCAACTGATGGTCTACCAAAATCTGGATAAGGGCAAAGTGATACACACTGTTAAGCAGCTGTCGAGGGGTCTTGTGCTGCATGAAATTTCTCATCCTCTCTATGTTCCCACAGATGAAAAATGGGAGGTTCATCATCTGAACCCTGGTAAAGTGCATGAGAAACCTAATGTGATATGCATAAATGCGAGAAAACCTCCCCTCGCAACTGAAGTATTTCATGATCAATTTCATGAGCGGGGCATACTCATCTTTCAAAAATATGAATGGAAAAACTCTCATGAGGTGGCTCAAACAACTGTCTTTGATGTAAGGCTCATAATGATGACTTTCTACCTTCTTCTTCTTGTGCTACTACTCTCCAATGTTTGGTATGCCTGTTGCCACTGATATGGTTTCGGGTGTCAATGTGAAAGTGACCCCAGCCAAGATAGACTATCCCCCATGTAGGTGAAGTGCAAAAAGACGGGCCAACTCATGATGAACTCTGACATTTGCCACCCTCTGACAAAATTCGAAACATGCTAAGTGTTGGAAACAAGACATAGCAAGAGGGCATGCCTGCAACTCGGTGAGGGTGTTTGGCTCATCTCTAAGATGTCTGCCACTCCGGTGATGTCTCCTTTGGGCCCTCTCTCCCGAAGCCATGTCACTGTGGGTCTCCTCATATTTTGATGAAACTTCAGATGCCATTACTACTGTTTGTACCCTGAGTTTTATGCTACCCTTGAATTCCAATGAAGCTGGTAGTTGCTCTGAAAATCTCCCACCAAGGGGACAATAAAACAAGGAGTATTAGGAGGGGAATGATGAAAGGGGAATAGGGGTTTAAAGGGAAATATTTTTCAAGGATTTCGGAGCAGTTTGGGTATAGTGTTGATGGGGTAGGGTTTGAAACACTTTTGCAGCACTGTCACTGTAGCATAAACCCTAGGATCATGATTTCTTTGTGTCTTCTTTTGTTTACTTTATAAAAAAAATTTCATTTGATTTATACTCCTACAACCATGCTATTCCTTACAAGTTTGATGCAAGAGTGGAGATAGGTTGCCTACCTTTCAAATTTGGTGAGCCTCCAAAAATTTTTAGGCAAATTGATTGGTTTTTGGGCTTTATCTCTCTGTGTGTCGCACAATGCCCTGTGCACCGCGCGCAATGCCCAGTGTGCCGCGTGCTAGGTATGCGCCGCGTCAGTGGTGGATTTACATAGTGGACAGGCCCCGTGTGCGCCACGCTCCTTGGTGTTCCGGCATGCACTATGAAATCACCCAAATTTTCTCCTAATCATTTGACTCTTCAACTCTTTCGACTATGCACCTTTCTCCCATAACCTTGCTTGCACAATGAGCTGGTCTTATGGTGATTTTGAGTTGACCAAATAGTGGAGGAATAGGGGGAGGGTTTGGTAGTGATTTAGGGCAGGGTTATTAGGAAAAATGATCAAGGGGAGATGGGAAAAATGATAGGTGAGGGGAATAGGTGAGTGGAGTGAAACCTTGGCACTAACAACACAATTTTACAACCCTAGCTATCATTTTCTTGGTGATTTTCTCATGGTTGACCTTATGCATTTTTGGGTGACATTCAAACCTCTTCACAAACACCATATCATTGATAAAATTTGATGAGCAGGTGATTTCGTGAGGCTTACCTCTCGATTTGATAGCCTTCACCAAAATTTTGGGTGGTTTGGAAACGTTTCTCGGCCCATGGTCTATGTACGATGTGTGCTTTGTATGTGTCGCACCTATGTAATCCTTTAACTGTGGGCTGGCTGTGTGTGCGCCACGCCCGGTGAGTGCGCCGCGCTCCTGTGTATGTGCGTCGTGCCCTCTAAAACCTGCTCCCACTCACTTCAAATTCTCCAATCTCACACTGACGGCTTTGCAATGTCTTCTCCAAGTCTTGTAGTAGCACAATGCCTTTGATTTGGGTCAAAACATGTATTTATAGCCTTGGAGAAGATGGGTTTAATTTTTGCTTCCTTGAAAATCCATTTTTCTAATGTTGTGTTTTGCACTTTTTCACTGATTTTTAAACACACTGATTTTCACTTTCCCTTTGACATTTTGGCTCAAATGATGAAATTTTTGGCACATCTTTGTAGGGACTGTATGAAAGAGAATTTTTCCATGGAAACCATAACTGCATCTGAAAAGTCAACTGGTGATTTTTTGGAAAATTTTATCATAAATGACCTTGTTTGACTTTTCTTCAAAACATAGTTTTGAAGAAGAGTCAAAGTCTATCCACGTGACGATGAAGCTCTCTAAACCATAGCTGTGTAAGGGCCTCCCTCTGGCCTACATGGCTTTTCTGGACATGTTTCAAAGACCAAATTGATGAATTCCTAGACCCAAACATAGAAAATGACTTAGTCCTGTAAAGGACCAGACCTTGATTGTCATGGACTTTGGTGATTGTTGACAAAAGACCTGAGATAGTAGGAGCCAGACATGAGGGAAAATGATTAGCATGACTTCTCCATCAGATCATGGCATGCCCCTAGTGAAATGCAGCTGAATGAATGGAGCGGGACATCTAAAATTGAAATGTGCAACGAGTTTTGATCTCTGACGGAGGGCTGACAAGACCGACTCTAACATTGGCTCCAATGGGGGATGGTAGCTCCTTGGAGGTTCCAAGAACAATAGATCTTTGGAGAAGCTAGGTAGTGCCTTTTGTCCATTGGGCTATGGAGTCATCATTTCGATAAACAGCACAGGACTCTGACTTATTTAAGAAACTCCAATGACCAAGAAATTGGCTCTACTTGACATTGGAATAACTCAAAAACTAACTTTACAGACTGAAACCAAACTGAAATAAAAATGGTATTTACAATGACAGTGGAAGCAGTGTTAATAGATCAGCAGTGATACCGCTTGAGCAGCCGACCATTGGTCGGC
This sequence comes from Pinus tabuliformis, assembly GCA_031772625.1. NCBI lineage: Eukaryota > Viridiplantae > Streptophyta > Pinopsida > Pinales > Pinaceae > Pinus > Pinus tabuliformis. The sequence continues at coordinate 993,043,364 of CM062806.1, read as the reverse complement.
CCTCCAGGACAATCTTCCCCGTTCATTTCCTTCAAAAGAAAGGCATTATGACCCCTATATGCTGCAATCTTGAAATGACCTTTCCAAAGATTTTCAAACTTTCCATGCTTGCTTTTATCTTCATTCCTTGCATCCCACTTCAGCACCACATCATCCAACTGAATTTTATCTGCTTTTTCTTTTCTGTCTTAGATTTTCTTTATCTTCTCCTGCAACTTGGATGTGTTCTTGAAAACTTCTTCTCTTCTTTGCTGCAAGTGGATCATTTGATTCAACCTTCTCTGCATGGGATCTTCTTCACTGCCGGCCTCCTGAATAAGTCTGACCACTGGGGTAGAAAGAGAGGTGGGGAATACTGTGTCAACTCCATAAACAAGCTCAAACAGTGACATACCAATGGAATTTTTCTGACTGATCCGATCTGCCCAAAGCGCATGGACCAACCTCTTATTCCAGCTCTTCTTATTTATTTCCAGCAGCTTCTTGATGATGTTGACCAATGATTTATTCAAAGATTCTGCCAATCCATTGCATTGCGAATAATAGGCAGTTGAATGACCCAAAATTATGTGATATTTATGACAAAATTATACCATCCTTTTCGATTTGAACGTTGCTGCATTATCGGTGATTAATTTGTTTGGACAACCAAGGTGAGACAAGATGTTATTTTCGAGAAATGAAATGATTACTGTGTCTGTACCTTGTCTGGTGGGAGCTGCCTTGATCCATTTTGTGAAATAGTCTATCGCTGTAAGGATCCATTTATGTTGTCCGGAAGAGGTAGGATGAATTTCCCCAATGAAATCCAACCCCCACTGCAGGAAAGGAGTGCTCACCTCAACAGGCTTAAGTGGCAAAGGCTGTAATTTCTATTTCCCTTCGAAAATTTGACATTTATGACAGCGCTTGACCATCTTATACACACCAGCAAACAAAGTAGGCCAGTACCCTGCTCTCAAAATTTTGTTCGTGGTTGACTTCCAAAAAATATGACCACGACACTCTCCTCCGTGGAAATCCTCCATGACTTTCTTTGCCTCCTCTTCCACCAAAAAATTTAACAAAATTCCATCGGGATCTTTCCAATACAATGTAGAATTAAAAATACAAAACTTGGCAGCCTTCAATTTGAGTGTTCTCGCTTTGTTTCTAGTCATGCCGGGTGGTGGTGACAGATTCTTTAGCACATATGTTATATCAGAATACCATGGGGACAAAGCAAAAATTTTAGATACCTGAATTGACATTCCTTCCTCATTCTCATCGTACATGGCAGTGATCAGATTTATGTCCAAGGCATGCAAGTTTGATTCGGCCATCAGCTTTGCCAACCCCTGTCCTTTGACCAGCTTTGTGGGCTTTATTTCCACATCATATTCCAACAAGGCTACAATCCATTTTCCTCTTCTCCCTTCCAGATCAGTCTGCACTAAAACATCTTTTATAGCAGTATTAGGAGCATAGGCCAGAATGTGAGAATGTAGAATATATACTCGGAAATCCTTCAATGCCTTCACCAATGCCAGAGCTTGCTTCTCAATGATGTTGTACTTCAAAGCTGCGTCCCTTATGGACCTGCTGAAGAATGCAATGGGTCTTTCATGATAATCTCTCTTCTGTAATAATACCACTGCCATAGTGTGCTCATAAGCAAATGAAAACAATATGAAATCCTGAGTGTAGTCCGGGCTGACTAGAACTGGAGCTGAAGAAAGGGCCAATTTGACCAAGTTGAAATATTTTACAGCCTCCTCTGCCCATTTCACCTGGCTATCCTTCTTAAGCATGTTGGTCATTTCTCTTAAGTGTTCTGCAAGATTAGGCAGAAAGCGATGGAGAAAATTCATCTTCCCATTGAATGATTGTATCTCTTTTTTGTTCCTAGGCAGATCGATTTGCTGAATTGCTTACACCCGTGCTGGGTCTATACGAATTCCATCATTTGAAATGATGTGCCCAAGTAATTTCCCTTCCTCCATGGCAAAGAATCTCTTCTTAGGATTCAGTGATAGACCATATTTCCTGTAATTTTGAGACAATTTTTAGGTGATGCATGTGCTCTTCATCAGATTTGGAAAATACCACCAAATCATCCAAATACACCACCAAAAACACATCCTTCTCATTTGCAAAAGCCAAGTCCATTACCCGTTGAAATGTGGCACCTGCATTCTTTAAACCGAAGGGCATTTTGGCGTAGTGAAAGGTTCCCCATGGAGTGGTAAATGTTGTCTTGTCTCTATCATCTCCATGGATAGAAATTTCGTTATATCTGGAATAACCATCAAGCAGTGACATACGAGATGCCCCCACTACTCGCTGAAGTATATGGTCCATTTTTGGCAGTGGATAGTTGTCCTTCAATGAGACTTTATTTAGATTTCTGAAATCAATGCATAGGCGGATCTCACCGGTCTTCTTGCATACAGGCACTAAGTTAGATATCCAATCTGAAAATCTGATGGGCACAATGATACCTAACTTGTACAACCTGTTTACCTCCTTTTCGATAGATGGCAGCAACTTTGGATTTATCCTCCTCAGCATCTATCTAAATTGTTTTTGATTGGGCTTGATGGGTATTGTGTGCTGAATAATATTTGTATCATAGGTCTTTAAATCAGAATAGTCCCAAGCAAACACATCTGCAAATGAAGCCATCAAACTGATGTATTTGTCCTTAATCTTTGGCGGTAATGATTTGGACAATTTTACCAACTTTAGATTGGCAGTTGTATTGATGTTGATTTCTTCTACACCCTTCTCCGTTGGCTGCAATGTTGGCTTGCGGGCTACATCATCCTGATCAAAAAGTTCCTCTAGAGGTATCAAGCCTTTAAGAATGATGTTATTCTTCAGCTGCAAAACATCCATTTCATTGATCTGCACTTCATCTGTACCATTCCCTTTGCCTTCACAGTTTACTACATTAATTGAGGCTTCTTTGAACTTTCCTTTGTTTAGTAGAAAATCCTTAATCTCCTCATCATCTTGAAACACTTGCCAATATCGCTGATTGTCTGGATTGGTTGGACGATGCTTGACATGGATTTCAAATTTATTGCTGGAGTTCATGGGGATCTTCAAGATGCTCGCTGCCTTGGCAAGAGCATCAGCAATACTATTTTGTATACGAGGTACACATGTCAAGGTGTATTATGAAAATAACTTAAAGATGTCTAAAACTGCATTACAATAAGCCCGCATCCTAGGATGTTTTGCTAGTTACACACCTCTGACTTGTTTTATTACCAACTCGGAGTCGCCATATACTGAAATCCTTTTTTCATTCAGCTTTCTAAGAATCTTCAGGCCAGCAATTAGAGCTTCATACTCAACTTCATTGTTTGAACACTCAAAGACCAGCTTGTAAGAGCAAACCCTCACGCTGCTAGGCACTTTGTTTGGGAAAGAGAAAGAACGATGTACCCAAATTCCAATTCCACCGCCATCATTTCCTACTGCTCTATTGAAATCCATGCTCCACAAGCCTTCTTCCTCCTCTTGTAAGTGCTAGAAATCTGTTTGTCGTGCCTTGTCTGCTTATTGTCCATTACTTTCAGCTGATTGCCCAACACTTTCCTACTTTTCTTGTCTTTCTTTCTTCAAAATTTCTCTAAAATTTTTTGTTATTTTCGGAATGTCATCTGTTTCTACTATCTGAGTATCTATCTCATTTAAACTATCTGAAAAAAAAAAAAGACTCTAAATCTATATGTACATAGTTAATAGGATGATTTATAGGTTTCTCCTTGCTTGTGATCATATATTTCATTTTTTATTCCCGATATAACTTCCTCATTTTTCCAAACACCAGGATTGTTACATAGGAGAAATCCAGCTGTAGTGTCCCTTTAAATTTCTCTACCCAAGACCTGGAAAGAAGCATGACAAACCTTGGAGGAATAACTGCTACCACCACATCCATCAATACATTTTTCATAGGAAGCGAGTCCAAACTCACAACTAAGTCTTTGATGAGTCCTATACATCTTACTCTACTAGGATCGAATGAATAGAGATCATGATATTGTCGGGTGATGTCCAGACCAAGCTTATCCATGATAGCCTTAGGCATGAGATTGCGAGAAGCTCTGGAATCGAACATGGCATTGTGTAACACAAAATCATGCAACCATAAACGGATATAGAAGGGTGGCACATCGCTATCAGGAGACTCACCATTCGACGCTGGTCCAAAAATCATTTCAGGCTGATCATCTTCTACATTTACCATGTCGGACATTGGGTCCAAATTCAACATTTTAGAAATCTATCCTCTATAACTGTTGTTCTTCATTATTTCAGTCAAGGGAATGGATACCTTTAACTTAGAAATCTCGTTCTCTAGGCTAAAAGCGGGAGTTTTTTCTACCTATTTGACTAGGATCTCTTTCCTTTCCTTTTCTTTTGATGTGGCTAGTTGCTGTGATTGTTCTGTTGATTTTGATTTGCTCCTCTCCAGACCAACCGCCTCCTTTCCTTTTCTTTGTGTAGCTGATGAATCATTTTTTGTTGTTTCAACCTCCTTCTTTTTCTGAATTGGTTTGGCCGGCACATCTCTATTTCTAAGTGAATATCGCTGCTGTTGTGTGGACAAAGCATTCATATATCCCCTTTGATATTCTTCTGATTCTTCTTCCAACATAGTGTCGCTAGCTAGAATAAAATCAATGTCTTGGTGTGCAGCTGAATTCACTGCACATTCTTCCTCTTCGGTTATGTAAGTAGGCAGCTCATTTGGAGTAAAGAGATGGTTTTCTTCGCCTATTACATTCCCATCCTCATCTGACTCCAGTCCATGCACAAAATTCTGCTGCGAAGGTGTTTGTACCAGTTGTTGAGTTGTCTGCTCTTGAGTTCGCTGACCTCTCTGTCTTATTCTATATTGTGGCTACTGCTGGCCACGAAAGTTAGGATTCCTAACTTGTGGCTCTAGCTTGTCAAGTTTTACCCTTTCAAGCATCCTCTCTACCTTTTTGAGAAGTTGATCCATTGAAGAAGATTCTTCTTTCACAGTGGTTTTCTTCTCTGCTTTCGCTCTAGCTCTTTTGGACAACAGATTTGCCTCAACGCTGACTGCAATTTTTTGCATGTCTTCCATTGTGGCCGGTTCTCTTTCTCTTAATTGGTACACCATGTCAACATCAAAACCATCTGGAAACTTCATCATTGCTAGTCCCACAGGTAGCTTTAGATGATCTAGAATTTCATTATAGACTGCATTAAATCTAACACAATAATCTTGGATCGACTCACCAACATTCCGTTTGATTTGTTCATATTCGGCCAGAATTTGAAGGGGATTCTTTTTCACTTCCCACTAGTTCAAAAGTTATCTTTGTAGTTTAGCCAAGGTAGTGATACTTGCTGCCGGCAAACCTCTGAACCATTTCCTTACATCACCTGCAAATGTCTGTACAAAGGTCCTCATTGCCACGTTCTCTGCATCAATCTCATGAAGTTCATAGAAGTCTACCATTTTGTCTACATGTTGCTGAGCAGTAATGTTGTTAGGAGTGCCATCAAAAAACAAGATTTTACCTTGATAATCCATTGGCATATCATCTAGAACTTGGGGTAGAACAAGGGGTGCAAAATGGGCAGCCATCATTCACGGTGGATTTGGCCTTGGAGGTGTTGGAGGAGTGTGCACAGTTTGCAAGGGGCTTGCAATTGGAGTTTGGGGTTGTGTTGCAATGTAATTATCAATTAATCTATTAGCTCTTTCTGTTTCTAGGTCTACAAGAGATTGTGGATTGGGGACAGTATAATCAACAGCCCTTTCGGATTTAGACTCAAAGAATGATATCTCAAATCGTTCGTCAAACTCAAGCTCTTCAAGATACTCAAAAATGTCGGGACATGAATGGGATTTGAACACAGGAGTTATGGTGCTTTCTTGACGAAGGAGTCTTGGGATCAAATTGGGGTTTTCGTAAATATTAGGAGGATCCGGGTCTGGATTGGCTCTAATATATCATCTCGAAGCCAACGTGCTATTGAGAAAAATCACAGGACACAACCAACTTACTCAGCCTTTCCAATCCTAAGCTCATCATCTGGAAGCTTAGAATTATTATGAAACAAGGGGATTTGATTTCAACTTAGTCCCCAGTCGAGTCGCCACTATGTTAGCACCTAAATCTGCCTTAGGCTGAAGGAAGGAAAAAATTAGGGTAACCACAAACCACGCTCAGCCTGGTAGCTAGCCCTACTAGAGCAGCAGAGGGCTCTCTCCGAGTCACGCTCAGTGAATAGATAATCGAAAACGGTTTGAGATGACTTAAAATGCAATTTTTACCTTAGGCTAGTAAGTGAATAGGGATTCTGGAAACAATTTTATGAAATGACCAAGCTTCTAGGATGTTATCGAACCGGCGCTCAGCAAAGAAACAGAGAATTTAATACAAAGGTGTAGATTATTCCGTGAGGCAAGGTAGGTGGAAAATGTAACAATTTAGTTTGAGATACCATGGCATGAATAGATTCCTGAAGAAAGTGAAAAGGGCATAGTGACATGAATCCTTTTCAACAGAAGAATAACATTGAACATGAAATTTTCCCACAGGCAAAGCAATAAAATTGAATTCTACCTAATCTCATTTCATTGGAAATGAACAGGAATTTGAATTATGAAACATAATGAAATACATATGAAAACATAAGAGACACATTTGCTACATTCACAACCACAAGAATCTCATGAAATAGAGCCGCTGCCTTTCATTAATTCTCTGTCAAAAATACACAGTGAAGAAACAAAGTTTCTTTCCCACAGTCTCCCAGAAGTTACAAGCCAACCCACCCTTTGAAAATAACTTGCATACAATATATAGAATATGTGAGGAAGAGATACAACACCCAAGGGTTGGGGAGTTACTCGAATCATTACAAAATGGAGATGGAGAGCCAACCATTAGCGATAGGTGCAGTGCTGCAAACATGACATTTGGCTTGGGGTGACCGTTTGCCTTCCTTCGCCACTCGGATAGAAACCAATATGGAGAAAAAACTCTTTAGATGCTGCCTCTGGTGCCAAAAAACCGAAGTGTAGATTAGCAGGCCCACTTGGAGAAGTCGTGAACTGAAATTTAGCGAACCGAAAGCAAATTGGCAATTTTTTCCTCTGTGCATCGCGCCATCTTTTCTGTGCGTTGTGCTACTTTGGGACCTGTTTTGGGGAACTTGCAGGTGTCAAAAATGTGCCCAAGTGGGCTTACTATAAAGCCTATCCTGTCTACTTCCTAACCCTACTAGAATTTTCAAATTTTTTGCTCATTTGCCCCTCCAAATCTCCATTCTCCCAAGACTGCTTTCTGTGTGTCAAAAAAGTGGTGGAGAGGCCATTTTTCAATGTTTTTTGACCTTTAGGAGACCTGGATTTTGCCAAAATCTCTTGCCTTGACACCAGTAGTTGAAATTTTCCATGTTGAATCCAAATCTGTAAGCCATTCCTCATTTGGAGCCCTAGAATTCTAGCGTCGCTCCAGTGGCGCGGCACACTGGGAGAAAATCCCTGTTTTTTACCCAAAAAATTACCAAGTGACCAAAATTTCCCACAATTTTTTGAAATTTGGGTTGGAGGATCTCTATGGGGTGCTATGATGGGCCAAGAAAGCCTCAGCCAAGATTCGAAGCCGATCTTGGTCTTTTTCCCTCTTTTCCCTTCTTGTTGCTTTCCTCAATTTTGCCTTCAAGTTCCTTATCCGGGCCTGTGCACTCATGTTTCGCACCTTGTAACGGAAAGCCATATGTCTCAATAGAGCAAGGTCCTGGTTGGCTTTTTCCAGCAGCCTCTCCAAATGCATGTTGACCCTCTTAAGGTTGGCCTCCTGATCCTCATTGATTGCTTGCTCCAAAGATGTGAGCGCAACCCTTCTTCTTTGAGAAGCTTGGCGATGCTCATGAATATTTTGCAGCTCTATGATCATTTGTTGGTCCTCAAGCTATTTGTTTCTCTGCTCCAGGAATTTCATGTTCCACTTGGCCCTCTCCAAGTCAAGGGACAAGGACTCAATCACTGACTGCTGCTCCTAGATGATCTCTGTGAGCTCCTCATTTGTTGGTTTTGCATTTGTCTCATGATCCAGGAGGAGAACAAACTCGGTCTCTCACTCACCTGATGGCCCTTCCTCCTGCACTGGCTCCTTGCCCTTACCCTACTCCTGTGATGCTGATGTCGAAAGTGAGGCTCCTTCCACCCCGGGTGGAGATAACACTCACTTTACTGCTACAAATAAGGGTCTATTGCCTTTCTGATAGGTGATGTATACTGGCATAGTGGCAGTCTCATGTCACTCATACTGATGAGATGGGCCCCCTACCTCATGCTCTGCCTTTGAAACCACCTGTGGAGCGCTGAAGAAGTCATTGGAGATGAATTCCTCCCAAGCAATACACTACAATCCCAACTGATGGTCTACAAAAATCTGGATAAGTGCAAACTGATACACACTGTTACGCTGTTGTCGAGGGGTCTTATGCTGCATGAAATTTCTCATCCTCTCTATGTTCTCGCAGATGAAAAATGGGAGGTTCATCATCCAAACCCTGGTAAAGTGCATGAGAAACCTGATGTGGTATGCATAAAGGCGAGAAAACCTCCCCTCGCAACTGAAGTATTTCATGATAAATTTCATGAGCGGGGCATACTCGTCTTTTAGAAATCTGAATGGAAAAACTCTCGTGAGGTGGCTCAAACAACTGTCTTTGATGTAAGGCTCATAATGATGCCTTTCTACCTTCTTCTTCTTGTGCCATTGCTCTCTAATGTTTGCTATGCCTGTTGCCACTGATATGGTTCCGGGTGTCAATGTGAAATTGACCCCAGGCAAGATAGACTGTCCCCCATGTAGGTGAAGTGCAAAAAGATGGGCCAACTCATGATGAACTCTGACATTTGCCACCCTTTGTCAAAATTCGAAACATGCTAAGTGCTGGAAACAAGACATAGCAAGAGGGCATGCCTGCAACTCGGTGAGGGTGTTTGGCTCATCTCTAAGATGTCTGCCACTCTGGTGATGTCTCCTTTGGGCCCTTTCCCCCGAAGCTGCGTCATTGTGGGTCTCCTCCTCATATTCTGATGAAACTTCGGATGCCATTACTGCTGTTTGTACCCTGAGTTTTATGTTTCCCTTGAATTCTAATGAAGCTGGTAGTTGCTCTGAAAATCTGCCACCAAGGGGACAACAAAACAGGGAGTATTAGGAGGGGAATGATGAAAGGGGAATAGGGGTTGAAAGGGAGATATTTGTCAGGGATTTGGGAGTAGTTCTGGTATAGTGTTGATGGGGTAGGGTTTGAAACACTTTGGCAGCACTGTCACTGTAGCATAAACCCTAGGATCATGATTTCTTTGTGTCTTCTTTTGTTTACTTTATAAAAAATTTTGCATTTGATTTATACTCCTACAACCATGCTATTCCTTACAACTTTGATGCAAGAGTGGAGGTAGGTTGCCTACCTTTCAAATTTGGTGAGCCTCCAAAAATGTTTAGGCAAATTGATTGGTTTCTGGGCTTTATCTCTCTTTGTTCTGCGCACAATGCCCAGTGCGTCGCGTCAATGGTGGATTTACATAGTGGACGGGCCCTGTGTGCGCCGTGCCCAATCAGTGCACCGCGCTCCTTGGTGTGTGCGCCGTGTGCTATGAAATCACCCAAATTTTCTCCTAAATGTTTGACTCTTCAACTCTTTCGACTATGCACCTTTCTCCCATAGCCTTGCTTGCACAATGAGCTGGCCTTATGGTGATTTTGAGTTGACCAAATAGTGGAGGAATAGGGGGAAGGTTTGGTAATGATTTAGGGCGGGGTTACTTGGAAAAATGATCAAGTGGAGATGGGAAAAATGATAGGTGAGGGGAATAGGTGAGTGGAGTTAAACCTTGGCACTAACAACACAATTTTACAACCCCAACTATCATTTTCTTGGTGATTTTCTCATGGTTGACCTTATGCATTTTTGGGTGACATTCAAACCTCTTCACAAACCCCATATAACTGATAAAATTTGATGAGCAGGTGATGTCGTGAGGCTTACCTCTCGATTTGATAGCCTTCACCAAAGTTTTCGGTGGTTTGGCAACGTTTCTCGGCCCCTGGTTTGTGTGCACCGCGTGCTTTGTATGCGCCGCACCTGTGTAATCCTTTAACTGTGGGCTCGATGCATGTGCGCCGCACCCGGTGAGTGCACCGCGCTCCTGGGTATGTGCGCCACGTCCTCTAAAACCTGCTCCCACTCACTTCCAACGCTCCAATCTCACACCCACGCCTTTGCAATGTCTTCTCCAAGTCTTCGAGCAGCACAATGCCTTTGATTTGGGTCAAAACATGTATTTATAGCCTTGGAGGAGATGGGTTTAATTTTTTCTTCCTTGAAAACCCATTTTTCTAATGTTGGGTTTTGCACTTTTTCACTGATTTTTAAACACACTGATTTTCACTTTCACTTTGACATTTTGGCTCAAATGATGAAATTTTCGGCACATATTTGCAGGGAATGTATGACAGAGCATTTTGCCATGGAAACCATAACTCCATCTGAAAAGTCAACTGGTGATTTTTTGGAAAATTTTATCATAAATGACCTTGTTTGTCTTTTCTTTCAAACAGATTTTGAAGAAGAGTCGAAGTCTATCCACGTGACGATGAAGCTCTTTGAACCATAGTTGTGTAAGGGCCTCCCTGTAGCCTGCATGGCTTTTCTAAACATGTTTCAAAGACCAAATTGATGAATTCCTAGACCCAAACATAGAAAATGACTTTGTCCTGTAAAGGACCAGACCTTGACTGTGATGGACTTTGGTGATTGTTGACAAAAGACCTGAGCCTGCAGGAGCCAGACATGAGGGAAGATGATTAGCATGACTTTCTCCATCAGATCATGGCATGCCCCTAGCGAAATGCAGCTGAGTGAATGGAGCGGGACACCTAAAATTGAAATGCACAAAGAGTTTTGATCTCTGATGGAGGGCTGACCAGACCGACTCTAACATTGGCTCCAATGGGGGATGGTAGCTCCTTGGAGGTGCCAAGGACAGCAGATCTCTGGAGGAGCTAGGTAGTGCCTTTTTTCCATTGGGCTATAGAGTCATCATTTCGATAAACAACACATGAATCTGACTTATTTATGAAACTCAAATGACCAAGAAATTGGCTCTACTTGACATTGAAATAACTCAAAAACTAACTTTACAGACTGAAACCAAACTGAAATAAAAATGGTATTTACAATGACAGTGGAAGCAGCGTTAATAGATCAGCAGTGATACCACTTGAGCAGCCGACCATTGGTCGGCCCTCCAGGACAATCTTCCTCGTTCATTTCCTTCAGAAGAAAGGCATTCTAACCCTATATGTTGCAATCTTGAAAGGACCTTTCCAAAGATTTTTGAACTTTACGTGCTTGCCTTTCTCTTCATTCCTTGCATCCCACTTCAGCACCACATCATCCAACTAAAATTTATCTGCTTTTGCTTTTCTTTCATAGATTTTCTTTATCTTCTCCTGCAACTTGGATGTGTTCTTGAAAACTTCTTCTCTTGTTTGCTGCAAGTGGATCATTTGATTCAACCTTCTCTACATGGGATCTTCTTCACTGGCAGACTCCTGAAGAAGTCTGACCACCGAGGCAGTAAGAGAGGCGGGGAATACTGTGTCAACTCCATAAACAAGCTCAAACGGTGACATACCAATGGACTTTTTCTGACTGATCCGATCTACCCAAAGCACATGGACCAACCTCTTATTCCAGCTCTTCTTATTTATTTCTAGCAACTGCTTGATGATGTTGACAAATGATTTATTCGAAGATTCTGCCAATCCATTGCCTTGCAGATGATTGGCAGTTTAATGACCCAAAATTATGTGATATTTATGACAAAATTCTACCATCCTTTTCGATTTGAACGCTGCTACATTATCGGTGATTAATTTGTTTGGACAACCAAAGCGAGACAAGATGTTATTTTCGAGAAATGAAATGATTACCGTGTTTGTAGCTTGTCTAGTGGGAGCTACCTTGATCCATTTTGTGATATAGTCTGTCGATGTAAGGATCCATCTATGTTGCCCGAAAGAGGCAGGATAAATTTCCCCAATGAAATCCAACCCCCACTGCTGGAAAGGAGCGCTCACCTCAACAGGCTTAAGTGGCAAAGGCTGTAATTTTTGTTTCCCTTCGAAAATCTGACATTTATGATAGTTCTTGACCATCTTATACACACCAGCAAACAAAGTAGGCCAGTAGTACCCTGCTCTCAAAATTTTCTTCATTGTTGACTTCCAAAAAAGATGACCATGACACTCTCCTTCGTGGAAATCCTCCATGACTTTCTTTGCCTCCTCTTCCACCAAACAATTTAACAAAATGCCACCAGGATCTTTCCAATACAGTGGAAAATTCAAAATACAAAACTTGGCAGTTTTCAATTTGAGTGTTCTCGCTTTGTTTCTAGTCATGCCGGGCGGTGGTGACAGATTCTTTAGCACATATATTATATCGGAATACTATGGGGACAAAGAAAATATTTTGGACACCTGAATTGGCATTCCTTCCTCATTCTCATCGTACATGGCAGCGATCAGATTTATGTTCAAGGCATGCAAGTTTGATTCGGCCATCAGCTTTGCCAACCCCTATCCTTTGACCAGCTTTGTGGGCTTTATTTCCACATTATTCCAACAAGGCTACAATCCATTTGCCTCTTCTCCCTTCCGGATCGGTCTGCACTAAAACATCTTTTACAACAGTATTAGGGACATAGGCCAGAATGTGAGAATGTAGAATATATACTCAGAAATCCTTCAATGCCTTCACCAATGCCAGGGCTTGCTTCTCAATGATGTTGTACTTCAAAGTTGGATCCCTTATGGCCATGCTGAAGAATGCAATGGATCTTTCATGATCATTTCTATTCTGTAAGAATACTGCTGCCATAGTGTGCTCAGAAGCAAATGAAAACAATATGAAATCCTGAGTGTAGTCCGGGTTGGCTAGAACTGGAGCTGAAGAAAGGGCCAATTTGACCAAGTTGAAAGATTTTACAGCCTCCTCTGTCCATTTCACCTGGCTGTCCTTCTTAAGCATGTTGGTCATTTCTCTTAAGTGTTCTGCAAGATTAGGCATAAAGCGACGGAGAAAATTCATCTTACAATTGAATGATTGTATCTCTTTTTTGTTCCTAGGCAGATCGATTTGCTGAATTGCTTGCACCCGTGCTAGGTCTATATGAATGCCATCCTTTGGAATGATGTGCCCAAGTAATTTTCCTTCCTCCATGGCAAACAATATCTTCTTAAGATTCAGTGATAGACCATATTTCCTGCACTTTTGAAAGACAATTTTTAGGTGATGCATGTGCTCTTCTTCAGATTTGGAAAATACCGTCAAATCGTCCAAGTACACCACCAAAAACACATCGTTCTCATTTGCAAAAGCCAAGTCCATTTCCCGTTGAAATGTGGCACCTGCATTCTTTAAACCGAAGGGCATTTTGGCGTAGTAAAAGGTTCCCCATGGAGTGGTGAATGTTGTCTTGTCTCTATCATCTTCATGGATGGAAATTTGGTTATATCCAGAATAACCATCAAGCAGTGACATACAAGATGACCCCACTACTCCCTAAAGTATATGGTCCATTTTGGGCAGTGGATAGTTGTCCTTTAATGAGACTTTATTTAGATTTCTGAAATCAATGCATAGGCGGATCTCACTAGTCTTCTTGCGTATAGGAACTAAGTTAGATATCCAATCTAAAAATCTGATGGGCACAATGATACCTGACTTGTACACATGTTTACCTCCTTTTCGATAGATGGCCGCAACTTTGGATTTATCCTTCTCAGCTTCTGTCTAAATGGTTTTTGATTGGGCTTGATGGGTATTGTGTGCTGAATAATATTTGTATCATAGGTATTTACATCAGAATAGTCCCAAGCAAACACATCTGCAAATGAAGCCATCAAACTGATGTATTTGTCCTTAATCTTTGGTGGTAATGCTTTGGACAATTTTACCAACTTTGGATTGGCAGCTGTACCGATGTTGACTTCTTCTACACCCTTCTCTGTTGGCTACAATTTTGGCTTGCGGGCTACATCATATTGATCAAAAAGTTCCTCTAGAGGTATCAAGCCTTTAGGAATGATGTTATTATTCAACTGAAAAACATCGATTTCACTGATCTTCACTTCATCTTTACCATTCCCTTTGCCTTCATTGTTTACTACATCAATTGAGGTTTCTTTGACCTTGCCTTTGTTTAGTAGAAAATCCTTAATTTCCTCATCATCTTGAAACACTTGCCAATATCGCTGATTGTCTGGAATGGTTGGATGATGCTTGACATGGATTTCAAATTTATTGCTGGCATTCATGGGGATCTTCAAGCTGCTCGCTGCCTTTGCAAGAGCATCAAAAATACTATTTTGTATACGAGGTACACATGTTAAGGTGTATTATGAAAATAACTTGAAGATGTCTAAAACTACATTACGATAAGCCTGCACCCTAGGATGTTTTGCTTGATACTCACCTCTGACTTGTTTTATTACCAACTCGGAGTTGCCATATACCGAAATCCTTTTTGCATTCAGCTTTCTAAGAATCTTCAGGCCAGCAATCAGAGCTTCATACTCAACTTCATTTTTTGAACACTCAAAGGCCAGCTTGTAAGAGAAAACCCTCACGCTGCTAGGCACTTTGTTTAGGGCAGAGAAAGGACTGTGTACCCAAATTCCAATTCCACCGCCATCATTTCCTACTGCTCTATCGAAATCCATGGTCCACAAGACTTCTTCCTCCTCTTGTAAGTGCTGGAAATCTGTTTGTCATGCCTTGTCTGCTTGTTGTCCATTACTTTCAGCTGATTGCCCAACATTTTCCTTCTTTTCTTGTCTTTCTTTCTTCAAAACTTCTCTGAAATTTTCTGTTATTTCCGGAATGTCATCTGCTTCTACTATCTGACTATCTATCTCATTTAAACTATCTGAAAACAAAACAAAAGACTCTAAATCTGTATGTACATAGTTAATAGGATGATTTATAGGTTTCTCCTTGCTTGTGATCATATATTTCATTCTTTGTTCCCGATATAACTTCCTCATTTGTCCAAACACCAGGATTGTTTCATAGGAGAAATCCAGCTGTAGTGTCCCTTTAAATTTCACTGCCAAAGACCTGGAAAGAAGCATGCCAAACCTTGGAGGAATATCTGCTACCACCACATCCATCAATACATTTTTCATACGAAGCTAATCCAAACTCACAACTAAGTCTTTGATGAGTCCCATACATCTTACTCTGCTGGAATCGAATGAATAGAGATCATGATATTGCCGGGTGATGTCCAGACCAAGCTTATCCATGATAGCCTTAGGCATGAGATTGTGAGAAGCTCTGGAATCGAACATGGCATTGTGTAACACAAAATCATGAAATCGTAAACTGATATAGAAGGGTGGCACATCACTATTAGGAGACTCACCATTTGACGCTGGTCCAAAAATCATTTTAGGCTGATCATCTTCTACATTTACCATGTCGGACATTGGGTCCAAATTCAACATTTTAGAAATTTGTCCTCTATAACTGTTGTTCTTCATTATTTCAGTCAAGGGAATGGATACCTTTAACATAGAAATCTCATTCTCTAGGCTAAAAGCGGGAGTCTTTTCTACCTCTTTGACTGGGATCTCTTTCCTTTCCTTTTCCTTTGATGTGGCTGGTTGCTGTGATTATTCTACTGATTTTGATTTGCTGCTCTCCAGACCAATCGCCTCCTTTCCTTTTCTTTGTGTAGCTAATGAATCATTTTTTGTTGTTTCAACCTCCTTCTTTTTCTGAATTGGTTTGGCCAGCACATCTCTATTTCTAAGTGAATATCGCTACTTTTGTGTGGACAAAGCATTCATATATCTCCTTTGATATTCTTCTGATTCTTCTTCCAACACACTGTCGCTCGCTAGAATAAAATCAATGTCTTGGTGTGCAGCTGGATTCACTGCACATTCTTCCTATTCGGTAATGTAAGTAGGCAGCTCATATGGAGTAAAGAGATGGTTTTCTTCACCTATTACATTCCCGTCCTCATCTAACTCCGTTCCATGCACAAAATTCTGTTGCAAAGGTGTTTGTACCGGCTGTTGTGTTGTCTGCTCTTGAGTTCGCTGATCTCTTTGTCTTATTCTATATTTTGGTTTCTGCTGGCCACGAAAGTTACGATTCCTAACTTGTGGCTCTGGCTTGTCAAGTTCTACCCTTTCAAGCATCTGCTCTACCTTTTTGAGAATTTGATCCATTGAAGAAGATTCTTCTTTCACAGTGGTTTTCTTCTCTGCTTTCACTCAAGCTCTTTTGGACAGCAGATTTTCCTGAATGCTGACCACAATTTTCTGCATGTCTTCCATTGTGGTCGGTTCTCTTTCTCTTAATTGGTATGCCATGTCAACATCAAAACCATCTGGAAACTTCATCATTGCTAGTCCCATAGGCGGCTTTAGATGATCTGGAATTTCGTTATAGACTGCATTAAATCTAACACAATAGTCTTGGACAGACTCACCAACGTTCCATTTGATTTGTTCATATTCGGATAGAATTTGAAGGGGATTCTTTTTCACTTCCCACCGGTTCAAAAATGTCTTTGTAGTTTAGCCAAGGTAGTGATACTTGCTGCTGGCAAACCTCTGAACCATTTCCTTACATCACCTGCAAATGTCTGTACAAAGAGCCTCATTGCCACGTTCTCTGCATCAATCTCATGAAGTTCATAGAAGTCTGCCATTTTGTCTACATGTTGCTGAGCAGTAATGTTGTTAGGAGTGCCATCAAAAAATGGGATTTTACTTTGATAATCCATTGGCATATCATCTAGAACTTGGGGTAGAACAAGGGGTGCAAAATGGGCAGCCATCATTCTTGGTGGATTTGGCCTTGGAGGTGTTGGAGGAGTGTGCACAGTTTGCAAGGGGCTTGCAATCCAGAGTTTGGGGCTATGTTGCAATGTAATTATCAATTAATCTATTAGCTCTTTCTATTTCTAGGTCTATAAGAAATTGTAGATTGGGGACAATATAATCAATAGCCCTTTTGGATTTAGACTCAAAGAATGATATCTCAAACTATTCGTCAAACTCAAGCTCTTCAAGATACTCAAAAATGTCGGGACATGAATGGGATTTGAACATGAGAGTTATGGTGATTTCTTGATGAAGGAGTCTTGGGATCAAATTGGGGCTTTCGTAGATATGAGGAGGATCCAGGTCTGGATTGGCTCTGGTATATCATCTCGAAGCCAGCGTGCTATTGAGAAAAAGCATAAGACACAACCAACTTACTCATCCTTTCCAATCCTAAGCTCATCATCCAGAAGCTTAGAATTATTATGAAACAAGGGTATTTTATTTCAACTTAGTACCCAGTGGAGTCACCACTATGTTAGCACCTAAATCTGCCTTAGGCTGAAGCAAGGAAAAAATTAGGGTAACCACAAACCACGCTCAGTCTGGTAGCTAGCCCTACCAGAGCAGGAGAGGGCTCTCTCCGAGTCACGCTCAATTAATAGATAATCGAAAATGGTCTGAGATGACATACAATGCAATGTTTACCTTAGGCTAGTACGTGAATAGGGATTTTGGAAACAATTTTATGAAATGACCGAGCTTCTGGGATGTTATGGGACCAGTGCTCAGCAAAGAAATAGAGAATTTAATACAAAGTCGTAGATTATTCCGTGAGGCAAGGTAGGCGGAAAATGTAACAATTTAGTTTGAGATATTGCGGCATGAATAGATTGCTGAAGAAAGTGAAAAGGGAATAGTGACATGAATCCTTTTCAACAGAAGAATAACACTGAACATGAAATTTTCCAATAGGCAAAGCAATAAAATTGAATTCTACCTAATCTCACTCATAAAATTTCATTGGAAATGAACAGGAATTTGAATTATGAAACATAACAAAATACATATGAAAACATAAGAGACACATTTTCTACACTCACAACCACAAGAATCTCATGAAACAGAGCCGCTGCCTTTCATTAATTCTCTGTAAAAAATACATAGTGAAGAAACAAAGTTTCTTTCCCAGAGTCTCCCAGAAGTTACAAGCCAACCCACCCTTTGAAAATAACTTGCATACAATATATAGAATATGTGAGAAAGAGATACAATGCCAAAGGGTTGGGGAGTTACTCGAATCATTACAAAATGGAGATGGAGAGCCAACCATCAGCTATAGGTGCAACGCTGCAAACATGACATTTGGCTTGGGGTGACCGTTTGCCTTCCTTCGCCACTCGGATAGAAACCAATATGGAGAAAAAACTCTTTAGATGCTGCCTCTGGTGCCAAAAAACCAAAGTGTAGATGAGCAGGCCCACTTGGAGAAGTCGTGAACTGAAATTTCGCGAAATGGAAGCAAATTGGCAATTTTTTCCTTTGTGCATCGCACCATTTTTTCTGTGCGTCGTGCTACTTTGGGACCTGTTTTCGGGCACTTGCAGGTGTCCAAAATGCGTCCAAGTGGGCTTACGGGAAATCCTATCCTTCCTACTTCCTAACCCAACTGGAATTTTAA
Organism: Pinus tabuliformis; assembly: GCA_031772625.1. Taxonomy (NCBI): domain Eukaryota; kingdom Viridiplantae; phylum Streptophyta; class Pinopsida; order Pinales; family Pinaceae; genus Pinus; species Pinus tabuliformis. The sequence continues at coordinate 993,024,776 of CM062806.1, read as the reverse complement.
AATTTGGTGCTCATTTTCCCCTCCAAATCTCCATTCTCCCAAGACTGCTTTCTGTGTGTCAAAAAAGTGGCAGAGAGGCCATTTTTGGGTGTTTTTTGACCTTTAGGAGACCTAGATTTTGCCCAAATATCTTGCCTAGACACCAGTGGTCAAAAGTTTCCATGTTGAATCCAAATCTGCAAGCCATTCCTCATTTGGAGCCCTATAATTTTAGCGTCGCGGCAGTGGCGCGGTGCGCAGGGAGAAAATCCTTGTTTTTTACCCAAAAAATTACCAAGTGACCAAAATTTCCCTAATTTTTTTGAAATTTGGGCTGGAGGATCTCTATGGGGTGCTACGATGGCCCAAGGGAGCCTCAGCCAAGATTCAAAGCCAATCTTGCTCTTTCTCCCTCTTTGCCCTTCTTGTTGCTTTCCTCAATTTTGCCTTCAAGTTCCTTACCTGGGCCTGTGCACTCATGTTTCGCACCCTGTAACGAAAAGCCATATGTATCAATAGAGCAAGGTCCTGGTCGGCTTTTTCTAGCGGCCTCTCCAAATGCATGTTAACCCTCTCAAGTTTGGCCTCCCGATCCTCATTGATTGCTTGCTCCAAATATGTGAGCGCAACCCTTCTTCTTTGAGCACCTTGGCGATGCTCACGAATATTTTGCAGCTCTATGATCGTCTGTTGGTCGTCAAGATGTTTGTTTCTCTGCTCCAGGTATTTCATGTTCCACTTGTCCCTCTCCAAATCAAGGGACAAGGACTCAATCACTGACTGCTGCTCCTAGATGATCTCTGTGAGCTCCTCATTTGTTGGTTCTACATCTATCTCACCATCTTAGAGGAGAACAAACTCGGTCTCTCACTCACCTGATGGCCCTTCCTCCTAAAATGGATCCTTTCCCTTACCTTGATCCTGTGATGCTAATGTCAGAAGCAAGGCCCCTTCCACCCCGGGTGGAGATAACACTCACTTTGCTGCTGCAAATAAGGGTCTACTGCCTTTCTGATAGGTGATGTATATTCGCATAGTGGCAGTCTCATGTCGCTCATACTAATGAGATGAGCCCCCTACCTCATGCTTTTCCTCTGAAACCACCTGTGGAGCGCTGAAGAAGTCACAGGAGATGTAGTCCTCCCAAGCAATACCCTACAATCCCAACTGATGGTCTACCAAAATCAGGATAAGGGCAAAGTGATACAAACTATTAAGCTGCTGTCGAGGGGTCTTGTGCTGCATGAAATTTCTCATCCTCTCTATGTTCCTATAGATGAAAAATGGGAGGTTCATCATTTGAACCCTTGTAAAGTGCATGAGCAACTTGATGTGGTATGCATAAAGGCGAGAAAACCTCCCCTTGCAACTGAAGTATTTCATGATCAATTTCATGAGCGGGGCATACTCATCTTTCAGAAATCTGAACTCTCGTGAGGTGGCTCAAACAGTTGTCTTTTATGTAAGGCTCATAATGATGCCTTTCTATCTTCTTCTTCTTGTGCCACTGCTCTCCAATGTTTGGTATGTGTGTTGCCACTGATATGGTTTCGCGTGTCAATGTGAAAGTGACCCCAGCCAAGACAGACTGTCCCCCATGTAGGTGAAGTGCAAAAATATGGGCCAACTCATGATGAACTTTGACGTTTGCCACCCTCTGACAAAATTCGAAACATGCTAAGTGCTGGAAACAAGACATAGCAAGAGGGCATGCCTGCAACTCAATGAGGGTGGTTGGCTCATCTCTAAGATGTCTGCCACTCCGGTTATGTCTCCTTTGGGCCCTTTCTCCCGAAGCTGTGTCACTGTGGGTCTGCTCCTCATATTCTAATGAAACTTCGGATGCCATTACTGTTGTTTGTACCCTAAGTTTTATGCTGCCCTTGAATTCCAATGAAGCTGGTAGTTGCTCTGAAAATCTGCCACCAAGGGGACAATAAAACAGGGAGTATTAGGAGGGGAATGATGAAAGGGGAATAGGGGTTTAAAGGGAGAGATCTATCAGGGATTTGCGAGTAGTTTGGGTATAGTGTTGATGGGGTAGGGTTTGAAACACTTTGGCATCACTGTCACTATAGCATAAACCCTAGGATCATGATTTCTTTGTGTCTTATTTTTTTTACTTTATAAAGATTTTTGCATTTGATTTATACTCCTAAAACCATGCTATTCCTTACAGGTTTTATGCAAGAGTGGAGGTAGGTTGCCTACCTTTCAAATTTGGTGAGCCTCCAAAAATTTTTAGGCAAATTGATTGGTTTCTGGGGTTTATCTCTCTGTGCACCACGCGTAATGCCTAGTGTGCCGCGCGCTAGGTTTGCACCGCGTCAGTGGTGGATTTACACAGTGGACGAGCCCTGTATGCGCCACGCCCAATGAGTGCGCTGTGCGCAATGAGTGCACAAGGCTTCCAGAGCATTTTTTCCAACCCACAACCATAAGGAGCATGAGCACAAATTAGAAAAACAAGAAGTCGAAAAACCCACAACGCCATGGCTATACAGAAAATGGAAAGGAATGGCTAAAACCACTATCAATCCAAGAAAATCTCCATTCGAGTGACAAAACATAACTAGAGAATCACATGCATATACCATGAATCTAGAAATCAACAAAGAAATCACACATGCAGCTTGTTACCTGAAAAGAAATCTAGTTGTAGTTATTGATCCACCTATTTCCTTTCACTACCTACTTTCCTTTGCCTTCTTTATCCAAATCCTTGTGAATACTAGAGTGCTCCAAGCATGCTCCACGAATGCTTTGAGTGTGCAAGACTATGAGAGAATGAGAGAATGAAAGAGAGCTCCAAAACTAAACTGATAGAATCTAAACCAACAAACTTATGTGAACAAATTCTTTGAAGCCTTTTTATCACTGATGCCTCTATTTTATTCATTTTACTTAATTTTTCCTCTAATTTCCTTAGCATGAAAATATGTGTTCCTCCACCTTCCTTTTCTCGTATTTTTTTTTTTTTTCATAATTAAAATTCCATTTATTGACTCTTTTCATTTACCAATATATTTTCTAATTTTCATATGCATTAATTAATCACAAGTGATGCCCACTAAATTATTTATCCCAACATTAAGCTTGGAACACATGTCGGATGACCTTGATCTTATTTTATTTACATGGAAATTCAACTAGGGGATGTTAAAAGCCACTCCCCCTTAGGGGAACACTGTCTTTAGTGTTTTATGACACCTATGACCGGAAAACAACTCAAAAGAAAAATATACTTCCCATCGAGGTTTATAACATAACTCAATGTAGTATTTGAAATCACATCCTGCTGAAAAAAAAACAAACATATAGCTTATTGGAGCTTTATAACACAACTCATTGGGTAATTTACAACAACATATATATACATATAAATATAGAAAAAAATGATTTGCCTGAACCATCAAATAATGAAGGATATAAAGCTTACATTTGATCAACCATCTCCCATGTAACTTCATTGAGCCTAAAGTGTTTCCAATGTGTTGATCTAAAGATGATCTGAGGCTATCATTGATGTCAACCCAAGAAACGCCAAGGATGACCCTAAAATTACATGGCATATTGGGCATCATCATTCATGGTTTCTCCTCTCATTACCATTATAGGAATACTCTACTCAAAAAATACCTTTCCAATGGTATATATATCTCTCCTCGTAATTCCTCATGGTTTGGAAGTTATTCAAGATTGAAGTTATTGAACCCAATTAGTGGGCTAAAACCCCATGGTGTTGTGACATGGAATTTATCATTGATTTTGGTCATTGAATAGTCAATAATTAATAGTTTTTTAAGCTTGTAAAATCCCTCCAAAATTCTCTATAGAAGCCCCTCTCAACTCTATAAAACGAAATCTCATATATCCTCGAAAAGTAGTGATCGTGGAATTTCTGTTATAACTTTATTGCTATGAAATATTACATGCTGAAATTAAAACTCATTTGAGAGGAAATCCTAATGAACGTCATGACTAAATTGTAGATCTTGGTTAGCTACATTTTCAGAGATATTATTTGTGGAAGTTAGGGTTTTTGCAGTCTCCCAAATTACATCTCAAAGAGGTGACCTTGGGAAAATCATTATAACTCCTTCTCTGAGAAGCAGATTCAAATTCTGTAAAAAGTACTAGATAGTGCACAGACTATAATTTTGTGTATCAATTTTAGAGCTGAATGAGGAAACAATGAGACGTGGCATGTCATACAAGTTCTCTCTAAGGAACTAGTCCATAATTAGGTCATTGTGAGAGATTAGGCCTAAATTTGCCTTGAATAATCCAAATCGGGTCAGACCTCTAGCATTGGAAAGAAGACTCAGAGGGTTACTTTAGGACCCAAGATCACATATTGGGGATCTAAAGTCACATAGATAGATCAGATTCAATATTGTGCTCCTAGAAGGCAAGAAAAAAACTAGATCAAGTGTTGTTAAGGGGTGTAGAGGACCAGACTTTCTAGGACAACAAAGAGCAAGGTGCAGCAAAATGATGTAGCAGAGGTAAGATCTAGGTAAGTATCTGCTGTATATTCATGTTCATCTCTTAACTGCATTAGGTTATTTGTATTCTAATTTGTTCTTTTTGTTTAGCACTGACATATTCTCTACAGGATGAGGTAAGTTTTTCTATTATCATGTCATGGGTATTTCCTTGAAGATTTTTTGCAGGTATTATATATTCATCAAGAGAAGACTCAATGCATAATCTAATGTTCTAAAGAGTGAGAAAGGGTAGCATGATAGGAGTAGAAATCAAGGTGTAGAACAGTAGCAAGAAGTTCACCACATGAAGTCTTTAAGTGGGCAGCACTACGTACAGTCATTATAAAAGTATCATTGTACAAAGTCATTGTAAAAGCATCATTGTAAAAGTTGTACAAGTATCTATCTACCAAGATCTGAAGAGGTAGTGTTGGAAGGTCTAGTATCATCATTAGGTGGTTGTGTCATAGTTTGGGTTATGGTCTAGTTTGTCTTCCTCTTCTACATCATTCTATATCATTGTAACGTGGATCATTTTCCCTGGTACGTGATTCCATTCTTATTTTATTCTTCTATAGGGTGGTAGAGTGGTGCTAGGCTGGTCCATGAAGTCACCCACAAGTGCAAGCCTATGAAAAATTCAGGTGGTAGGGTGGTTGTAGGGTGAGTTTTAGCTCATTGGGCATTGGAGCATCCGTTCAGTTGACCACTAAAAAATCTTGGGTGTTGGAGTGTCCATCCAATGGAAGCTGGAGAAGAATTCTTTTCCAGATTCTAGGAAGTTTGAGCTTTATTTTCAATTGGAGTTTAATATTAAAGAATTATTAGAAAATCATTCAGGTGGTTTTTGTTTTGGAGGTGGTTTCCACCTTAAAAAACATGTGCATTTTTGGTCCTTTTGTTTACTTCTATCATTGTAAAAACACTAATAATAATTCAATATTAACTAATGATCAAAAAGATTAATAATAATACTAATTGAAAGGAATACTGATTCACCCCCCAGTATTTCCAACAATTGGTATCAAAGCTTAGTTCACTCAATAGTAGTTTAAAAACTGGAAGGAGATCATGGAGCATACCAATAATGGTGTACCTATGTTCAATGAAAATAATTATGCACTCTAGAAAGGAAGAGTGGAGGTCTATCTCTTGGTGCAAGGTTATGAAGTATGGGACATTGTTCAATATGGCTTTACACAAATCATGGATGAACAAGGTAAGAAGAATTTGGTAAGTGATGCAAAAGAAAAGAATATTATAATTAGTGGACTTATTGAATCTACTTATCATAAGGTTTTGGGTTGTAAAACTGCCAAAAATGTATGGGACAAGCTTGAGAATATATATGCAAGTGACTCAATTGTCAAATATATCTCATCATCCGATGAAGATAGTGATAGTGAATAAGAAGCCAATGAGAGAGTACTGTTTATGGCCAAGCACAATAAACAAGTGGTATCAAACAATGAAGAAGAAGGGTTGACCATAAAATAATTTTCTAAGGAGGCAATTAAGCTTATAAAAGAGCTCAAGGATGAGAAGATTTGTTCCAATACTCTTGAAGAACAAGTTCAAGTCTCAAAATTGAAGTTGAAGAACAAAAATGTATTGAAGAGTCACTTCAAAAGAAGTTGGAAGAAATCAATCGAGAAAGCGAATCATTAGAAGCCGAAGTAGTCTTGCTGTGTAAGGAAGTGAAGAAGGGCAAAATATCATCCAAAAATATGCCAAAAGCTCATGGGATTTGGAAGAAATCAATAATACAATGACACAAGACCTCAAGAGAGAATTCCAACAGAAGCAACAAGAACTCGACACAACATTTGCAAAGAGTAGCAAGATCACACAATAGATGTAGGAAGTAGAAATTCAAAGGAAGGAATCTCATCAAAGATACATATCTATTGTTGACCAAAATCAAAAGGAATTAGAAACATCTTCAATAGAAATAAGTAGGCTCGGGATTGAAAATGAGAAGCAGAAGGAACAAATATAGGTTCTCAACGGAGAAGTAGAGAAGACCACTCTTCTCAAGCTACAGGTTGAGGAGGCAAAAAAAAGAAGGAAGATCTTGAAAAGATGGTTTCAAGAAGATCTTGCTCAAAAGAAAGATGAACTTGATGCAACCCGTGATGAGATCAACAAACTCAAGGGATCGCAAAATGAAAACTTATAAGATAAGACAGATGAAGAAGAAAAAATTAAGGCAATTAAAAATGGTAAAGCTCCAGTTGATGAAGGTACAAGCCCCATAGCTTTGTAGGATGATTCTAAGAAGGAAGTTGATGAAAGTGAAAATCCAAAGAAGAATGTTGCAACTCCAAATAACAAGACCAATCTAATCAAGAACAAAGGACCACAACAAACTACAACACTGCCTCCAAAGAAGAATGAAAAATCTTCCAGGTATGTTCATTTATTTAATGGTTATTGCTTTTTATGTGCTAACTATGGACATATGGCTATGGATTATCAAGTTCTTGATAGGTACAATCATTATCTACAAAACCATAGAAGTAAGTTTACAGGATCATGAGATAGGTTCCAAGATGATTTTGTCAGAAGAGAATATGTGCAATATGGGCCAAATATTGAATGTTTCAAAAGCCATAACTATGGTCATATCGCTCATGGTTGCAGATATCAGATGGAATCACCTATGGACAACATTAAATGCTTCAAGTGTCATACCTATGGGCACATGGCTTGAGATTCCAGGAATAAGAAGGTCTGGAAAAGGAAACATGTACAGGAAGACAAAGCAGATAACAAGGTTTCAGCAGTTATGCTTTCAGTATTTGTAAAAGCAAAAGGTCATGAGGAATTAGCAGTTGCTTTAGATAATGACTCAAGTCAAGATGGCCCACTAGGTGACTCACTATTTTGAAAAATCTAGCTTGTTGACTCTTTAATTTCTATATAGGAGGAGTCTATGGAGCAGTATATGGCACAAGTCTACGATTGATAGGAAGGTAGTTTGAACAAGATGGTAGTTTCATTAAAGGTTTAGGGGGAGAAAAATAGTTGAAGGATTGCAGGTTACTAGGAACAAGGCAAGATTAGTCTGCAAAGGATATGCACAGGTTGAGGGAATCAATTTTGAAGAAACATTTTCACAAGTTTCCAGAATGGAAGCCATCCAGATGTTTCTCGCCTATGCATGTTAAAAAAAAATAAAAGTCTACCAAATGGATGTTAAATCATCATTTCTGAATGGCAAATTAGAAGAAGAATTTTACATCGAACAACCTAAAGGTTTTCTACTATAAGAAAAAGAAGACTATGCTTGTGGGTTAAAAAAAGCTCTGTATGGTCTCAAGAAGTCTCCTAGAGCATGGTATGTGTGCCTTGATGGATGTGTATGACAACAAGGGTTCAAGAAAGGTACTAATGATAGCAATGTTTATCGACAAATAGATAAAGGTAATTTAACAATCATTGAGGTATATGTGGATGATATAATATTTGGTAGCAATGATGATTGACTAAGTAATAACTTTGCTACAAAGATGGAAAGTGAGTTGGAGATGTCTTTACTTGGTGAGTTGACATACTTTTTAGGGCTTCAAATATCTAAACAAGAGAAAGGAATATTTATAGGTCAAGCCAAGTACATCAAGGAAATGCTCAAGAAATCCAAAATGGAAGATTGCAAACCTGTCCTTACTCTGATGGGAATAGGTTGCAAATTGAGCATAGATGACTCATCTAAGGATGTGGATCATAGGTTGTACAGATCTATGATTGGTAGTCTTCTATATGTAACAGCCTCCTGACCAGATGTTATGCAAGAAGTTGGACAAATAGCAAGATTTCAAGCAACACCAAAAGAATCACATATTATTGTCGTCAAAAGAATTCTTTGATATCTAAAGGGTATAATAGAATATGGCTTGTGGTATCCCAAGGGAAAAAATCTCATTATTCAAGCCTTTACAGATGCAGATTGGGCAGGAAGCGTCGATGATCTTAAGAGTACTAGTGGAGAAACATTCTATCTAGGTGGTTGTCTCATATCATGGTTGAGAGAAAAGCAAACCTCAATCTTGTTATCTACATCAAAAGAAAAATACATTGCAACAACAACTTGTTGTACTCAAGTCCTTTGGATGAAAAAAACTTTGTAAGATTTCCAAGTACAATTTAGTGAGCCTATTCCCATCTTCTGTGATAACACCAGTGCCATCAGGATCTCCAAGAATCTTGTCATGCATTAAAAAACAAAACATATTTTGATCAAATATCATTTTGTTACATAACAAGTCACTGAAAAGAATACCAAACTTGAATATGTTGGTAAAAAAGAACAAATCATTGATATCTTCACTAAACCTTTACCTCGTGAAGCATTTGAATATCTTCACTAGAAGCTTGGGGTTCCCTCAATTTCTCATTAGATTTTCCCTTTTCAGACAATAAATGGGGAGTGGAAGTGTGTACAGGTCCGCAGGATGGTTGTGTGTCAGGGGGAGTTACCCTTTTCCATTGATGTCAAAGGGGGAGAGAAGGCAGTATGAAGAGGTTCCCTGATCACAGGGGGAGTATTTGTGTTGTCATCAATGCCAAAGGGGGTGATTATTGATCTAAAGATGATCTACGGTTGTCATTGATGTCAACCCAAGCAACACCAAGGATGACCCTGAAGTTCCATGGCACATTGGGCATCATCATTCACGGTTTCTCATCTCATAACCATTATAGGAATACTATACTCAAAAATATATTTCCATCTATATATAGCTCTCCTCGTAATTCCTCACGGTTTGTAGGTTATTCAACATTGAACTTATTAACCCCAATTAGTGGGCTAAAACCCCATGGGTTTGTGGCATGGCATTTATCATTGATTTTTTTATTGAATAGTTAATAATTAATAATTTTTTAAAGCTTCTAAAACCCCTCCAACATTCTCTATAGAAGCCCCTCTCAACTCTATAGAAAGAAATCTCATATATCCTCCAAAAGTAGTGATCCTCGAATGTTTGCTATAACTTTATTTCTGCGAAGTTTTAGATGCAGTAATTAAAACTCATTTGAGAAGAAATCCTGATGAACATCATGAACAAATTTCAGATCTTCACTATATTTTCAGACATATGATCTGTGGAAGTTAGGGTTTTTACAGGCTCCCTAATTTCATCTCAAAGAGGTGACCATGGGAAAATTGTCATAACTCTCTCTCTAAGAAGCGGATTGGAATTTTGTAAAAAATGGTAGATAGTGCATGGTATGTAGTTTGTTGTGTATCAATTTCAGAGTGAAAGGACTAAAAAATGGCACGTGGCATGGCGTACAAGTTCTCTATACTAAAATAGTCTATAATTAGGTCATTGCGAGAGATTGGACCTAACTTTTCCTTGAAGAATCCAAATTGGGTTAGACCTCTCACATTGGAAAGAAGACTTAGACAACTACAATAGGACTTAATATCACATATTGGGGATATGAAATCACAGAGATACATTAGATTCAATATCGTGCTCCTAGAAGGCAAGAAAAAAACTAGATCAAGTGATGTCAAGGGGTGCAAAGGACCAGACTTTCTAGGGCAGAAAAGAGAAAGGTGCAACAAAATGATGTAGCAAAGCTAAGCTCCAAGTAAGTATCTTTTGTATATCAATGTTCATCTCTTAATTGCAATAGGTTCTTTGTATTCTAATTTGTTATTTTTGTTTAGCACTGACATATGCTCTGCAGGATGGGGTAGGTTTTGTTATTATCATGTCATGGGTATTTCCTTGAAGACTTTTTGTAGGTATTATATATTCATCAAGAGAAGACTCAATTCATAATATAATTTTCTAAATATTGAGAAATGGTATCATGACAAGATAAGCAATCAAGGTGTAGAACAACAATAAGAAGTTCACCACATGAAGACTTCAAGTGGGCAGCACTGCATACAGTCATTGTAAAAGTATCATTGTAAATAGTCATTGTAAAATCATCATTGTAAAAGTTGCACAAGTGTCTATCTACCAAGAGTTGAAGAGGTATTGTTGGGAGGTATAGGATCATCATTAAGTGGTTTTGTCATAGTTGGGGTTATGGTCTAGTGTGTCTTATTCTTCTACATCATTCTATATCATTGTAAAGTGGATCATTTTCCCTGGTATGGGAGTCTATTTTTCTTTTATTCTTCTATAGGGCGGTAGGGTGGTGCTACGCTAGTCCATGAAGTCACCAACAGGTGCAATTGTATGAAAACTTTAGGGTGGTAGGGTGGTGGTAGGGTGAGTTGTAGTTTATTGGGTGTTGGGGCATCTGTTCAGTTGAGTACTGAAGAATCTTGGGCGTTGGAGTGTCCATCTAGTGGGAGCTAGGGAAGAATGTTTTTCTAGATTCTAGGAAGTTGGAGCTTTCATTTCAATTGGATTTGAATATTAAATAATTATTAGAAAAGAGTTCAAGTGGTTTTTGTCCTGGAGGGGGTTTCCAACTTAAAAACTGTGTGCATTTGTGTTCCTTTTGTTTACTGCTATCATTGTACAAACATTGATAATAATTAAAGATTAACTAATTCTCTGAAAGATTAATAATAATACTAATTGAAAGGAATACTGATTCCCCCCCTCCAGTATTTCTAACACACTACACTTTAACCTAATCAGTTTCTTTGTTTCGAAGCATTAGTTGTATCCGTTACAAAATACATTGAGGTTCTGGTTAGAATTTTCCCTCTAGTTCCACCTAGAATAAACATCGATTAATCACATGATCAACATCCTAGACATGTTTATTAAGCAATGAAACATGGAAGACATAATGGACTTTCATTGTTGGCAGTAATGCAAGTCTGCAAGCCACTGGTCCAATCCTCTAAAGAACCTCAAAGGACCACAATATCGAGGTGCCAACTTGTAAGATGATCCAATCCTCAAGGAGCTCTTATTGGGCTTGATTTGCAAGTACACATGCTCCCCAAGCTGAAACTCCTTGAATTATTTTCACTGGTTTGTATAACTCTTCTACCTATCCTGTGATTCCTTCAAATTCCTCTCAATAACCTGCATTTCCTATTCCACCTCTACAACATGTCTAGTCCAATCAACACCCTATTCACTATATCAATCTAGTCTAATAGGAGTACGTTGATGGTGTTGTATACTACCAACAAACAACGGTCTCCCTAATGTGAATTCCCAATTATAGCTCATATTGTTTGGAGTAGGAGCCCCATCTAGAGTATCAACTCAACTGCCATACTATAAGGTTCATCTTGGTTTCAATGAATAGCATAAGAGATAATATACAAATCCATTGAACAAGAATGTAAGCTTACATTGTGAAACACTGATTGTAACGTGTAAAAGGAGACTTTCATGAGAGGGGAGAAAAAAGTGAACGTCTAGAAGGATCTAATAGTACTAACCTAAAAGATACAGATGAGCAAAGAAAGATTCATTAGTTATCTAGCGAATATTTCACATAGACAGAACAATTATTAAATGACGTACAACACACCATCAACAAGATAGGTACCCAGGCCATCGACATAGTTCAATTTCATTAGTACATATGAACAAAACATGTATAGCAAACATCTAAATAATAGTCCTAATAAAATTCACAATACATGCATGAAAATGTGTTGGCTCACTGAGCTTCAATTATAAGGTGAAAAATCTAAGTGCATAGTTACAATGACGAGGCACTAGTTCGAGTAGTGAAACATTAAGTCACTTCATGCTTCTCCAAAGAATAGTTTTCTCTCCTATGCCAAGTTGAGAAGATAAGAGTCACTCTCCAAAGCTTAAGCCTCCCAAATCCATTTTTTTGACTTATGAGGTTCATTTTATAATAAGAGAAATGACCTTTCATATCCTCATGACTCATGGACTTCCCATATGTCCTTTGGACTTCTAGACAACTCTTGGACTTATAAATGATCTTTTGACTTCTCTATATGACTTTTGGACTTATCCTAAAAATATCGTGTCCATATATGGCTAAGTGACTTTTCATATTGCACATATGACTCTTGAACTTCCACATATTACATTTTGTCCTTTCCTTTGAATATACATCATTACATTCCACATGATGATGGGGTGTGGCACGTGTAAACATATTTAACATTACGATGAGACTTGTACAAATTAGAACTTCACAATGATGACATGGACATCATGATGAGGTGGCAATGCCAAGTTGTCTTCCTTACTGCTTCATCTTTCATTCTTGATGATAAATCTGATCTATGCTTTATCTTCATGAAAGATACACTTTGTTTCTCATCTTAACCCTCCAAAGGGTCTTTTATCATATCAAAATATTTTGAGTCATCATACAATGTATTATTTCACCCTTGGTCCATGATTTTCTTCATGTCTTCATGAGATCTCTCTTAGACCTTCTTTTGTGTAGATGTTTCTTCATGTTTTCTCCTTACTATCTACTCTTAACTATCACCTTGTCATGTTTATAAGGTACTCTTTCCAACGAAAATCATTCATCACAAGGCAAGATTAGTCTTAAAAATATCTATTCTATCATTTCGTAGGTCATGGAGTGACCTTCTTATAGTATGCTTGTGAGATGGTTAGAAGACAAAGGCTTGGTTAAGAGGGATTATTAAAATTCATTAGTGGCTTAGGAGGGCTCCACTATTCGTTTTTATGGCATGATTCACTATGAGCAAGAGCTCTACTTGGTCCAGCGTAGTGGTGGAAGATGAAGGGATAAGGTTTAAAGCTCCATGCTTCAAGGTTGTTAAATGCACTCCAAAGAAAAGAGAGAAAACCCTACAAGCATAGTTTGAGCAGTCAATGGTGAGGGGAAGGCATCCTTTAGCCTTCCTTACTATTCCATGTTCTTAAACTAGAGGTCAAAGGAAATATTAGGGTGAATGAGTGCATTAGGAAGGAGGGAAGGTGAAATTTTCAACCTTTAGGATTGTGCTCAAAGGAAAAGGACACTTCAAGGAGGGTGCAATTTGACTGGTCGAAGGTGGGGAGGAGGCTTCCTTCAACCCTACCTAATGCACCATGCTCTCTAGAGGAATATGTAAAGCCAAACATAGGTGCATAGTGCATTGGGGAAGGGGGAAGGGTGAGGATTTAACCTTCAAGAGTGCGCCTTAAACTCAAAATATAAGGAGCCTTGAGATAAATCACATTTATCTTAAACAAGGGGTCACTATTTCTTTTTAATGAAATTTTCATTCTAGGCTAGCATATCTTGACCCAAGAGTGGGTGCTTAGCCATTTGGAGTGCACTTTTCATTGAGGGAGGCCATATGGATGAAGCCACTTAGCCTAGGAGGGTTTTCACTCCACTTGGAGGATAGGAGGGTCTTTACATTGCATTTTTTTTCCTTTGGAAAAGGTTGAAATAGGTCCATGACTCTATTTAGGAGTGATTTATGTGTCATGTAAGGTAGTGGTGACCAAATCTCAATGTAATGAGTCAGTATGAGCAAGGAGGATCAAGTGACTTCCCTTGGGAGGATGGTAATGTGAAACAGATTTGGGATCATCTTGAGAAGGACTTAGTGCACCCATATTTGGTAGTAGGATTGCATCATTGAGGGCCCTGGATAGGTTTGAATTCACACATGACATGAGGGCTAACTGCTTCACAACTTTCATTGGGTTAAAGGACCAAGGTGGAGTCGACAGAGTAAAAGAGGGAAATGCATCTGGACATGCTTCAAACTTGCATCACACACTTAAAATCATAAATAAAACATTGATGGATACATAAGGTTCATGAATAATAACCACAATTTGAAATGAAAACAAAATGACACATGCTTCTAAGTGTGACATTTTAAACGACACATTACAATACTTAGAACACAAGTTATGACAACTATGATGATTGTTATCAAAAGGTGCACTAAGTTGTAGGAATGTGTCTAGTGCATGTTCTAATGATATGTAAAACCATCTAATTTAGAAGAGTATGCCACAACTATATTTGGTGATTTGAAAAGGTGTGACACATGCATAAGTGAAAATCACAAAAGTGACACCTACAACATGAGGAAAACATAAGATGGCAGTTGGAAAATGCAAACAACCTTGAAAGTGACACATTCAAGAGTGAATATAACATGGAAAATCCACTTATAAAATTGAAAAAATCAAAAGCGATAACTATGAATGTGAAAGAGATAATTGTGAAAGTGAAAATGTGCAAAAGGTGATGGTTAAGAAAAGTCACCAAAACAGAAGTATAAACATTAAAAAGTTAGGGGAACAGTAAATAAAATTGTGCATTAAATATCAATATGAATTAAATATCACATAGAAACTATCGTGATGGTCAGTGCTATTCTCTTTCAAGTTGGAATAAAGGAAGTGTGCTAATAAACTTATCGAAGACTCGGCATGTGTTGGAAAGTAACTCAGCAGTTTGAAATTAGGAAGAAGACTTACAATTTTGAAAACATAAAGTGACCATGGAGTAACCATAGGAGGAAAGATCTTAAGATCCTCAATAGGTTCAAAAATTCAAGTGTTTGAAAACATTTTGAGGGTGTTGATCACAATGACAACACTTGACGACACACTAGTAGAACTCTAGCTTTTTTGTTTAGGTTTAATTCTAAGTGCAAAGTCTCCATATTTTAGGAATTATTGATTCATCTTGAAGATTACCTTATATTCCCTAGTTAACCCAGTTAGATATATAGTTCCCTCCATCCGTTTAATCAATTAAAACACACAAAAGTTATGCTTTATGACAATTATTTTAATCTAGGAAAGGGTAATGCGCGTGGTGAGTTTAGGATATTTAGAGTATGGGTTTCATCTTTGGTGCTTCTTCATTTACAGCAAGTTTGGAAAATACCCCAGGGGAGTCACTATAGGAGCACAATCATTTATTCACTACTAGCAAGCTTGGTCAGTACCCCAGCAAAGCCACTTTGTTAGGCCCCTATACTACTAGTGTAACCCCTTATTATTATTAGTACAACCCACTTATTATATTGATGTACCCATGTAGTGCCCATATTGTCACTATTGTGCCACATAGAAGCCCACTATTGTTATTATTGTGCCCTTACTTTATTATTGTTATGTCGGCTCTCATTATGTTATGACCCCTTAGACTCCTATATATAGAAAGGAGGTCTTTTCATTTGTATCATCCAAGAATTTTTCACTTATGTAATGTAAAGGAGGTTGCCCCCTCGAAGAGGCTGAATTCTAAGGCGTTGATATTTATTTTCTATCTTTTCTTGAGCTGGTTTCATAACATTTGGTATCAGAGCTTTGGATTCTAGGGTTTCGCTGCTCCAAACAGGTCATCGTGGCATTTTAGCTATAACTTTTTTCTGTGACGTTTCAGAAGTCACAAAAAAAACCCATTTAAGAAGAAATTGCGCGGAACCTTGGATCTGAATTTCAGATCTTTTCGCGCGATATTTGCGGAGATATGAGCTGAGGAAGTTGGTCTTTTTGCAGACTCTTGAATTACATTCAAAACAGGTGACCTGGGAAAAATCGTCATAACTTTCTTTTTGAGCATTGGATTGAAATTTCGCAAGAAGGTACAGAAAGAGGATGGAGTTTAGTTTTCGTTTATATATTTTTCAGAGTCAAAGCTTGAAACAGTGACACGTGGCACTTCATACAAGTTTGCTCTACTGAACTAGTCTACAATCAGGTCACTGCGAGAGAATTTTCATAACTCTTTCTTGGAGAATCCAATTTGGATCAGACTAGTGACATTGAAAAGAGGACACAAAAGGCTACTACAGGTTGCAATTTCAGAACTTAAAGATTCAAAAGTACAGAGTTATAGTCGTTTCAAGGTCGTGCTCCTAAAATCAAGAAAACGCAAGATGAGGAAGTTTGATGGCAAGGATCCGGTAAATTGGATACTTCTGATGGAGCAATATTTTGATCTACATGGTGTACAACTGTTACAAAAGGTATGTATTGCATCTTCATATTTAGAGCTAGATCAATTTTTATGGTACAAAGGGCTTTGTTCTCATAAACAACTTGTTACGTGGTCAATTTTCACGGAGGAAATGATAGCACATTATGAGGATACAAAGAGAAACACCTTCTTTAGAGCAATACCACAACAATTGAAAAGAGTAAAAGGGCTTTGTGACATAGTGGAAATCAAAATTATGGAAACCAGGAAGCGTACCCCTCACAACTATAAATATGGAAGTGTTGTTTCTCCTAGCCTTCCACAACCTACAAGGGTTACACCACAACAATTGGAAGAAAAAAGAGAAAAAGGGCTTTGTTACAATTGTGATAGCAAATGCACTAAAGGTCATAAGTGTGCTGAGAAGAAATTATTTTACATAGAATATGAAGAGGAGGAAGAAAAGGATCAAGAAACATCAAAAGAAGAAGATATACGCCAGGACCCCACCCGAGAGAAAGAAGAAACGAATCAGACCATATCTTGTAAAGCATTGGCAAGAATTACCACTCAAACTCTCAAGATAGAAGGACATATCAAGAAGAAAAAGGTGCAAGAAGTAAAAGATCACATCGAGAAAGAAGACATGAACCCAACCAGTTCTTGTAATTCATTGTTTGAAATTACCACTCCTCAAACTATCAAGATAGAAGGACATATCAAGAAGAAAAATGTTCAAGAAGTGAAAGATCACATCGAGCATAAAGAAATGAATTCGACCATATATTGTAAAGGATTGGAAGAAATTACCACTCCTCAACCTCTATAGATAGAAGGACATATCAAGAAGAAAAAGGTTCAAGCAGTGAAAGATCACATCAAGCATCAACAACAAGTTCTCCAACTTTTAAAGGATAACACCACTTCGGTGCAAAATCAAATGAAACAACAGGTAGATCAACATCGTAGTGAAAAATGTTTTGATGTAGGTGATTGGTTATTTTTACCGCTACATCTCAAGCAAGCTATTTATGAGAAGGAAATGTTGGCAATACTACATGCACTTAAAAAATGGCAACCTTACCGAATGGGAAGACTCTTCAAGGATGAGGATGTGGAAGCATTGTTTTGTGCTATTTATATTATCCAACCAGATTGGATAAACGAAGCAAGGGATGAATGGAAGAAGGACGAAGAAGTATGGCCACTTATTAAAAAGTTGCAAAAGATCCCAATTCAAACAATATTGCCAGAAATTGAAGAGGAAGGAAAAATCATATTGGAACCTGGAGCAGTCATAGAAACAAGAACCCGAAAGCTACGAAATCAGTCAATTTCAAAGTATCTCAACAAGTGGAAGAACTTACCCGCTGAATAGTCCACATGGGAGGACAAGAATTTTATACAGAAGCATCAAGAACTACTCAAGCGTTGAGGACAACACTTTTTGAAGGAGAGGGGCATGTTAGGCCCCTATACTACTAGTGTAACCCCTTATTATTATTAGTACAACCCACTTATTATATTGATGTACCCATGTAGTGCCCATATTGTCACTATTGTGCCACATAGAAGCCCACTATTGTTATTATTGTGGCCTTACTTTATTATTGTTATGTCGGCTGTCATTATGTTATGACCCCTTAGACTCCTATATATAGAAAGGAGGTCTTTTCATCTGTATCATCCAAGAATTTTTCATTTATGTAATGTAAAGGAGGTTGCCCCCTCGAAGAGGCTGAATTCTAAGGCATTGATCTTTCTTTTCTATCTTTTCTTGAGCTGGTTTCATAACACACTTGCTTCACATCCCTGCACAAGAAGCATTTCTCTCCTTCCACACTCTATTTATTTATTTAATATGACTATTCTTCAACACTTATTTATTTTCAACAGGTGAAAGAGGTATCCTGATTTATTGAGATCATAGGAAGTTTCCCCTTTAGAGAAGTATTTATAGATGTCTAATATTGTTTTGAGCAGTAATTGATTTTCCTCTTACCCATTATCTACTTGACTGGATCGACAAGAGAAGATTATTTACTTACAAGGTTGAGTTGAGGAATGAGGATGATAGAATATATATGGGCTTTACAGTTCAACCAAAGTATTTATGTTCAAATGGATTGTATTTTTCCTTGAGATTTCATTGAATTTAAAGATATGTAAACCCAAAATAGACGAGGTAATAGATTATCCAAGCATTGTTGGTCATCACAATTACCCCTTTTCAAGTTTGCCACATTGTATTTTGAGCCGAATAAGATAATATTTCATGCCAAGTCTTATTGAACAAAATGAAAAAAGAAAATTCATGGAATAAACAACAACAAATAAACCAAAAAATAAAGCAAATTGAGGTAGAATATAAAACAACATGCAAAATATACAATAAGAAAACAAACAAATGCAAAGACTCATTGGAGAGCAGGGTAGAGGGTGGATGTAATGCAAGAGAAATTAAGTGAAACTAGACCTACTCCTAACCTAGCAAGCTAGAAGATCAGGGATAAGTGTAATGATTTTTCCAATGAAGCCATTATAATTGGTCCCGACCTGAAAACAAAAAGATATGAGAAATTACAATCAATACATAATAATGTGCAAAAAAAAATGAGAACTTTAATATCTTGCACAAGAGGTAGAATTTATTTCTTACAGGAAGAAAGATGTGCCATACCATATGACTTTACCCAACCTAAAACCTTACCTTCTCAATGAAAACCTTGATAAAAAAAAAAAAAAACTTGAATACTTGTTGTGGGTGTATATTTATTTGTCTTTTCCTTGAGATCATAAAATTGAAAAAAACCTCTTGAAAACCCTAAAACTTTTGTAGGGATATTTTTTTAATTAATGACATGAAACCAGGATGAGTTTATTATAAAGGAAAATTAATTTGACCATGTTTATAAAGCTTGTCAATAGAGTGAGGGCCTAATGTGAACATCAATGAAGGTTGAAGCGCTTCAACTACTTGACAAGAATATGAATACTGAGATGATACACCATAAAGATCAAATGATGTAAAGAAAATTTCATGAGATATACTAATGGGAGAATGATCAATTGAATGATAGTTCTTAGAACAAGAACCATGATTTGATGGAATCATTAAGGCACAAGACTAGTATCAATAAAAATCAAAGATAAATTAGCTTGAATAGCTTTACAAACAATTTGAATGAGAGAATCATCTTCCTCGTATGTTGAATGTGACACAGTCTACTTGTGATTGACTACAACCTAAAATGATATCCTAATCATTAAAAAGGAATTCTAATATGGAAATCACATGAAACTAGTAAAGATGTAGGGGATGAAAAAGAGGAACTTGATTCAACACATAAAACAAGTATTCATTAAAGTTTATGAGGATTTTTTGTGTCATGAAGAGAATAACTAATATCAAAATATTCACAATAAGGATTAGGAGCTAGTTACTTTAAAAAGAATGTGACAGGTATGAACCCTTCATCCAAAGATAATATTTAGAATGATAAAATTTACAACTTCACTCATCCATGAATGGTATACACTCCAAACCTAATTTTGGTAGAAGATATTTGCATGAGGAATGATAAATTGGAACAAAATATTCAGTATGATTAGAAACCAAATCTTGTAAATTGAAAAAGCTATATTAAAGTTAGCAAACATATTTCAAGAATGAATTTACATGTAGTGAAACCATGCAATGAAAAGAATTGTGTGAGAAAATCCATATCTGACCTAGCTCAGGGGTCTTACCAGAGTCACGAAAAATTGACATAACCATAAATAGAAGTTGAAGTTCCTCAACTTCTTGATAGGTGATGGAACTTTCCAAGATTGTAGAATGAGATATCAAAATTTGGATCAAATCGTGCATCGTGTATGGACAACCAACATGAGTAATTTCAACAAGATCACTATTATCCAAATGGAAGCCATATATATCATTGATTTGATCAGAATTTACATCATCAATAAACAAATTACTCAAGTAATAAGATTATTCAAATTGAGCATCCAAGGATGGATAGATTGGAAAAATCTCATGAGTAACCTGAACTAAGGAATCCTGCTTACACAAGATTGGAAATGATAAGGAATGGAATGGATACTTGATAAGCTTCTCACCTTCTTCTTCATCATAGATGACCTCACTACCTTGTGTCAATTCAAACTCCAAGAGATTAAATGATGAACATGAAGAGCATGGAGTATCTTCTTCAGAAGTTAATGCATTACAAATAGTAGAATACAAAGGAGAGTGAGATGAAGAGGAAGTTTCCATAAAAACATCTTCTTGGACCGAATCAGACTTGAGGTCTAAACATTCGAAAAACAAATGTTCTTGAGAAACTCAAAGATGAAAAGGTGTACTTGGGAAACCATCATCACACACAATAATAGAGTAAAAATCAATAAAATGAAGATTGTTCAAGTCTTCATATTGATTCGGTGAATCGATTCCATTTAATTCATCCATGAGATTCTTAGATTAAAAATCAACCAAGGATGGAATAACATATTATCGACATGGGGGATATGGAAAATAGAAGAAATATCAAAATAATCCTCACTTTCTTACTCCTCTATAGGTGAAGAGTGATTGCCTTGCACCTGATCACTTTTTATATTTGGAATAGGTAGATAAACAAGATAAAGGGGCAAGGTATCATGAAAAAGAGATGATATAGGATGGTAGGAATTCAAATAATATTTAAGACTAGAGTTATGAATGTCAATACCATCTGGAGAAATCAAGGGATTAGCCTTCACGTTGGGCTCCATGAACCATTCCAAGGTTTCCCCCATTGGATCTAATTCATGGAAAGTGGGAGTAGATTGAGAATATGGATTAGGAATTTGATTTTTGTATTTACCAACATCAACATTATCACAAGGAGGCACCCGAATTGGTACTGGAAAAGCAGGAGGATAGGGAACAAAAGTAATATTAGGTTCCCCCTCTGTAATTAGAGGTGAATCACAATTTCTAAAAGTTGAGAGAACACAAATATCTATAGGTTTTGATTCTCCATGTAAAGAGATTTGAACCAAACTTCTGAACTTCCTTTTAAGCAAATCCAAATATGGTTCTTCTCCAAGAAACTCATAACATTATTGAAGGAATCAATTGGAAAATTCCTTAGTTTATTCATTAGGGAACATTCTTAGTTGATTAATCTTTTTTTAAAACATCTCATTAATCATACCCATCAAAATATTGATGAAGCTCCTTAAGGAATGAATCAAAAGAATCGATGGAGGTAGATGGTAAGGTATGACACCATCGATTAACATGGCCTTCAAGAGTGAGGAATAAAAGCACACAAGAAATATCTTCATCCTCAATTTCATGGGATTCACAAAACTTGACAAACTAAAAGAAATGATTGACTATGGATATTTTACACTCACCATCAAACTACAAATGAGACAAGTCATAAATTTGTTCTGCAGAGATTAAAATTTTACTACGTGTTGGGAACAGGTCCCCTGGGGTCATTTTTGGGACGAAAAGCATAAGTTTGGGGGAAAAGCCTAAATTTTGTACAAAGGGATGTAAAGTCTCCCCATTTTGTGGCCGTGGAGTCCGGAGATAGCAAGAGTCAAAAAGGGTTTTTGCCTTTAGTTTAGATAGCTTGTGTCGGCTTTAGATATCTACCCTTGGTCTGTAGACCATTGGATTGTATAAAAAGGGAATCTTAGATATAGAGTTATAAAAAAGGGAAAGCGTTGGATGAGTCTGTGAAGAGCTAAGGGAGAGAGTCTTAGCATAGGAAGAGGCTATGTAGCTGAGTGCATAGAGGCCTAGGGTGGAATTTCGTCACCGAGTGCGCAGACCCCTGTAGATGTGTGCGTAGGGAAAATAGAGTCTGTATTAGAAATCTGAATCATCAGTAAAGAGAAGTATTCTGAAATTACTATGTATTTTTCCTTTGTGGATCGCATGTGATTATGTTATGTTAAGTTCTTGGTTTATGTTATAATGCTAATTTTATGCGTGAATGTATATGTTTCTATCAGTTATATGAATGCAAATAAGGATATATGTTTACGTGAAGATAATTTTAATTGCATGGTAAAATTGGCGAACACTTAAGATAATTCAAGAAATTATACAATAACACAGTAATAAAGGCATGTAATTACCTAAGTCACTAGTTAGGGTTGCGCGAAAGACGATTGTATACCTTCATGAAGGTGCTAAGAGACAGAAGAGAAAGTACATTTATAAGCCTGCAAGGCTTAACGATCTACATGAAGGAAGGGTTTAAGGTATAAAACCGACATCACAACCATCTTAGGGTGTGGAAACTTGGTTCTTGCATCACCCCATACTGCTTCGGGTGAGACTTCAGTCCGTGCTCCGTGGAATGATGCCAAAAGGACCAGTAGTGTAGGGATTTTCTCAGCTAACTCACATTGAACGTGGGTTAGGGCCCATCAATCCAACAAATGGTTCCTTTGTCAGGACCTGGATCTACATAATGAGATGTGTGATGTCACATCATTTGAATCCAACTAAGAAGGAGATTAAAGAGTGGTTGGATAGGAAGATCCAAGAATTCGCAGCGAAAGAAAACAGGAATCCGTGATTAACAAAGGAATAGTGGTTGGACGGATATCTGTATAGATAAATTCACAAAATATTCTTTTTTTCTTTCCCGGTTGAATTATACAAGTGGATCGCGAAGTTAGTAGATAGCCAGGGAAGGTGGAGGCTTGAAAATATGATTGTCTAGACCCCGGAGTTAGTGTGGAGATTGGAAGCCTTTGAAGATAATATCTTGCGTGATGTTGATCACTGGATCAACCATATCATAGGAGGGTTTGTTACAGAGTTTGCGGTTGATGCTCTGGTTAGCTATAGCAAAGCAGAGTGTCGCTTCTTCAAAGGGGCATGAGGTAAGTATTTCAAATCACTAAATACTTGGATTAAGATTCTCTTGTGCAAAAAGTAGGTCATGTAGTTACCTTG
The DNA here is from genome assembly GCA_031772625.1 of Pinus tabuliformis. Taxonomy (NCBI): domain Eukaryota; kingdom Viridiplantae; phylum Streptophyta; class Pinopsida; order Pinales; family Pinaceae; genus Pinus; species Pinus tabuliformis. The sequence goes on along the minus strand of CM062806.1, from coordinate 993,001,496 downwards.
ATGTTTGGAGCTACGCGAAGTTGAAGGTCTTTCAGGCATGGAGGGAGAAAAGGTCCTGAGTATAGCCCGCTCAATGAGCCTCCTTTGAGTGATGACGAAGGAGTAACGTAGGCTTCTTGGTACAATCAGATCAAAATTGCATTTGAGGATAGAATCAAGATGACCTTCGCCACTGAATGCGGATGCTTTCAATACACCATAATGCCTTTTGGGCTAAAGAATGTGGCAACAATATTTTCGTGCATAGTTATTGTGGCATTCAAAGACTTCATTAGTAAATTTCTGGAGGTATACTTTGACGATTGGAAAGTTTTTGGATTGGTCAAGTGCCATGTGGCAAGTATGCGATTGATGCTAGATACATGTGGGAGATACTAGATCATGCTCAATCTGAAGAAGTGTCTATTTTGTGTCCCTTTCTGGATCTTGCTGGGTCATGTGGTATGCAGACAAGGATTAATGGTAGACCCCATGAAGATCATACTGATAATCAACTTGGAGGCACCGATGAGTGTGAAATAGCTACACACAACTCTAGGGCATACTAGATATTATAGGAAGTTCATCAAGAGTTATCCCTAGATCACCACACCTATGGAGAAATTGTTGAAAAAGGATGCTACGTTTTGTTGGAATGATGAATGTTAGAAGAGCTTGGATGTGCCGAAAGAGAAAATGGTCACCACACCGATCCTAGTCTTCCCAGACCGGAAGAAGGAATTTCATGTGCATGTGGATGCATCATATATTGCACTAGGGGCCATACTAACACAGACTATTGAGGGAGAACTAGATCATCCTATAGTGTTCACAAGTAGGAAGCTGTTATTGCGTCTCCAAAATGCCTTCAAAATGACATCCACTTTCACCTCTATCGCCACCATTTCACTCACATGTCGAAACTCCATAACCATATAACCTTTCATTAGCCGCCATTTTCATAAATATATGGGTTAGGATCCTTATTTACCAAAGTTATTTATATTTTATGTGTTTAAAGTGAATTTATGATTAAGAAATAGGAAATTAATATGCTTTCATGTATCTGTATATGTGGCTTGAGTTTCATGACATGTGTAGGTAATTTGGAAGCTTCCAAGGCACCCTTATGTGGCCTCCAATGCTCAAATTCGAATTCCTTTCAAATGAGATTTGAATAAATGTCAAAGAAGGATATGTGTCCTATTTGGATTGTAACTCTATGAGGTGTCTCATCATTTCTTATTTGGATTACAACTCTATGATACACTTAGGGGATATGTGTCTCATTACGATCTATTTGGTTGTAACTATATGACATTTTAGTGGATCTTCATTTAATAGGGTAGTTTCTTATGTTTTTGTATAAGTAGAAGAGCCCTCTCCTTTGAAAGGCATGTGTAAAGTTGGACAAATTATCATGTTTTTAATAGAGAATTTGGATGTTATACTTGGAGATTTGAAGATTTAGTTTTGCTTGCATATGGAGCTTCTCCACTTGCCATCCTCATACACCATTGGAATGGCCATCTAATGATTGTGAGATTGAATTGCTTTTACAGATTAAATTTCATTTGCTTTCTTAGTATTAGTTTTAGAATGACTGTGTAATCTTTTCTTTTCTAAAAACATTTCAATAGGGAGGATTTATGTATTTTCTAATTGGATTAAGTTTGAGGCAAGGGCTCATAGTTATTCAGTTTCCTTTCATGTTATGTTATTTACTTTCATAGATCAAACCATGGATTCATTTTATAATTGAATAAAGGATCAGGCCAAGAAGGCGACTTCAAATTCAGTGATTGAATGTTCAACCTATGCAATCATTGAGCTTTACTTTTTTGTGCTTTTATATTTTCTTTTAAGATCCTCATTTAATTGCATTACCTGATATTCCTAAAGATCATTCTAGGAAATTAATTTAATCACATTTCAAGATTGAATGGTTGAATATTTAATATATGCAATTACTGAGTTTGCACACTTTACTTAATTTTCTATGACTTTAGAAGTTAAAGTATAAATAGTTGCTTACACATCATCTCAAGAAGGTAACACTTCATAATTGAATGTTGGAGTAACTAAGTATACATTAGTTGTTTTTTTGATTTCACAGGTTGGTTGAATTTCATTTTAATTATTTGATTTCATAGTTAGATGAATTGGTTTTCGTTATTTTGTAGTTAGATTGATCTAAACTGAAAGAAAGTTTCTAGCACATACAGTGCACGCATTCTTCACAAGTTTACGAAACCCCCTGGTTGACAGATTAAATAACAGACAATCACTTTGCTCCAACATTTTCGCGCTGTTACTGGGGAAGTGTGCATAGGAACTAACTTCCAGTTTAGAGTGTATTTTATTTTTTTTTGTTTTTACTAACCATTCATGGACAAAGGATCTAGAATGCAGCACAAAGGGTATATTGAGGAATGGTATCAAGAAGCCGTTACACCACAATATTCATCAATTATTCAAGAGCTCCTTGCGGAAAATCTAAAGGTTAAAGCGATTTATCATGTCCTCATGCACAATCAGGTACATTTTGCAAATTTGGATATGAACATTTTAGAAAGTTTAATTTGTAAATGGATACATTGGAAACATTCATATGCTTAAAAATTAAAAAAAAAATATCTTTCAAGTAGGATAAACTAGGAAATAAAATCAAGCTTGATTGCATTTTTTTTTAAGTTTTTAGACTTTAAAATATTTTAGAATTTTATTTATTTTCTTGCATTTCTTCATTAACCTCACAAAAATATTTTAAATAAAAAATATCATGTTTTGATAATAAAAAAAATCATGTTGGATTTTCAATAAATAATAATAGTAATAATAATAATAATAAAACATTAAAAAATAAAACAAACAAAACCAATGCATAGAGAATAGAAAAAAAAATGTAAATGAATTTCATAATAATAAGAAAAAAAACAAACATCCAAATGCAGATAAAACAATTGTAAATAATTTTTGTGATTATAAAAGAACTGTTGCAAATGATGCCAGTGAAAATGCACGCAGCTCTTGAACAAGCCAAGTTATAAGAAGGTTCCAATCCGTTGTTGTGATTTGGTCTTCGTCAGAACCTGTCAATGAAAAATCTAATTGTGCAAATAATCTGAGCTTTAGTTCGATGGGAAAATGTTGATTTTTATATTAGAATGGTGAGAGACAGATCCATTTTTTTTGTGCAAGCAATACGAATTTCATTTGACATAAAAGGTGCGGTGGCATTTTAACAAATTCCAAAAGGGAATTTACCAGCAAATAATTTGCATCAAGTGCTATGTTTGATTTTTTAGCTCTATTTTATCCAGTATTTCTTATCAGTGATCACGTATGCTATAAAAGCCAACTCCAAAACACGCATTTAACCGGGCTTCAAATGTCCAGCCAGAGGACTCTCTGAGGCCTTTACAATAGTTATCGAAGCTATGGTTTCTCATAAAATCTCTGCAAGAATTTCCCAAGACGATCATGATCCAGTAAGCATAACCAATATAAAACTTGCAAATAAAAAAAATTCAACCACAGCAATCGATTTTTGTTGTCGGAGCATCACAGAAAAAGTAACTATTTTGACACATTATTTTAAAATGCATTTTCTAAGAAACCAGGGAAAATTTAGAAAAAATGAGACATGGGTGTTTCTGAGAATAGGTCGAATTAAATAACCCGAAAATGGTTTCCTTAATTTTGCAACCGTTTGAGAGAAATCTGAGATTCTTCAAGACCCTGTTTCATTGACTACATGAGGAAAAATGATTTCTAATTAATACACGGTGAACTATTTGAACATGGCACATTGAATAGGGAAGAATTCAAATTAGAAACAAACTCTGTTGTAGCATTCAATCCCTTTTGGTTGGAATTTAGTTGTTGGTCACAATAAATTCGATGATGGAAACTCCCTGGTGTTGTTTATTGTATTTTGAACTCCTGCAATTATCTCAAGCAGTCCCTTCCCTGCTTCGGTTAAATACAATCCTGTGAAAGCTAGAATATCTTGATGATCATCTTGGTATATGCTAGTATATCAAATGCACTCAAAAATTTTCATTGAATCCTTGAATGTGTGCTTTAGTGTTGAATTGGCTTTGAATTACGTGGTGTATCTTTTCAAGCATTCAAACCATGTATATGCATTGAACCATTATATTGAAGAACATGAGCTTGGTTGAATAATCTAATTATATATGTGTTGGTTCATGAATTTGGTTCCATTCAAGGCTATTGTGGTTTTTTATGCTGGAGTGAATTCATGCCCATGAGGCATTGCAATTATCACTGGAGTTTGGGTCCAGTTAACCACAAAGGCAAAAAATCTAAGTCGATAAAATTCCTTCTACAAGTTGAACGACCTTTGATATTATGATGTGATTTTGAAGGGATAGATACTAGTTAATTTGTTTGTGGTCCAAGTAAAAAGTGGTCTTTATGTTCATGGTAACATTGTTTCTTTCTCTTTGAATTCATTTTTGGTTATTTACTGACATGTGTTGTTTGTTCAGGATTTTCGCTACAAAAACTGTGCACAGTCTACAGCTAATCGACAATTCTACAGCTAATCAACAATTCTGCAACTATGCATTTAAATCAATGATTTATTTGTCAAACAATGCATTCTAACTAGAAATTCATGATCAACATGCCATTTCATCTTCTTACATCATCTTTCACTGTAGCATCATGTTTCCATGCCACATTTTACATGATAATTTTCATTGTTTCATAAAAATTTCAGAACAGTATAACTTTCTCATACGACATCGGAATTCGATGATTCAAGCTTCGTTGGAAATATCTCGATGAGATCTATAAAACGAGGAAGCTATTATCATATTTTGAAACAGTAAAGAATGAAGAAACTGATGAAAAGAAGCAACATGTAAATTGAGGCACTACTTTCGACACAGGTATAAACTCTCTTGGTTTTCTTTCATGAACTTGTTTAATAGTACTGATTCTTATTTTTTTATTTAAATGTCGTTAATAGAGAGATTGATCGCCTCTCTATTTTGATAACCTTACAATCCATTGGAGAAGAAGTACTAGTTTTTGCAGGTTCTAGGAGGAAGAATAGATGGCCATAAGCAAATAGTGTCTCTCAAAGACCACATTTATTTCACAAGAAAATTATCAGAGAAGCAATAGACATGAAACGTCAATGCATGAGCACATGCTAATTCATATCAAATCCAATAGTTGCAAGCCTTTCAGATGTCAGTGTTTCCATTGCATCCATACTCCTTCAATCAATGAAACCTTCATCTCATTTCCTTTAATGTAGCATTCCATTTCACTTAGTCAGTCAATAAAATTCTCATCTCATTTTCCTTCACTGCCCATTTTTTATTCATAGAACTATATTTTCCTGCCTTTCTTTCACTAACCCATAACCCATTTTCATAAAGACATTCAACTCTCTTACATGTTGATTTTTCATTTTACTTTCCATTCACTTGTCATTTTCCTTTCCGTTAAATAATCCTTGATCCACTGCAAAATTTTCCATTCATAGTCCTTCAAAATCTTTGTTTCATGCTCACGTTAGATGATGGAGGATTCGTTAAGGCTTTCCTTCTAACAAGCCTTGGCCTATTGACATCAACACATTATCTAGGTTTAGGGCTAGAGTCATTATTAGTACCTTGAGGCTTGTATGCATCAATGACAACTTCTCACGCTGACAATCATGGGAATACATCAATGTCGCTTTATCATTAGTTCTTGCAAGTGGATCGACATCGACTCATTTATTCGCCCTTCAAAAGATGTACTTAGGTACCTTGGCACTCGTTGACATTAATGGTGAGTTTGCCTCACATTGGTTAGCAACATTCATTAATGGTCGGTAATCCAATGACCTCTCTTCATGCTCGACATCGACACATTTATTCGCATGACTAGTCTTGTACCATCAATTTTATAGCGATTGAAGACTATATCATTTCATAATTTTGCAGTAGATACAATAGATTTAGTGGTAGAAATAAAGAATCCATTTCACAACCTCATCCACCATTTATCCAACCAAGAAGCAAATGAATTCTACATTTCATTCCATGATAGAAGCAGCCACATTCTTCAATTTCCATAACTCATGCACATTAAAGTTAAGTGAAGGTATGTGGTTTTCTAATTTTTAGTCATGCAATTCCTTAATATGAGACATTAATAGGGTAATCAACATGAAGAAGAGAAAAATGATATTTTAAAAGAAATTGTTCTGCATAGTGGTGCCGCTAGATCCTACAGAAGGACCGTGCCATATAGAACTGATCCGCGATTATGGAAGTGATGACGATTTGGACCAGATTTACAAGATAACGGTACAAGAACAGGATTGGGTGAGTCCAATAGTAGACGGATGTATTGCATGCGACCGCTAGAGCTCCTACACATCAAATTCAGACGAAGAACTAGAGTACTGTTAGAATGAACTACATGAAGTATCTATGCTACACTGTAATATGATGACCAAGTCATTGCGTTGCATATCATCAGAGGTAAGGAATCTGCATTACTATGATAGACTAACTGACGTTGATTTCTTTTTGGATGCATTCGAAAGGGAAGTGCCCAAGAAGCATTGCTTCTGGGCATTAGATTTGGCACTACGCACTACACCTGCAAGATGGTTGGGTACACACAAGGGTAGTTTCGATGATTGGTGCGAATATAGGAGGATGATGAGGATACACTTTGGCCATCCAAAGGTACGACTAATAGAAAAGTATGATGGGAGGAATGATCCACACGATCATTTATCCAAATGGAATGAAGCATATGGAGTGAAGCCTCAGCCGGAGTGGGTCCATCTATTTTGTCATACCCCTGAGGTTATACCAATGAATTGGTACTTGGAGACAAAACTCCATCATGGCACTAAAGAGTGGGATGTTTTGCACCAATGATTTTTGATGACGTTCAGTTTTGAGGATGGATTTGAACCCATCAATGAAGAATTGTAGGAGGTTAAGACAACTATCTTTAGGATACCATAGGATCCTCTAGACCTAGTTCAACCTGATTGGACTACCCAGCTAAGCCATGTGCTAGAATGTTATAATGTAACATAAGAAGAATAAGACGAAGACCCAAGAAATATTAATATCCCGCAGACTGAGATTCACCGTAGAGTAGAAATACCACAACGTGAGAACCCAGACATAACTGAGCCGCTCAAGACCGGGGAATAAGTCGTTATATTCACAATCCAATATGAAAGGGATAATAGGAGAGATGGGTGTCATGAAGATCATTGTAAAGCTAGACATAAAACCTATGAAGCAAAGACCGTACCGCCTCAACCCAAAGTATAAGGAAAGGGTTTGCGTTGAGTTAGACAAGACGCTCACGGTGGGTATTATTTAACTGGTGGAAGAATCTGATTGGGCAAGCCCAATAGTGGTTCAGGAAAAGAAACACAAGGAGGAAATAAGGATATGCGTAGATCTCAGGAAATTGAATGATGCTTGTGTGCATGATACTTTCCTGACCCCATTCATCGACGAGGTCCTGGATGATGTGGGCGACCAAGATGATGAGTTCTCTTGGTACCATCAGATCAAAATTGCATTTGAGGATAAAATAAAGATGACCTTTGCGACTGAATGAGGATGCTTTCAATACAACATAATGCCTTTTGGGCTGAAGAATGTGGCAACAATATTTTTGTGCGTAGTCATTGTGGCATTCAAAGACTTCATTCGTAAATTTTTGGAGGTATACTTTGACAATTGGAAAGTGTTTGGATTGGTCAAGTGCCATGTGGAAAGTCTGCGCTTGATGCTAAATACATGTGGGAGATACTAGATCACGCTCAATCTGAAGAAGTGTCTATTTTGTGTCCCTTTTTGGATCTTGCTGGGTCATGTGGTATGTAGACAAGGGTTGATGGTAGACCCCATGAAGATCATACTGATAATCAACTTGGAGGCGCCGAGGAGTGTGAAACAGTTGCACACAACTCTAGGGCATACTGGATATTATAGTAAGTTCATCAAGAGCTATGCCCAAATCACCACACCTATGGAGAAATTGTTGAAAAAGGATGCTACGTTATGTTGGAATGATTAATGTTAGAAGAGCTTGGATGTGCTAAAAGAGAAAATGGTCACCACACCGATCCTAGTCTTCCCAGATTGGAAGAAGGAATTTCATGTGCACGTCGATGCATCATATATTGCACTAGGGGCCATATTGGCACAGACTATTGAGGGAGAACTGAATCATCCTATAGCGTTCACAAGTAGGAAGCTATTGTTGGGTCTCCAAAATGCCTTCAAAATGACATCCACTTTCACCTCTATCGCCACCATTTCACTCACATGTTGCAACTCCATAACCATATAATCTTTCATTAGCCGCCATTTTCATAAATATATGGGTTAGGAACCTTATTTACCAAAGTTATTTATATTTTATGTGTTTAAAGTGAATTTATGATTAAAAACTAGGAAATTAATATGCTTTCATGTATCTGTATATGTGGCTTGAGTTTCATGACATGTGTAGGTCATTTGGAAGCTTCCAAGGCACCCTTATGTGGCCTCCAATCCTCAAATTCGAATTCCTTTCAAAAGAGATTTGAATAAATGTCAAAGAGGGATATGTGTCCTATTTGGATTGTAACTCTATGAGGTGTCTCATCATTTCTTATTTGGATTACAACTCTATGAGACACTTAGGTGATATGTGTCTCATTATGATCTATTTGGTTGTAACTATATGACATTTTAGTGGATCTTCATTTAATAGGGTAGCTTCTTATGTTTTTGTATAAGTAGAAGAGCCCTCTCCTTTGAAAGGCATGTGTAAAGTTGGAGAAATTATCATGTTTTTAATAGAGAATTTGGATGTTATACTTGGAGATTTTAAGATTTAGTTTTGCTTGCATATGGAGCTTCTTCACTTGCCATCCTCATACACCATTGGAATGGCCATCTAATGATTGTGAGATTGAATTTCTTTTATAGATTAAAGTTCATTTGCTTTCTTAGTATTAGTTTTAGAATGACTGTGTAATATTTGCTTTTCTAAAAACATTTCAATAGGGAGGATTTATGTATTTTCTAATTGGATTAAGTTTGAGGCAAGGGCTCATAGTTATTTAGTTTCCTTTCATATGATGTTATTTACTTTCTTAGATCAAACCATGAATTCATTGTATAATTGAATAAAGGATCAGGCCAAGAAGGCGACTTCAAATTCGATGATTGACTGTTCAACCTATGCAATCATTGAGCTTTACTTTTTTGTGCTTTTATATTTTCTTTTAAGATCCTCATTTAATTGCATTACCTAATATTCTTAAAGATTATTCTAAGAAATTAATTTAATCATATTTCAAGATTGAATGGTTGAATATTTAATATATGAAATTACTGAGTTTGCACACTTTACTTAATTTTCTATGACATTAGAAGTTAAAGTATAAATAGTTGCTTACACATCATCTCAAGAAGGTAACACTTTATAATTGAATGTTGGAGTAACTAAGTATACATTAGTTGTTTTTTTGATTTCACATGTTGGTTGAATTTCATTTTCATTATTTGATTTCATAGATAAGATGAATTGGTTTTTGTTATTTTGTAGTTATATTGATCTAAACTGAAAGATAGTTTCTAGCACATACAGTGCATGCATTCTTCACAAGTTTACGAAACCCCCTGGTTGATAGATTAAATGACAGACAATCACTTTGCTCCAACATTTTGGCGCTGTTACCGAGGAAGTGTGCATGGGAACTAACTTCCAGTTTAGAGTGTATTTTATTTGCTTTTGTTTTTACTAACCATTCATGGACAAAGGATCTAGAATGCATCCCAAAGGCTACATTGAGGAATGGTATCAAGAAGCGGTTACACCACGATATTCATCAATTCTTCAAGAGCTCCTTGTGGAAAATCTAAAGGTTAAAACGATTTATCATGTCCTCATGCAAAATCAGGTACATTTTGCAAATTTTGATATGAACATTTTAGAAAGTTTAATCCGTAAATGGATCCGTTGGAAACATTCATATGCTTAAAAATTTAAAAAAAAATATTTCAAGTAGGATAAACTAGGAAATAAAATCAAGCTTGATTGCATTCTTTTTTAAGTTTTTAGACTTTAAAATATTTTAGAATTTTATTTATTTTCTTGCATTTCTTCATTAACCTCACAAAAATATTTTCAATAAAAAATATAATGTTTTGATAATAAAAAAAATCATGTTGGATATTCAATAAAAAATAATAATAATAATAATAAAACATTAAAAAAATTAAAAAATTAAAAATAAACAAAACCAATGCATAGAGAATAGAAAAAAAAATGTAAACGACTTTCATAATAATAATAAAAAAAAGACACCCAAATGCAGATAAAGCAATCGTAAATAATTGTTGTGATCTTAAAAGAACTGTTGCAAATGATGGCGGTGAAAATGCACGCAGCTCTTGAACAAGCCAAGTTATAAGAAGATTCCAATCCGTTGTTGTGATTTGGTCTTCATCAAAACCTGTCAATGAATAATCTAATTGTGCAAATCATCTGAGCTTTAGTTCGATGGGAAAATGTTGATTTTTATATTAGAATGGTGAGAGACAGATCCATTTTTTTTGTGCAAGCAAGATGAATTTCATTTGACATAAAAGGAGCGGTGGCATTTTAACAAATTCCAAAATGGCATTTACCAGCAAATAATTTGCATCAAGTGCTATGTTTGATTTTTTAGCTCTATTTTATCCACTATTTCTTATCAGTGATCACATCTGCTATTAAAGCCAACTCCAAAACACGCATTTAACCGGGCTCCAAATGGCTAGCCAGAGGACTCTCTAAGGCCTTTACGATAGTTATTGAATGTATGGTTGCTCATCAAATCTCTGCAAGAATTTCCCAAGACAATCATGAACCAGTAATCATAACCAATAGCAAACCTGCAAATAAAAAAAATTCAACCACAGCAATCGATTTTTGTTGTCAGAGCATCACAGAAAAAGTGATTGTTTTGACACATTATTTTAAAATTCATTTTCTAAGAAACCAAGTAAAATTTAGAAAAAATGAGACATGGTTTTTTCTCAGAATAGGTCGAATTAAATAACCCGAAAATGGTTCCTTAATTTTGCAATCGTTTGAGAGAAATATGAGATTCTTCAAGACCCTGTTTCGTTGACTACATGAGGAAAAATGATTTATAATTAATACACGGTGAACTATTTGAACATGGCACGTTGAATAGGGAAGAATTCAAATTAGAAACAAACTCTGTTGTAGCATTCAATCCCTTTTGGTTGGAATTTAGTTGTTGGTCACAATAAATTCGATGATGGAAACTCCCTGGTGTTGTTCATTGTATTTTGAACTCCTGCAATTATCTCAAGCAGTCCCTTCCCTACTTATGTTAAATACAATCCTGTGAAAGCTAGAATATATTGATGATCGTCGTGGTATATGCTGGTATATCAAATGCACTCAAAATTGTTCATCGAATCCTTGGATGTGTGCTTTGGTGTTGAGTTGGCTTTGTATTACATGGTGTATCTTTTCAAGCGTTCAAACCATGTATATGCATTGAACCATTATATTGAAGAACATGAGCTTGGTTGAATAATCTAATTATATATGTGTTGGTTCATGCATTTGGTTCCATTCAAGGCTATTGTGGTTTTTTATGTTGGAGTGAATTCATGCCCATGAGGCATTGCAATTATCACTGGAGTTTGGGTCCAGTGGACCACAAAGGCAAAAAGTCTAAGTCGATAAAATTCCTTCTGCAAGTTGAACGACCTTTGATATTATGATGTGATTTTGAAGGGATAGATACCAGTTAATTTGTTTGTGGTCCAAGTAAAAAGTGGTCTTTATGTTCATGGTAACATTGTTTCTTGCTCTTTGAATTCATTTTCAGTTATTTACTGATTTGTGTTGTTTGTTCAGGATTTTCGCTACAGAAATTGTGCACATTCTACAGCTGAATAATGATTCTACAGCTAATCGACAATTCTCCAGCTAATCAACAATTCTGCAGCTATGCATTTAACTCATTGATTTATTTGTCAAACAATGCATTCTAACCAGAAATTCATGATCATCATGCTATTTCATCTGCTTACATCATCTTTCACTGTAGCATCATGTTTCCATGCCACAGTTTACATGATTCATTGTTTCATAGAAATTTCAGAACAATGTAACTTTCTCATACGACACTGGAATTCGATGATTCAAGCTTGATTGGAAATATCTCGATGAGATCTATAAAATGAGAAAGCTATTATCATATTTTGAAACAGTAAAGAATGAAGAAATTGATGAAAATAGACAACATGTAAATTGAGGCACTACTTTCGACACAGGTATAAACTCTTTTGGTTTTCTTTCATGAACTTGTTTAATAGTACCGATTCTTATTTTTTTATTTAAATGTCATTAATAGAGAGATTGATCGCCTCTATATTTTGATAACCTTACAATCCATTGGAGAAGAATTACTAGTTTTTGCAGGTTCCAGGAGGAAGAATAGATGACCATAAGCAAATAGTGTCTCTCAAAGACCACATTTATTTCACAAGAAAATGATCAGAGAAGTAATAGAGATGAAATGTCAATGCATGAGCACATGCTAATTCATATCAAATCCAATAGTTGCAAGCCTTTCAGATGCCAACATTTCCATTGTATCCATACTCCTTCAGTCAATAAAACCTTCATCTCATTTCCTTTAATGTAGCATTGCATTTCACTTATTCAGTCAATAAAATTCTCATCTCATTTTCCTTCACTGCCCATTTTTTATTCATAGAAACTATATTTTCCCACCTTGTTTTCACTAACTCATAACCCATTTTCATAAAGACATTCAACTCTCTTACATGCTGATTTGTCATTTCACTTTCCATTCACTTGTCATTTTCCTTTCCGTTAAATAATCCTTGATACACTACAAAATTTTCCATTCATAGTCCTTCAAAATCATTGTTTCATGCTGTCGTTAGATGATGGAGGATTCCTTATGGCTTTCCTTCTAACAATCCGTGGCCTATTGACATCGACACATTATCTAGGTTCAGGGCTAGAGTCATTATTAGTAGCTTGAGGCTTGTATGCATCAATGACAACTTCTCACGCTGACAAGCATGGGAATACATCAATGTCACTTTATCATTAGATCTTGCAAGTGGATCGACATCGACTCATTTATTCGCCCTTCACAAGATGTACTTAGGTACCTTGGCACTCGTTGACATTAATGGCAAGTTTGCCTCACATTGGTTAGTGACATTCATCAATGGTCGGTAATCCAATGACCTCTCTTCATGCTTGACACCGACACATTTATTCGCATCACTAGTCTTGTACCATCAGTTTTATAGTGATTGAAGACTATCTCATTTCAGAATTTTCCAGTAGATACAACAGATTTAGCAGTAGAAATAAAGAATCCACTTCACAACCTCATCCACCATTTATCCAACCAAGAAGAAAATGAATTCTACATTTCATTCCATGATCCACAAACAACCACACTCTTCAATTTCCATAACTCATGCACATTAAAGTTAAGTGAAGGCATGTGGTTTTCTAATTTTTAGTCATGCAATTCCTTAAAATAATAAAATTGTAACTGTGGGAAATTCCTCACTTCCTCTTTCTCATTGTGATATCTTTAGTTGGGGGGAAGGGACATCATTTCATATTCATATATCATACACCATCACACATTTTCATTTCATCCTAACATACTTTTCCTAATCAATTATGATTACATGATGGTTCAAAAAGTTATATGATTTGCAAATAATCCCTAAATTATGAGCACACCATATGGCTGATTTTAAAGATGCATTCTTAAATATGTTCAATGAATATTGCTGCAACAAAAAGAAACAAGGTATTGAAACACAAGAACCAACGTAACATGTTGAAATTCAATGTATGAGAAGGATTACTTTGAAAAACTAAATAAAATTGTCAAATGCCAAGTTTAAGGACATATGATATATGCCAAACTCATTTAAAAAGCAAAGACAGTGTGAGCAAATCAAAGGATCTAAAGCAATATTTGCATGAGGACATGCAATTACTCTAGTTGGGGGGTATGTTGGGTCTCCAAAATGCCTTCAAAATGACATCCACTTTCACCTTTATCACCACCATTTCACTCACATGTCGCAACTCCATAACCATATAACCTTTCATTAGCCACCATTTTCATAAATATATGGGTTAGGATTCTTATTTACCAAAGTTTTTTATTTTATGTGTTTAAAGTGATTTTATGATTAAAAACTAGGAAATTAACATGGTTTACTGTATCTATATATGTGGCTTGAGTTTCATGACATGTGTAAGTCATTTGGAAGCTTCCAAGGCACCCTTATGTGGTCTCCAATGCTCAAACTCGAATTCCCTTCAAAGGAGATTTGGATAAAGGTCAAAGAAGGATATGTGTCCTATTTGGATTGTAACTATATGAGGTGTCTCATCATTTCTTATTTGGATTACAACTCTATGAGACACTTAGGGGATATGTGTCTCATTATGAGCTATTTGGTTGTAACTATATGAAATTTTAGTGGATCTTCATTAAATAGGGTAGCTTTTTATGTTTTTTCTTATAAATAAGAGAGCCTTCTCCTTTGAAAGGCATATGTAAAGTTGGAGAAATGCTCATGTTTTTAATAGAGAATTTGGAGCTTATACTTGGAGATTTGAAGATTTAATTTTGCTTGCATAAGGAGCTTCTTCACTTGCCATCCTCATACACCACTGGAATGACCATCCAATGATTGTAAGATTTAATTTCTTTTATAGATTAAATTTCATTTGCTTTCTTGGTATTAGTTTTAGAATGACTATGTAATCTTTGCTTTTCTATAAACATTTCAATAGGGAGGATTTATGTATTTTCTAATTGGATTAAGTTTGAGGCAAGGGCTCATAGTTATTTAGTTTCCTTTCATGTTATGTTATTTACTTTCTTAGATCAAACCATGAATTCATTGTATAATTGAATAAAGGATCAGGCCAAGAAGGCGACTTCAAATTCAGTGATTGAATGTTCAACTTATGAAATCATTGAGATTTACTTTTTGTGCTTTTATATTTTCTTTTAAGATCCTCATTTAATTGCATTAACTGATATTCCTAAAGATCATTCTAGGAAATTGATTTAATCACATTTCAAGATTGAATGGTTGAATATTTAATACATGCAATTACTGAGTTATTTTCTGCACACTTTACTTGATTTTCTACGGCATTAGAAGTTAAAGTACGAATAGTTGCTTACACATAATATCAAGAAGGTAACACTTCATAATTAAATTCTAGAGTAACTAAGTACACATTAGGTTTTTTTTTATTTCACAAGTTAGTTGAATTTCATTTTCATTATTTGATTTCATTAATTATATGAATTGGTTTTCATTGTTTTGTAGTTAGATTGATCTAAACTAAAAGACAATTTCTAGCACATACAGTGCACGCATGCTTCACAAGTTTACGGAACCCCCGGGTTGACAAATTAAATGAGAAGCAATCACCTTTCCCCAACAACTGTCTAAAGCAGAGAAAAATTATTCCACAACAGAGCGTGAAGGATTAGCTATGGTGTGTGCACTCCAGAAGTTCAGTCACTATTTGTTGGGTAGGCACTTTAAGATGTATAAGGATCATTCCACGTTGAAGTACCTAGTCAACAAGCTTGTGTTGGGTGGAAAATATGTAGGTGCTTGCTGTTGTTCAAGGAGTACGATTTCGAATTTATTGTGAAGCCAAGATGACTAAATGGAGGACGTGATCATCTATCGCGCTTGAAATAGGAGAGGAAGCTACTAATTTAGAGGAAGGACTACTTGACGCACAGCTCTTTGCAATGCGTATCACAAATAATAACTTTGAAGATATTATCCACTTCTTCACAATAGGATCGGCTCTAGAAGGTTATACAAGTCAACAGAAGAAGGAACTGGTAGTGTGCGTGGTATACTCTTTTATCATTCCAGGGCAGTTGTACAAAATGGGGTCAGATGAAATATTCCAATGTTATGTTTTGACTTTGAATGAAGCAACATCCTCACTAAGGCTCATTGAGGAACTGCAAGAGGGAATTATGCAGGAAAAGTAGTAGCGTAGAAGATTCTATGCCCTGGGTTGTTGTTTCCAACCATTCATAAGGATTTGAAAGAATATTTCAGGGCATGTGATTCATGTCAAAGGACTGACAGGCCATCACGGAGGGATGAGCTGCCTTTGATGCGGTAGGTGACGTTACAACCATATTAAAAATGGGCAATTGACTTTGTGGGACCAATTCAACCTCAAGGAAATAAGACGGGTGTGTAGTACATCATCACCTGGACTGAGTATTTGACCAGATGGGCCGAGGCACATTTTGTGGAGGACTGCACAGGTGCGACAAATTTTTTTTTATATTTTTGAGTATCCTCTAATTAGATTCGGGTGTTCAAAGATCTTGATGAGCGATCGCGGTAAGAACTTTCTTAATGAAACAATCAGCATGTTGACAGAGGAATTTTAGGTGTATCATCAGAAAAGTACGACTTATCATCCGCAGGCTAATGGCATGGTGGAAGCGTTCAGTAAGATACTGGAGAGTGCGGTAATGAAGGTCTACAATGCTTAGAGAAATGTTTGGGATGTGTGCATACCCATGGTGCTATGGGCCTAGAGAACGACTTGCAAGAAGCTGACTGGACAAACATCTTTCAGACTTGTGTATGGTGTAGAAGCTGTGATGCCAATGGAATACATTGTACCTAGTCTTTGCATAGTGGCACTCACAGGAATGGCAGATCATGGAGCCCTAGAAGAGAGGCTTCTGCAGCTAGCGGAGCTTGAGTAGGACCAATTTCTAGTTGGATTTCATCAACAAGTTCAAAAAGAGTGCAAAAAGGCATGGAATGATTGACACATCAAATTGCACACCTTCAAGGTAAATGATTTGATCTTGTTATATGACAACAAATTTGATAAATTTCCAGGGAAATTTAGGATGCACTGGCTAGGGCCATATGTCATCAAGGAGATTACCAATGGTGGAAGAGTTCAGTTGGTCAAATTGAATGGAGAACGCTTCTCAAGGAAGGTGAATGGCAACCGATTGAAGCCATACACCAGTGATCCAGCTAGATGACTATATGAGGGCAGCACAGTCTTAGCGCTCTAGGCAGCTGAAAGGAAGTGCAAGACTATAAACTACACTGCCTAGGTTGGAGAGCTGTGCGATCGGGGAAAAGGGCAGAACGAAAAAATGTCACAGAACCTGTAGAACCGCATAGGGAGCTACCCTACCAAAGGAAAAACTGCCAAGACAGCCAGAAATTAGCAATTAAAGTGATTTTTCATGATTTGATGATGCAAAAATGACCAAATGGAGTGGGGGGTTGACATTTAAGTTGGAATTTATGGACCAGATCTTTGGAAATCTTTCGCCAATCTAGCATTAATGAATCGATTGTGGGGGGAACGGTTTGATTTGAATTTGAAAATGCCTATAAATTATAAAGGCTTTCCCAACAGAAAACACTTGGCATTTTGAGAATTGAGGTATTGAGCTCTCAGGCATGCATGAACCGCGAAAAATTTGAAGCTTTGATAGTGATTTCAACATTTGAGAAGTTGCTAAAGGAGTCATAGGGGTTGTTGACTAGCATCATGTCGATGTCGGCTGAAACTATAAATGTTGGGGAAGCAACAACGACTGAAGGAGTTGTTCCAGTTGTAGCCATGGAAGCCGAGGGAGCTACCCTGGAGGTTGTAAATGTAGAAGTACCAGCTGAAGTACCTATGTCACCAGGGTCATGCAAGCCGAGGCCTGCCCCAACCATGGAAGGCCTGAAGAACAATAAAGGAAAGCAGGTCGTGACACCGCAGCCAGTGCGTGCATCACCTAAAAATCACCCACAAAAGGATAAGCCTACCGCGTAAGAAAAGGACAAGGTGGTTGACTTAGAGTTGGACAAAGAGGTCAAAGAAATCCCCATGGATGATGAGGGTATTGCGATGGAAATAGATGATGTTGAGGTTGAGTGGTCTGAACCCATTTCTAAGCTACCTGAGTACATTCCTCCTTGTAGGGGTAAAATGAAGGTGCCAAAGGATATTGATGAGAGTAAGGTCACCCTGCACACACCCCTACTACGAGAGAAAAGTGTCTTTGAGAAACCGCACTTGGGGCGTCTCCCCCTTTTAAAATTAAAAGTCTGGGATTTAGCTAACATAAAACATTTCCCTCATTTAGCGATAGACCAACTTATGCATCGTGTCTTCCACAAAAACACTGGAGTGACTGCTTTGGAGCTGAGGAAGTGGATGAAAGGCAGGGACAAGGTAGGTCCGCTAAACCTGTTGTGGGTCCTACAGTACAATCGCGCACCCATCATGATGATCGTTGTCAAGCAGTTATTGTGCTTGGTGCACGATGGGTGTCTGTGGCTGGAGGAGTTGATACCCATCACTGACATGCTGATCCATAGGGTCATGCGGCTGCCACACTTAGGAGAAAATATGGCCATGATGTTTGGCAGAAAGGCTGGTGAGCATGCACTTGCTGAGGTGATGAAGGAAAAATTCAAGCTAGTAAATAAGTTTCACAACTATGCCATCACGAGTATCTGTGACTGTGCAGACAAAGTGGTGACCCAAATCCTGGCATGAAAGGTCATGAGGAAGTTTCATGTAGATGAAGTGCCGGCACCAGTGATAGGCCTAGCAACCTAGTGCACAGAGGGCGTATAGTTTAACTAGGTACGCTACCTCTGGGGTGACTTTCTCATGAACTGACGCGGGGCATAGGATTATAGTAAGACATTCCACTATGTATGGTTAATGTTGTCCATAGTGTTGGTTGCATCGGAACTAGCCGAGGATAGCCAGTTTCCTTTGGTCACGCCAGACCTACCAGAAGAAACAAAGTTTTCCTCATTGTGGGCTATGAAGGATCATCGGCGGATCAAGGACAACAAGATCTTCTAGATCTTGAAGGAGATCAGCATCCATATGGCCATCCATCGCAAGCCGTGGTTGTCATGAACAAATTTTGATAAGCTGCAGGAGTATGTTGAATTCAAGGCTCACTTCCACCATGTCTTAATATGTGCACGAAAGGACCCTGAATAGAAGTGGCATGACTAGCGATACTTGGCCACAGATGGCATGATTACAATGGTCCTCAACCACTAGGCGACAAATTGGTGCACTGCCACAGACTTCACAACAGGATCTAGCAAGTCCACCATATAGTGAAAGAAGGAAGAAGTCAACCTAAATATGGAACAGTTGGCCGCGAAGAAAAGAAAGGAGGTCATGGATAAAGCCAAGGAAAATCGCACTACCGTGAGGCAGATAGGTGGGAAAGCGGAGGAAGAGGAGCATGACTCCGACCGGAGTCAAAATTCGCCTTCCCTGGAGCCAAAAGAAGAAGATGAATAGGCATAGAAGGGAGGAGCGGACCCAGAGATGACTCTGTTCCACACCAAGCACAACAAAGATCCATAAAAAGTATGGTTGCAGAAGAAGTCCAAGGCTAGCAAGATGTCTCTTGACCCAATCACCCTAACGGAGGGGGACTTGAATGACATAGGTGATACGGTGAGGGATGCCACCGCAGAATTGTTGCAGTAGTTTGAACAACAACAACAACAAGATTTGGGTGTTATCCAGATAGTTCGATGTGAGCTACAGATCCACACATCACGGGTACAGACAGGCGTGGTGTCAACCAATTTGGCATCTGGCACCTCCTAGGCTATAAGGATGTTGCCCACATGAGATCCCCGAGCAATAATGCTTCCGAATGGAGCACTAACTACAGATATAGAAGTTGATAAACCTACTGTCAACACTCCTAAAGGAGTTAGACTTAGCTTAGGCATGCTTCCCAGTGAAGTGCTTCACCTTTTGTAGGATGGCGTGATCCTAGAACTAGAGGCCCATGAATAGCGCTCATTATAGGTTATCAGTGAGCAAAAGATCAACAATGCCTAGATGGTTGTACAATTAGACTCCACCATTGACCTCATGAAATACCTTACAAAGAAGAGTCAGTGGATGGCTAAGGTCCTGGCTGAGGCATGTAGATCTATCCTAGAGCTGTACATTCCTGAGGCTAAGCTAGTAGATGTGTGGGTTCGAAAGCTCATTGCTGGAGTATGCAATGCACGCACAGAATTGAGAAGGGTCCATTTGGAACTTAACCTCAAAATTGCGGACTTGTAGTTGAAGTCCCAACCTTCGACTCCACCAAAAATCAGAGAACAATGTGAGTCAGCTATGAAAGACATCGTAGAAGTAGTATACAACATAGTAAAGGACTACATAACACTCTTCAAGTAGTTTCTCGAGATGGTCACCAACCTGCAAGAAGACCCCACTCCGTAGAGGCTAGAAAAAGAAGCGCATGAGCTGCAGTAGCATTACGATGACGTTAAAGTGACAACGTGCAATGTCACCACCACGCAGTGACTGGAAAAGTGACAGGAGGCCAAGGCTTTGAAAGAGCAGGTAGATGCTGCTCAACACAAGGAAATAGTGTTGAAGGCTTGCTTACAACATTTGTTGTACGAGACATATTTGATCACAGCCACAATTGAAGGCAAGCGGTCTTTTTTGTAGAAGACTCAACAGAAGATTCAGTTAGACGACGTAGGGCCAGTAACAGAGTAGCTGGTCGAGGAGATGAAGTAGGTGAAAGCACATTGTACATCCGAAGTTGTACTACTCCATGTCGAGCTAAGAAGTATTTGTGACAAGATATTCACACCAGTTGAGTGACTTGATGGTGAGTCACCATGTTTGTGTTGGGGGGCTATTGGGAATGGGTCCCCTGGGGTCATTTTTGGGACTAAAAGTGTAAGCTTGGGGTAGAAAGCCTAATTTTTTTACAAAGGATGTAAAGTATTCGCACCTTGTGGCCGCGGAGCGTGAAGATATCAAGAGTCAGAAAAGTGTTTCCGCCCATAGTTTAGATATCTTGTGTCAACTTTAGAGATCTGCCCTTGGTCCACGGACCATGGGATTGTATAAAAGGGAGGCTTAGAAGTAGAGTTCTAAAAAATGGGAAGTGATGGATGAGTCTATGAAGAGCTAATAGCAAGTGTCTTAGTGTAGGAAGAGGCCCTGTAGCTGAGTGCATAGAGGCCTACGGTGGAAGTCTGCAGCTGAGTGCGCAGAACCTTGCAGCTGTCTACGCAGGGCAAATATAGTCTATATTGAAAATCTGAATCATAAATAAAGAGAAGTATTTTGAAATTACTGTGTATTTTTCCTCTGTGGATTGCATGCGATTATGTTATGTTAAGTTTTGGGTTTATGTTATAATGCTAATTTGATGCATGAATGTATATGTTTCTATCTGTTATATGAACATAAATAATGATATATGTTTATGCGAAGATAATCTTAATTTCATGGTAAAATTGGCAAAAACTTAACATAATTATGGAAATTATTCAATAACACAATAAAAAAGGCGCGTAAGTACTGAAGTCACTGGTTAGGGTTGCACGAAGGAAGATCGTATACCTTCGTGGAGATTCTAAGAGACTCAAGAGAAAGTACATCGATAAGCCCACCAGGCTTATCAATCTACGTGAAGGAAGGGTTTAAGGCATAAAACCAACATCCCAACCATCTCAGGGTGCGGAAACTTGGTTCTTGCATCCCCCCACACTGCTTCGGATGAGACTTTGGTCCATAATTCGCGAACTGATGCCGAAAGGGCCAATAGTGTAAGGATTTTCTTGGCTGACTAACACTGAACCTGGGTCAGGGCCCATCAAGCCAACACTAGGGAATAGGTTATAAAAACATTATGGGATTATGATTTGAGGATGAGCTATTAAAGCTAAGAGGTTCAACAAAGACTCAATGCACACAACTTCTCTTTTGGCCCTCCTTCTAGCACCAAAAGGTTGACAGTGTTGGATAGGATCAACGTACAGGGGCTCTCCCCAATGTGAAATCCTAATTGGACCTCACACTGTTTGGAGTAGGAGAACCATCTAGAGTATCATCCTAACTGCCATACTGTAAGGTTTTCCTTGTTCTTTGTGAATAACATAAGAGATTATATACATAACCTTTCAACAAGAAAGTAAGTTAACATTGGGAAACAGTCATTATTTTGTGTAAAAGGAGACTTTCACTAGAGGCGAGACAAAAGTGAGCCTCCAGAAGGAGGTAATAGTAATAACCTAAGAGAGACACATGAGCAAATAAAGATTCTTTAGTTATCTTGCGAAATATTTCAAATAGACACAATGATCATTAGACCACATAAAACACACCTTCAACAAAATAAGTACCCAAGGCATTGAAATAGTTTAATTTCCTTAGTACATATGAACAAAACATATATATCAAACATCTAAAGGATAGTCCTAAGACATTCACAATACGTGCATGAAAATGTGTTGGCTCATCGAGCTACAATTATAAGGTGAAATGTCCAATTACATAGTTACAATGGTGAGGCACTAGTTCTAGTAGTGGAACATTAAGTCACTTCTTGCTTCTCCAAATAATGGTTTTCTCTCCTATTCCAAGTAGAGAAGCCAATACTATCTCTCTAAAGCTTAAGCTTCCAAAAGCATTTTCTTTAATTATCAGGTTCCTTTTATAATAAGAGGAATTACCTTTCACATCCTCATGACTCTTGGATTACCGTCATGAATCGTGGACTTCGCTTATGTCCTTTGGACTTCTAAACAACTCTTGGACTTATAAATGACCTTTGGACCTCTCTATATGAATTTTGTACTTCTTGTAAAGACATTTTGTCCATATATCACTAAGTGACCTTTCATATTCCATATATGACTCTTGGACTTCCACACATTACATTTTGTCCTTTTCTTTGAATATACATCATTACATTCCACATGATGATGTGGCCTAACACATGGACACATATTCACCATTACGATGACACTTTTATAAATTACAACATGACAATGATGACATGGACTTCATGATGAGGTGGAAAGGCCAAGTTGTCTTCCTTACTGCTTCATCTTGAAGTATTGATGACATAAATGATATATGCTTTATCCTCATGAAAGTTCCACTTTGTTTCTCATCTTCACCCTCCAAAGGGTCTTTGAACATATTGGAATCATCAGAGTCATCATACAACGTCTTCTTTCTATCTTGATCCATGATCTGCTTCATGTCTTCATGAGATCTCTCTTAATGCTTCTTCAATGCAAGTGTTTCTTCATGCTTTATCCTTACTATTTTCTCTTGAGTATCACCTTGTCATTCTCAGGAGGTACTCCTGCAAATCAAAATCAATCATGATGAGTCAAGTATAGTCTTGAAAATATCTATTCTATCACTTCCTAGCTCATAGAGTGACATGATTATGATAGGCCTGTGAGAGGGTTAGAGGAAGAAGTCTTGATTAAGAGGGTGAAACCAAAATTCATTAGTGGCTTAGGAGTGCTCCACTATTTATGCCATGCAATATAAGGAAGAGCTCTACATGGTCCAACGTAGTGTGGGAAGTCGAAGGGACAACGTTGAAAGCTTCATGCTTTAATATTGTGCCATGTGGTCTAAAGAAAAGAGAGGAAATCCTAAAAGTGTAGCTTGACCAGTCAAGGGTGAGGGGAGGGCATCCTTTAGTCTTCCCCACTGTGCCATTTTCTCAAAGGAAGGGTCAAAGAAAGGATTAAGGAACGTGATAACATTGGGAAGGATGGAAGGTGAAATGTTGAACCTTTAGGACTATGCTATGTTGTAATAGCCCTGGTCAAAATTCCATTTAAATAAAGTTAATAAAGGAAAAATAATAACAAGGGTAATAGGATATGTATTCCAAGTTGAATGTTGAGAAAGACATCCTAGTGTGGGTGTTCATTTGGTTTATTATGGCTAAAGAAATTGGCAAGTGAAATGGAAAAGGCTTTGGAAAGGCATGAGGCATTAATTCAAATTTTATTTATGAAAATAAAGGAAATTAGGAGAAAAGGGAAGTGAAGGGTCACAGGTTGCATTGGAGGAGGAAAATGAAGATGAAAGGTCAAAAGCTACATCTGAGGAGGAAAATAATGGAAAATTGAAGAAAATAGAGGCCTCGTTAATGAAAAGGTTTCTTAGGATCAGTTGCTACCTTTTGCCACTTTAGTTTTGGATCTCTCTCTCTCTCACTCTTTGATACTATTGACGGTGCTGGAAATCCATCAAACAAGGGGATCCCCTTATATCAAGTCCCAACTAGACCTAACACAATTTAATGTAGGATTCACATCTGGTATGAAGTCATAGTTTCCATATAATCAGAGATTTGTCTTGGCTCTAACTGTCAGCACATGAGAGTTACACCGGTATCCCTAAACAACAAGGTAAGTGTACATGGTGAGTGCATAACATAATTGTGTTAAGGTTCTCTTATTGCAAAAGGGAAAGAAAAGTGAGCCTCTAAGTGAGAGATAATAGTACTACCTAGGAAGAGACACACGTGAACTAGGAATGATATATTTAGCATCAAATGGAATAGTCCACAATGAACACGGTAGTTGTTAAAACCAAAGTACAAGGAAAGACTATCCACCATCCAATGGAGTAGTCCACAATAGATGTGACAATCATTATAGCCACTAAGCAAGGAAGGTTTGTCTAATATCTTGTGGAGTAGTCCACAAGGATGAGACAATAGTGATAACCAATACATCACATTCACAACAAGGTAAGTACTAAAACAACTAAAATAGTTCAACTATCTTAGTACATGTGAAACAAACATGAATCATAAAGGCTGAAAGAATAGTCTTACAAACATCCATAGGTCATGAATGAAAACGTGTTGTCCCGAATAAGCTTATGAATTAATAAAAAGTTCCAGGACACATATGTATGTCATACATCACTAGGCCCAATAGTGGGACATTGAAGCCACTCCTCGCTCCTCCAAGAACTGACTGAAAACTCTCTATGATTTGTGGGAGGAGCCAAGGGGAAAATTCCTTGCTCATACAATGGGAGGGGTACATATAGCCAAAGGTGATGCTTGACCCTTGTGACACTTGGATTTTCTCCATGACCATTCAACTTCCTATAACTTTTCAACTGACATGACCCTTCATCTTCATTGTGTGTCTGTTGGAATTTAGCTTTACATTACATTTGGTTACAACAGATATGGCATCAAAAACTCATGACACAACTTGACATGAAACAGATAACATGGAATTGCTTGCTATGGTGGCAATGGCAAGTTGTTTTTGTTGCTAAGTGTTGGATGTGTTCTTGGTTGCATTTTCTCTTCTCCTCTGCATAACTTCATGATGCATGGTCTACAATGATCTTCATCTTATAAGATGGTTGCATGCATGTGTTCCCTTCACTTATTCTTTAATGAGCTTCTTTCGTTCATCCAACTACAAATAAGTCTTCTAGCATGTTTTCTCCTTCTCCATCTCGTTCATCAAGTCACCATGATCTATCAATGTACCTGTTCCTACAATTCATTCATGATGGGATGACATCAAATCCAAAACCTCCTAGTCTAGGATGATTAAATATTTGCCATGGACTGAGCTTGGGACATATGACAAGTTGGGGAAGAGGGCCCAGTAACTACACACTATGTAGTTCTAGGTGATAAGGAGGGATACTGGTCACTGAGACTACACAAAGCGCATCTCAAGTTTGACTGAGGAACTCTGGGGAACACTCTTCACTATTAGGAAAAATTATGTAGGGGCCACTCGGAGGCAGGATTTCATAGTTTAGGTCACTAGTGGCAAATGCAAGGTGGGACCATGGGGTACCTCTATGTTGTTTTATGAGGGAAGAGAAGACAGGGAAGCAAAGGGGCTAGAGAGGATAGTTCTGCATGGTTTCTGGGAGCAATGAGTCCCGACTAAGGGAAGACATTGGGAGGACACCTATGTGTAGTTATGGGAAGCAAAGCAGGTTCATGTATCTATGCATTATAGGGTTCCATTAGGTAGGGATTCAGATTGATGACTGATATTCCGAAGTGTAGAGTTTAGGTCAGGCTTTCAAGTAGTTTCTACATAATATTGGGAAGAAAGGAACACTGATCACCTTGGGGATTATGTAGTGCAACTGTCCTAAGTGGATATCCTCAAGCATTGTGTAGTTCTATGCAGTAGAAAAACATCATTGAGGGTTGAAACTATGAAATTCATCTCAGTTGGGGTCTGATGAAGTGGATTTATTTAGTCGGAAGGCTTTTCAAGAAAATGGTTGAGTGTGGGAGGAAAGTGAACTTGTGAGGACTCAACATTCTGATCACACACTTAACATAATTCGAAAACATGGAAATATCGGCCACATGACAACAAGACAAATCATTTCCCTTTGGGAGGTTGTCTAGAGTTAAAAGCGATAACTTTGACACTTGGGATAAACCTTAGGACAACCGTGACAAAACTTGTGCAACAATGCTTATAAATTTGTGTATGAGAGAAAAATTTGTTTACATGGCTAGGACAACTCCTATACATAAAGACCATCCTTCAAGGTCACTAGAAAGTTCCGAAAACATGACATAGTAACCAAATATTCTAAAAGATGAAAATTGATCCAATAAGTGGAAGGGAGCAAGACACTTAGATGAATCACATGGAATGACTGTCATAGCTTGCAACCATGCATGTCATTGAAGGAAAAATCATATGAAAATGATAAGAAGTCCTTCAAGCTACACTAAGAGGTGTTCTTCAAAATATGTGTTTTTTCTTCCATACCTACCTTCCAAAGGGTTATGCATCAAATGGAGTTCTCATGTGGTCTCAATCTTCTATCATACCTTGGGTTCCTTGGTCTACTTATCCTTCTCCTCATCCCCTTGAGAGTCATCTAGAATGTCATCCTTATTCATGGCCCCTGAAAGATACAATTTCAAAATTTCATTGGGCAGTTACTATTGCGTGATGAGGCCCTAGCACGACACATCTACATAGTTTCAAGATGCAAGGAAGACTGGGTAGCTGAGGGATAAAATTGTGCAATTTGAGGATGCAAGGCACTATTGTGGGATGAGGCCCTATGATGACACATATGCATAGCTTTAAGATGTAAGTGAGGTTGGGATTTTTATCCGTTTCATAGTTCCAAGAGTCAAGGGAAAATCTTGAGTGTTACATATGCGAAGTATACAGTTGAGGAAAGCTGGATGAAGCTAGGTTTCTAGGGAAACTCCGAAGTTTGGATAAGTGTGGGATCAATGGAAATGATGTGAAAAATGATAGAACTTGACTATGATCACACACTTGAACACTTAGTGATACAACATAGAACATCCAGAACATATAACACATACTTTGCTTAATGCAACAACCTTTGTGGCAGCTTATCGAAAGTGTGGCTCCAATGATAGACTTTGGGAGGATAAATGTGAAACTTTTGTAAGAGTGTTTGAAATGAGGGTGAAACATGTATATGTGGTGTGGACAACCATTCTCACAAAGGTTTCCCCTTGAAGCAAAAAAACCTTCCCTTTGCATGACGATTGGTAATCCCCATGCCCAAAGATGACACATACTATATAAAGATAAAATCATGAACGGATGTCAAGATCAAAGAGGTAATATTGAGATCACTAGCCTACCAAATAAGTGAATAAGGAATGATTTATCACAACATCCATAGTAGGCTCTGAAATTTAAGTATAGGCCAAAATTTTGGAGGGTGTTGCAGGCGCTACAACACTTGGCGACACACTGGTTGAATACTAGCTTTTCTATCCTGTTTTGTTTTAGTGTAGCGCCTTGGTCCTTTAGGTAGTATCGATTCATTGTGAAAAATTACTGGGATTCCCCACCTACCCCATGGGAAGACATGGTCCTCTTGGTATCTCCTCAGTTGAACACAACATACGATTCATCAATATCACAATGTTTTGAATTAGGAAGGGTATAGCTCATGAGCTTAAGATTTTCATAGTATAGTTTTTCATCTCTCATGTTGCCCTACTTCTAGTAGGGTTGGAAAATACCCTGGAGGAGTCACACAATAACACAAATAGTTCTCCATTGCTAGTGATCCTGGAAAGTACTCTAGTTTAGTTTCTTTCTTCAACTCTCTGCGAAGGAATCCTTTCTCTTCTTTCACCTTTGTTATATTTTTTTAAAGAGAACTGTGCATAGGCACTTATTTATTTTTGGGGCGAAAGAGGGATCCTAACTTATTCAAAGCAAGAGAGGTTGTTCTGTCAGAGAAGCATATAAATACCTTATATTTAGGTTTTCTTGTTTAGATTTTTTCCCCTTCTCCATTTATACTAGTTGGATAATCTTGAAAACACCAAAGGAGAAAACTGAGTATAGGAATGAGGTTCCAGAATGGACATAGGTTCATGCTAGGATTGAAACTCTCATTCTAGATGAATTATGTTTTCTATAAAGAATTCATTGGCCAAAAGTTACAACAAAATGCAAAGAAGACGGACACAGAACCAACCAAGGGCTGCAGTGTTACAAGACTCTTTAAACTTTAGACACATACACATTCATAAGCCAAGACGTAGTAAGGCAAAACAATTATTTGATTAATTGAAATGAAAGGAAAACTCAACAAGGAAGAAAACAAAGAAAAAAGAAAAAAGAAAGAAGAAACATAACCAAGAAACAAAATCAAAATGAAAGAGAAAAAAAAACACTTTAAAGGAAACATGATGTAAAAACGGAATAAGAAAACAAGGATGAACTACAGGGAAGGAGTGCAAGATGAGTGCAAGGAAGGGAAAACTAAGATCCATCTAATCCTACTCCTAACCTAACAGCTAAAACGTCAACATCACATAAAATGAAATTTCCAATGAAACCACCATGATTGTTCCTGATGAGAATCCACAAAGATGTGAACGATTAAAACAGATAAAAGGTGATGTGCAACATTAGATATAAAAACTTGAAAAACTTGCACAAGGGATGGAAGTCTTGCGAATGGGGAAAAAGATGTGTCACAACCACTACTTTTACCCAATCCACATGCTTACCTCTTTGATGGATACCACTTCTCAAAAAACCTCAGAAGCCTCTTATGAGTAGTGTAGGGATTTTCTTGGCTGACTAACACTGAACCTATGTTAGGTCCCATCAAGCCAACACTAGGGAATAGATTAGAAAAACATTATGGGATTATGATTTGAGGATGAGCCATTAAATCTAAGAGATTCAACAAAGACTCAATACATATAACTTCTCTTTTGGCCCTCCTTCTAGCACTAGAATGTTGAGAGTGCTAGATACAACCAACATAAAGGGGGTCTCCCCAATGTGAAGTCCCAATTAGACCTCACACTGTTTGGAGTAGGAGAACCATCCAGAGTATCATTCAGACTGCCATACTATAAGGCTTTCCTTGTCTTATTTGAATAACATAAGAGATTATATACATAACCTTTCAACAAGAAAGTAAGTTGACATTGTGAAACACTCATTATAATGTGTAAAAGGAGACTTTCACTAGAGGGGAGACAAAAGTGAGCTTCTAGAAGGAGGTAATAGTAATAACCTGATAGAGACACATGAGCAAAGAAAGATTCTTTAGTTATCTTGTGAAATATTTCAAATAGACACAATGATCATTAAACAACATACAACACACCTTCAACAAAATAAGTACCCAAGACATCGAAATAGTTCAATTTCCTTAGTACATATCAAAAAAACATATATATCAAAGATCTAAAGGATAGTCCTAAGACATTCACAATACGTGCATGAAAATGTGTTGGCTCATCAAGCTTCAAATATAAGGTGAAATGTCCAATTACACAGTTACAATGGTGAGGCACTAGTTCCAATAGTGGAACATTAAGTCACTTCTTGCTTCTCCAAAGAATAGTTTTCTCTCCTATTCCAAGTAGAGAAGCCAACACTAGCTTTCCAAAGCTTAATCTTCCAAAATCATTTTCTTTAGTTATCAGGTTCCTTTTATAATAAGAGGAATTACTTTTCATATCCTCATGACACCTAGATTACCCTCATGAATCGTGGATTTCACTTATGTCCTTTGGACTTATAAACAACTCTTGGACTTATAAATGACCTTTGGACTTCTCTATATGAATTTTGTACTTCTCCTAAAGACATTTTGTCCATATATCACTAAGTGACCTTTCATATTCCACATATGACTCTTGGACTTCCACACATTACATTTTGTCCTTTTCTTTGAATATACATCATTACATTCCACATGACGATGTGGCCTAACACATGGACACATATTTACCATTACGATGACACTTGTATAAATTAAAACTTGACAATGATGACATGGACTTCATGATGAGGTGGAAATTCCATGTTCTCTTCCTTACTGCTTCATCTTGAATTACTGATGACAGATATAATATATGCTTTATCCTCATGAAAGTTCCAATTTTTTCTCATCTTCACCCTCCAAAAGTTCTTTGAACATATTGGAATCATCAGAGTCATCATAGAATGTCTTCTTTCTATCTCGATCCATGTTCTACTTCATGTCTTCAAGAGAGCCTCTTAGTGATTCTTCAGTGCAAGTGTTTCTTCATGCTTTCTCCTTTCTATTTGCTCTTGAGTATCACCTTGTCATTATCGGGAGGTACTCCTACCATTCAAAAGCAATCATGATGAGTCAAGACTAGTCTTGAAAATATCTATTCTATCACTTCCTAGCTCATAGAGTGAGATGATTATGATAGTCCTGTGAGAGGGTTAGAAGAAGAAGGCTTAATTAAGAGGGTGCAATCAAAATTCATTAGTGGCTTAAGAGTGCTCCACTATTTATTCCATGCAATATAATGAAGATCTCTACATGGTCCAACGTAGAGGGGGAAGCCAAAGGGACAACATTGAAAGCTTCATGCTTTAATATTGTGCCATGTGGTCCAAAGAAAAGAGAGGAAATCCTAAAAGTGTAGTTTGACTAGTAAAGGGTGAGGGGAAGACATCTTGTAGTCTTCTCCACTGTGGCATTTTCTCAAAGGAAGGGTCAAATAAAGGATTAGGGCACATGAGAACATTGGGAAGGAGGGAAGGTGAAAGGTTCAATCTTTAGGACTACGCTATGTTGTAATAGCCCTGGTCAAAACTCCATTTAAATAAAGGTAATAAAGGAAAAATAATAACAAGGGTCATAGGACATGTATTCCAAGTTGAATGTTGAGAAAGACATCCTAGTGTGGGTTTTCATTTGGTTTATTATGACTAAAGAAATTGGCAAGGGAAATGGAAAAGGCTTTGGAAAGGCATGAGGCATTAATTCGAATTTTATTTATGAAAACAAAGGAAATTAGGAGAAAAGGGAAGTGAAAGGTCACTGGTTGCATGTGAGGATGAAAATGAAGGTGAAAGGTGATAGGCTACATCTGAGGAGGAAAATGAAGGAAAATAACGGAAAATTGAAGAAAATAGAGGCCTCGTTAATGAAAAGGCTTCTCAAGATCAATTGGTACCTTTTGCCAGTTTAGTTTTGGATCTCTCTTTCTCAATCTTTGATACTATTGAAGGTGCTGGAAATCTGTCAACCAAGGAGATCTCCCTTATATCAAGTCCCAACTAGACCTGACACAATTTAATGTAGGATTGACATCTGCTATAAAGGCATAGTTTCCATATAATCAAATATTTGTCTTCGCTCTAACTATCAGCAAATGAGAGTGTTACACTGGTATCCCCAAACAACAAGGTAAGTGTGCATGGTGAGTGCATGACATAACTATTTCAAGGTTCTCGTATTGCAAAAGGGCAAGAAAAGTGAGCCTCTGAGTGAGAGGTAATAGTACTACCTAAGAAGAGACACACGTGAACTAGGAATGGTATGTTTAGCATCCAATGGAATAGTCCACAATAGACGCGGTAGTTGTTAAAACCAAAGTACAAGGGAAGATTGTCCACCATCCAATGGAGTAGTCCACAATAGATGTGATAGTCATTATAACCAGTAAGCGAGGAGGGTTTGTCTAATATCCTGTGGAGTAGTCCACAAGGATGAGAGAATAGTGATAACCAATACATCACATTCGCAACAAGGTAAGTACTAAAACAACTAAAATAGCTCAACTATCTTAGTACATGTGAAATGGACATGAATTACAAAGGTTGAAAGAATAGTCTTACAAACATCCATAAGACATGCATGAAAACATGTTGTCCTGAACAAGCTTATGAATTAATAAAAAGTTTGAGGACACATATGTATGTCATACATCACTAGGCCCAATAGTGGGACATTGGAGCCACTCCTCGCTCCTCAAAGAACTGACTGAAAACTCTCTATGACTTGTGGGAGGAGCCAAGGTGAAAATTCCTTGCTCATACAATGGGAGGGGTACATATAGCCAAGGGTGATGCTTGAACCTTGTGACTCTTTGATTTTCTCTATGACCATTCAACTTCCTATAACTTTTCAACTGACATGACCCTTCATCTTCATTATGTGTCTGTTGGAATTTCACTTTACATTACATTTGGTTACAACAGATATGGCCCATAGGAGTGATGTGGCTGGAAAACTCATGACACAACTTGACATGAAACTGCTAGCACAGAATTGCTTGCTATGGTGGCAATGGAAATTTTTTTTTGCTGTTGAGTGTTGGATGTGTTATTGGATGCATTTTCTCTTCTCCTCATAACTTCATGATGCAGTGTCTTCAATGATCTTCATCTTATAATATGGTTGCATGCATGTGTTCCCTTAACTTATTCTTTGATGAGCTTCTTTCATTCATGCAACTACAAATAAGTCTTATAGCATTTTTTCTCCATCTCCATCTCGTTCATCAACTCGCCATAATCTATCAACGTACATGTTCCTGCAATTCATTGATGACAAGATGACATCAAATCCAAAATCTCCTAGTCTAAGATGATGAATTATTTTCCATGGACCGAGCTTGGCACATATGACAGGCTGCAGAAGAGGGCCCAGTAACTACACATTATGTAGTTCTAGGTGATAGGGAAGGAGATTGGTCATTGAGACTACATAGAGCACAAATCAATTTTGACTGAGGAACTCTGGGGCACACTCTTCACTGTTAGGAAAAATTATGTAGGGGCCACTGGGAGGCAAGATTGTGCAGTTGAGGTCACTAGTGACAAATGCAAGGTGGGACCATGGGCACAATAGCGAATTGGTTAGATGGGCTCATTGAAACATTAAATTTCTAGTTTGCAATGAACACAGAAAAATCCATTTGAATAATCTTGTGAATGCTCTGAAAAATCAAACCAAGCTCACTATGAGCTAGATATGAAGGACTACCTTGCTTCAATTGGTGACCAATTACACAAGTATCATGGTCATCACAAGAATTTTAAAAGGATGTTAGCACCATGAATGCATGAAACCAATTGAGGCATGGTGAATGGAGAGGAACTTGATTCGTGTGATAGCTTGTGAGTTCATCATCACCCAAGGAGATTTTTGGTGTGATGAGAGGATAGATTTTCAATACAAGGTTCCCAAGGAGACCGAGGAGCTGACCATTAAGAGGGAAATTCGATAAGTATGATGTTCGAAAAAGATAGTCTTTGAGATGATCAACTTCACAATCCCATAATATCATGAGAGATGGAAATCCCCAACCCGAATTCTAGGTAAGAGATTTGCATGAAGACAAATTAACTGCAACATATTCATGAGTTCAGTCATATTTGAAATTTTGAAAATTTTGAAGATCACACTCAGAATACTAAACCTTTTTTACACGGGAATCCACATCGACTGAAATCATGTAGATAGATGGATTGTGCATGAGAAACTAGATCTAATTTGGTTCGATGGGCTTACCAAAGTCGCGAAGTCGTGACATAGACATCAAGAGAAGTTAAAGTGCCTCGACTCCCTGGCACGTCTCAAAACTTTCCAGAATTGTAGAATCACATTTTGAAGCTTGAAACATGTCATGCATGGCTTGAGGGTGACTATTGTTGCTAATTTCAAAACTCCTCTCTAGATGGCATCCATTTCTATCACAGGTTTTTCCATATTTTCTAGTTTCAACAAAAATCATATTGCTCAATTGAAGAGGCTCTTTTTATGGTACATCCAAAGATAAATGAATTGGCGAGCTCACATGAGCAAGCTAATTTGAGGAATTGTCTTCATGCAAAAGAAGGTATGGCGAGGAATGCGAAGGATACTCTATGATTAGATTGTTTTCAATTTTATCATGGACAACCTCATCACCTTGTGTCAATCAAGGAGATAACTCATCAAATGAAGAAGCGAGAGAACATGGAGTATCTCCGCTGCATGTAGATGCATTGAAAATGGTAGGATGCAAGGGAAAGTGAGGTGAAGAGGAAGTTTTGGTATGAGCTTCTTCCTTGACAAAAGAAAATTCCAGACTTGAGTTAGAGCCTTCATGAGAAACTAGAAGATAACATGATATGTTTGGGCGTTCGTCACAACATATGGAAGAATAGGAGTGATTACTACCCAAGAATGGGGGTTGATTGAAGGAAATGATTTAGATTTTCCACTGAGATTAGCAGAATGAGAATCGTTCAAGAATGGAAACTCATAATTTTGATGAGGACAATTTTGAAATGGAGAAGAAGAACTGATAGTGTCCTCACCTTCCTGCTCCTCTACCTGTGTAATGTGACTTCCTTGCACCTAATCGCAATTTGAGCCAATTTCTTGAGAATCAAGAGGATACGAAAAAATGGATGGTGAAGCAGATTATCAAGCGAGTCATGATACAAGGAGTCAAGATGTGGAGAAGATAGAGGAGAACAAAAATTTGTACCAGCCTTGAGATTAGATTTGTGAATGGTGACATCCTCTTACAGAATGGAGGGATAAGTCTTCATTGTAGGCTTCCTGATCCATTCTATAATTTCCTCTATTGAAGCAGGAAACAAATTAGAATATGGGTTGGGGACTTGATTCGTAGATTTCTGAGCTTCATGATCACTGTAAGGGGGCACCCACATCAAGACCAGAAAAGGAGGAGAACAAGGAATAAATGGGGTGGTAGGCTCCTCCTCCACAATATGAGGTCCCTCATGATCAGAAGAGTTCGGGAGGAAGAGAAATTAGGAGGTTCACCATATTGGGAGACATGAACGAAGTGTCTAAACTCTAGTCTCAAGAAATCTGAGCTCAAAATTTTATCAGGAATTTCGCAATAGATGTGAAGGAATTGATCAAAAAAGTCCTCAACTAATTCGTGATGTTCCATTCTTAAATGACATTTTTTTCATAGACATCCCGATGTCTATACTTATTGAAATCTTTAACCATCATCTTGTCAAGCTAACCAAATGAACCGATAGAAGAAAAGGGTAATGTATGACACCATATTTTAACACAACCTTTGAATGTGAGGGCGAATAATATTGCCCAGACATCTTTGAACTTTATTTGGCTATGTTGGAAAAGAGTCGTAACTTGAAGAGAATGCACATGAAAAGGTGATTCACCCTGAGCATTGAACTTCAACTCGGAGAGGTCATGAATAAATTCTGAAGGGATGGTACAATTAAGCTTTTTATAAAAACATCTGAAGACTATGATTTCAAGAAGAGAATTTTTAAATAAGAGATTCAAACCAGACTCTATGAGCAGAGCCCCTTGTTTGGCCCTCCTTATAGCACAAATTTGGTTGACAGTGCTAGAAATCCATCAACCAAGGAGATCTTCCCGATATGAAGTCCCAACTAGACCTCACACCATTTGGTGTAGGAGTCCCATCCAGTATAAAGGCATGGTTTCTATATACTCAAAGATCTTCCTTGGCTCTAGCTGTCAGCACATGAGAGAGTTACGCTAGTATCTTGAAATGGAAAGGTAAGTGTGCCTAGTGAGGGCTTAACATAACTATGTCAAGGTTCTCTTACTTTAAAAGGGGGAGAAAAATGAGCCTCTAAGTGAAAGGTAATAGTACCACCTAGGAAGAGACACACGTGAACCAGGAATGGTATGTCCAACATTCAGTGGAATAGTCCATAACGGATGTGATAGTTGTTAAAGTAAAATTACAAGGGAAGACCCATCCACCATCCAATGGAGTACTCCACAACAAATTTGATGGTCATTATAACTTGTAAGCGAGGAATATCTATCTAATATCGTGCAGTGTAGTCCACAAGAATGAGACAATAGTGATAACCAATATAGCACATTCTCAACAAGGTGTGTACTAAAACAAATGAAATAGTTAAACTATCTTAGTACATGTGAAATGAACATGAATTACAAATGCTGAAAAAATAGTCTTACAAACATCCACAAGACATGCATGAAAACGTGATGGCCTGAACAGGATTCTAAATTGAGAAAACATTCCAAGACACATATGTACATCATACATCACTAGCCTGAATAGTGGGACATTGGATCCACTCCTCACTTCTCAAAGAACTAACTGAAAACTCGTTATTCTTTGTGGGAGGAGCCAAGCTAAAAATTCCTTGCTCATACAATGGCAGGGGTATATATAGCCAAGGTTGATGCTTGATCCTTGTGATTCATGGATTGCCCTCATGACCATTCAACTCCCTAGGAATTTTCAACTGACATGACTCTTCATCTTCATTGTGTGTTCGTTGGACTTTCAATTTACATTACATTAAGTTACAACAGATATGGTCCATAGTAGTGATGTGGCCTCAACAACCCATGACACAACTTGACATGAAACTACTGACATGGATTGGCTGGCTATGGTGGCAATGTCAAGTTGTTGTTGATGTTGAGTGATGGATGTGCTTTCTCTTCTCCTCCCCATAGCTTGATGTTGTGGTGTCTTCAATGATCTTGGTCTTGTATGATGATTGCATGCATGTGTTCCCTTCACTTGTTCTTTGATGAGATTATTTTATCCATCCAACTGTAAATAAGTCTTCAAGCATGTTTTCTCCTTCTCCATCTCGTTTGGCATCTTTCTATGATCTATGAGTGTACCCATTCCTACAATTCACTCATCATGGTACCACATCAAATCCAAAACCTCCTAGTCTAAGATGATGCATTGTTTTTGATGGACTGGGCCCGAGAGAGATGACAGGTTAGGGAAGAGCACCCAGTAATTGTGTACTACATAGCTCTATGTGACATAGAAGGAGACTAGTCACTGAGACTGTGAAAAGCGCAGCTCAGGTTTCACTAAGGAACTCTGAGGCATAGTCTTCATTATTAGGGAAAACTGCACAGTGGCCATTGAGGGGCAAGATTCCATAGTTGAGGTCACTAGTGAAAGTTGCAAGGTGGAATCCTAGGGGACCTCTACATAGTTTTCTGAGGGAAGAGAAGTTAGGGAGGCATAGGGAACATAGAGGAATTTTTTGCGTAGTTTTTGGGAGCATTGAGTCCCTGTTGATGGAAGACACTAGGAGGACACCCTATGCAATTCAGAGAGGAAAAAAAGTTTAGGTCTCTATGCACTGGAGGGTTCTAGCAGGTAGGTAGGAGGCTTCATGACTAATCTTCTGAAGCGTGTAGTTTAGATCCGGCTTCAAGGCAAATTCTGCACAATTCTGGGAAGGAAGGAAAACTGCTCACCTCTAGGATTGCATAGTGAAAATTTCTTGGGGGTAGCCTCAAACACTATGTAGTTTCAGGTAGGATCGAATCATCACTGAGGGTTGAGACTATACAATTCATCTAGGTCGAATTCAGTTGAAGCAGAGTTGTTCAGTCTAAATAATTTTTAGCAAAATGGCTAAGTATGGGAGGTAAGTGAACTTATGAGGAATCAACATTGTGATCACACACTTAGCATACTTCGACAACATGGAAACATAAACCACCAAGACAACAAGATAAGAAATTTTCTTTGTGACATTTTCTAGAGTTAAAAGAGACAAGTGTGACACTTGGGATAGACCATAGAATGACCATGATGACACTTGTGCGAGAATGGTTAGAAATTTATGTATGAGTGTAACAAGTGTTTACATGGCTAGGACAACTTGCATACACAAAGAACAACCTTGAAGGTCACCAGAAAGGTTCGAAAGCATGACATAACAACCAAACATGTCAAAAGACAACAATTGATCCAACAAGCGAAATGGAACAAGACACTTAGAGGAATCACATGGAATGACTTTCAGTGCTTGCAACCATGCATGTCATTGAAGGCAAAATGATATGATAATGATAACAAGTCCTTCAAGATACATTAAGAGGTATATTTCAAAATATGTGCTTTGTTTTCCATACATACCATTCAAAGGGTTATGCATCAAATGGAGTCTTCATGATGTCTCGATCTTCTATCATACCTTGGGTTCCTTGGTCTACTTATATTTATCCTCACCTCCTTTAGATTCATCTAGCATGTCATCCTTCTTCATGTCACATGAGAGACAAAATTGTGTATTTTGAGCAGGTTGTGACAATTGCGAGATCAAGCCCTGGGAGGACACATCTACACAGTTTTAGGATGCAAGGAAAACTAGCAGCTGAGGTACAAAAATGTATAGTTTTAGGATGCAAGGCACTACTGCGGGATGAGGCCCTGGGAGGACACATCTACATAGTTTCAGGATGCAAGGGAGGTTGGGATTTCTGGGAATTAAGTAGTTCCAATAGAAAATTTAAAATCTTGAGGGTTACATATGCGAAGTGAGTAGTTCAGGGAAGTTGGATGATGCTAGGTTGCTAGGGAAACTCTGGAGTTTTGCTAAGTGGGGGATCAGTGGAACGGATGTGACCAGTGATAGAACTTGACTACAATCATACACTTGAGCACTTAAGTGTTAGAACATAGACCATCCATAACATTTAACACATACTTCGATGAGTGCAACAACCTTTGTGGCAGCTTACGACAAGTGCAGCTCCGATGATAGAATTTGGGAGGATAAAGGTGACACTTGTGTAAGAGTGTGTGAAATGAGTGTGAAACATGTATATGGGGTGAGGAAAACCCATTCTCACAAATATTTCCCCTTGAAGCAAAAAAAAAAAATCCCTTTACATAACAAGTTATAATCCCCATGCCCAAAGATGACACATACTATATAAAGATAAAATCATGAATGACTCTTAAGGTCAAAGAGGGAAGCTTGAGATCATCAACTTACCAAATAAATGACTAAGAAACGATCGATCATAGGATCCTAGTAGGCTTTGAAATTTTAGTATAGGCCAAAATTTTGGAGGGTGTTGCAGCTACAACGGACACTAAGATTTTTCTTAGAACACTCTAACATTGGATCAAGAAAGCAAGGGAAGGACCAAGGAGGTAAATATTAAGCAAGGAAGAGCAACATCTAGTAGCTACAACAAGAATATTTGTAGTTATCAATTTGCATGTGTGATTTCCTTCGTAGTTTTGGTATGAAAGGTACATTCATGTGTGTATTTGGTTCTCTTGCTCTCATTGGCATGGGCTTTTCTAGGTCTGACAGTGCTTTTCATCCTTGGCTTTCCATTTCCATATAGAAATGGTGTCATAGTTTCTCTTGTATTTGGTTGAGCTGGATTGTCAAATGGTTTCGAAACTGAGTGAAGTGGTCTCTGAAAGAAAGAACACAAGGCTTAGGAATCCCTAGACTGGAATGGGATTTCGGTAAGGCCATATTTTTTGTGCTTCAGTGGGGCTAGGAATCCTTGACAGGTGATTTTGGGATATACAGTAAAGCCTATAGGTGTGTACCCTCGATCAAACCTAGGAATCCTTGACTGGTGAATGGTGGGATATATGTTAAATCCTAGAGGGTGGAGTCTTGATTAGGGATAGGAGGCCTCAACACTTATATGGTGGGATATATGGTAAAGCCTAGAGACTAGGAGATAGGAAAATTCCTCACGGTGTGGGTAGATAAGTTCTGTGGCATCCATGCTTGTTTAGTGCCTAATAATCCAGTGGGGATTGCAATAATGCCTCAGGAAACCTGGTTTGGTTTGTATTTGAGTCCCACATTCATGTTTGGAATATGGAATGGGGGTGATTAGCTGAAAGAAAGAATTGTTTTAGCCAATCTATGGTCAGGTGGTTCATGGAAGTCCCAAACATGATTGGATTTTGAATTCATTAATAACAGTTTCTTCTACCTGGTACTTAATGTGTAAATGTACTCTCTTATATGTGGATTTTATGGCTGTTATATCATTCTTATTTATATGGGGTAAATGATGGTCATGGGTATGTTTTATGAAAGACTTGATGTATGGCTCTCATCATGTTTTGATTTGCAAATGATTGTAGAATGTATACATGAACTAATATATGATAATGCAATTATTGTCATAAGGCAACAATGCTTCTTTATAGTATGATACCCCTATGCTTAGATTTGTTATTAAGACTTGTATATTACATATTTGTGACATGTTTCACAAAATTCTTGTCTTGGCTAGTAGCGGTCTAGTCAAGTCATTGATCAAGTGTTTGAATTAGTAGTTTTTTTCTAATTTTATTTATCATTTATGAAGGCTTCATGAAGTTCTATGCAGTGGCCCGAGTCCTGGCCTTGAGAAGTGGCGCCGAATATGGGGTGGTTGGAAGAAAACTAGCTGAAAAAGTCAATAATTGTTAGCATGCCCTTGTTGTGGGAGTGAATGGAAGGCCTCAATCACACGCATGCCTTTCATGGGAGCAGATGTGGGTCCAAATAAATGAAATGTCAAGTTTCCTCAGGGGTTAGTGTTATAGACATTTTTGTGCCTTACAGCATTGAGCATGAAATGTCCATAATCTAAGGGATCCAAAGTCCCTAAACATGTTGTTCCTACCCCTAGAGGAACAAGGCTAACAAACCACAACAATTCACAGAAGTTCTCCACCAGAAACTTCTCAAAAACAAGTCAATTCAGGATCATGTCAATGGCTCCACTGGCTGTCTGCGCTGAATGTCAAAGCCAACACTGGCTACCTGCGCTGAGCGAGAGTGGACATGTGGCAAGCTCATTTCTCAAGGTGTCAAAACCCAGGAAGCTTCCAAAAAGACACTTGCCTCAGGGAATTCGACTATGATGAGTAAGAGGTTCCAAATCTCCAAGTGGAAGCAAGAACCTCCAAGTGGAATCAAGAACTGACAGAGGGAGAGGACACTAGTCAGATCTCAAGCTGACTCATCCTCTCTCCAAACATCTATATATGGATCTCTCCTCCATGAGATCTAGAGGCTGGAATTTTGTTATTGCAAAGAATTGTTGTTGGTTTGAGACTGGAAATTTGGGTGCTTAATGCTTTGAAGGGAGGTGAAGATAGGAATTCCATTTTGCTGGGAAGGAGATGCTGGATTGGAGCCCTCTGGGTTGTATCTCTTGCTGAACCTTGTTATTCATCAATAAATCTATCTTGGTTTCTCCTATATACTGGTGTATCTTTGATGTATGATTGCATTAGTATGTTTAGTTTACTTCTAATCCTGAACTAGTTATGAATATGAATCTATGTCTTGTGTAGTGTTCTTCTCTTGTGATCTTGCAGAAACCTGTTGAAGCTGGGCAAGTGAGAAGACAAGTAGCTGTGAACTCTCCAAGAGAAGAGAAAATGGATCGAGGGACAAATGGAAGACACCGGTTAGTCCATCCATCTCTCTTCATTCTTAATTCATAAAGGAAGAATACTAGAATAGTTGTCTCTGTTTGTTGCTAAGGCACTGTCACACCTTAGGTGGATAGGATCGTCCTGCATAGGCATTTTTCCCCACAACAAATTGGCGACTCTGCTGGGGAGATTTGTTTTAGTCATTTTATTTGTGTCTCTATCATTGTTTGTTTCATAGACTCAACAGCAACAATCGAACTGCATCTGCTCTTCTCAGTTGCAAAGTAGACAATTGCTTCTTTGATCCAATCACTGGATTTGTCTATGATCTGAACAATGGACTCACAAATGATTTGATGATCCTTTGTGATAGATCTTAGTACCCCCTCAAAGCATCCCTTTGATTGTACCTTGCTTGTTGCTTTTATTTGGCCTGAAACCGTTGATTAATCAGCAATCTGTGACCCAGAACCCAGTGAGAAACGAGAACTTCTCCTTCAGCGCGACCCCTGTGAAGAGGTTCTACATTTCAACGTAGGTTCTGTGAAGGCTACCTACGCTGAATGTCAAAACCCCAGTGTTGAGGTTGCGCTGAACCAGTTTGGCCTTGTGCAGCTGGGGTTCTCTGCTCTGTTTTGCCCTGTTTTGATCTCTAATTTTTGCAGCCTGTAACCAGCATAGGTACCAGTCTGATAACTCCTTTTCTCTGCTTAAATTTTGCCTCATTTTGTACAAAACGACTGTGAGTGTTTTTATGTGTTTGTGGCGTCATTTGCAGTTTTCCTTTGCATGAGTGAAAGAATCATCCTGTAGCCCTTGATTCATATCTGTTGATTGTGATCTTAGGAGAGAGTTCATTGGATGTTTACAGTTGATTATACATTTGCTTTTTCTTATTGGTTTGAGTTTGTCTCTTTTAAGTGTCGAAACAAGTGTTCATTTCGAAAGTCGTAAAGTGTTGTATTCTCTTCTACCCTTTCTGATTTCGAAAAGGTAAACTTGTTCGTATTTGTCATTTAAAAGAAAATTCAAAGTTGTACAAAAACCTTTCTTTGTAGGCATCAATACTAAGAAAGCGGAAAACAAACACCTGCATTGTGAATTTGCATCTTGATAGTTTGCATGTTTGATTTAGGAAAAGTGCATTAGAGTGTGCTAATTGCTCTTTGAGAAAAGATGGTGTCTTTCTTTTCCCTTAGTAGCTAGGATTTTCAAAGTTGAAAAGATATAAAGCTTGCTTATCATCTTTAGACTGCATTTAGGAATTGTATCATACATCTCGTGGTGATCCAGAAAGGCAAACTTCTAAAAAAGATCAACTTAAAATAAACTGAATGAACTTAACAACGCTTTGCAACATAACGCACAACATAGAGGTCTAGGCTAGAGACGTGTTCCGGTGTCGTAAAGCCTGGTGACTGT
The DNA here is from genome assembly GCA_031772625.1 of Pinus tabuliformis. Lineage (NCBI taxonomy): Eukaryota > Viridiplantae > Streptophyta > Pinopsida > Pinales > Pinaceae > Pinus > Pinus tabuliformis. The sequence continues at coordinate 992,958,646 of CM062806.1, read as the reverse complement.
CGATCTCGTTGAAGGTGGGTGATTCCTCCTGAGGGACGATAGCGCCAGTACGGATTGTGCTCCCACGTACCGTCGCGTATATATTGGGAGACCCCTATAGGAATATAACCTTTATCCTTAGGAAGCTGTGTCGGTCGCCCTACTGATCGCAATGCACTAAACACAGCATTCAGGAAGATCGACCGCCCGTACCCTAAAAAGTATTCTGCGGTTTTGCGAAAGTTTTGGCACACCCTCTGCCTAGAACTCCAGAGCAGTTTCTTTTGGCCTTTTTCAGACTCTATAACAGAAAAAGTCCATCCGAGCATTTGTCACTTCAGGCTCGTTAAAACATCGAAGGAGAGTAGAGTCATCTTTAGCTTTTTCTCGACTCTTTAAAATTGAAAAAACAAGTTGTGTCTAAAGCGTCGTTAAAAGTTTATTTTAAACGGAACAATCACCCTTTATTCCCACGTTGATCTTTAGGTTGAAAAAATGGAGCACACCAACCAAGGAATTCCCCTTGGTGGAAATCCTAGTCCCTTCTCCTCTTGGGGAGATGTTGGTGCGCCCCACATGGCCACTTTGTCACTTCTAGGATTGACAATTGGCCTGCCGGTCTGGCTCTTTTCAACCAATGTCGTTCAGAACACCACTGTTCCTGAACAGTCGAGTCAACAGTTAGACCAGACAAGAGTTGCCCACCAGCCTTCTACTTCATCTAATTCTTCTTCTCCTCCTTCCTCTTCGCTTGACGAAACTGGTAGAATCAAAAACCAAGTTCCTAAGGAGAAGAAGGAAAAGAAGAAGAAAGAGAAGAAGAAGAAGGAGCCAAAAGCGACTGGGGGCAAACAAGTGTCGTCTGACAAAAATCCACACACAGCACTGACCAGGCCTAAATCGCCATGTGTCATATGCAAGGGAGACCACTTCCACAGAGATTGTCCCTGCATCCCTCGGATACTAAGGGACTGGTCTCCCCGTTTGCACAATTCGGTAGCGTCGACTCCTGATAGCCATGTTGACTGCTCACCGTCAACTGGTGGAAGTGAAGCCCCAGGACAGAGAGGGAAAACTAAATTTCCCTGGAAACTATGTGAAGGCGATCATGCCATCCACCGTTGTCCCTTCTTAGACGAGGCCAAAAGAGTTTTGGAAGATCGCCCGATTTTACGAGCGCAACTTCCTCCTGGATATCAAAAACTCCTGCCAAGTCCTTCACTAGTTGAAAACCCGGCTGGCCCGCTCAGGTGGTCAGCCGAAGCACCTATCATTGAAGATGAATCGTTTGAATCCATGCCTGACGAAAGTCAAAAGGTTGAGGCGGCAGTTGACCCGGTTTTGCCTTCAGAGGCTCTATCTTCGAATGATACCATCACAGAGGAGAATAAAGACGACACCATCCAAATTCTCTTCATCAACACTGACTTCGACGAACAAGGGGGCAATGCCCCCATTCCTTTATCGTAGGAAGGAAGTTCGTCAGAGCGATATCCGGCCGTCTATTCGGTCCCACCACCAAGCAACCTGGTTGTGTCCTTCGACTGGAACCAACTAGGCAGACCCCGCTTGCCAGCTAGCATACCATTCAGAATTATCGTTCAAATATACAGAATGGTAATGGCTGGCATAGTTATTGATGAGGGGGCATATATGAGTATCCTTTCCTCTATTGCTTGGAAAGCGCTTGGTTCGCCAGCGCTTTTGCCTGAAATGAGAAATCTATCAGGCTTTGATAAAGGAACCAGTCGACCTTTAGGGATCCTCCCCAATGTGCCCATAACATTGAAAGGGAAGACCGTTCAAATGAACGTGATGGTCGTTCAAGGACCCTTGGATTATAACCTACTCCTTGGACGAGACTATATATATTGCATGGGTGCCATCGTCTCCTCACTCTTTAGAGTAATGTGTTTTCCGCACGAAGGAAGAGTGGTCAAGCTCGTGGACCAGCTTTCATTTCCCGGATCACGCATCACAAATAGTCATGAACCATCCCTAAATGGTCTCTTCACGCAAGAAGTGTCTCAACCCATGGTCCGTCCTCCTGATGAGCGCGAGTAATCCAGGAGGATATGACTGGAACCCAGGGGGCATGCGTCCTGGTCTGCTTCGGCAGGGGAACTTTGGGTATAGAGTAGGTTTCCGCGGGAGAATATGACTAGTCTGTACCCCGTCCGTCTAGGAAGAGGGGTTATTCTAGAATAAGATTCTTTTGTCAAAGTTATGTGAGTTGGCGGGCTTCGTCGCTCACCTTTGTTTATTTCGGTAGACATCGCCGAAGAAGTGTTTTATTCGTGGCCGCGAACGAGACAATCTTTGGGTAACCTGAAAGAGGTAAGCCTCTCTCGTTAAAACAAATGTTTTGACGAAAAAGAAGTAGAGGTAACCTTGAAAATCTGTTTTATACCTGGGGGCATGCAAACCTTTTGGAGTGCAAGTAAGGGGCGGCTATTTATTTTTTAAATTTTTAGGACCTCTAACCGTTTAAACTCGTAGGATTAGTCGTTTCCGAACTTGCATAACGAAAGGATCCGGAGCAAAGCTTACGTAAGATCTAAGCTCCCTAAAAAATAGCATCTTCAATGAGACACTCTTATCATATGACTGGGTTAATCGAGCAATTTTAGCACAAAGTTCATGCTTGTTAAAAAATAAACGCAAGATCCGAGCAGTTTTAACGCGGACTTCATGCTCGTTAAAAAATAAACATAAGCAATGAGCAAGTGTTTCCACCAGCGTTTAAGCTCATTTTAAAATAAAAAATGAACCAAATTTCTGGTAAATAACCACTGTGAATGTAATTTATCAGCCATTAAAGCCTTGGTCGTGTTTGCACTGTCACCTCCACTTTTCATTTGGCCGATTGTTCACCTCCATATGATTTTTTACCCATTTTGAGGAACAGCTGCGAAGAGTGATTTCACCTAGCCATCCTTGTGACACTGCCGTGATTGGAAAATTCCAACCTGTACCTGTAATCAACTGCTAACCCTGTTTATCACTCGTTCCTCGAAAGACGAGTCTTCTTTAAGCTCTTTTCAACTGACTCGTAAAATATGAAAAGATTGCCGAGTTTTGGCCTTCCATCTCGTTAAAGCGACTGGAAGTGCTATCCCTCCTCTAGATTTTAATCTTTTTGGACCTGAGGGATTATTGTAGAAAAAGATCGAGCGCTTGTTTTGTTCAGCTCGTTAAAACTATCGAAAACTCATCCCTTCTGTATTGTTTTATACTTTTTCGGACCTAAGGGATCAAATGACGAAAAAGGACTTTTGGAGTTAACTTTATGTACCTTTTCAGACTCTCTAAAAATGAAAAGGACCGAGTTATCCTTGTCGTTAGACTCGTTAAAATCACTAAACAGCGACAAACTTGTCTTTAGATGAGAACGAGTTTCACTATCGCTAGGCTCGTTAAAACATAGCGATAGGCTTGCCCGAAGGGCAGGTTATAGAACAAGCATATGTTATCCTCCTCAAGCTTGACAAAAATAAAGAGGTACTGGTCAGCAATGACTGGGGAAAAATTGGGAGAAACTCAAGAAAATTTTGATGGTAGCAAGTCACTCTTGAACATGACACTTTTCCTCCGTACCACAATCGGGTTGGGTTGTTTCATTCACCGGTCACATCACCATGGTCTCGCCATACCATCCATATTTGGGGTAATGCTACCGATCCATCGCATCAGTGTCGCCATATGTTCAAGAGAAGTCGTTCAGAAAAGTCAACCGTGTCCCATCCACTGCCATACATTATCCTTCATCCTTTCATGACCGCCACCCTGAATCATATGTCACAGATCGTTTTCACCTCCATCAAAATCACTAGCTCCGTTCCGTGTCACTGATGTGGGATTCATTAAGGCCCTCCTTTGACGGATTGCTTCTTGTCGACATCAGCTCATTATCCAAGAAGTTGATCTAGGAACAACCCCTTCAGTACTTTGAAGCTTGCATGCCTCAATGGCAAGTTTCTCACTTCTGGCGACAGGTATACATCAATGACCTTCGACCGAAAGATTTTTCGTGGTGTTCGACGCCAAGTCCTTTATTCACACCTCGTGAATTGTACTGCAGTACCTTGAGGGTCATTATCATTATTGGTGATTCCTCTCGCGCTTGTTAACAGTTTACCTCATCGACCGGTAATCAAGCGATGTCTTTCCATGTTTGACTTCAGAACATTTCTCACATGGATCGACTTGTACTTAGAGTGAAGATCGGACGAGTTTGAAGACCCTGGATCTAGTTTCATCCATCTGGGCTGTGATATATATTCAGGAAAAATAAAAACATTGACATGTACATCATTGCAGCAGATAATCATCGTACTCAAAGGATGATAATTTCATCAAAATTATCAGTCTACCATCAAACGATTGTCTGTTCTATGTACAGAAAAATGAATTTATAAAGCTGAGCATGGGAATGCCCACCTCAGCTAGATCATGAAAGCAGTATGAAAAATAATGTATTGTATTGTATCTTATTACAGGTCTCCTCCCAGCATTGGATGAACTTCGGACCCTCCTGGATAAAGCATTTCACCCGATAAATGGCCTCATACTTTAGGGGGCAACTATTATAGACATTTTTGTGCCTTACAGCATTGAGCATGAAATGTCCATAATCTAAGGGATCCAAAGTCCCTAAACATGTTGTTCCTACCCCTAGAGGAACAAGGCTAACAAACCACAGCAATTCATAGAAGTTCTCCACCAGAAACTTCTCAAAAACAAGTCAATTCAGGATCATGTCAATGGCTCCACTGGCTGTCTGCGCTGAATGTCAAAGCCAACACTGGCTACCTGCGCTGAGCGAGAGTGGACATGTGGCAAGCTCATTTCTCAAGGTGTCAAAACCCAGGAAGCTTCCAAAATGACACTTGCCTCAGGGAATTCGACTATGATGAGTAAGAGGTTCCAAATCTCCAAGTGGAAGCAAGAACCTCCAAGTGGAATCAAGAACTGACAGAGGGAGAGGACACTAGTCAGATCTCAAGCTGACTCATCCTCTCTCCAAACATCTATATATGGATCTCTCCTCCATGAGATCTAGAGGCTGGAATTTTGTTATTGCAAAGAATTGTTGTTGGTTTGAGACTGGAATCATTGGGTGCTTAATGCTTTGAAGGGAGGTGAAGATAGGAATTCCATTTTGTTGGGAAGGAGATGCTGGATTGGAGCCCTCTGGGTTGTATCTCTTCCTGAACCTTGTTATTCATCAATAAAGCTATCTTGGTTTCTCCTATATACTGGTGTATCTTTGATGTATGATTGCATTAGTATGTTTAGTTTACTTCTAATCCTAAACTAGTTATGAATATGAATCTATGTCTTGTGTAGTGTTCTTCTCTTGTGATCTTGCAGAAACCTGTTGAAGCTGGGTGAGCGAGAAGACAAATAGCTGTGAACTCTCCAAGAGAAGAGAAAATGGATCGAGGGACAAACGGAAGACACCGGTTAGTCCATCCATCTCTCTTCATTCTTAATTCATAAAGGAAGAATACTAGAATAGTTGTCTTTGTTTGTTGCTAAGGCACTGTCACACCTTAGGTGGATAGGATCATCCTGCATAGGCATTTTTCCCCACAACAGTTAGTCATCTGGAAGGGTTGGTTGGCTCTTGAAAGTTCTGTAGCATGTGTGAAAAGTCAAATTGGGTGTGTTTTGTCACTTCCACTTCCTTAACTATATATGGGAACTTGAATCACATGATAGTAGCCTCTCATCACATGTTTACCCTAGCAAACCAGTTTACTTGGGTGAATGTGTGAGGAGGGTGTTACAGAGTGGTATCAGAGCATGGTTCACCCCTTAGACTCGATGGGTGGTATCCTGGTCATGCATTCATGTCAGTTGCATATATGTGTTCACTATGCATGATGGTGACCATGGTTTCAGTGGTGTCTCGATCTAAATGTGGATGGTGTGTTGTTGGATGTGGTCATCGTGAGTGTATGACAGTTACACATTCGTTATGCATGTCAGTGCTTATATATTGTTATGCATATATTGATATGGTTGTATATGTCATCCACAAAGCCATGGTATGTGGTCGATATGATTAGGCATTGATAACTGGATAGTGGTTAAACAAGTTCTATATGATGATGTGATTATGATTATACATGTATCATGTTAATATAGTGCATCTTGTAGATGAGATATCCTCCCCTAAACTATATTGAGGTATGTTGATTATGTTATGTTTTGGTTTTAGCTTACATGGTGTACTTGCAGGAAAGAGATACAAGATGACTAGCAATATGGTAGATTGTGGTTCATGAGAATTCCCTTATGGGTTAGATGAGAAACATGGTGCTGGGTATTCTTTTGAGTCACTTAATAGACACACTGATAAGCTTGAAGGAAGATAATGACAAGATCATTCAGAAACAATAGAAGCAAGTGGAAGTCAATGCACTGATCCTTCAAAGTTGATCAAAATTGTAGGGACAGGGACCACTTCAGATTAGGCATGGGAAGGAGGATAGAACAAATGGGGCATATGGAAGTAGATCTCATGGTGGGCACAAGTTGGATAGAGATGGTAGGCTATTGGATACTCCAAATATGAGATTTGATTGACATAGATTATATTCTAGTTCTGGTTCTAATGGGAACTATGATCATTATCGACATCATCCTTACAAGAGTAGTGATAGGGGATATTTTCTAGATGAGTTAAAGAAAGTAAAGCCACATACCTTTGATGGATATTTGAAGAAACCAGAGGATTCATAAGCATGGGTACTTGGGATGAAGAAATTCTTTGAGATACATGATTACACGGAAAATATGAAGACCATAATAGCTATATTCAGCCTCAAAGGGAAATCAGACATCTGGTGGCAATATGTGAAGCGGGTTAGAGACATGTGGATAAAGGAGTTGAGTTGGCATGAACTCAAGAGTGTTTTCAGGAGGAAATACTTGTCGGAGAGGTACTACAACAACAAATCCAAGGAGTTTTATGAGATAAGGATGGGATCGATGAAGGATGAAGAATACATGAAAAAGTTCTTGTTGTTATTGAGGTCTATACCATATCTTAAGGATCAGAAGGACAAATTTTAGAGATTTGTTAGTGTATTTCCATTACCATTTAGAGATTGGATTGAGTGTGATGAGCCTCGGTCACTTAGGGAAGTTATTGGGAAATTGGAGTATTGTTATGAGAAGTTAAAGCGCAAGGAAAAATCTCAACATGGTTGGAAAGGGAAAGACAATTCTAAAGCTAAATGGAAGCTGAAAAGAACAAGGCCTCAAGATGTAGGCGAGAAAGAAAATCTGTTGGGTCCCTATAATACTAGTGATTACCCCATTACTATTGTAGTTGTATCCCTTATTAATATTTTTGTGCCCCTATTGTCCCCATATTATTATTACTGTGCCCAATAGAACCCCTCTATTGTTATTTTTGTGGCTTTATATTATTATTGTTAGGTCGGCTGGGTTATATTGTGACTCCTTAGACTCCTATATATAGAAAGGAGGTTTTGTCATTTGAATCATCAAAGAATTGTTCATTTATGTAATGTAAAGGAGGTTGCCCCTTCGAAGAGGCTGAATTCTAAGGTGTGGATCTATCTTTTCTATCTTTTTCTTGAGCTGTTTCATAACATTTGGTATCACAGCTTTGGATTCTAGGGTTTCGCTTCTCCAAACAGGTCATTTTGGCATTTTCGCTATGACATTTTTTATACGATGTTTCAGAAGGTAAAAAAAAACCATTTTAGAATACATTGCACTGAATCTCAGTTCCGAATTTCAGATCTTTTTGCACTATATTTGTGGAGATATGATTTGAGGAAGTTGGTCTTTTTGCAGACTCCTGAATTACATTCCAAACAGGTGACCTAGGGAAAATCATCATAACTTTCTCTCTAAGCATCAGATTCAAATTTCATAAAAAGTTATAGAAATAGGACGGACTGTAGTTTCTTGTATATCTTTTTCAGAGCCAAAGGTTGAAACAGGGACACATGGCACGTCGTACAAGTTCACTCTACTGAACTAGTCTATAATCAAGTCACTGTGGGAGTTTTGACATAACTCTTCCTTGGAGAATCCAATTGGGATCGGACTAGTGGCATTGGAAAGAGGAGACCTAGGGATACTACAAGTTGCAATTTTAGAACTGGATGATCCGAAATTACAGAGAGACATCAGAGGCAATATCGAGCTCCTACAAAGTGAAAAAAGGTGTGTAGATTTTTTCTTAAATTTTTGCTTAAGCTTGGTTGAAAAATTATTTTGAAGGAATTCAAAGGGCATAGTAGAGCATTGTTATCGGTAACTGATGCCCTGAGGAAAGAAAATGCAAACACCTAGTAAACAACTTGAAAGCCCTAGCATGACTCATGAAGAAGAGGAAGAAATGCTACATGATATATCAAAATTACAAGACCAAGTGCAACAAATTTCACTCTCACAAAAGCTAACAAAAGCTAAGATAAATGGCATGGAATCTAAGATAAAGGGTGTGGAAGCTAAGATTGATGATTTGAAGATAGATTTGAAGACAGATTTGACAAATTTTCTACAAGAAATACTTACTAATGGTGAAAAGGTAGTAGACGAAACTCATGATGCTAACAAAAGAAATGTTAATCATGATTTCATAGACTGTAATGTGGGATCAAAGACCCACCATATTCCAAAAATTGATATGAGGAAGTTTGATGGCAAGGATCCTGCAACATGGATATTACAGATGGAGCAATTTTTCGATCTCAATAATGTGCAAAACACACAAAAGGTACGTATTGCAACTTTATATTTGGAACCAAATCAGTTTGTATGGTATCAATGGCTTTGCTCTTGTAAACAAATTATCACTTGGGCAATTTTTACGGAAGAATTGACAGCACATTATGAGGATACAAAAAGCAACACTTTTTTATCCAATTGATAAGTCTCAAACAAAAGGGTTCAATAATGGAGCACATTCAGGAGTTCCAAAAATTGAACATAAGGGTAAAATATATTCCAGAGGAGCATAGGATTGATGTGTTCATAGGGAGTTTAAAGGATAATATCCAACATGATGTTCGCCTTTGGGAACCTAATTCATTAGAGAAGGCATTCAGGTTAGCAAGAAAAATGGAAAGCAAGATTATGGCAACCAGGAAGCATACCACTCACAACTATAAAGATGGAAGTGTTGTTGCTCCTAGTCTTCCACAACCTATAAGGTTGACACCACAACAATTGGAAGAAAAAAGAGCAAAAGGGCTTTGTTATAGTTGTGATAGCAAATACACTAAAGGTCATAAGTGTGTTGATAAGAAATTATTCTACATAGATTGTGAAGAGGAAGAATAAAAGGAGCAAGAAAGGTCAAAAGAAGAGGATATACTCCAGGAAAAAAGCCTAGATAAAGAAGAAATGAATCCAACCATATCTTGTAATGCATTGGTGGGAATTACCACTCCTCAAACCATCGAGATAGAAGGACAAATCAAGAAGAAAAAGGTAATAGTGTTGATTGATTCAGGAAGTACCCACAATTTTATTCATTGCAAGGTAGCAAAAGAATTGAATTGCTTCTTATATCCAGCACCAGAGTGTCAAGTGATGGTTGAAAATGGAGGAACAATAAATTTCTTAGGAAACTGCCATAATATAAAGCTATCCATGGGAGAATATGTATTGACTAGCCAAATGCTTTCCATTCCAATAGGAGGTGTTGATGTTATACTAGGCGTCCAATGGCTACAATCCCTGGGTACAATAGCTTTTAATTTTCAAGAACTTTTCATGAAATTTTCTGTGGAAGGAAAGGAAGTTGAATTAAGGGGTATTGTAGGGAAACCAGGAAACATAATCAGCTCTAACGGTATGACAAAGCTTCTAAAAAAGGAACAAAGAGGTGTAATTGCACAATTATGTTCGCTAGATGTTTCCACATTGGAATCATCTATTTCTCCAGATCTCTGAAAAGTATTGGATAATCATTCCAAGGTATTTGAGACACCGAAAGGTCTCCCACCTATTTGTGATCATGATCATGCTATTCATCTAATTCTAGGAAGTGTTCCTCCAAACATCAAGCTGTACAGATATCCCTATGCCCAAAAGAGTGAAATTGAACGTATGGTTGCAGAAATGCTAGAGGCTGGTATAATTCAACTGAGTCAAAGTTCTTTCTCTGCTCCAGTAGTATTGGTGCACAAGAAGGATGGATCATGGTGCATGTGTCGGGATTATAGGGAGCTCAACAAGCTCACTATTAAAGATAAGGTTCCCATTCCTGTCATTGATGAATTGCTGGATGAATTGCATGGATCAATTTACTTCACCAAGTTGGATCTTCATTAAGGATATCATCAAATCAGAATGAAGACTGAAGACATTCTGAAAACAACATTTAGAACTCATGAGGGTCATTATGAATTTTTGGTCATGCCTTTTGGCCTTACCAATGCACCTTCAACATTTCAAGGTTTGATGAATTTCATTTTCAAACCATTCCTTAGAAAATTTGTGTTATTATTTTTTGATGATATACTAATCTATAGCAAGTCTTGGAAGGATCATGTTGAACATGTTGACAGGGTGCTACAACTATTGGAAGAGAAACAATTATATGCAAAAAGATCCAAATGTTTCTTTGGAGTACAAGAGGTGGAATATCTGGGTCATATTGTATCTCATGAAGGAGTTAAGGTAGACCCTAGCAAAATTAAAGCCATTAAGGAATGGAAAATCCCCACATCCATAAAGCATCTGTGAGGATTTCTCGGGTTGACAGGGTATTATCGCAAGTTTGTTAAGAATTATGGGAGAATAACAGCACCTCTAACAACATTATTGAAGAAAGATGCATTTTCATGGACTCCAGAAGCAACAAAGGCCTTCGAACATCTTAAAGAGGCAATGTGCCAAGCACCGGTCTTAGCTACACTGGACTTCACAAAAACCTTTATTGTGGAATGTGATGCTTCAGGAAATGGAATTGGTGTTGTTTTAATGCAAGATGAAAGACCCATTGCTTTTGAAAGTCATCCAATCAAGGGAAAGTTTTTACACAAAGCTATTTATGAGAAGGAAATGTTGGCAATACTCCATGCACTTAAAAATGGCGACCCTACCTAATGGGAAGACACTTCAAGGTAAAAATGGATCATGATAGCCTTAAATACTTTTTAGAACAAAGATTATCCTCTGAAGAGCAACAAAAGTGGGTCACAAAGATGTTGGGTTATGACTTTGAAATCATCTACAAAAAAGGGAAGCAAAATGTGGTGGCAGATGCACTCTCAAGAAAGGATGAGGATGTGGAAGCATTGTTGTGCGCCATTTCTATTATCCAACCAGATTGGATAAACGAAGCAAGGGAGGAATGGAAGAATGATGAAGAAGTGTGGGCACTTATTCGAAAGTTACAACAAGATTTCAGTACTTCTAATACATTTAGCTGGCAAAATGATTCGTTATGGTACAAAGATCGCTTATACCTCTGTAAGAATTCCCAACTAAAACAAAAGATTCTTATGGAATTGCACACTTCTCCCTTAGGAGGGCACTCAAGATTTTTAAAAACTTACCACAGGGTTAAGAAGGAATTTTTTTGGGATGGCCTTAAATCAGATATTCAAAAGTTTGTGGCGAAATGTTTGGTTTTCCAACAAAATAAAGTTGAAACAATTAAGACACCGGGTCTATTACAACCTTTATCCATTCCAAGCCAATGTTGGGAGGAGGTTTCAATGGATTTTATCATAGGTTAACCCAGTCTGAGGGAAAGACTGTCATCATGGTGGTAGTTGACAGAATTACCAAGTATGCACACTTTTTTGCATTATCACATCCATTTAAAGCTAGTACTGTTTCTTCTGCATTTATGGAAACAATTTAGAAGCTACATGGAAACCCAAAGATTATTGTAAGTGACAGAGATCCCATTTTCACTGGAAATTTTTGGACAGAATTATTTTCTTGTCTTGGTACTCAGTTAGCTCATAGCTCATCTTATCATCCTCAATTTGATGGACAAACTGAGATAGTAAACAAATGTTTGGAAGGATATCTTCATTGCTTTGTATCTGATAAACATACACAATGGGTCAAATGGTTGCCTCTGGCTGAATGGTGGTATAACACTTCCTTCCATACAACAACAAAAATGACCCCATTTATGGCACTTTATGGATATCAGCCACCATCCATCACATCATATTTAAGAGAAAATTCTAAGGTTAAAGCAGTGGAACATCACATCGAACATCAACAACAAGTCCTCCAACTCTTAAAGGATAACCTTGTGTTGGCATAGAATAGAATGAAACAACAGGAAGATCAACATCGCAGTGAAAGAAGTTTTGATGTAGGTGATTGGGTATTCCTAAAGCTACAACCATATAAGCAAATGTCCCTCAAGCAAGCTAAGAAGGATAATAAATTATCACCAAAGTATTATGGTCCATACAAGGTGTTGCAAAAGATTGGTACTATGGCATACAAATTGGAGCTTCCTACAGCTTCTCGATTGCACCCAGTTTTCCATGTTTCATGTTTAAAGAAGGTTATAGGCAACAAGCTCCCAGTTCAAACAATATTTCCAGAACTTGACGAGGAAGGAAAAATTATATGGAACCAGAAGCAGTCACAGAAACAAGAACTCGATAGCTACGAAATTGATCAATTTTGGAGTATCTTATCAAGTGGAAGAACTTATTTGTTGAAGATTCCACATGGGAGGATGATAATTTTATACAGAAGCATCCAGAACTGCTCAAGCGTTGAGGACAACACTTTTTTGAAGGAGAGGGGCATGTTGGGTCCTATAATACTAGTGATTACCCCATTACTATTGTAGTTGTATCCCTTATTAATATTGTTGTGCCCCTATTGTCCCCATATTGTTATTACTGTGTCCCATAGAATCCCTCTATTGTTATTTTTGTGGCTTTATATTATTATTGTTAGGTCGGCTGGGTTATATTGTGACTCCTTAGACTCCTATATATAGAAAGGAGGTTTTGTCATTTGAATCATCGAAGAATTGTTCATTTATGTAATGTAAAGGAGGTTGCCCTCTAGAAGAGGCTGAATTCTAAGACGTGGATCTATATTTTCTATCTTTTTCTTGAGTTGGTTCATAACAAAATGTTGCACCGTAAAAGAATTTTAATGGGTCACAACATGGAGGGAAGTGGAATAAAGGTCATGGTACATGATGGTTGCAGTGTTGGAAATGTGGTAAGGAGCATATCAAGAGGTATTTTCCACAGAATGAAGGTGGTAGGCCTCATATTTACATTGCACAAGAAGCACAGATAGTTGGGGATTTTGGGTAGAGAATTCCACAAATTTATGCAGCACTGGATAATAGTCAGGTAGATCACCGTGAAACTATTATCGCGATGGATAGGAAGGTTTGTGATCAAGTGGTTTCCATTTTGATTGACCCTGGATCTAATTATATTTATGGTATTCCTAAACTTGTGGATAAGTGTGGTTTGAATAAAGAAGTGCATGTAGAATCCTAGTTAGTGTAGTTGGCTATAGGTACAAAGAAGAGAGTGTATCAATAGTTAAGATCTTGTGCATTCAAGTTGAATGGTATGACTACGTTAGTGAATTTTAATGTATTTCCACTGGGATCATATAGTATGATTTTTGATATGGACTCTTTGTATCCATAGGACAAAATTGGATTGTTATGACAAGGTCATTAACCATTTGGATGACAATTGAGAGCATTTGAATCTTGCAAGGTGAGAAGATGGAAACATTAGTTAGAATGCTGATAGTTATGCAGGAAAAGTGAAGTTGAAGAAAAGGATGTGCGTTATTTATAGTGCATATTTCTAGTGATAAAGGTAAGGATGTTGGGGATGCAAAGGTATTTATTAGGTACCCAGTCTTGCAGCAATTTCAAGATGTGTTTCCACTAGAGATTTGAGAGTTACCGCCTCACAAAGAACTAGACCTTTCCATTGAGTTGGTACCAGGGAAAGCACTAGCATCGAAGGCACCGCACAGGATGAGCACTCGAGAGTTAGTATAGTTGAAGTTATAGTTGAAGGAAATGATTGACAAGGGATACATTAGGTCAACTATATCACCTTAGGGTGAACCGATATTATTTGTGAAGAAGAAGGATGGTACTCTCAAGATATGCATTGATTATAGGAAGTTGAAAACGGTGACCATCAAGAACATGTATCTATTTCCGATGATTGATGACTTCTTTGGTGAGTTTAAGGGAGAAACAATATTCTTGAAGATTGATCTGAGATCAAGATATCATCAGGTATGGATTAAAGATGAAGACATATACAAGACTATTTTGTAGACTAGGTATGGGAATTATGAGTTCATTGTAGTTCCATTTGTTTTAAGTAATTCTCCATCTACTTTCAAGTGCTTGATGAATAGTTTGTTTCGTCCTTATCTAGACAAGTTTGTGATTGCATTCATTAATGACATCTTGATATATTCTAAAAAATAGGAAGAGAATGTCGAGCACTTAGAAACAGTGTTGAGAATAATGAGAGAGCATCAGTTGTATGCTAATATTAGAAAATGCAGTTTCTTTCAAATAGAGGTACATTACTTGGGACATGTTGTCTCCAAGGAAGGCATACCAGTAGATCCAAAGAAGATAAGAGCTATCATGGACTAGGAAGCTCCTAGAAATTTGTATGAGGTAAGGTCATTCATGGGGTTAGATGGTTATTTAGGAGGTTCATCAAGAAATTCTCTCGCATTGCATATCCTATTATGTCACTATAGATACATGAATGTGAAGACAATTTTGAATAATTGAAGTAGCTGTTGACAAATGATCTAGTGTTAAAGATTGTAGATCCAGAAAAAGTGTTTGTGGTACGTACAGATGCTTGAAAGAGAGGAATTGGTGGAGTCCTTATGTAGGAAGGACAGGTAGTATGTTACGAGTCACAGAAATTGAATTAGGATGAGCAGAATTATCTGACGCATGATATTGAGTTGGTGGTGATCATCCATGCTTCGAGGATGTGGAGGCACTACCTTCTTTGCAAGATATTTGTATTGGTGAGTGATCATAGTGGTTTGAGGTATATATTTGAGAAACCAAATCTGAATTCCAAGAAATATGGATGGTTGTCCATGATCAGTGAGTTGGACTTTGAGATCAAGTACATTAGGGTTCCATGCACTCTTAGCAAGAGAGTATATGTGAATCGCATAGTTTCTAAGATTTCTTATCAGATAGGCTTATAGGAACATATATTATAGGCAACACAATAGGCTGGTAGGTACATGGAGCTTATGCATAGGTTACATCAGGGTGTAGGTGGTAAGGATGTGGACTATCGTCTTACCACAGATGGTTTAATCAGATTTATGGACATGATATATGTCCTAAATAACAGTGAGATAAGTAAGAATATCTTGCAAGAGTTTCATGAAAAATCATATTTATGTCACCCAAGATACCAGAAGACATTGATAATAGTAAATAAATTCTATCATTCACTGAATCTTGAAAAGGATATGGTTGATTTTATTGCTAGGTGTTTGGACTGTCAATAGGCGAAAGTGAAATGTAAGCATCCACTTGGACTACTACAATCAATTTTGATTCCAGAGTAGAAATGGGAGGTCATTTCCATGGATTTAATTATAGGTTTTTCAAGGACATCTATATAGCATGATTCCATCATAGTTGTGGTGGATAGTTTTAGTAAGGTAGTGCACTTCATTCCAGTGAAGTTTACTTGTTCAGCAAGGGATGTGGCATAGGTATTCATCAGAGATGTAGTGAGGTAGCATGGTGTTCCAAGGGAGATTGTATTAGACAAGGATGCTAAGTTCATTTCCAAGTTTTGGAAGGAGTTATTTGTAGTTTTTGGGATAGAGTTGGCCTTTAACACACCTTATCATCCAAAAACATATGGATGGATAGAGAGATTCAACACAATATTGGAGGACATGTTGAGGATGTATGTCATGCATCATCAGAGGAGATGCGAGGAGTACCTTCCATTGGTTGAGTTTTCTTATAACAATGGGTATCAGGAGTCATTAAGGATGAGTCTGTTTGATCCACTATATGGGTGCAGTTGTAATACTCCCATAAACTAGAGTGATCAAGTGAAAAGGGTGTGATTGGACAAGAGATGTTGGTAGAGATGGAACAAGAAATGCAAGTAATCAAGAAGAATTTGAAAGAAGCACATGATAGGTAGAAAATTTATGTAGATCAAAACAGGTTGTTTAAGTTGTTTTAGGTTGGGGAATAGGTGTATTTGCATATAAATCCCAAGAAGAGCTACTTGAGGATTGGACCATGTGCCAAGATGGCACCTTAGTTTTATGGACCTTTCAGGATTCTTGAAAAGATTGGACCAGTGGGTTATCAACATGCACTACCGCTGACAGTGAAAGTCCATGATGTTTTCCATGTGTCATTGCTTAAGAAATATGTTAATGATGTTGATCATGTGATTGAATGGTCTATATTGAAGGTGCATTCAGATGGATAATTATAGCCACAATCTAAGTGTATATTGCATAAAAATATGGTCATGCTCAAGAACCAAGAAATCAAGTAAGTTAAAGGGCAGTGGAAGCACTTTGTTCCCGATGAAGCTACATGGGAGATGGTAGATGAGATGTAGGTTATGTATCCTTCTCTATTAGTTGCTTGAGCGAATATTTTTGGTATATGTTTTTGTGTGATATTTTTGGTATATGTACAAATGTATATGGATGTAAATGCCACCACGATTTGTGTTATAAAGCTCCAATAAGTGGTATTGGTGTCATGCTCTCATGATTGTCATGTTTTTAATTTTGGTTTCTTCTTAGCAGGTTGATCATTGTAAATACTGCATTGAGATAAGTTATAAATCTCATTGGGAAGTATGATTTTCTTTCATCAGTGTTGTTGGTTGTAGGTGTCATTGAACATAGAGGATGGTGTTCCCCCTGTTAGAGTCGGTCTAGTAGCCCTCCATCAGCGATCAAAGCTCTTTGCATTTGCATAAGTAGGTGTCTCATCAGTGTCATTTTTTGCATTCCATTAGGCATGCCATAACCCTGATGGAGGAGCTGGTGCCTTGGTCCCCCTCTTGGCATTGCTGGATCAAGGTTGTTTTAGTCCTTAGACTCTTTCAAGCTTTCTTGTCTTGTCTTGAAGTCAAATTCTAGGTCTAGGGTTTTGGTCTAGATTGTCTTTAAGGTCATGTCTCTGAAGGTCAATAAGTGCCCAGCAAGCCAGAGGGATGTTTTTCAAAGTATTTCTTCAAAAATTTCTATCTTGTACAGTTAAATTTCACCTTGGATTTAAAAACCCTGTTTTTAAAGCCAAGGTTATTTTTCAAAATTTTGTAAAAAATGGTTAAATTTCAAAAGGCTTCAAAGGACAGCATGTAACCCTGGCTCCCTTGCCAAGATCCCTCAGATGTTATCCCTACAAAAAAGTATCGAGCAAAAGCATCAAATGAGTCAATTTCAGGACAAAGGAAACCAAAAAAGTCAAATTTATAAAGTGTCAAAGAAAAACATTATAAAGTGGGTTTGGGCATGAAATTAATTCAAATCAAAGTTATAAGAGCCCAATCTCCCTCCATAGACCCTCATTGTGCATCTAAGTCACTTGCAAGAGAGATTGGGTGAGAAATTGGCCGAAGTTGAGAGCTGGACAGGCGCACGACCCGTCAGACCAGGCGCGTGACCCGTCAGAGGCGCGCGACCCGTTGAGCACCCTCCGACAGTGCAATTTTTTAACGGGCATGACTCGTCAGTGGCGTGCGACCCGTTGGGTGAGGCGCGCGACCCGTCAGCGCCCTCCTTATCAAACTGCCTGCAAATTCATCCAAGGAACCACCAAAATCGCCAAATTGCCTAAGGTAGGACATCCAACTTAAAAATTGTTGCTTGTTATGGTCAAAGGAAATTGTGATTGCATTTTTAAAGATCTATATTTGCAAGAGAAAAGCTCCATGTGGCTGTGGTTTAAAATTGTAAAAAATGGCTAGGGTTTTATGCTGTTTTAAGGTATTCACTTGTAATCATTTTTTCCCCATTTCCCATTTCATTTTCCTTGTCTTCCTATGTAATTATCCCTTTTAAATTTGTAAAGAAAACCTAAACCCTACCCCTCTTCCCTAAAAAAATAAAAAAATCAAGCCCTAACCCTACCTCTCATAATACCCATGTAAACAAATTTATATAATGATGCATATGCAATGATTTTGCAATGATTTTTCCCAAAATCCCTGTTTTATATATTTATTCCCATTTTCCCTTTAAAGTGTCCCTCCCCTAACATTCCCCTCGTGCTCCTTGTCCCCTTGAAACAACATTTTAATCAGCATTTTACCAAGTAGAAACAGCAGTACATTTCAGCCACTTTGCTCCTTAAACAATGTCAGAAACCGAAAACAATTACGAGCAAAGTGATGACTAGGCATTAGCTTCAGAGTTTGAGGTATAGAGAAGGCCTCATAAGGGTGGAAAGGGTGGTCATCATAAGAGGGAGAAGCTACCATTGTATTATTCACTGTATCTCTGCAATTTTTGGCTAAGGAAGACCAGGGTTTTGCAGTCCTTTTTGGGATTCTTGTGGTTACATGTATTGATGGTGTGTTTCTCTATGTACTTGTAAGTGTGTTATGTGAATCATTTCCTTTCTTTCCTTCTGCACATTAGGCAAATGAAGTGTTAAAGTAGAACTCATGGCTGTCATGCTCTGCTTTTAAGTTTGCTTAATTTCAATGTTTTCTACTGTTTAAGGAGAATTCAAAGTTATTGTTTGCTCTCCTTAGCTCCTCACCTGTCTTCCTCATCCATTCACCTCAATCTAAGGCATCAATAATGTCTCCTATCTCGCCCCAAAGAACCCCCTGCAGAAACTGTGTCCAATCCCCGCACCCAAAATTGCCATCTCCTCAATTTGCCACCAAAAACCCTAAAAACCCCAAATCAACCCTTTTGATCAGTTTAGTAGCCTAAAATTAGTGTTACCCTATTGGTCATCTCACCAATTGAAGATCTTTACTGAGATAGACTGGAGAGAGCCCTCTCCTGCCCCGTAGGGCTAGCTACGAGGCTAAGTGGTTTGACGTTGCCTTGGAGTTTACCTTTCTCAGCCTGAGGTGAAATTTCAAGCGCTAACACCCCCAAGGGGAAGGGTTTTGTAACAACGTTGTTCAAAATTCTATGTAAATAAAGTTAATAAAGAAAAATAATAACCAACGTCATGGGACATGTATTCCAAGTTGAGTGTTAGGAAAAATATCCTAGTGTGGGTGTTCATTTGGTTTATTATGGCTAAGGAAACTAGCAAAGGAAATGGAAAAGGATTTGGAAAGGCATGAGGCATTAATTGGAATTTTATTTATGAAAATAAAGGAAATTAGGAGAAAAGGAAGGTGAAAGGTCATAGGTTGTATGTGAGGAGGAAAATGAAGGAAAATAATGGAATATTTAAAAAAAGAGACCTCATTAATAAAAATGATTCTCAAGATCATATGGTACCTTTTGTCTTTTAGTTTTGGAGCTCTCTCTCTTTTATCTCTCTCTCTCACTCTTGGACACTTAGAGCTTTCTTGGAGCACCATATAAAAACTACAATGGGATTATTTGTAAGTATCGATTTTCATGTGGGATTTCCTTTCTTTTTTTTGCATGCATGGTACATTCATGTGTGTATTTGGTTCTCTTGTTGTCATTAGCATGGGTTTTTGTAGGTGTGACAATTTTCTTCAGCCTTTCCTTTCTATTTCTAGATAGCCATGGTGTGATTGGTTCTCTTTTATTTGGTTGATCAAGATTTCCGGATGGCTTTGTAACTAAGTGAGCTGGTACCTGAAAGAAAGAAAACAAGGCCTAGGAATCAATGGACCAGACTCATATTGTGGTAAAGCCATATTTTCTGTGCCTCGATGGACCTAGGAATCATCAACCGGTGAATGGAAAGATATAGGGTAATTCATAGAGGTGTATATACTCAATTAGGCCTAGGAATACTTGACTAGTGAATGACAGGATATACTGTAAAGCATAGAGGGTGGATTCTTGATTAGGCATACAAATACTTGACCATTGTATGGTGGGATATACCATAAATCCTAGAGACTAGGAGACAGGAAAAATCCTCACTGCATAAGTTAAAAAATCTGGTGGCATCCATGCTTTTTTAGGGCCTAGTGATCTAGTGTGGATTGTGCTAAAACGTAAGGAAACTTAGTTTGGTTTGGTTTTGAGTCCAAATTCATGCTTGGAATATGGCATAGGGGTGATGGGATGAAAGAAATATTTGACTAAGTGAATCTATGGTCAGGTGGTACATGGAAGTCCCAAACCTCATTGGATTTTTCATTCATTAATAATAGTTTCTTCTCCTTGGTATTTCATGTGTAAATGTATTGGCTTATACGAGGATTTTATGGTTGTTATATCCTTGTTATTATGTTGGGTATATGCTGGTCATGAGTATGTTTTATGAAAAACTTAAGGTATAACTCTCATCATGTTTTGATTTACAAATGAATGTACAATGTATACATGACCTAATAGATGATAATGCAACTATTGTGATAAGGAATCATTACTCCATTATGAATATTAGATAAGTATGAGACCCATATAATTAGATCTATTATTAAGACCTAGAGATTACATATTTATGACATGTTTGATTAAATGTTTGTCATGGCTAGTAGGGGTATATTCAAGTAATTATTCAAGTGTGTGCATTAGTACCTTTGTTGCAATGTTATTTATCATTTTTGAAGGTTTCATGATGTTTTGGGAAATGGCCTGAGCCTTTTCCCTGAAAAAGTGGCCCAAAATATGTTGGGCATGGCATCCCCCAAGACATGTTTTGGGGCTCAAAGCCCAATTTTTGACCGAATCTTGTTGTAAATCTCCACGAATTGTAGGCGTGGGGCGCAAAAGTCTGATAGAGTCATAGGGTTTTTTGCCCTAGTTTTGTAATGTAATGTCTACTAGATAGACCTACCCATGGTCCACGGACCATGGGATTGTATAAATAGAGCAAGGATCTAAGTGTAAAAGAGATATAGATGAGCATGAGAAGTCTAAGTTGTTGAGTGAAAGTGTAGAGTGTGTATGTGGGTCGTAGAGTACAAGAAGGCTCTCTAGTTGAGTGCACATAGGCCTAGTAGTCCGCAGCTAAGTGTGCGGACCCCTGCAGCTGAGTGCACAGGACGAGTCGAGTCTGTAAGTGTGGAAAGAATCAATAAATAGAAGTTTTCTATAATTTTGTGTATATGTTCTTCGGTTAGTGCATGATTGATATAATTTGAAAATATCTTGTTTATTTACTGCACGCACCTGTATGAAGGTAATATGTTGTCAAGTATAACTTAAAACACTCAAGTAGGCAAAGATAATTAACTAATATTGGAATATAAGGAATGTAATGGGTAATAACGCAGAGCATGGCACAACCCCTACGTAGGGTTGCGTGAAAGCAGTATATTAGGCTCTGAGGAATGGGAAAGTGCGCGAAGCAACCTGCACGCGGGGACAAACCCTGGACCAGTCGAACTCATGAGACATCTCCAGGGTGCGGAAACCTAGTTCTAGCACCCTCCCATACTACTTCGGGTGTGAACTTAGTCTGCTTTGTGCGGACTTTTGCCGAAAGGGCCAATAGTACCAAGATTTGTTTGGCTAATTAACTGTGAACCTGGGTCAGGCCCCAACAAGCCAACAAATGGTTCCATTGCTGGGACCGAGACCTTCATAGAGATGTTTGATGTTGTATCACTGGAATTCGACAAGGAAAGGAATTGAAGAGTGGTTGGACATAAATATTAACGAGTTCATCGCGGAGGAAAATAAGAATATGTGATTATCAAAGGAAGAGTGGTTATATTGCTACTTGTATACGAAAATCCATGAAATTTTCATCGCATCCTTCCCTACTAAGTTGTACGAGTGGATCGTAAAGCTAGCAGATAGCCAACGAAGGTGTAAACTCAACAAACCTATTGTGTGAACTTCCTAATTGGTGCACAGACTAGAAGCATCAAATGATAAGATCACGCGTTGTTGATCACTGGTTGGATTGGATCATAGGAGGGTTCATCTCCAAATTCTTGGTAGATACTTCAGTCAGCTATAGTGAGGTAGAATCATGCTTCCTCAAGGGACTGCAAGGTAAGTACATTAAATCTTTGAACACTTGGATTAAAATTCTACTGTATGAAAAGTAGGTTATGAAAATAAATTGATGGTTGGATCTATGTAGAGTGGGAGGATCTACAGAAACGAAGGTAGCACAAAACTAGAACCTAGCCCATTGATTTCAGCTCTGTGAGAAGGTGAAGAGGAGCTCGTGAAGGTTTCATCAAGAAGTGCAATCAAATAAAACTATGAATTCCATGCATAACACCCCCACCCACACCACCACTAGTTTTGCCATCTTTGCCCCCGGCTTCACCCATACCACCTTTGCCACCACCGCGAAGTAGTATGGCTAGCACGGTAAAGCTACTAGTGTTCAAGGGAGTAGGGAATTAATATCTTAACCAATTTTGGTTCACGGTAAAAATTGTATGGGAAGCACAAGGTGTCACGGCTGATAATATAAAGAAGGCAATGTTGGTCAGCGCTCTGTAGGCTTGGCACTGACCTGGTACATTAAGCACTCCAACGACAATCTGAATGTGGGGATAGAGGATATATAAGCTACGATAAAAAATGAATTTAGCAGGCCAAAATAAGAGGCACATTTGATCATTATATTCAAGGAAATCACCATGCTACCAAGCCAAACCCCATGGGAGTTGGATCAAAGACTGAAGTGCACAATTTGCGAAGTGAACATGACCTTAACAGATGGGCAATACTGCGAATGGTTTGTAGCCTTGTTAGCACTGCATCTACGAAATGCATTATCGCAACAAAGGCTAACCTCTCAAGCTAAGGATTTGGAAGTTACGTTGAGATTGAATGAGACTCCAATACAAGATCCTAACCTAGGTGTCCAACAAATTCACACACAGTTGAAAAACTTGTGCCTTGAGATACAGAGTTTTAAATAAGACTTGATGGCTCATCTAGAAGTGTGCGACAAGGTATGGTGTGTAAAGTGCAAGGGCTAGGGGCACGACAAGGACCACTGCCCGGTGTTGGCGAATTACCTCATGGGAGGAGGACCAATGCCATTGAGACCAGAGGCACAAGCAGGACTAAGCACGGCACCTGCATTATGGTGCATGATTTTTCAAATAGGAGGGAAGCATGCTACAGACAACTTCCATCTATTATAGAAGTATACGCAAAATTCCGAGTAGTTGTTCTGTAATTTTTACAGGTCAGTAGGCCATGATGAGCAAACCTGTAGAAGTTATGAGCTGATGATGGATCAGTCTCCTACCTATAGAATTTAGGCCAAAATAAAGCTCCTTGATCAAAACACAGGAATGGAGTCACTAGATTTCAGGGGTGCGGACGAGGCCGAGGTGGAATGGGACTAGGAAGAGGTCGTAGACAGCTGATATGTTATAATTGTGGAGGGCCGGGGCATTATGCCCGCGATTGTACAAATCCAACAAGAGCATCATGCTTATATTGTACACAGTTTGATGATGATATAGAGGATTGTTCCACATTGATAGAAAGGTTGTGCGATAAAGGAGCACTCCAGCCTCCCCTAACTCAGAACCTACAAATGATGACGTCTGAGCCACGCGAGGAAGACCCTAATGTAAATATCGTGCTCCGAAGTGGTATTACAATAGGGGATCACAGAGGTAAGGAGCCCGAAGAAAGTACCTGGGTTCACAAGTCTCCAACAAAGGAATCATAATTTGATTTGGAGCACGCTAAGGAGACATTCATGGAAGTGAAGGAGAGCTTCGCGAATGCCTCCACTTCAGGGAGTAAAGACAGACTAACGCCGAGAATGGACCCATCGATGCTCACTACATTCTTGGAGACATGCATGACGTTGCTATGCAATAGCAAGGCTATGAATGGGCTACAAGAACTCATAACTAGACATGTTGGGACTACGCCAGGAGAACTGTGTGTAGTCCGAAAGCTCGGGAAGCACATGATGCGAACAAGAAGGGAGATGTGATTAACTGTGTAGATCAGGGAATATGAGATGGATCAAGTGATTTTGGATCTAGGATCAGATGTGAATGTCCTGCCAAAGTAGACATCGGAGCACATGGGAAAGCTTGCACTGCAATGGTCTCCTATCCAACTACGAATGGAAAACCAACAAAAGATCCTACCTATGGGGATATTACAGGGAATCACAGTAGATATCGAAGGTGCGAGCATGCTTGCATATTTTGAAGTGATAGAGATTGTTGATGACAACAATCCCTATTCCACGCTACTAGGAATATATTGGGCCATTGACATGTATGAAGTGATAAATCTAAAGAAGCACAATATGATTTTTGAGAAAAAGTCACTATGCATAGTGGTACCTTTAGACCACTCAGAAGGATCGCACTACACAAAGCCAGTGCATGACTATGACAATGATGATGATCTAGATTGTATCTACAAGATAACTGTGTGCGAGCAAGACTACGTAAAACCATCCGCAGATGGCCGAATCTCGTGGGAGCGTGAAAGCTCTTGTACATCAGATTCCGATGAAGAGATAGAACGATGGCAGAACTGGTTACACGAGGTAACCATGCTCAATTGTAATAGGATGACAAGGTCGTTGCACTGTGTAAAAACAGAGGTAAGGGATTTGCCTACGTACGATGGGTTAGGTGAAGTGGAGGAGTTCCTGAACAAATTTAAAAAAGAAGTGCTGGAACAACAATGTTTTGACGCTCTGAAATGGGTAATGCGCTCTACACTTAGAAGGTGGTGCGGTACACACCAACAAAGTTTTAAGGACTAACGCGAATGTAGAAGGATGATGCGCCTATGATTTAGGAAGCCTCAGATGCAGATAAAAGAAAGGTATGACGGATGGGATGATCCACATGCACACCTCGTAAAATGGAAAAAGTTCTATGGGGAAGAACCATAACCTGAGTGGGTGCACCTGTTCTGTCATACCCTGGATATTATACCCATAAATTGGTATATAGAGATGGAGCTACGTCATGGCATGAGCGAATGGGATATCCTCCGCAAAGGATTCCTATTAACCTTCATGTTTGAGGATCATTGGTAGGATACTGTTGATGATGCACTACAAGCAGTAAAAGTAACCATCTTTAAAATAACCCAGGAATCGATGGAAGTGCTTCAGCCTGAATCAGCGACCCAGCTGAACTGTGCGCTAGAGTGCTACGACGTAAACATTGAAGAAGACGATGAAGATCCACAGGAAGTGAATATTCCATAAAATGAATGCTATTGTGAGTTTCAAGGACCATTGATTGAATACCCTGGCATTACTGTGCTGGTAAAAACAAAGCAGGTGAACATTGGTATGAAGACCAAACCGAAGTATGCAATGCTCGGTGACTACTAGGATGATGCCACAATGGATAAGGTTATTGAGTTACTTCAGGAGTACCAAGACTTATTCTTGACCAAGATCACAGACCTAAAGGGGATCATTGGTGATTTAGGGATGATTAAGATCACCCTAAAACCCGACGTGAAGCTGTTAAGCAAAGGCCTTACCGCTTGAATCTGAAGTACAAGGAAAAGGTCCACGTATAACTGGAAAAAATGTTCACAGCTGGAACTATTGAGCTAGTGGAAGAATCCAACTAGATAAGCCTTATGGTAGTGTAGCAAATGAAGTAGGAGGGAGAGTTATGAATATGCATAGACCTCAGGAGATTGAATGATGGTTATGAGCACGACCCCTTCCCAACCCCATTCACATATGAAGTATTGGAAACTGTCGGCGTGCAAGAAGCATATTCTTTCACCGATGGGTTCTCATAATACCACTAGATCAAAATCATGCGAGAAGACAGAAGCAAGACCACCCTCATGACTGAGTGGGGCTACTTTCAATACACCGTCATGCCGTTCGGGTTTAAAAACGTGCCAGCCATTTTTTCATGCATAGTTGTTGCCACATTCAAGAAATATATCCACAAATTGTTGTAGGGCTATCTGGATGATTGGACTGTATTTGGATTGGTTAAGCACCACATAGCGAGCTTATGCTTGATACTAGATACTTGGCGATGACACCAAATTGCGTTGAACCTTAAGAAGTGTACATTCCTCGTTCCCTTTGGGAACTTGCTAGGACATGTGGTCTACAAATGGGGACTAATGGTAGACCCCACGAAGATTCTTGTAATTTTGGATTTGGAAGCACTGCAAAGTGTTAAGCAGTTGCGCACTACCTTGGGACATATGAGGTACTACAGGAAGTTCATCAAAAGCTATGCCTAGATCACCATGCCAATGGAGAAACTATTGAAAAAGGATGTCACATTCTACTGGAATGATGATTGCACAAAGAGCCTTGAAGTACTAAAAGAGAAATTGGCCTACGCTCCAATCATAGTCTTCCCAAAATGGGATGTGGAGTTTCATGTCCATGTTAACGCATCATGCATAGCGTTGGGCGTGGTGCTCATACAAGAGGGTGGAGAGGGCTTGGATCATCCTATCATTTTTTCAAGTCACAGGTTGTCCAAAGTGGAGAAGAACTATTCCACAAATGAGCACAAGGGGTTGGCTATGGTGTACAAGCTCCAAAAGTACCAACACTATTTGCTAAGAGTACATTTCAAGATGTATACAGACCATTCCATGCTAAAATACTTGGTCAATAAGCCTGTGTTGGGTGGTGCATATGTAGGTGGCTGTTATTATTCCAAGAATATGACTTTGAGGTCGTAGTAAAGCATAGACACCTGAACATAGGAGCAGATCACCTATCGCGTATTGAAACAGGAAAGGAACCTACCAATTTGGAGGAAGGATTACCTGATGCACAACTCTTTTTTGTGCACGTCGTGGACGGACACTTTGAAGATATAATCCACGTTCTGACAACAGGGGCTATGCCGAAGGAGTACTCCTTCCAACGTAAGAAGGAATTGGTGGTGTGCGCGATGGATTTTCCTGTCATCGTGGGGTACCTATAGAAAATGGGAAATGATGAGATATTGCAAAGGTACATACCTGAATTTGAATGAAGTCAGATCCTCATGGAAGCAAATGGGGGTGGTGTAGGAGGACACTATGCAGGATAAGTGACCGCGCAAAATATTCTCCGTGTAGGCTTCTGGTGGCCAACCCTTCATCAGGATTCAAAAGCACACTGTAAAGCCTATGATATATGTCAAAGGACAGGTAAACCATCTCAAAGGGACAAAATACCCTTGAAGCCACAAATGACACCCTTCGATAAGTGGGAAATCAACTTTGTAGGACCTATCAAACCTTGAGGAAAACCTGGTGTGCGATACATCATGATCATAGCAGAGTACCTGACTCGTTGGGTGGAAGCGAAGCCAGTCAAAGACTGCACAACCGCCACAGCTGCAAAGTTTTTATTTGAACATGTGTTGACTTGATTTGGCTGTCCAAAAATATTAATGAGTGATCACGGTACACATTTCCTGAATAAAACCATCAGCGTGCTAACAGAAGAGTTCTAGGTGTATCACCAAAAAAGCACACCTACCAACCACAAGCTAATGGGACAGTAGAAGCATTCAAAAAATACTGGAGACTGTGATAACCAATGTATGCAATGCACATTGAAGCAATTGGGACCTTCATGTCCTTGTAGTACTATGGGCTTATAGGACAACATGCAAAAAATTGACAGGACAAAAACCTTTCCAGTTAGTTTATGTTGTCGAAGTTGTCATGCCAATGGAATATATTGTACCTAGTCTATGCATAGCCTTGCTCATAGGTATGACGGACCGCGAAGCCCTGGAATAAAGGCTCGCGTAGTTGGAAGAAATTAAGGATGAAGGATTCCTGGCTGGCTTTCATCAACAGGTGCAAAAACAGTGTGAGAAGTCCTGGCATGATCACCATATTAAGTTGCACACCTTCAAGGTAAATTATTTGGTGCTACTGTATGACAGTAAGTTCGATAAGTTCCTTAGAAAATTTAGAATGCATTGGCTAGGATCGTATGTTGTTAAGGAGGTCACAAATGGAGGTGTGGTATAGCTAGTCAAACTAAATGGAGAACCTTTCCCATGCAAAGTGAATGGCAGCCGCTTGAAGCTCTACATAGGTGGCCTGACTATCTAACTAACTGGAAAAAGCATAGTCTTCGTACCCTAAGGATTCAAACAAAGGCGTGGGACTATAAACAAATACAGGGGATGCCAACACAGAGGTAGAGAAGCACTCCCGACACAGACGTATTGGAACAACATATGCAGCAGATCCAACAAGTAGCAGCTCAATGTGTTGCTGACCTTGACGCAGTTTGACAATAGATGAAGGGACTCTGTTATGAAACCAGCTCAAGAAAAGATAGAAAATATAGATCAACGCCTTAGAATTCAGCCTCTTCGATGGGGCAACCTCCTTTACATTACATAAATGAACAATTCTTGGATGATTCAAATGACAAAACCTCCTTTCTGTATATAGGAGTCTAAGGAGTCACAATATAACCCAGCCGACCTAACAATAATAATATGAAGCCACAAAAATAAAAATAGAGGGATTCTGTGGGGCATAGTAATAACAATATGGGGGTAATAGGGGCACAACAATATTAATAAGGGGTATAACTACAATAGTAATGGGGTAATCACTAGTATTATAGGGACCCAACATGCCCCTCTCCTTCAAAAAAGTGTTGTCCTCAATGCTTGAGTAGTTCTGGATACTTCTATATAAAATTCTCATCCTCCCATGTGGAATCTTCAGCGGATAAGTTCTTCCACTTGATAAGATATTCCGAAATTGATCGATTTCGTAGCTGTCGAGCTCTTGTTTTTATGACTGCTTCCGGTTCCAATATAATTTTTCCTTCCTCATCAATTTCCGGCAATATTGTTTGAATTGGGAGCTTGTTGCCTATAACCTTCTTTAAACATGAAAAATGGAAAACTGGGTGCAATCGAGAAGCTGCAAGAAGCTCCAATTTGTATGCCATAGTACCAATCTTTTGCAACACCTTGTATGGACCAAAATACTTTGGTGATAATTTATTATCCTTCTTAACTTTCTTGAGGGACATTTGCTTATATGGTTGTAGCTGTAGGAATACCCAATCACCTACATCGAAACTTCTTTCACTGCGATGTTGATCTGCATGTTGTTTCATTCTATTTTGTGCCAACACGAGGTTATCCTTTAAGAGTTGGAGGACTTGTTGTTGATGTTCGATGTGATGTTACACTACCTGAACCTTAGAATTTTCTCTTAAATATGATGTGATGGATGGTGGTTGATACCCATAAAGTGCCATAAATGGGGTCATTTTTGTTGCTGTATGGAAGGAAGTGTTATACCACCATTTAGCCAGAAGCAACCATTTGACCCATTGTGTCTTCAGATACAAAGCAACGAAGATATTCTTCCAAACATTTGTGTACTATCTCAGTTTGCCCATCGGATTGAGGATGATAAGATGAGCTATGAGCTAACTGAGTACCAAGACAAGAAAATAATTCTGTCCAAAAGTTTCAGTGAAAATGGGATATCTTTCACTTACAATAATCTTTAGGTTTCCATGTAGCTTTTGAATTGTTTCCATAAATGCAGTAGAAACTGTACTGGATTTAAATGGATGTGATAATGCACAAAAGTGTTGATACATGGTAAGTCTGTCAACTACCACCATGATGACACTCTTTCCCTCAGACTTGGGTAAACCTATGATAAAATCCATTGAAACCTCCTCCCAACTTTGGCTTGGAAGGGATAAAGGTTGTAATAGACCCGGTGTCTTAATAGTTTCAACTTTATTTTGTTGGAAAACCAAACATTCTACCACAAACTTTTGAATATCTAATTTAAGGCCATCCCAAAAAAATTCCTTCTTAACCATGTGGTAAGTTTTTAAAAATCCTGAGTGCCCTCCTAAGGGAGAAGTGTGCAATTCCATAAGAATCTTTTGTTTTAGCTGGGAATTCTTACAGAGGTATAAGCGATCTTTGTACCATAATGAATCATTTTTCCAGCTAAATGTATCAGACGTACTGCAATCTTGTTGTAACTTTCGAATAAGTGCCCAAACTTCTTCGTCATTCTTCCATTCCTCCCTTGCTTCGTTTATCCAATCTGGTTGGATAATAGAAATGGCACACAACAATGCTTCCATATCCTCATCCTTTCTTGAGAGTGCATCTGCCACCACATTTTGCTTCCCTTTTTTGTAGTTGATTTCAAAGTCATAACCCAACATCTTTGTGACCCACTTTTGTTTCTCTTAAGAGGATAATCTTTGTTCTGAAAAGTATTTAAGGATATCATGATCCGTTTTTACCTTGAAGTGTCTTCCCATTAGGTAGGGCCGCCATTTCTTAAGTGCATGGAGTATTCCCAACATTTCCTTCTCATAAATAGCTTTGCTTAAAAACTTTCCCTTGATTGGAAGACTTTCAAAAGCAATGGGTCTTTCATCTTGCATTAGAATAGAACCAATTCCATTTCCTGAAGCATCACATTCCATAATAAAGGTTTTTGTGAAGTCTAGTGTAGCTAAGACCAGTGCTTGGCACATTGCCTCTTTAAGATGTTCAAAGTCCTTTGTTGCTTCTGGAGTCCATGAAAATGCATCTTTCTTCAATAATGTTGTTAGAGGCGCTGATATTCTCCCATAATTCTTAACAAACTTGCAATAATACCCTATCAACCCGAGAAATCCTCGTAGATGCTTTATGGATGTGGGGATTTTCCATTCCTTAATGGCTTTAATTTTGCTAGGGTCTACCTTAACTCCTTCATGAGATACAATATGACCCAGATATTCCACCTCTTGGACTCCAAAGAAACATTTGGATCTTTTTGCATATAATTGTTTCTCCTCCAATAGTTGTAGCACCCCCTCAACATGTTCAACATGATCCTTCCAAGACTTGCTATAGATTAGTATATCATCAAAAAATAATAACACAAATTTTCTAGGGAATGGTTTGAAAATTGAATTCATCAAACCTTGAAATGTTGAAGGTGCATTGGTAAGGCCAAAAGGCATGACGAAAAATTCATAATGACCCTCATGAGTTCTAAATGATATTTTCGAAATGTCTTTAGTCTTCATTCTGATTTGATGATATCCTGAACCAAAATCCAACTTGTTGAAGTAAATTGATCCATGCAATTCATCCAGTAATTCATCAATGACAAGAATGGGGAACTTATCTTTAATATTGAGCTTGTTGAGCTCCCTATAATCCGGACACATGCACCATGATCCATCCTTCTTGTGCACCAATACTACTAGAGCAGAGAAAGAACTTTGACTTGGTTGAATTATACAAGCCTCTAGCATTTCTGCAACCATACGTTCAATTTCACTCTTTTGGATATAGGGATATCTGTACGTCCTGATGTTTGGAGGAACACTTCCTGGAATCAGATGAATAGCATGATCATGATCACGTATAGGTGGGATACCTTTGGGAGTCTTCAATTCCTTGGAATGATTGTCTAGGAATTTTTGGAGATCTAGAGAAATAGATGATTCTGATGTGGAAACATCTAGTGAACATAATTGTGCAATTACACCTCTTTGTTCCTTTTTTAGAAGATTTTTCATACCATTAGAGCTAATTATCTTTCCTGGTTTCCCTGCAATACCCCTTAATTAAACTTCCTTTCCTTCCATAGAAAATTTGATGAAAAGTTCTTGAAAATTAAAGGCTATTGTACCCAAGGATTGTAGCCATTGGACTCCTAGTACAACATCAACACCTCCCATTGGAATGGAAAGCATCGGGCTAGTCAATACATATTCTCCCATGGATAACTTGATATTATGGCACTTTCCAGAGCAATTTATTATTCCTCCATTTGCAATCATCATTTGACAATCTGGTGCTAGATATAGGAAGCAATTCAATTCTTTTGCTACCTTATAATGAATAAAATTTTGGGTGCTTCCTGAATCAATCAACACTATTACCTTTTTCTTCTTGATTTGTCCTTCTATCTTGATGGTTTGAGGAGTGGTAATTCCCACCAATGCATTACAAGATATGGTCAGATTTATTTGTTCTTCATCTAGGCTTTGTTCTTGGAGTATATCCTCTTCTTTTGACCTTTCTTGCTCCTTTTCTTCCTCCTCTTCACAATCTATGTAGAATAATTTCTTCTCAACACACTTATGACCTTTAGTGTATTTTCTATCACAACTGTAACAAAGCCCTTTTGCTCTTTTATCTTCCAATTGTTGTGGTTTCAACCCTATAGGTTGTGGAAGACTAGGGCAACAACACTTCCGTCTTTATAGTTGTGAGTGGTATGCTTCCTGGTTGCCATAATTTTGCTTTCCATTTTTCGTGCTAACCTGAATGCCTTCTCTAATGAATCAGGTTCCCAAAGGTGAACATCATGTTGGATATTATCCTTTAAATATCCGATGAACACATCAATCCTATGCTCCTCTGCAATATCTTTTACCCTTATGTTCAATTTTTGGAACTCCTCAATGTGCTCCATTATTGAACCCTTTTGTTTGAGACTTATCAATTGGCTAAAAAAAGTGTTGCTTTTAGTATCC
Source organism: Pinus tabuliformis (assembly GCA_031772625.1). Classification (NCBI taxonomy): domain Eukaryota; kingdom Viridiplantae; phylum Streptophyta; class Pinopsida; order Pinales; family Pinaceae; genus Pinus; species Pinus tabuliformis. Next base: position 992,926,080 of record CM062806.1, on the reverse strand, counting down.
TCATAATGTGCTATCAATTCTTCCAAATAAATTGCCCAAGTGATAAATTGTTTACGAGATCAGAGCCATTGATACCATACAAACTAATTTGGTTCCAAATATAAAGTTTCCATACATACCTTTTGAGTGTTTTGCACATTATTGAGATCAAAAAATTGCTCCATTTGTAATATCCATGTTGCGGGATCCTTGCCATCAAACTTCCTCATATCGATTTCTAGAATATGGTGGGTTTTCTATCCCACATTAGAGTCTAAGAAATCATGATTAACATTTCTTTTGTTCGCATCATGAGTTTCCTTTACTACCTTTTCACCATTGGTAAGTATTTCTTGTAGAAAATTTGTAAAATTTGTCTTCAAATCTGCCATGCCTGTCTTCAAATTTGTGTTCAAATATATCTTCAAGTTGTCCATCTTAGCTTCCATGCCATTCATTTTAGCTTCCATGCCATTCATCTTAGCTTCCATGCCATTTATCTTAGCTTCTGTTAGCTTTTGTGACAGTGACATTTGTTGCACTTGTTCTTGTAATTTTGATATATCATATAGCATTTCTTCCTCTTCTTCATGAGTCATGCTCGAGATTTCAGGTTCCTTACTAGGTGTTTGCATTTTCTTTCCTCAGGGAATCATTTACCGATAATAATTCTCTACTATGCCCTTTGTATTCCTTCAAAATAAATTTTCAAACCAAGCTTAAGCAAACATTTAAGAAAATCTACACACCTTTTTTCACTTTGTAGGAGCTCGATATTGCCTCTGATGTATCTCTATACTTTCCAATCATCTAGCTCTGAATTTATGACCTGAAGTAGCCCTCTGTGTCCTCTTTCTAATGACACAAGTCTGATCCAATTTGGATTCTCCAAGGAATAGTTATGCGAAATCTTCCACAGTGACTTGATTATAGACTAGTTCAGTAGAGTGAACTTGTACGATGTGCCACGAGTCACTGTTTCGACTTTTGGATCTAAAAAATGCATACAAGAAACTACAGTCTATCCTCTTTTTGTACCTTCTTATGAAATTTCAATCTGATCCCTAGATAGAAAGTTATGACTATTTTCCCCAGGTCACCTATTTGGAATGTAATTCAAGAGTCTGCTAAAGGACCAACTTCCTTAGATCATATCTCCGCAAATATAGTGCGAAAATATCTGAAATTTGGACCCGAGCTTCAGCGTGCTTTATTCTAAAATGGGTTTTGTTTTCAACTTCTGAGATGACGCAGAAAAAAATTATATCAAAAATTCCACGATGACCTGTTTGGAGCAGTGAAACCCTAGAATCCAAAGCTCTGATTCCAAATGTTATGAAACCAGCTCAAGAAAATATAGAAAAGATAGATCAATGCCTTAGAATTCAGCCTCTTCAAGGGGGCAACCTCCTTTAAATTACATAAATGAACAATTCTTGGATGATTCAAATGACAAAACCTCCTTTCTACATATAGGAGTCTATGGAGTCACAATATAACCCAACCGACCTAACAATAATAATATAAAGCCACAAAAATAACAATAGAGGGATTCTATGGGGCACAATAATAACAATATGGGGGCAATAGGGGCACAAGAATATTAATAAGGGGTATAACTACAATAGTAATGGGGTAATCACTAGTATTATAGGGACCCAACAGACTCCGCACAAAGATCACCACGCCGACATAGTGACTGAAGGGCGAGTCACGTTGTTTATGTTAGGGGCTTGTTGGGCTTGGAATCCCACCAAGGAATGTTTTGAGGCTCGAAGCCCAAGTTTTGACCGAATATTGTTGTAAAGCTCTATGAATTGCAAGCATGGGGCATGAAAGTATGATAGAGTCACAGGGTTGTCTGCCCTAGTTTTGTAATGTAGTGTCAGCTAGACAGACCTACCCATGGTCCGTGGACCATGAGATTGTATAAATAGAGTGAGGCTCTAAGTGAAAAAGAGATATAGATGATCATGAGAAGTCTAAGTAGTTGAGCCAAACTATAGAGTGTGTCTGTGGGTCGTAGAGTAGGAGAAGGCTCTGCAGCTAAGTCCACAGAGGCCTAGTAGTCTGCAGTTGAGTGCGCAGGCCCCTGTAGCTAAATGTGTAGGATGAGTCGAATCTTTAACTGTGGAAAGAATCAATAAAGAGAAGTTTTTCTATAATTATGTGTATCCATTCTTGGGTTAATGCATGATTGATATAATTTGCAAATATCATGTTTATTTACTGCGCGCACTTGTATGAAGGTTCTATGTTGTTAAGTATAACTTAAAACACTCAAGTAGAGAAATATAACTAACTAATATTGGAATATAAGCAAGTTTGTGGGTAATAATGCAGAGCACGACACAACCACTGGGTAGGGCTGCACAAAGGAAGTATATCAGACCACGAGCAATCGGAAAGTGCGTGAAGCAACATGTGCACAGGGACAAACCACGGACTAATCAAACTCATCAGACTTCTTCAGGGTGTGGAAAGCTAGTTCTAGCACCCTCCCATATCACTTTGGGTGAGACCTCAGTCCGCGCTCCGCGGAATTTCGCCGAAAGGGCTAGTAGTACCAGGATTTTTTTGGCTAGTTAACTCTGAACTTGGGTTAGACCCCAACAAGACAACAAAATCCATGGTCATTGGCTAAGAACTAGCCAAAAAATTCCATAGCCATTGGCATGCACTTGTAGTGGAAGTGACTAGAAGGCCTTAGTCATATGAATGGATTTTCACGGGAGTTCCTAGGGGTTCGAATCAGTGAAATGTCAAGTTTCCTCAGGTGTTGGTCACCTGGAAGGGTTGGTTGGCACCTGAGGGTTCTGTAGCATGTGTGGAAGGTCATATTAGGTTTTTTTTATTGTTTCCACTTCCTTAACTATACATGCGGATTTGAATCACATCATAATATCCTCTTGTCACATGTTTAGCCTAGTAGACCGCTTAACTTGGGTAAATGTGGTAGGACGGTGTTACATATGCACTCAAAGGAAAAGGATACTTCAAGGAGGGTGCATTTTGATTGGTCAAAGGTGGGGAGTAGGCTTCCTTCAACATTCCCTACAATTCCATGCACTCTATAAGACTATGTTAAGCCAATATTTGGCATACAATGTATTAGGGAAGGGGGAAGGGTGAAGCTTCAACCTTCAAAAATGCGCCATGCGCTCAAAGGATAAGGAGTCTTGAAATAAAGCTAAATTTTCTTAAACAAGGGTTCACTATTTATTTTTAATTCACTTTTCATCCTAGTCTAGTGTAGCTTGACCCAAAAGTGGGTTATTAACCATATGGAGTGTGCTTTTCATTGAGGGAGGACATAGGGATGAAGCCACTTATCTTAGGGGGATTTTCACTACATTGTGAGGATAGGAGGGTCTTTATATTAGATGATTTTCCAATGGAAAGGGTGAAATAGGTCCATGAGGCTAGCTAGGAGTGCTTTATGTGTCATGTACGATAGAGGTGACCAAAACTCAGTGTACTGATTCAATATAAGCAAGGACGATCAAGTGACTGCCCTTGGGAGGATCATAATGTTAAGTGGATTTACGATGATCTTTAGAGGAACTTATTGCACCAATATTTGGGAGTGTGATTTCATCATTGAGGGCCATGGATAGGTTTAAATTCATGCTCAACAAGATTGCTAAAGGATTATCAACTTGCACTGGGCTAAAGGATGAAGAAGGGTTCTGAAATGGATAAGTGTGGAATTAACAAAGTAAAGGAGGGAAATGCATCTGGACATGAATACAACTTGGATCACACACATAAAACCATAGATAAAATATGCAAGGATACAAAAGACTCATCAATAACAACCACACCTCGAAATGATAGCAAAGTGACAATTTCTTCTAAGTGTGACATTTGAAATGACACATTACGACACTTAGAACACAAGTTACAACAACTCTGACGAATGTGATCAAAAGGTGTGCTAAGTTGTAGTAGTGTGTCTAGTGCATTTTATAATGATATATAATACCATCTAATGTAGAAAAGTATTTCAGAACTAGCTTTTGTGATTTGCAAAGGTGTGACACATGCAGGAGTGAAAATCGCAAAAGAGACACCTGTGACATGAGGAAAACAAAGGTCGACACTTGGAAAATGTGAATGACCTTGAAAGTGACACATGGGAGAGTCTTGATAAAATTAAAGTGACACTTATCAAAGTGACGAAAAGAAAAAGTGACAACCACTAATGTGAAAGTGACACTTGTGAAAGAGAAAATGCTCAAAAGATGACAGTTGAGAAATCTCACCAAAATAAAAGTAGAAATGTAACAATGTGAGGGGGACTATCAATAAAATTGTGCACTGATTATTGACATGAGATGAAAATTCTATATGGACTATCTTTATGGATGGCCCTATGCTCATTTAGTCTAGCATAAAGGAAGCATGCTCATAAACTCATCAAAGTCTGGGCATGTATGCAAGTAACTTGATAGTTTGACACTAGGTACAAGACTTGAACTTCAAAACATCAAACTACCAAGGAGTAACCATGGGAGGATAGACCATAAGATCCTTACTAGGCTCCAAAATTCAAGTGTGAGGAAATTTTTTGAGGATGTTGATCACATTGACAACAAAGTATTACAATTCGGCCCATAAATATCTCAAATGGACTCATATTCAAGGACTCCTAGTACCAATTATTATATTCAAGCTCTTCCAGTGGAAGATACTCCTCCCACTTTATCTACTAATGCATGACACATGTCCTCTAATTATCCTCACAAATCTTGTTAACCTCTTTGTTTGTCCATCTTCCTACACATGATAAGTTGTACTAAAATCTAACTATGTCCCCAAACCTACAAACAACTCCTTCAATAACCTGGAAGTGAAATTAGCATATCTATAAAATATGATGTTCTTGGGAACACTATGAAACCTCATTATCTCCTTGATGATGACCTGAGCTACCTCACTAGCTGAATTCATGCACTTAATTGCAATGAAGTGAGCTACCTTTCTTAACCTTTGAACCACAACCATGATGGAATCATGTTGTTTCAATGTCCTCTGAAAACCTATAATGAAGTCCCTAGAAATGCCCTCCCACTTCCACTTTGGAAGTGGATTCGCCTACAATAAACTACCTAGATGATTACACTCTACTTTTGGTTGTTAATAGTCCAAACATCTCGCAGCAAACTCAACCACCTCTTTCTTCAAGTCCTTCCAATGATGGATCTTCTTCACTATTTTGAATGTCTTCTGATATCTTAGGTGTAACAATCCTGGTTTAAAATACATGTAAAAATTTAACAAAGGAAAAAATAAGACCAATATCATGGGAGATGCATTCCAAGTTGAATGTTGTGAAAATAATCCTAGTGGGTGTTCACTTCAGTGTATTATGGCTAAAGGAAATTAGCAAAGGAAATGGCAAATACTTTGGAGAGGAAAAGTGGCATTTTGGCACATTTATTTATGAAAATAATGGAAGTTGGGAGATAAGGAAGTTGAAAGGTCATATGTTGCATGCGAGGAGAAAAATGAAGGAAAGTAATGGAAATTGAAGAAAATAGAGGCCTCATTGATAAAAAGGCTTCTGAGGATCAGTGGGAAACCTTGGTCAATGTAATATTTTTGTCAGTTTAGTGTTGGAGCTCTCATTATATTCTCCCTCTCCCATACTCTTGGACGCTTAGAGTTTTCTTGGAGCACTTTTGGAGAGTGCATCATACTTGGATGCTTAGAGCATGAAGGAAAAGGTAGAGCAGGAAAGCGCAAGAGGACACCAGGATCAATACTTACAAATATATTTCTTTAGAGGTATCGAGCGCATGTATGTTTTCCACACCAGTTTTGGCATGCATGGCACATGCATGCGGTTTCTTGGTTATGATTTGTCATTGGCATCGAGGATTTCTTGGATTGACAATGGATTTTCCTAGCCTTTCCATTTTTTGGATATCCATGGTGTTGTATGTTCATTTCATTATTTTTTCTGGTTGGTTCTCATGTTTCCTTTAGCTTGGGTTGAGTTACTAATTCCTGGAAGTCCTAGTTGGACAAATGCTCTGGAAGCTCAGTGATAACTTGGGTTGAGTTACTAGTCCTAATAGCCTTGGTTGGAACAAATTCTCTAGAGCCCTGAAGGCTTGGGTAGATACAAATCTGGTGATGGTTTGTGATGTCAGAGCATGAGGTCGAATCACTATTTGATGGGTTGACGTGGTTTGGCCTTAGGAAGCCTTGGTTAAGTTTTGGTGGATTGTTCCATGATATCCCACATTCATGCTTCAAATATGGCATGGGGGTGACTAGTTGAAGAGAGATTTGGCTCAGCCATGTCTATGGTTGGGTGATTGTGGAAGTCCCACACCTAGTTGGCCTTTTCATAATTAATATGAGGTTATCTCTCCTTGTTAATTCATGAGTATTATACTGGTTTACCTATGGATTACATGGCTATTGTTTCCTTGGTATTATGAACATGTATTATGATAATGGATATGTATGGATCTCATCATGCTGTTACTTATAAATAAATGAAAAATGTATCTATGGCCTGATAGATGAAATTAAAGCTAATGTGTTGAGGTATCAATGATTCTTAGTGATTCTCAAATAATTATGAGACCCCTATCCTCAATTTTGTTGTTAAGACCTGTAGCTTTCATGTTTGACGAAATGCCTGTCATGTCTAGTAGGGGTCCAATCTAGTACTTGTCAATGTTTTTGCAAATGTATCCTTTTTCCACATTGAAATTTCAATTTTGAAGGTTTCATTGAGTTCTCGATAGTGACTTGGGCTCTCAACCTGAAAAAGTGGCACAAATCCTAGAGTCATAGGCACAACATTGGGGAAAAATTCCTCAAATGCTTGCTTTCCCTTGCCGTGGGAGCGTCTAGAGCCTCCTAGATGCACCTTGGTCAATATCATGGGAGCATCTAAGGGTTTTATGGATTAAAACATTAGTTGGTCTCAGGGTATGGGTACCTCAGTGGTTGGGATGGCTGTTGGGAGTTCTGTCGCTGATGTAGAAGGTACATGTGATGTGTTCCGCTCATTCCACTTCCTTAACTAACACATAGAGAACCAAATCATTTCATAGTAACTTCTCCTCACATGTTTGCCCTTGTTGATAGGTTGCTTTGGTAGATGTGGGAGGAGGGTGTTATAGAGTGGTATCAGCGTAGGTTTCATTCTATATGGGGAATGTCTAGTTTTTGTTCTCTTTGGGTGTTATCTGATACCACAGAGTAGTATGAGAGAATGGTTCTCCCCTTTCACTAGATGGGAGGTGTATTGGTCATGCATTCATGTTGGTTGAATATGTGTTCCTTATGCTTGTATTCCATCTACTTGTTGCAGTTGCATGGTGTTGATCATGGTTGTAGTGATGTTTCCATTTGAAGGTTGATGGTGTTGTTCTAGGATGTGTCATCATGAGTGTATGGTTGTATATGCATTTTATAAGAATGTGGGTGTCTATATGTTGTTATGCATGGATTTTTGTGGTGAAGGTTGTTGTGCATAAGGTCATTGTATGAAATTAGGTCACGATGATGATATTGGTATGTTATGATGCTAATGTGTTGGCTAAGATAGAGAGGAAGATGCAAATCATTAAAGTGAAGTTACAACATTGGACCTCGAGGCAAGAGCATATTTTCATAAAGGTTTGTATTTTCGGAATGCAGGTATATAGGTTAAGGATTGTTATATGCATGTGTATTCCTTTCATTCTATTCATCTTATGGTTACATACATGATAGATGCTAGTTGATTAGTGTAGTCATGTGCACATGTCTCGGATAGTCATGAATGATAGTAGCATGTGGTTGCATGCATTTATATTGTTATTTTATGTTAGATAAATTGATGATTATGTCATATGTTGTTGATGAGCATGATATATAACTTTTTGATTGTTATATTATATTTAACTTGATGATTAGGGTTATTAAAACCAATATTTTGATGCTATATGTCATGTTAACTTGGATTGGCCTATACTAATGGGTATAGTTATGAAATTTAGGTGAGTTGACTTATTTGTGACATCATGTTGTACTAATCTAGAATGACAGTGATTATGTGATTGTTATGCATCAATGAAAATTGTTTATGAGTTTATGATGTGAACATGTTAGCTAGTTACTATCATGGATATCATGACCTTATTTATGGTTGAGTTGATATGTTGTGAAGTTATATCATACCAATCTAGCTTGATTGTGCAGAAAAGATAGCCTGCCCTGACATACATTAATATATGAGTTGATTATGTCATCTATTTGACGTTTGAGTGTTTGGTATCTATTATGTTTTTTATTTGATGTTTGAGTGTTTGGTGTCTAGTATGCTGTCTAATTTATTTATCTAACATGGTACGTTTATAGCTTGTTTGAATATTTGATTAATTGCATGATATGAGTATGTCTCTGTATGATTGCATGAAGAAATGATCTTGTTGTAAGATGGCCATACTAATGTTAGAAAAATATTTATTACGGAGCAATGGAACACATAAAATATTGCAGAAATATAAACACAAAAAACGCATAAAACAAGAGAGACATAGATATACGTGGTTCACCCAGTTTGGGCTACGTCCACCCCGAACAGCCAGTCCTTCCTTTCTATTATCCAGCAAAATGAAGAGACACAACCTATAGCAAATCCGCTGTAATATCCTCTGTTTTCTCTCACAGTCTCAGCTCTCTGTTTCTCGCTCACAGAATACACATCTATCTCACACAGCCTCAAATACAATGCCCTCATACAAAGAGAGGGGTTGCCTTCTAGGGCAAAAAACCCTAAACTAAACATAAGTTCTACCATCAGATGATTTGCCTAATGAACGGCCCAGATTGACTAGAAATTACTATACTTTTACAAGGCAATTTTACATTTATTTTTGGCTTCGGGGGCGCTGCCCCCGAGCGCCTGCCAGGGGACCGCTGGCCCCGAGACCCCCCAGCCGAGGGGGATGGGCCCCCCTGCATGGAGGGGTGTACAAAACTTCCTTGGGTATACATCCGGTTGAAACAAAGACCTCTGAACAATCATGCTCCACACACAACAACTAATACATATGTGTTGAGACAACTAATATGTAATTGAGTGTAACATTATGTATTATGACTGATGAATGTGTACTAACGTTATGAAACAAGCTCACAAAAAGATAGAAAAGATGGATCAATGCCTTAGAATTCAGCCTCTTTGAGGGGGCAACCTCCTTTACATTACATAAATGAACAATTCTTGGATGATACAAATGAAAAGACCTCCTTTCTATATATAGGAGTCTAAGAGATCATAATATAATCAGAGCTGACATAACAATAATAATGTAAGGGCACAATAATAACAATAGTGGGCTTCTATGGGGCACAATAGTAATAATATGGGCACTACATGTGTACATCAATATAATAAGGGGGTTGTACTAATAAGAATAAGGGGTTACTCTAGTAGTATAGGGGCGTAACATGCCCCTCTCCTTGAAAAAGTGTTGTCCTCAACGCTTGAGTAGTTCTTGATGCTTTTGTATAAAATTCTTGTCCTTCCATGTGGAGTCTTTAGCAGGTAAGGTCTTCCACTTGATGAGATACTCTGAAATTGATCAATTCCGTAGTTGTCGAGTTGTTGTTTCTGTGACTACTCTAGGTTCCAATATTATTTTTCCTTCCTCTTCAATTTCTGGCAATATTGTTTGTATTGGGATCTTTTGCAACTTTTGAATAAGTGGCCATACTTCATCATCCTTATTCCATTCATCCCTTGCTTCATTTATCCAATTTGGTTGGATAATAGAAATAGCACAAAACAATGCTTCCACATCCTCATCCTTTCTTGAGAGTGCATCTGCAATAAAAATTTTCTTCCATTTTCTATAGATGATGTCAAAGTTATAACCCCACATATTTGTGACACATTTTTTCTATTCTTCTAAAGATAATAGTTGTTCTAAAAGGTAAGACTATCATGATCCATTTTTACCTTGAAGTGTCTTCCCATTCGGTAAGGTTGCCATTTTTTAAGTGCATGTAGTATTGCCAACATTTCCTTCTCATAAATAGCTTGCTTGAGATGTAGTAGTAAAAATACCCAATCACATACATCAAAACATTTTTCACTACGATGTTGATCTACCTATTGTTTCATTCGATTTTGCACCAAATTTGTGTTATCCTTTACGATGTTGGAGAAGTTGTTGTTGATGCTCAATGTGATCTTTGACTGCTTGAACCTTTTTCTTCTTGATATGTCCTTCTATCTTTGGAGTTTGAGGAGTGGTAATTTCTTCCAATCCTTTACAAGATATGGTCGGATTCATTTCTTGATGCTCGATGTGATCTTTTACTTCTTGAACATTTTTCTTCTTGATATGTCCTTCTATCTTGATAGTTTGACGAGTGGTAATTCCGACCAATGAATTACAAGATAGGGTTGGATTCATTTCTTCTTTATCGATGTTATCTTTCACTTCTTCCACCATTTTCTTCTTGATATGTCCTTCTATCTTGAGAGTTTTAGGAGTGGTAATTCTTGACAATGCTTTACACGATATGGTCTGACTCATTTCTTCTTTCTCTCGTGTTGGGTCCTGACATATATCCTCTTCTTTTGATGTTTCTTAATCCTTTTCTTCCTCATCTTCATACTCTATGTAAAATAATTTCTTCTCAGCACACTTATGACCTTTAGTGCATTTGCTATCGCAATTGTAACAAAGCCCTTTTTCTCTTTTTTCTTCCAATTGTCGTGGTGTAACCCTTGTAGGTTGTGGAAGGCTAGGAGAAGCAACACTTCCATATTTATAGTTGTGAGGGGTAGAATTCCTTGTTGCCATAATTTTACTTTCCACTATGTCACAAAGTGCTTTTATTCTTTCCAATTGTTGTGGTGTTGCTATAAAAAAAGTGTTTCTCTTTGTATCCTCATAAAGTGCTATCATTTCCTCCATGATAGTTGACCATGTCACAAGTCGTTTACAAGAACAAAGCCCTTTATACCATAAAAATTGATCTGGTTCTAAAAATGAAGATGCAATACATACCTTTTGTAACAGTGGTACACCATGTAGATCAAAATATTGCTCCATCTAAAGTATCCAATTTACTGGATCCTTGCCATCAAACTTCCTCATATCACCTTTTCTTGATTTTAGGAGCTCGATCTTGAAATGACTATAACGATGTAATTTTGGTTTTTCCAATTCTTAAATTGTGATCTATAGTATCCCTCTATGTCCTCTTTGCAATTCCACCAGTCTGATCGAATTTAGATTCTCCAAGGCAGAGTTATGCACAATCTCCCAATATGACCTGATTATAGACCTTTCCAGAAGAGTGAACTTGTATGAAGTATCATGTCTCACTATTTCGACCTTTGGCTCTGAAAAATATATACAATAAACTATAGGCCGTCCTCTTTCTGTACCTTCTTATGAAATTTCAATCCGATGCTCAGAGAGAAAGTTATGAAGATTTTCCCCAAGTCACCTATTTGGAATGTAATTCAGGAATCTGCAGAAAGATCAACTTCCACAGATCATATCTCCACGAATATAGCGCGAAAAGCTCTGAAATTTGGATCCGAGGTTTCATGTGAATTCGTCTCAAATGGGCTTTTTTTTTAGCTTCTGAAATGTCGCAAAAAAAATCTATAGCGAAAATGCCACGATGAACCCTAGAATCCAAAGCTCCAATACCAAATGTTATGAAACTAAGTCACAAAAAGATAGAAAAGATAGATCAACACCTTAGAATTCAGTCTCTTCAAGGGGGCAACCTCCTTTACATTACATAAATGAACAATTCTTGGATGGTACAAATGAAAAGACCTCCTTTCTATATATAGGACTATAAGGGGTCATAATATAATCAGAGCCGACATAACAATAATAATGTAAGGGCACAATAATAACAATAGTGGGCTTCTATGGGGCACAATAGTAACAATATGGGCACTACATGTGTACATCAATATAATAAGGGGGTTGTACTAATAAGAATAAAGGGTTACTCTAGTAGTATAGTGGCCTAACAACTAATTTTGATTATGACCTGGTTGTTAGACTTGGTGAAGGTTGAATTCAAATTAATAGATATGTTGAATTGATCTTTGTAACATGTAATTGACATGTGTGGAAATTTGGAGGAAACATGATTGGTATTACCATGCCAAGGTAATAGTTGATTTCTTTATATAAATATCTATTGGGTCATGTGACAATACATAGTAAGAATCAATTGCAGCAAGGTAGAGTTAAAAGAAAGGAATGGGGTGAGAATTCCTTTGGCTATGTTTGGAAATTTCAATTCCAAATGATTGAGTGCTTTACATATAGGAAGTCTTCTTAACCCTAAATTGTCTGAAATTATGTGGATATGTGTTATATTCATGGACATGTATTTGACATGTATAATAACTACTATCTAGTTATGGCTAGATCTATTAAGGAATTGGAGTCTCTTGAGACATGGAAAAATGTGTTCAACTACAAGGAAACATGCTTAGTGTAACATGGTAAGCTAACTGGTATACTGTTATATTTATTTATATGTTTTAATTATGTGTTTATGGTAGTGTGATGAAGGGAGTTTCATGGCAAGAGAGGTTGCCATAAAATTTTGAAGAAGGCTCAGAATGAGATTTCCTTGGTAACCATGGGGATTGAGTCATGTTGTTTGTTCCTAGTCTTATTATTTTCATCTTTTATGATTTTTTGTGCTTGATTGCGACTTTTTTTAGATCTGGTGTATGGCCACACTACTTCATGTGTGGTGTCATACTGTTATTGGTCTTGATGGTTTTCTCTTGCTTCCTTATTAGTATTTCCTTTTATGTTTTGAGAGTCTTGGGAATTGGTTGGGAAAGATGAAAGTTAGTGGGGCTTATGGACAACCAGATGAAATCCAACAGGAAATGTAAGACTCATATGAATCTCAGTGCATGTATAAGGGAAGTTGAAGGCAAGAGTAGGATAGCCAGTTGGATTGGTTGGGTCCATTGGTGTAAATGGACGATGGAAAGGAAGTCATGAGAAAAGTAATCGAGAATGGTTTGTAAAAGGACTTGAGTTTTTAGACTCCTTGGCTATGTGGGAATCATTTTTATCAATTGTTGGCTTGATGGGACCTGACCCAGGTTCAGCATGAAGAAACTGAGCAAATCCCTATACTACTGGCCCTTTCGGCATCAATCCATGGAGCACAGACTAAAGTCTCACCCGAAGTAGTATGCGGGGATGCAAGAACTAAGTTTCCACACCGTGGGATGGTGGTGATGTCACTTATTTGCCCTAATATTCCATCGCACAAATCAATAAGCCCTTTAGGTCCTATCAAAGTACTTCTCTTATTCATCTTCGAAGCATTCACAAAAGTCTTTGGTCATCCTTCCCAGGCCCTAAACAGATTGATCAAGCACTTATGCACCCTTGTAACCACTCTTAATTCTATATCTACCCAGATTCTCTTAAGTATTTTTTACTTTGACATTCATTTATGGTTATCTTCAAGTAGACATATATCTCTACTTGTAGTCATATAAAATAGAGAAACATATAGATTTGCGCATCAGAGTAGCATTAAAACATAAACTCAGTATTCAACATAATGTAATTGCATACAATGAACATAAATGAAATACACAAGTAATTTCAGAATACTCCTCTTTATTATTGATTCAAATATCCAATACAGACTATGACTACCCTACGCACACAACTGCAGGGATCTGTGCACTCAACTATGGACTTCTATCCGAGGCCTCTACGCACTCGGGTGCAGAGCCTCTTCCTACGCTAAGACTCTTTGCTCTTAGCTCTTACAGACTCGTTACATTCATAAACCTCAAGAATCAACTATGAACTAAATTGAACTGACTTCGACTCCTCTCAGACCACCTTTTTATACAATCCCAGGGTTTGTAGACCACTGATAGATCTCTATAGCCAACATGCTTTTACACAAAGGAAGGGTAGAAACAATTTATTGACTCTTAACATATTCCTACTCCACGACCACAAAATGCAGAGACTTTACATTCCTTTAGACAAAACTTGGGCCTTTATCCCCAAAACTTGTTCTTTTAACCCCCAAATTGACCCTAGGGGACTCGTTCCCAATGGGCCACCAACACAAATCTGGTTACTTGCCCTTGAGTAACTATAATGGCACAAAGATCTTGTCATCGATACCTCCCAGCTCCACCTGTATGACTGCAACTTCTGTGCTACACTGTGTTGCCACCTGCTTCATCTATTCAACCAGCTACTCTGTCACTGGCCCTGCACAATTTGCCTATACCTTTTGCTACGTTCCCTACAGGGTAGCTAGATTTCCTTCAATGGTGGCTATTAGCACAAAGTCTCCATCAAGCCAAGGACCTATTCTTGCCTTGAGGACACCTTATTTGTGCTGCTCTGCATCCACATGCTCCTTTAGCATCTTTTCCTCCTGCAATTTTTCTAGCCTTTGCATAAGGGTGACAGTGCACATCATCTCTTTAACTTCATCATATCTCTACGATAGCTTTCAAGCCTCTATTTCCAATGTTTGCAAGGCGGTATCGCCCTACAAATTGGTGACCACTTCAGTCACTTCCTCTAAGAGAGTCGTGTACTCCTTCATTGTGCTATCTATAGTGGGTGCTGCATCTCTGACACTGGCCTTGCACTGCTGCTTTACCTCTGGCGGAGTTGAGGGCTGGTCTGTCAATGCAAGTTCTATGATCTTAAGGTTCAATTCCAACTGAATCTTAGCCAGCTCTGATCTCCCTTCACACACTCCAGGAGCGAGCTTCCGAATTCATTCGTCCATTAGCCCATCTTCAGGTATATCCAGCTCAAGGACAGACCTACATGCCTCTGCCATTACCTTCGTAGTGTGCTCATCCTTCCTTGTGATAGCCTTAAAGAGATAAATGACAGAAGTCTTCTTGGGAAAACATTTGGGTGTTTTTCACCTTCTCCTCACTAATGACGTTCAATTCTCATTGTTCCCAAGCCCAAAGTTTTGTGATCACTCCATCATGCAGGGTGTGAAGGGATTCTCTTGGAAGCACGACCAAGTCTAGCCCGACCTTCTAGAGGGTGCACACAATGGCCCGATCATCTTTTGCTTCCACAGTTAGTGTGATAAACTAGGGGTCCATGGGGTGAACAATTTGTACTGCTTCAACTGTCCCAAGCACCAAGTTGGTTGACGTCACGCTAATGCGACCTACACTGGTCTGCACATGTGATGCCTATATTTGCAACTCACGCAGACCTATCTGAATGGTGCCCAAGGCCTACTTTTGTTGTTGCTCGAATTGTTATAGCAGTTCTGCTGTGGCATGTCTCAGCATATCACCAATCTCATACATATCACCTTATTTTAAGATGATCAGGTCGAGGGAAGTCTTGTTGGCCTTGGCCTTCTTCCGCGACCTTGCTTTCTCAAATTCCCTGTTCCACTTAATCAAGAATGGAGTAGTTGTTGGGTCCACTCCTCCCTGCCCAGTCTCTTGTTCCTCCCCCTCTTCCGTTTCCATGGAAGGCGAATTTTGACTCCTATTAGAGTTGTGTTCCTCTTCTTCCTCTATTTATTTTTCAACAACACACTCTGTGCTAACTTTGTCCTCAACCTCCTTCTTCCTCTTTTCTTCTAGTTTTTCCATCTTCCGCTTGACCTCTTCTTCATTTTGCTGCACAACAGACTTGCTAGGCCTAGTTTTCAAGTCCGAAGAGGTGCACCAATCTTCTATCCAATGGTTAAGGACTGTTTTGATCATGTCGTTTGTGGCTAGGTATGGAAGGTCATACCACTCTTATTCAGGATCCTTCTGTGCATGCATGGAGACCCAGTGGAAGTCCACCTTGAACTCCACATACTATTCCAGTTGATCATACATGGTCGGCGACAACCACGGTTTATGTTTGATGGCCATGTGGATATTCATCTCCATGAAGATCCAAAATTCCTTGCTGTCCTTGACCCTTTGGGGGTCCTTCGTAGCCCATAGTGAAGCGAGCTTCACTGCTTGTGGGAGGTCCTCCGCAACCAGAGGAAACTAACTATCCTTTGGTAACTCCCACACAACTAGCACTATGGATAGAAGTAGACATCCATAGAGAAACATCTTGCCTTTATCTTGCGCCTCTCTGAAATTAGCAAGAAACTCATTGCGGAGGTAGCACGCCTAGTTGAACTATACACCCTCCATGCACTCGGCCACTAAGGACACTACTGGTGCTGACACTTCATCTGCACGACACATCCGCATAATCTTGCCTGTGAGGCTTTGAGTAGCTACCTTGACCACGGGGTTAGTTATGCTAGTGATGGAGTAGCCACGTTACTTCTTTGCAAGCTTAAATTTATCCTTCATTGCTTCAGCAAGGTCATGCACACTTGCCTTTCCTCCAAATTACATGGCTGTATTTTCTCCTGTATGTAGCAGTTGAGTGATCCTATGGATCAGCATGTTAGTGATCGATATCGGCTCCTCTAGCCATAGGAACCCATCGTGCACCAAGCACAATAGCTCCTTGATCACTATCATGGTTATGGGTGTGCAGTTGAAATGCGGTACCCATATCATGTTTAACAAACCGGCCTTATCCACCCCTTTTACCCACTTTCTTGGGTCCAGCGTGGTCACACTAGAGTCTTTGTAGAAGACTCGGTGCATAAGTTGATATGTGGCTAAGCAAGAAAAGTGCTCCATATCAACCAAGTCCTAATCCTCCAATTTTAACAAGGGGATGTGCCCTAGGCACGGTCCTTCAAAGCCGATTTTGTTTGGTAGAAAGGGTGTATGTAGTGCAACATTGTTTTCATCAATGTCCTTTGGAACCTTTGTCTTGCCTCTATGCTGGAGGAATGTACTTGGGTAACTTAGAGATAGGTTCAAACCCTTCAACATCAAAATCCTCCACCCCCATGTCAATGTCTTCCTCATCCATAGGGATCTCCTCAACATCCTCTTCAGGTTCAAGGTCAATTAGCTTTCCCTTCTCCTACACGATGGGCTTTTCCTTCTGCGGGTGCCTTCTATGTGACGCGTGCACTGATTGTGGCACTTTCTACTTATCTCTATTTGATTTTGGACCCTCTTGGGTTGGCCTAGGCCTCAGCCTGAGAATTCTTCGTGATTTAGGAACTTATTTCGGTACTTTGATGCTCTCAACCTCCATTCTAGCTTCCTCAACTTCCATTGCTACTTCTGGGGTAGTT
The DNA here is from genome assembly GCA_031772625.1 of Pinus tabuliformis. NCBI lineage: Eukaryota > Viridiplantae > Streptophyta > Pinopsida > Pinales > Pinaceae > Pinus > Pinus tabuliformis. The sequence goes on along the minus strand of CM062806.1, from coordinate 992,908,899 downwards.
CCCTCAGCTGCCCTTACTTCTCCTGCACTCACAGTTTCGACGGGAGCCGACATAATACTAGAAAACATGTCTTGTGTCTCTTTTGGAAACCTCTCAAACACTGAACTTGTTATCAAAACTTCAAGTTCTCATGGTTCATGCACACTTGAGAGCTCAGAACCTCGATTCTCAAAATGCAAAGTGTTTTTTGTTGGGAAGCCACCTGTAATTTATAGGCATTTTTGAATTCAAATGTGACCTTTCCCCCAAAAATTCATTCATAAATGTTGGATTGGAGGCAAATTTTCACAAATCTTACCCTTAAATTACGACTTAAATTCTACCCCCTACTCAATTTAACCATTTTCCCATGGTCGTGTCATGAACAGTGACCATAATGGTCACTTTTCGGCTGCCCTCTGTGGTCCCTTCTTGGATAGCATAGCTTCCCACGTGTTTCCACTGCTAATGTGACATTCCTCCATTCTGTGCAATTTCCCAATCGCGCAGCTCCCCAACCTGGGTAGTGTAGTTTATAGTCGCACGCCTCCTTTCAATTGCCTAGAACGCTAAGACTATGCTTCCACTACGTAGTCATCTAGTCAGATCATCGGTGTATGTCTTCAATCAGCTACCATACACTCACCCTGGGAATGGTTCTTCATTCAACTTTACCAACTAAATTGATCCACCATCAGTACTCTCCTTGATGACATAGGGCCCCACCCAATGCATCTGAAATTTTCCTGGAAATTTATCAAACTTGTTGTCATATAATATAACTAAATCGGTTACCTTGAAGGTGCGTAGTTTGATGTGTTGATCATGCCATGCCTTTTCACGCTCCTTTTGAACCTGTTAATGGAATCCAGCTACAAATTTATCCTCTCCAAGCTCTATTAGTTGCATGAGCCTCCCCTCCAGGGCCCCACAATCTGCCATTCCTGTGAATGCTTCTATGCGCAGACTAGGTACAATGTACTACATCGGCATCACAACTTCCATGCCATAAACCAATCTAAATAGCATTTGTCCAATCAACTTCTTGCAAGGCATTCTGTAAGCCCATAGCATCGTGGGTACAAAAACATCCCAGTCATTCCTTTGAGCATTTCAAAACTTTGTGAGCACACTCTCCAATATGTTATTAAATGCTTCCACCATCCCATTAGCCTACGGATTATATGGAATGCTCTTCTGATGGTAAATCTGAAACTCTTTTGTCATCGTGCTAATCATCTCATTAAGAAAGTGTGTACTATGATCAGTCATTAAAAGTTTTGGGCAACCAAACCTTTTCAGCATGTACTCAAAGATGAATTTGGTTGCTGTCATGCTTGTACAATCCTTCACAAGTTGCACCTCCGCCCATCTGGTTAAGTACTCAGTCGCGGTGATGATATACCGCACACCCATCTTCTTCCCTAGAGGCTAAATTGGTCCTATGAATTCAATCGCCCACTTCTCGAAGGGTTGTAGCGATATATGCTGATTCAACAGTAGCGCATCCCTACGTGAGGGTCTACCTGTCCTTTGGCATGCATTGCACTTCCTATAATATGATTTTGAATCCTTATGGAAGGTCGACCACCATAACCTAGCGCATAGAATCTTCTACGCTGCTGCTTTTCCTATATAATGACCTCCCACAGCTCCACCATGAGCCTCAACAAGGATGTTGTTTCATTCAAACTCTAGAACATAACATCGCAATATTTCATCTAATCCCATTTTGCACAAGTGCCCTGCGATGACAAATATGTATGTCACATGCACCACCAGTTCCTTCTTTTGTTGGCTTGTATATCCTTCTGGAGGCATAGCTGTCATTAGGAAGTGTATAATATCTTCAAAGTGGTTGTCCATGACACGTACTACAAAGATTTTCACATTGAGTAGTCCTTCTTCCAAATTCCTAGGCTCCTCTTCTGTTTCAATGTGCGATAGATGATCCGGTCTAGCATTCAACCATCCTGGTTTCACAATAACTTCAAAATCATATTACTAGAACAATAACAACCATCTACATATCTTCCTCCCCAACATAGGCTTGTTGACCAGGTATTTCAATGCTTAATGGTCTATGTACATCTTAAAATTTCCATCCAACCGATAATGTCTGAACTTTTGGAGCGCGTGCACCATAGCTAGTCCTTCGCGCTCTATCGTGGAATAATTTTTCTCAGCTTTGGGAAACTTCTTACTTGCGAACAATATAGGGTGATCCAAGTCCCCTTCACCGGCATGTGTCAGTACTACTCCTAGTGTAATACATGATGCATCCACATGCACATGAAATTCCTTCTTCCAATCCGGGAAGACTAGGATTAACACGGTGACCATTTTCTCCTTTAGCACATCGAAGCTCTTCTGGAATTATTCATTCCAAAAATATGTAACATCCTTCTTTAAAAATTTTTCCATCGACACAGTGATATGGGCATAACTCTTATCCCATATGCCCCAATGTTGCATGCAGCCGTTTCACACTCCTTGTTGCCTCAACATTGATTATGACCACGATCATCACAAGGTCTACAATCAAACCTTGTCTGCATACCACATGACCTAGCAAGATCCCAAAAGGGACACAAAACAAACATTTCTTTAGATTGAGTGTGATCTAGTAACTTTGGCATGTATCTAGCATCAAGCGTAGACTTGCCGCATGGTGCTTCACCAATCCGAACACTATCCAATCATCAAAGTGTACTTCCATAGATTTATGAATGAAATCCTTGAACAACGTAATGACTATGTGTGAAAATATCATCGGCGTGTTCTTCATCCCAAAAGGAATCACCCTATATTGGAAGCATCCCAATTCAGTCGCGAAGGTCATCTTACTTCTATCCTCTAGCATGATCTTGATCTGATGGTACCAAGAGAATCCATCAATGAACGAATATGCCTCCTTGCTGCCAACATTATCCAGGGCCTCATCGATGAACGGGGTTGGGAAGGGACCATACACACAGGCATCATTCAACCCCCTGAGATCTACACATATCCTTATTTCTTCCTTATGCTTCCTTTCCCTAACCACTATTGGGCTTACCCAATCATATTCTTCCACTAGCTCAATAATACCTACCACGAGCATCTTGTCTAACTTTAAGTGGACCCTTTCTTTATACTTCGGATTGAGGTAGTAAGGTCTTTGCTTCAAAGGTTTCACGTCCAGTTTTAGGGTGATCTTCATGATGCCCAAGTCCCATATTATCCCTTTCCAATATGAAAAATTTGTGGGAAACAAATCCTGATATTCGTGGAGTAGTTCGACGACCTTATCTACTATTGTGTCATGCCAATAGTCCCCAATATTTGCAAACTTCAGCTCTGTTTCCATGCCAATGTTCACCTACCTAGTTTTGAGTGGCTCAATTATGTCTAGGTTCTCTAGCTATGGTCCTTCAACTTCACGGTGACCTTCAGTCTCTAGAATATTAATCTTCCTTGGGTCTTCATCTTCTTCTTCCGCTATGACATTGTAGCATTCCAACACATGGCACAGCTGGGTGGTCCAATCAGGTCGAATCAAATCTAGAGGATCCTATGGTATCCTAAAAATTTCCATCTTAACATCCTGCAATGCTTCGTCAATATATTCAAATCCATCCTCAAAAATGAACATCATCAAAAATCCATGGCACAAAATATCCCATTCTTCGGTGCCATGCAAGAGTTCCATATCGAAGTACCAATTCATTAGTATAACATCCAAGGTATGACAAAATAGATGGACCCATTCTGGTTGAGGCTTTGCTCCGTACACATTAGTCAATTTGTCCAAATGGTCTCGTTGATCATTTCTCCCATCATATTTTTCTATTAATCACACCTTCGGATGACCAAAGCATATCCTCATCATCCTCCTATATTCGCGCCAATCATCAAAACTACCCTTGTGCGTACCCCACCATCTTGTAGGCATAGCAAGCAGTGCCCAATCTAATGCTTGGAAGTGATGCTTCTCTGGTACTTCCCTTTCAAATGCATCCAAGAAGTGATCAACATCAGTTAACCCATCATAGTAAGGCAAATTTCTTAGCTTTGATGATACACAACGAACAACTTGGTCATCATATTATAGTGCAACGTCGATACTTCATGCGGTTGATTCTGCTAGTGCTCCAGTTGTTTGTCCAAATTTGATGTGTAGGAGCTCGCATGGTCCTATGCAATACGTCCATCTGTTGTTAGATTTACCCAATCCTGATCTCGCAATATTATATTGTAAATCTGGTCCAAATCATCATCACTTTCATAGTCACAGGCCGGATTAGCGTAACGCGGTCCTTCTGCAGGGTCCAATGGCACCACTACGCAAAGTGATTTCCTCTCAAATATCATCTTTTTCTTCTTTGGGTTGATTACCCCATTCATGTCACTTGCCCAGTCAATCTCAAGGAGCACGGGGTAGGTATTGCTATCATCCACAATCTCTATCACTTCAAAATTTGCTAGTGCGCTCACGCCTTCGATATCAATTGTTATCCCTAGCAACCTCCCCATTGGGATGATTTTTTGCTGATTCACCATCCTTAACTGACTTAGGGACCACTGTAGCGCAGGTCTTCCCATTATTTCCCATGTCTAATTTGGCCAAACATTTGCATCAAACCTTAGGTACAAGATAAATTGGTCCATTTCATATTCTCCTATCTGCGCGGTGAGTCTCATCTCATGTCCAGTTTGTGTCTTATGCTTACCAATCTTCCTAACTATGTGTGGTCTTTTAGTAGTGGTTTCCTTGCCAGTGCATCTATTGATAAACTCCTATAGTCCCTTCGCAACATTACTATCGTGGAGTAGTTTCATGCAGGTCTCGAAGAATGTGGTAATCATAGACAGGTCCATTTCTTCAATTATTTTCTCCTGAATCCCTAAGGTAGAGGCCTTAGCAAAACTTTTATTTTCTTCCATAAATGTTTCTTTTGTGCATTCTAGATCAAACCCTGTCTCCTTTTCTGGGGCTTTGTATACCCACTTGCCTTCTTCGGTCTGCTTCCCCTTATCCTCACTAGTCTTCACTCCACTCTGAACACAATATTTACCTTGGGGTCTTCCTTGGGAGGCTTAGCCCTCATCATCTGTAGGCTCTGACTCAGTTGCTGAGGCTGCGGCCCATTCTCACGTATCTTAGCTAACAATATAGGGCAATCTTCCATCACATGGTCAAACTGAGTACAATAGCGGCATGACGACCAAGTCAGATTCAGGCAATCTAACATGTAGTGTCCTGGTCCTCCACAATTGTAACAAATAATCTTCCCTTGACCTCTACTAGGTCCTCCTCCACCTCAGCCTCAGCCGTGCCCATGATATTCGCCTTGAATTGCTCCAACACCTTTGTCCGGAGGTCGCATTTCTACCTTCACCCTGTATGTAGGTGTGTTTTCCATCATTAATTTGTAACTTCGTAAATTGTGCTCATCGTGACCTACCGATTGACAAAAGTTGACAAAGAGTTGTTGTAGTGTTTCTACAAATTTCTGTAGCAAATGGCAATTATATGTCACATGTTTCCTAGCTACCTCATAGATATCATACCATAGCACAGGCCCTGTACTTGGCCCTACTATGGATTTTGGCTTGAGAGACATTTGTCCCCCTAATGCAACGTAATTTTTGAAAATAGGATAACAATCTTTTTCATGCCCCTGGCTTTTTCACTTTAGGCACCACACTTCTTCGCACACATCTACCCAAGGTGTTCTATCTTTGCTCATACTTTGCATTTCGAGGCAAATTTTCTGTAACTGTGCGTGAATCTGCTGAAACCCTAGACTAGCATCCTACATTGGTGTCTTGTGCAATCACATCGCGATTTCCCAATCTTCCACCTAGGTCCCAATCTTCTATTGTGCTAGCGCAACCCTTAGGTGAGGTAGAAGCGAGGCCACAAACCATTCACTGTGCTTCCCATCAGTTAGATGCATGTTGACTTCTCGGATTATACACTTCAATCTTCGATCCAAATCCCAGGGCATCTCTCCAAGTTTCATCATGATCTCCTTAAATCCCACAATTGATTGCACCTCAGACTTAGGTCTACTAAATTCCTTATTTAGCATGGTCTGGATTATCAGTGTACTAATTAATGTACCAAGTTAGTGCACAGTCCTGCAAATCACTAACCAGTGCTACTTTCTTCATTTTATCATGTGTGATACCCTGAGCTTCACATACAGCCTTCGCGATGAACCAAAATTGGTTCGGATCTTCATTTCCTACACGCTTGAACATAGGTAGCTTTATGAAGTTCACCATGTTGAACGGTGGTGGAGGTGGAAGTGGTGTGGGTGATGGGGTAAGCAGTGGAGGTGGGAATGGAGGTGGTGTAGATATTCATGGGAATCCCTGTTTTATCAACTGAATAGCGCTAAACGGAGAAGCCTGTTTTTCTCCTTCATCGTTACTCAGAGGGGGCTCAATAAGTGGGCTATATTCAAGGCCTTTTCTTCCTCCATCCCTAAATGTCCTTCTACTTCCCATAGCCCCAACCATCAAGGTAACTACATAACCTACTTTTCACACAGGAGCATCTTAATCCATATATTTAATGATTTCAAATAGTTACCTCGCAGCCCCTTGAAGAAGTGGTGCTCTGCTTCACTATATCTGGCTGAAGTAATGACTACAAACTCTGTCAAAAAACCTCCTATGATATAGTCGAGCCAATGATCAACAATGCACATGATCTTATCTTTAGAGGCTTCCAATTTCCACACTAACTCTGGGGTCTAGACAATCAGAACATTAAGCCTCCACCTCTCTTGGTTGTTTGCCAACTTTGTGATCCACTCGTATAATTCAACCGGGAAGGAACAAAAGAATATTTCATGTATCTCTGTGTATAGATATCTTTCCAACCACTATTCATTCATCAAACACAGATTCCTATTTTCTTGCGCTGCAAATTTGTGGATCTTTCTATCCCACTAGTCTTCAATCTCCTTGTTACCTGGATTCCAATGATGCAACATCACACATCTTGTTATCTAGATCCTGATCTCAACAGCGGAACCATTTGTTAGCTTGATGGGCCCTGATCCAGGTTCAACGTTAAGAAGCAAGGCAAATCCATACACTATTGGCCCTTTCGGCATCAATCCATGGAGCTCGAATTGAAGTCTCACTCGAAGCAGTATTGGGGGATTTAGGAACCAAGTTTCCACACCCTGAGATAGTGGTGATGTCAATTATTTTCCCTAACCTTCCTTCGCGTAGATCGATAATCCCTTTAGGGATTATCAAAGTACTTCTCTTATTCATCTTTGAAGCTTCCACAAAAGTCTCTGGTCATCCTTCACGGGCCCTAAATATATAGATCAGGCACTTACGTTCCCTTGTATCAACCCTTACTTATGTATCTACCCAGATTCACTTAAGTATTGGTTACTTTAACATGCATTTATGGTTATCTTCGCGTAAACATATATATCTACTTGCGGTCATATAAAATAAAAAACATATAGGTTCGTGCATCAAAGTAGCATTAAAACATAAACTTAGTATTCAACATAACATAATTTCATACAATGAATAGAAGCAAAATACACAGGTAATTTCATAATACTCCTCTTTATTATTGATTCAAATATCTAGTATAGACTCTAACTACCCTACGCACACAGCTGCATGGGTCCGCGCACTTAGCTACGGATTTCTACCCTAGGCCTCTGCACACTCAGATGCATAGCCTCTTCCTATACTAAGACTCTTCACTCTTAACTCTCGCAAACCCATTACATTGATCAACCTCAGGTATCAACTATGAACTGACTTAGAATCGTCTAAGACCTACTTTGTATACAGCCCCATGGTCTGTGGACCATGGGTAGATCTCTAAAGCTGACATGTTTTTACACAAAGGAAGGATGGAAACCCTTTATTGACTCTTGACATATTCATGGTCCACAACCACAAAATGCGGAGAATTTACATTCCTTTACACAAAACTTGGGCCATTAGCCCCAAAACATGGGCTTTTAAGCCCAAAATTGACCCCAAGGGACCCGTTCCAAACATGAATGTGTGCATGTTGTGAACAAATAAAGGGAGTTCTCTTAACCTTGACCTTATGATATCTGCTAATTATGTTGTGATCATTATTATGTTGATGTATATATATGTATACATGTATGTATGTATGTATGACATGTCTGACAAGCTCATCATGGATCATGATTGCTTTTATGTTAATGTTTCAATGTATATCTATTTGTATGTGTTTCATTGCCTGACAAGATCATGGTTGTTTAATGCTAATATATATATATATATATATATATATATATATATATATATATATATATATATATATATATATATATATATATATATATATATATATATATATATATATATATATATATATCTGTTTGTGTGTGTCTGTTTCTACCTAACAAGGTCGTGAGAAATCATTCTTGTGTAGAAATTATTACTTATGCAAGTGAATGACATGAAGAGGTTCCTAGTTTATTAGGAATAAAGTGGGAAGAGTAGTCCTTCCAAATCTACGAGGTCCATATCATGTGGTTATGAGTTGATATTATGTGATTATATTATGTCTATGTTATGGATGGACTATACTGAGAGATCCATCAGCGGAATGAAAGAAGTATGATCTGCGACATACTAGGAAAAACATGGATGGTGAAGAGACACCAGAAGCAAGGTTGCTTGGTAGAGGCAGTATGGGTTTGCGTGTGCAGTGCTACTGTTGTGTATATGTTGTGCATGTTGTATATTCAGTGATTGTACCTATGGTGATGTGTATTGTTGTTTATGTACTACTGCGTACATATGATGTTATATGTTTGTTATATATATGGTATTGTGTGCATATTCCATATGAAGTGCAGGGTATAGATGGTGTTATTTACATGTTGGAGATTTGATGTTGTGTACATATTGTACAGTGTGCATGATGGACATGCGAGGTTGTGTGCATTTTGGATATGCAGTTCTATCTACATATGATGTTATGTACATGTTGTATATGTAGTGCTATGTACATATGGTGTTATGTGCATGTTGTACAAGTGGTACTATGTACATATGATGCTATGTGCATGATTGTACATGTTGTGTTGTGTGGATGTGGTGTTGTGTACATGTTATACATGTGGTGTTGTGTGTGAACGATGTTGTGTACATGTGGTGTTGTGTACATGTCATGCATGTGGTACTGTGTACATGTGGTATTGTCTACATGTTGTATAGGTGGTGCACTGTACATGTGGCATTATGTACACGTTGTGTAGGTGGTGTGGTGTACATGTGATGTTGCACACATGTTGTGTTGTGTACATGTGGTACTATGTACATGTCGTACATATGTAGTGGTGTACATGTGTTATTGTGCAGAGGTCGTACATGTTGTGGTGCAGGCATTTGGTACTATGGATATACATTGTGTAGTCGTGATATCATGACATATGTATTCATTGTGTTGTACTTTGTGTATGTATTTGTGTTTTGTTGTACATTTGGTGTAGGTGTATGTATTGTGTTGTGGTGTACATCAGATGTAGGAGTATGTATTGTGTTGCATTGTACATTGGGTGTAGGTGTATGTGTGGTATGTTAGGTTTAGGTGCATGTATTGCATGGTTTTGTCTATCATGTTTGGTTGTGTGTGTGTGATGCACATTATGTGTATGTGCACATGGTTGAGGAAAAGGCACCGAGTGTTTGCTAGGTTTGACAATTGATCCTGAGTGGTTATAGACTAAAGACAAAGGTATAATATACGGATCGATTAAATGATAGATGTCGTTATTTTATTTCAGTTTTATTATACATGTGATTTATGATTATGGTCTATGATGATTACATGTGATTTACGGTTGTTCTGGTCTATGATGATTACATGTGATCTATGATTCTAGTTTATGATGGTTTGATGTGATTTATGATTTTTATCTATGATGGTTATGTTTTGAGCTAACCTAATGTGATATGTTTATACACGATGATTTTATCAAAGATGTTAATTTGACTTGTTGTGATAGGAAGCGAAGAGAATTGCAAGTTAACCTTATTAACAGGCCACCAATGAGGTATGATTTGTAGTTATTTCAATTTAGTTTGAACCTAATGGAAATTATGTGCTCGTTACAAAAGAGCATGAAATGCCTAGTTGGGTGGTTGAAACTAACAGAAAGAATTAGCAACAACAACAAATGAATTGGAATAGACAACAATATGTTGGTAAAGTATTTAGGAGAAGGGACATTGTCAGACACTAGTACCCAATAGTGTCCATTGATTGCCATGAGCATGCTATGACCGATATGATGGCTTGAGGCAGGGATATGCCTTCATTTCTGGACCTTCCAATTTGAGGAAGCATTGCCATGGGATGGAATGCCTGAGGTGGAGGTGCCAATGGAAATTAGAAAGTGTGTGACTGCATGGAAGGGGGTGGCCAAATTTCCCGAGGGACTGTGTAGTAGAGAAGGGAAGGCTAGGGATGGATTTGTTTTGGTCATTAGAATTTCTAGATGGAATCAGATGCACATTGGGAGTGCACCTTGGAACAATGACTCAATAACTTTTCACTGATAAGAAAAGTTGTGGAGGATTATAGCTCTAGATATTGGATGTAGCTTTGACTTTCGCAATGGATTATATACTTCTTGGGAAGGAAGTGAATCCTGACATTACTTTCGAGGGTGGAGGTGTGAGCCTAGGGATTCCCTTGTTGATTGATATGGGCATCGTACCCTTTTATTTCTTGGATGAGAAAATGTGCATTTGTGTATATCATTGTAAATATTTTATCGAGTTGGATCTATAAAGCTCCATAGTCAATATGGTTATTTTTTGGTTGAAGAAAATGTGTATAAGTGTATGTGGTTATTATTGTAAATATCATAATGAGTTGTGTTATAAACCTCCAAAAAATAATATGATTGTCATATATTTAGCAGTGATCATTTTAAATACTACAACGAGTTGTGTTATAAAGGTCCATGGGGAAATATGTTTTTATTTAAATAATTTGTTGCTTTATATGTGACATTGAACATCGAGGACGATGTTCCCCCAAGGGAGAGGGTTCTATCATAGCCCTAGTCAAAAGTACATGTAAAACATTAATAAAGGAAAAAAATAAGACCAAATTCATGGGACACATATTCTAAGCTAAATGTTTGGAAAAACATTCTAGTGGGTGTTCACTCCAATTTATCATGGCTAAAGGAAATTCGCAAAGTAGCATTTGGCACATTTATTTATGAAAATAATGAAAATTAGAAGAAAAGGATGGTGAAAGGTCACAAGTTGCACGTGAGGAGGAAAATGAAGGAAAATAATGGAAACTGAAGAAAATAGAGGGTTCATTGATAAAAAGTCTTATGAGGATCAGTGGGAAGCCTTGGTTAGTGTAAGATTTTTGTTAGTTCAATTTGGAGCTCTCGTTCTACTCTCTCTCTCATACTCTTGAACACTTAGATTTTTCTCGAAGCACTCTTGGAGAGTGTGGCATACTTTGATGATTGGATCAAGAAGAAAAGGAAGAGTAGGAAAGCACAAGATGACATCAGGATGAAAAACTATAGTTGGATTTTTGCGTAGGTATCAAGTTTCATGTATGCTTTCATCAATAGTTTTGGCATGCACAGAACATGCATGTAGTTTCTTAGTTATGATCTATCATCGGCATGGAGGATTTCCTATATTGAAAGTGGATTTTCCTAGCCTTTCCATTTCTAGGATAGCCATGGCGTTGTGGGTTCATTTATTTGTTTTTTTGTTGGTTCTCTTGTTTCCTATAGCTTGGGTTGAGTTACTAGTTCCTAGAAGCCTTGATTGGCCAAACGCTTTGATATTTCTTTAACAACTTGGGTTGAGTTACTAGTCCTGGAATCCTTGGTTGGAGAAATGCTCTGAAATCCCTTCATGGGTTGAGTTACTAGCCTTGGAAGCCCTAGTTAGAGAAACTCTCTAGAAGCATGACGACAACTATGGGTTGAGTTACTAGTCCTAGAAGCCTTAGTTGGAAAAACGCTTTGGAGCCCTGGAAGGCTTACGTAGAGCCCAATCTAGTGATGGTTTTTGATGTTTGACTATGAGATGGAATCACTGTATGATGGGTTGACGTGGTTTGGCCTCTGGAAGGCCTGGTTTGGTTTTGATGGATTGTTCCTTGAGATCCCACATTTATGCTTGGAATATGGCATGGGGGTGACTACGTAAAGATAGGTTTGGCTCAGCCATGTCTATGGTCGGATGGTTCATGGAACTCCCACACCTGGAATTTTCATCGTTAATATGAGGTTATTTATCCTTGTTAGTTCAAAAGTATTATACGAGTTTTTCTATGCATTATATGGATTTTGTTTCCTTGGTATTTATGTTGTTATTATGTTCGTTATGAACATATATTGCGATTGATTAGAGACTTCCATAGTGAAGCATATTGTTGGAGATTTATGGACTAACACTGTGTAATGCATGTGATCTGTCCAACATTTCGAATGGTGACTCAATCCATAATCAGGGACCACAGAGAGCCATATGAGTTAACGAGTGCTGGAGATCATTAGCCCAACATTTAAAAAATTGTTGGTCTCAAAAGTGAAGTTAAATATTATCCTATTAAATAAAAAAATTTGATCGTTATCCAACATTCAATTATTTTCCTATATAAAGTCTACAACACTCGTTAACTCATATGGCTCCCTATGATCCTTGATGATGGATGGAGTCACCATTTGAAACATTGGATAGATCACACTCATTACACAGTGTTAGTTCAAATATCTCTAGAACCATGTATTATGATAGTGGCTATGTATGGATCTCATCACACTTTTACTTGTAAATGAACGAACAATGTATCTATGGCCTAATAGATGAAATTGTAGCTAATGTGTTGAGGCATCAATGCTTCTTACCAATTATGAGATAAGTATGAGACCCCTATACTCAGTACTATTGTTAAAACCTATAGATTTCATGTTTGTTACATGTTTGACGAAATACATGTCATGGCTAGTAGGGGTCAAGTCTAGCCTTTGTCAATGCTTTTGCAAATTTATCTTTGTTCCATTGTGAAATTTTAATTCTGAAGGTGTCATTGAGTTATGGACAGTGACCTGGGCTCTGGATCTAAAAAAGTGGCATAAATCCTTGAGTCGCAAGGACAACACTAGGGAATAAAGTCCCTGGACGCTTTCTCTTCCTTGTTGTGGGAGCATTTGGAGCCTATTAGATCTACCCTAGTCCATATCATGGGAAATTCTAAGGGTTTGATGCATTACAACTTTATTTGATCTCAGGGGCTGGTTACCTAAGTGATTAGGATGGCTCCTGGGAGTTTTGTTGCTGATGTGGAAGGTTTTTGTAATGTGTTCCACTGGTTCCACTTCCTTAAATGATACATAGGGAGTCAAATCATATCATAGTAGCTTCTCATCACATGTTTACCCTTCTTGGCCGCTTACTTAGGTAGATGTGGGAGGAGGGTGTTACACCGTGTCACCTAAATACGACTTAACATGAAAATCCCTCATGATAAGCTTATTGACCTCATTGCTATCAGGCACATAAATCCTCTTCCTGAATATGACCATGCCATCTATTTTGAGGTGATACTCCTCATCTCTATCATTGCCACCGTGTTGCCATAACATGTGCCTCAACTATTGGTATCTGTCAACATACTTCCTATCATTCAAGATCCACTCTTCTAAATCTATCTCATATGAACTCACTACTATAATATGGTTGGCATGCCCTCTTCTACCAAGAGAATATACAACCTTGTTCTCCTTGCCCTTAATATACTTGATCTCAAGGTCAAACTTAATGAGGGTAGCCAACCATATAGCTTGTCTAGCATTGAGATTGGGTTGGTCAAACAAGTACCTTAGACTAAGAAGCTAATGTCTCCAAATATTGAGTGCATGAATGATAGTCGCCAAATCAATATCACGGGTCACATAGTTTTTCTTGTGCTCATTCAACTACCTTGAGTCATAACATACCACCTACCTTTTATACATCAAGACTCCACCATTTCCTCTCTTACAAGCATCTGCACATACCGAACTATTTGTCAGGATATGCAATATTCAAGACCAAAGAATTTGTAAGCAAATTCTTCAACTCCTCGAAACCAACTACACAATCCTCATTCGAATCAAACTTCTTTCCTTTTCTCTTAAAAGATTTAATAGGATAATGAATTAGTGAGAAGTTCCTAATGAACCTCTTGTAATAAACTATTAGTGCCATGAATTATCTAACCTAATCCACATTCCTAGAAGTTGGCCACTCCATGATAGATCTAATATTTTTCGGTTCCACTTTTATACCTTCCTTGGAAAAATCATGTCCCAAGTTATGAACTTCAGTATGAAAGAAACTGCACTTTCTAATATTTTCATACAATTAATTCTCTCTCAATAATCTCAATACTGCTTCTAGGTGCTCTACATGCTCTTCCTCATTCTTGGAATATATCAAGATATCATCAATGAACACTATCAAAAATGTATACAGGTAAGGAGGCAACACATTATTCATCAAACACATGAAAATATTTGGAGTGTTAGAAAGACCAAACAAAACTACAAACTCACAATCCCCATACCTAGCATGGAATGTGGTATTGTATATGTCCTCTTCCTTGATGTACACGTGATGATATCTTGATCTCAATTCAATATTCAAGAATACTTCTTCTCCCTTCAACTAAACCAACAATTCATTAATCCACAAAAAAGGATACATGTTCTTGATAGTCCCCTTATTCAACTGCCTATAATCAATATACAACCTGAGAGTATTGTCCTTCTTCTTCAGAAACAATACTGGTGCACCCCAAGGTGAAAAACTTGGCCTTATGTTTCCTTTACCATTAATTTACTTAAGATTCAACTTCTATTCCACCAACTCTAGAGTGCTCATCCTGTAAGGTTCCTTTGATGATGGTGTTTCTCCTGGAATCAACTCAACAGAAAAGTCCACTTCCCTATGAAGTGGTGACTATGAAAACTCTGTAGAAAATACATCGTGAAACTTCTGCAAAATAGATACCTCTTCAAGACTAGATCATTTTAAACATCCTTCCCGTTTTCATTAGATATATGAACTACAAATAGTACACATCCTTTTAGTCTACAACACTTTGCCTACATAGCTGTAACCATTCTCACTGATGTAGGCTTCTTATTTCCCTACAAGATTCTCTTCTCTCCATCATCATCGAGGCACTCAATAGACTTATCATAGCAATCTACCTTATTATTGTGAATGTACAACCAATCCATACCAAAAAGCATACTGTATGTACCCAAAGAAAGAACATTTAGATATGTTGACGTTGGCATATGATTCAAATCAAATGTACGAGCTCTTGCCAATTTATGAACTATTTTCTTGGTCCTTATAGCCTACTTCACCAACCAAGATTCTACATGTAATTTTTTATTCAAGCAACACTTATCCACTAGGATAAGACTGATACAACTATAGTTTGATCTAGGGTCAATCAAAATGGAAACAACTTCATCAAAAAGTTTACCTTCCATATAGATGCATGATGATCAGCTTGTCTATTATCCACTAATTCATAAATCTGACAGATACTATGCCCAACATCTCCAACTATTTGTGTCTCTTGAGTATTGTAAATATGAGTCCTGTCGTCGTGATGTTGTGGAAAATATCTCTTTTGATGCTCTCCACCACAAGTCCAACACTGTAAAGGATTATTTCCATCACCCTTATTCTTCTCCTCAGGCTGAGACCCATGTTTTCTTTCAACTACATTGAACTTCTTGTACAACATTCCATTCTCCTTGTTACCTTCATCGTGAGGCCTTCCTTCCTTCTTATCCCACTTTCGTTTAGTCTTATCATTCACCTTAAAATCATGCTTATGCTCATATTTATGCTTAGAATGCTCATAACAATGCTTCAACTTCCAAATGACTTCCTCCAATGACCGAGGCTTATCATACTCAATCCAATCTTTAAATGCTAAATGAAATCCACTGACAAACTTTTGAACCTTTGTCTTCTCATCCTTAAGATATGGTACCTAGCTCAATAACTCTAGAAACTTGGTCATGTACTCTTCATCTGTCATACACCCCATATTCAATTTGTCGAACTCCTTAGTCTCTCCATCATAATATCTATTGTACAAGTAATTCTTTCTAAAGAGTCTCTTAAACTCATGCCAACTCAACTCCTCTATCTTGATGCCTTTGATAGGTTTCACATCTTCCCACCATATATATTCTTTTTTCTTAAGACTGAAAATAACTATCCTAGCTTTCATATTCTAGATATAATCATGCAGCTCGAAAAAATTATTCATCCCAGGAAGCTAGGCTATTGCATCTTTTGTTTTCTTTAGCTCTCCATCAAATATAGGAGGCTTGGATTTCTTGAACTCGTGGAAAAAATTGCTTCTTGTCTCTTTGATCTAAAACTAGAATAGAAACCATAACCACTACCTCTCTTGTTAGGTGCATCCATCCATCTACCACCCCTAATAGTATCATCCTTGTCTGACTTGTTTCCTCCGTGCGACATGCTACCTTATACCCCATTAATCCTTTCCTCCTATCCATAACTGATCCATGTTTTCCCTATCTCTGCAAATATGATAAGATCTAAAGGACTACTGTATTTACCTCTTATTTATTTTCCTAATCTCTGAAAAGTCTTTCGTGTGACTGATTTTCCAGTCATTATCTGCCTTGCAACTTTTGATATCTCCCTTTAGACTTCTCAGTGTATCTGCTATATGAAGGGAATATTCATCTCTTTGCTTCTCTGCTAATCTATAAGGAGAGTCAAATGAACAATAATCAATCATTTTTCTTTTCATGTTTGATCCTCTACTTCATGCAAACATGTCATGTTAGATAAACTAAATATAAATGTAATCAAAAGCATACCTTAGTGTGTTCTTGGGAGGCTATCTCATCTGCACAAATCAGTCCTCATTAGCACAATATATATATACACACACACACAGATGTGTGTGTGTGTAACAACATCAACATATCAATCATCTCAACATCAACATCACCAACACCACCACATACCAACATCATCAAGATGATCTAAAATACAATAATGATTGTCGTTATGCATGCATAGAAAACAAATTGAAAACTAACATGTATGCATAACAATCACATCTAGCCCATCCAATCCAACTGTTTGAACCTGGAAGATCTGATACCACCCTTTAATGATTCCTCGTAAATTTACCAAATTTCACAAGCTCGTTAGGGTAAACATGAGATGAGTCTTACAATGACATTCCCTGACCTCCAAATTCTAGTTAAGGAAGTCAAGCCTAGAAACTGGACATATAGTGACATCCTACAAGGACTAGAGGTCACTCAAGAGTTGCACAACCACCCCAGGTGATCAATCATTGAATTAGAACCTTGTTTCTCGAAGCTAGTACCCTCACCGCACATATAAAAAGGAAATGGAATGGCTATAGGACTCCAAATCCACACACAAGCCTTCTTCCATGTAGTTATGGCCTAAATTCTCTAAATTTGAGAATGCGTTCTTTGGATCTGTGCCACATTTTTAGGCCATCATCCATATCACTACTGAAAATTTCCTATAACTTTCATAATCATAATTTACATGATGACAATGCCAAAAGTTCAAACTTGAAGCAAGAAATTAACCTAGTTCCTAATCCAAGAGAAACATTCCATCAAACATATGGAAAACAGAATAGTCTTCATTTGAGAATCAAAAATAAGGTTACATACCCTATATAGGTATCTAAAACAACACTTTTTTAGTCCATACATCCATCAACCAATAAATAAATTTTAAAATCATGTCAAGAGCCATAGATAGATTTCAAATAGCCAACATAGAAACCATAACAAATCAACCATAATGTCAACATGATAAGAAGTATAAGTATTCATAAATCACAATAGAAAAATAGCTCTTATTGACATATGGATATGCCAACCAAGTCAAGGACTGAAACCTACCACCCCACCATAAATTGGGATGAACCAAATGTCTCTTTCAACCAATCACCCTCGCACCATATTCCAATCATGAATGTAAGACCTCATGGAATAATCCAAAACAAAACCAAACCATGGCTTGTAGAGGCCAAAACACCTCAACCCTCATCCAAAGTGGTTCCACCTCTACAGTACAAAAATCACTAACATCAACCAAATAGGTTTCGACCCAACTTGTCCCGGGCTCCAAGAACTAGTAACACAACCCACAACCTTCTAGGACTCCAAAGTGTTTGTTCCAACCAAAACTCAAGGGACTAGTAACTCAACCTAAGATGTTTTAGGGCTTCAAGAGAATTTTTTCCAGCCCACAACCATAAGGAACATGAGAACCAACTAGAAAAACAATAAGTGGAAAAATCACAACACCATGGCCATCCAAGAGATGGAAAGGAAAGGATAAATCCATTTTTGATCTAGGAAAATCTCCATGCCAATGACATAACATAACTAGAAAAACAAATGCATATACCATGAATCTAGAAATTAGAAAAAAACACACATGCAACTCGTTACCTGCAAGTAAATCCAACTATATTTGCTGATCCAATCTTTTCCTTCTTCTCCCTGCTTTCCTTACCCTTCTTTCTCCAAATCCAAGTGAATACTAAAGTTATCCAAGCATGATCCACTAATTCTCTGAGTGTGCAAGAGTATGAGAGAATGCGATAATGAAATGAGAGCTCCAAAATTGAACTGACAAAAGCTAAACAAGAAAAATCTATGAACTAATTCTCCAAAGTCTTTTTATCATGGATGCCTTTGTTTTCTTCAGTTTCCTTCACTTTTCATTTAATTTTCCCTAACATGTAAATTTGTGTCCCCTCAGCTTAATTTTCTCCAATTTTCCTTATTTTCATAATTAAAATACCATTTATTGCCTCTTTTCCTTTACTAATCCCTTTGACAGTTTCCATAGCCATTAATTAATCGATAGTGATTCCCGCTAAAGTATTTTTCCCAACATTTAGCTTGGAATATGTGTCCCATGACCTTGGTCCCAACACTCATCTTGGAATACGAGTCACATGACCTTGGTATTATTTTATTTCCATGAAAATTCAACCAAGGGATGTTACATATACACCCAAACATGTAACAAGAAGACACACAATACCCAAACCGACAAGCATACAATGAAATAACTGTAGAATGATGCTTATCTCATAGTGCAACAGTTAAGATATACCTTTATGAAAAAAGTGTCAACTGCAACCAAAAGGTGCATTATGGCATAAGAATGTGTTCAAAACATGTTCTGATGATAAATAACATCAACTAGTAAAATAGAGCGTGTTGGATCTTCCTCTTGGAGGTGTTCCATGTTGTTCTTAAGATGTGTGAAAACTAGCAAAGCAACACATGAAAAAGTGAAAAAAACACTTGCAAACACAAATAAAACACAAGAAACACATGAAAAAATACAAGTAGGCAAAAGAGACACTTGTAAAATATAGAGCAAGGAAAAATGACACATGTAAGAGCAAAAGAAATTGAACGTGACACTTGAAAAAGAAAAAGCAATAGTGGATTAACTCACCCAAATGATGGGGCCTTTGTAACCATGGGTAATGCAATTCTCCTTATACTCGAATCGTGTACAGAGGTAAAAAACAATAGATGAATACAAGAATGAGATTTGGACTAGACTCTTTATACAGGAAGAGCATACATGCAATTAGAGTTAATATTTGTGAGTGCGCTTAGTGCATGTCAAGAAACTAGTAGCTAATAGTGAATTGGCTAACGCTAAGAAGTACACTCTCAAAATTGATAAAGTGTGTGTAATCACTATCTGCAGAGGATTCCCTCACACTGTTAGTATCCATAATCATTGTGCAGTATTTGTCTCTAGGAATTGTGCAAACAATGGAATCAAGGACTATGCAAGCACTGTCCACAAGGACTTTACAAGAACTATCATCAAGAATTGCACAACCACTAGTTCTAGAGATTACACAGTCTCTATCATTGGGTATTATGCAACTACTTTCACCAAAAATGCATAATTCTTGACTTCCAAGGATACATAATGAATACTATGCTTACTTAGAATAATTTTGTTTGCCATCCATCACAAGATAAACATCTAAAAGTCTATCAGTTAGGAACTTAGAATTATTAAGGGAAAACTTGAACACTTGAGCAACATGACTAATCACTAGTTATAGAGATTACACAGTCTCTATCATTGGGTATTGTGCAACTACTATCATCAAAAAATTCATAATTCTTGACTTCCGAGGATACATAATGAATACTATTCTTACTTAGAATAATTTTGTTGGCCATCCATCACAAGATAAACATCTAAAAGTATGTCACTTAGGCACTTAGAATTATTAAGGGAAGACTTGAAAACTTGAGCAACATGACTAATCATGACATTAATTGCTTGAAACAAAGGATGGCATGATCATAGGGAGGCTCCAAAATTTGAATGTAGGAAAAAATTAGAGGGTGTTTGTCACAGTAACAACATGACTATATTTTGATAGTCCATCCAACCTATTTTCATATTGTAGAAGAATTGATGACTTCTCTATTGCTATTAGTGCTTCACCAACAACAAAACCAACTCCCTCTTGAGTTTTACATTATGCACACTCTGATTCATTGACCCTTAAAAGTATCTCTAATATAATGTTTATTGTTCCACGACACTTAAGAATCAAGTTTAAGTCTAATATAGTGATCATAAACACACTCAAATTTCACAACAAAATCACTTTGCACATATGAATAACAAATAGAAGTGAATCAACTAGTACACAAGACAATTTTTAACCCACAACTCATTATATTACTAACTTTAACACAGAAGTATTATGGCTCTCGGACTAGGTATCATGGACCATACAATCAACACTGACACAATAATGACTAGGTATTTGTATCAACAACTATGATATCCAGTATTTCCCTATATAAAGTACACTTGACTTACTTTTTGATGTAGTGCTCCACAACTGTTTAAATCCATGTACCTTGAACACAACTCGAAAGTAATTTATCTTCTATTATACTACACGCAAGTATTCTAGAACCTCATAAATACTTGTATTTTAAACTATCCATACACCTGTATCAATCCCTCTTGGCTACTCTAATATGAGTGAACATAGGTTTCCTTCACACAATGTCTTTTCCTGCTCCAAAAGGTCATTGTTATAAGGTATTCAACTTCTACCCTCTAGCTATCCTTTGCTACTCAAAGACACCAGGACATAGGGTCTTTAGTGCTATCCTCTTATCTATGATATGCTCCTTTAAATCACAAAATGAAGGCACACAAACAATCTTCCCACTAACTAACTTTTTATCCTCTAAAATATTAATTCTTAGGGACTTCAATTTTTCCCTCACATTATAACTATGTTGCTCCAATAATGACAAGACTTAGGGCCACTAAGGATGCCCTCTTAACTATCATGATCTTTCTTATTGTTGACAGTACTAGGGAATCACAAAAATATTGTTCGTACACACTTATGAACAAACCCTTAACACTCCAAACATCCCTCCAATCATTAACAATGAGGCAGAACTACATACCTTTTAGGAACCTTAATTTTTTTCCTAAAAGTCTTAGCCTCTGTGCAACTGTATATCTTCTCCTCTCTTACCCTACTAAAATAATTTGTGGTTACCTTAAGATAGCCTTAACTAGTGACTAGTGCAAACCATACCCACCTACATTTACTGTAATCTCAGACTCTTTAGACTTGTGCTTTACCATGAGGAAATTATGCCCTCAAACCAATGCTCCTACAAGACATAGTCAACTACTTTAAGGGATTCAATCCTTCACTACGCACGGTCCTTAGCTCATCCCTAATCGTAGAAGTAACCCATTGCCTTATGCAAAAAATAACATCCATTAAACACAGAGCATACTCAACCTCATCTTCAACAATTGTTGGTGCAAATCAATGACATAATTCTCCTCTTACAACTGTGGAATTTTCTCTTGAGATTAGACATCCACAATTAGACTTGTCTCAAATATTATTTGTTTCCTTTGATTTTCTCTAACAAAATTATTATTATCTCTACTTATATCAATCTTTGTGGAGCTATTTAGTCATCAACGGTCACTACTACAACCAAGCTGACTTGAGTATAAGTCCTCAAGAATATAGAAAATAAGGGATAAAATTATTTTCGTTTACCTTTGAACACACCATTGAAGCCATAGTTTCCTGTTAGCTCTTTAAGGGTTCCCAAAATTCTTTCAATGACCAAACCATCAAAATCTCCATTTCCTTCCATGCTCACAACTTTGGGTGCAAAATACACTACTTGGGTACACTTGCCCATAAAGCCCATGTGGGTCAAACTTATCCCAAACCCTGCACCGTGGCGTGTGGGAGTACCTCCCAAGCTACACAAATACAATTTTTTTTCCGTCACGATTATATTTAACGTTGTTTAGTTTTCACTATTACAAACTCGTATTGATGTGCTGTAGTTACTATCTCTTAAATGGTTTGCAAAATATTTGTTCTCAACTACTTCTGTAATGACATCGATCCTAAATTGATCCATTTATTTATTGTGTGTTATTCTTATTTAATTGTTTCTATAGTTTTTGAGATATTACTGAAACAAAGTATTGGATAGATTGTTTTGTACTTGTTATAGTGTGTTACATAATTTAGGATTAGATGATTGGAATGAGCTCATTGATTGCGTGAGACTGTGTTTGAATAGTTTATGTAGTTATTTATAAGAGTGTTATTACTTTCTCGTATGTTTGGTTTGAATGATTGAATGATGTTTATTACAAAAGAGCGATTTTAATTTCATAAATATGGGTAGAGTGATTGAAGTGCTTGAAGGTTTTATAATCATCCTTCTAGTGTGCAGAGAATGAAAAGTTACAACGAATTTTGTTTGATTGAATTATGAGATATTACTAATAGGGTTTGGTATTGGATAATGTTACCTATTTATTTTTACATGCATATACTCTTCATAATAACGTTGAAATAAAAAGAGCAACCCTAATTGACAATTTATGTGTGCGTAGTTAATTGATTCTAAAAAAAAAGATAATTAATTTTCTCAACTGGGAATATTCTTTTGACAAAGCATGCATAACATAGGAAAGGTGGAATTATCTTAATATAATTGAAGAAATGTAATTTGAGTGCATGAATATTAACTCCATAAAGTTTTTTGGTGTTCTCTCTACATGGGGTCATGTAAGCCTAGCTAATGGAGGTTGAAAATACTTTGAGTCCTTGAATAGAGATGGTAACATTGTGCCAACCATCACGCACTTTGCTTGTATGATATAAATTCTTAGCCCAATGTAGCATACCCTCCCACCCCATTGAATCATTATTGGGTAGTGGAAGGTGTTACATCAAGCTAACCTGATCTCGAGGGTCTCATTATGGAAATCGGGGTGAAGATTTTCCTTGCTTTTCAACTTCTTCAAGACTAAAAGCTAATACAATCAATGTGACTACCTCATTAATATATTTCTAATGATATGAATTTTATCTTACTCCAACACCCAAATCAAAAGATTTGGCCATTTAAATTTTTACCCTAAAAAACCATACCATGCCATGAAGGCCACCTCATTGCACTTATTATTAGGCCCCAACTAGCTTTTCATGTCAGCAATGACCTTCATGTAATTTCCATGGTATATTAGGTTGCACCATGTCACTGTGACTCACCCTCTCTTCCTTTGTGTTAATTATTTGGGATTAACTCACCAAACCTCCAAGGCATGAAAAAATGATTCTCATCCACTATCAAGAACTCTTCCGATCCCTCAGCTTCATTATTGTGGAGCCTTCTACCATAGATAATATTATGGTGGGAATCCCCTGAGGTTTGTGACCTTGTGAAAACAATATTCTTGTCGAGTACCAGTGAGATTTCCTATTTCCTGGCCTCTGTTAACCATGGTTCACCCTCGTGATGCACTTCTCTTTCCTCCCAAGTTCCCAAGGTGACATCATGCTAGCATCATGCCATCATGTGGTTCCTCTCTAAGGATGGTATGTGTTACCCAAATTTAACCCGATTGGCCTCCAATAAGGCTTCTCATGATTTCGACATGTCAAATGTCCCACATTCCATGTCATCACCTCAACTAGGCTCCATGAGATCGAACCTTAGAATTTTTATTCTAACAAAAATTTGAAGACTTCACGTCGATATCATCACTCCTATACAAGACCGTATTGAAAACCTGAACACCCAAATGAGTTAGGGCCTTGAACCCTCAAATCCCCAAATAAGTTTAGGATACAGTCCACATCTAGACTTTGGTCCTTGTAGCTTGTTCAGTCCATTTGTTCCCACCGACCATTTGGCCCATTAGGCACTTTAGGCCTTGCAACCTAATTAATATGTAGACCCTATCAAATGCCCAATCCTGCAAACCCCTGAATGAGTTTGGTCCAACATAAGAGATTACTCATGTGTAAACATTAATAGGGGATTTACTCAAAATTTATCAATTATCACTAGTACAAAATGGCTAATTAGTTACTAAAAAATGACTAAAATTTTCATATAAATAACCATTTTCCAGTCAGTGACTTGTAGTAGATAATTTACAGTATCTTATAACGTGACAAAATTTTAATCATTTTTAGCTTATTCATTAATTGATTTACTCAAATTTATTGTTTAGTAGTATATTTAGTCATAAATTTGGTCATTAATTTAGTCATTGGTTTAGTCATTAATTGCCACAATTAATGTCCAAATATATTACTATATGATCGTCCGAGAAAACCAATTAATGACCAAATAAATATGACCAAAATGTTGTTCGTGTTATAAGATACTGTAAATTAGCTACTAATAGTCGTATATATGCAAATTTTGATCATTATTTGAAACCAATTAATGACCAAAACAATATGACTAAATTTTGGTCATGTCATAGGATACTGTAAATTAGCTACTCATAGTCGTACATATGCAAAATTTAGTTGTCATTTTTAATAAAAAAATTATCATTTGCAGTAGTCATTTTTTTCATATTCATTATATAAAAAACTAATTTAGTAGTTTATATTCATTTCATTTACTTTCATTAATAATCAATATAAATGACTAGTTTAGTCATATACTAATTTTATTTGTGTTCATTATTAATTACTAAATTAGTAGTTTTATATTGATTTTTTGTGTTCATTATTAAAAAACATAAATTAATTAGTATGATTTTGCGACTAAATTAAAAAAATGTCATGCAACATGTATGTTCATCTAATATGAAAACGAAAAGTTACATATGTTAATTACAATGCTAAACAATATCAAGTGCAACTATAAATAATTTCAACCACATAAATTATATTATATAAAATGTCAAGTATTACAATATGAGTTTCCAACTTAATATTGGCTGGACTACAATTTACACATGAAATGTTGTTTCATCACTTGAAAACATTATCATTGTGTTGCCAAGACATTGCAAGTGAATTCACCAACTTTGAAGACTTGACCATCAATCTCTATGGTTGTGTCTTATGCGTGATATTGGCTCTAAGGGTATCATTAGACTGGTTCTCTTCTCTCTGTCTTTTTGAATTTATCTCTATAGTGTTATTGTTCTCCCGTTTCTTCAATTATTTCTTCTTACCATCAATATTGAGTTTCTTTCCTGAATAAAAAAAAGATATAGTTCAGAGTGTAAGACCTGAAAGATGATGAACACTAGAATATAAACTAAAATAGACTATAAAGGATTTATATGACATATACCTCAATATCAGCAATGTCAAGCCATTTTTCCCCATGAAAGAAAGAAACTCAAACAAGTTTTCTTTGGTTGAGCGCCAAATGACCCATATAAACAAAAAAATAAAGTGTTTCCATAGAGAAAAACACCTTAGTAACTTAGTATTCAACCTTCAAGAAAAGCTTAGGCATAATCATGCCAACTAAGTTACATGCTAAAAATATCAAGTTGTAAATAACTTATGAAAACAAATAATTTGAGGTGTGATGTCTAATCTTTGTCATTTTATTCAAACCAACTTTTCATTCTCTAACACACGAACTTGGTCAAGCAATTAAACAAAATGTTCTCAAATAACAACATGAAAGTAAACTTTTATAATAGTCATGAAATTGTTTTAACACAAAATAGTTAAAATTATTTCAATCAATATTATCTAATAGTAATTTCATATTCAAGCTTTGGATGTTGTTTAAATGGACATGGTACCAAGTATTTTCAATTTCATAGTTAAAATACAAAAAAAATCAAAAGAAACATTCAAAATACAATCTAATAATAAAGAGAGGATATCATGGAATAGACAATGCAATTATAAAAAATTTGTTTACCTAACCATTGATGTCTTGTCTGGAACTCCTAAAAAATTTTCTTCCGCAAAATAACCATGAAGTGAAATAACCACAACATTAAAATGCATAGGAATCCCTACTAGAAACATGTCCAAAGTCGATGGCTTAGATGGTTGAAGGATCTCCAACAAAAAATGAATCATATCCAAGACATGCTTTGCATTGTCTTCCCATCCTTCTTCCAATGACATTTCCTGTAACCTACCCACACACGAGTCAAGTAATAATGAAACAAAGGAATTGAATTTTTTTTTATCTTTTATATCTATAAAAATTGCATTTGATTTGTTTCAAGAACATATTAATTCATATTTAAATCCTTTCTATCATGAGAAGGTATCAATCATGTAGGAAATTAAAAAAATCGACCTCAATGATGTCCTCAAACAATTTCTCCAATATCAATATTTTCTTGCTATGATACCTTGGATTGAAAAAAGAACATATATGAAAAAGGAAAAATCCATATATTACTTTATATGTTCAAACTTTGTATATGGTGTATTCTTAGGCAATTTTTTTAAGATGTCCCTCTGTCTTTGCCAAAGTGGCATGTAGCTTGGTTAAACTTTGTATCATTTCATTCATAATCAATTTATACAAGATAAATATCACACATTATTCTTTCCCATTTATAAACATGCTACATATGATAAATTGAAAGTCACATAAAATGAAGATAAAACCCTTTTCTATCCAAAACAAACAAACAAACAATGTCTCTAATAAAACTTCACACCTCAGAAATTACTCTGCCATGTGCTTAGGATAAAGGTCATATTATTTGAATCACCTTTAGGTCATATCTAATGGTATTTTTGTATATTTTCCATGATTTCAATTTCGTTCTAAAAGCAATATATAAATCCAAGTTATTATCAATGAAATTCAAGTATAATTCAGAAAAATAATGTCATTGCAAGGTAGTGGAGAGAGAAAAATCTTCATAATTAGGCTTCTATATTTTAGTTTTATTTGAGTTGAGAAAGTATTTGAATATATAGTTCTCACTAAAGAAGTAAAATAGAAATATGAGAATCAAAATATGCCTGTGAATTTTTAACCAATTCATATTATATATCTCTAAAAAAATCAAGACACCCTTCTCTACTATTTGATAGAGATTTATTGTGCATAGAAGAATAATGAATTAACTATCAAACATAATGATGAAATATATTAACCAAGGAAATAAAAATTACATGGTTGTGGTATTTGTGTGCTCGAAGGAAATCCAACAATGGTTGCATGCTTTCTTTGTCATGAAATAGTCTTGAACACAAATTTTAGTTCAAAAATTGAATGCTATTACCAATAGAGGATGAACGTTTTGGGTGAGGAAAGGATGCATTGAAGGGCTCAAGGTTTAGCTCCAATACATAGTTATCCTTGTCATTGCAAAATAAAAAGTTGTCATCATTTTCTTATCTAGGTAAAAAGGATAGAGAGTCTATATTTGTGCACCTGCGATAGTATATGGAAAAGAGAGCACTAGTGTACCCTATAGCACCATATCTCTTTCCTCCACAAATACTAGTGTAACCTCAATACTATTATACAAACCACTAAAGGATGCCATTGTTTATTATACTTGACATAAATGTACAATGTTATAACTACAACCCTCCTAAAGTGTTGGCTTATTGGGCCCTGACTCAGGTTCGGAAGAGTTATTAGCCAAACAAATCCCGCAACTACTGGCCCTTTCGGAAACAGCTCGTGGAGCACGGGCTGAGGTCTCACCCGAGGTAGCAGGGGAGGATGCTGGAACCAGGTTTCTGCACCATTGGGATGTCTTGATGTGGTCTAGAGGGGTTGCGAACCATTATGTGGCCTCGCGCCACTTTAGACTAGTATCAGGCTTCCGCGTAGATCCACACAGGTGTATGTTCTTATTAATAAAATGATTATAGATCTAATCTTCTTATACATTCCTTAAGCAAACATTTAACCATAAACCCAGTGTGTGCAATCATAGAAAGATATAAATTCATATAACAGATGCATAAACTAGAATACAACAGATCTGTGATATTTCAGAAACAACTTATCTTTATTAATATCTTCTTTCTAGTACAACCTTCTTTCTGGCCCGCGCACACAGCTATAGGGGCCCGTGCACCTAGCTGCGGAATTTATCAGGTCTCCATGCACACAACTATGGAGCCTCTATCTATCAACACCCCTAACTCGGACTTACAGACACAAATAATACTATCTTCACAAAACCATAACACCAAGATCCAAGACCAAGACTTCTTCAAAAACTGACTTCTAGCCATAGAGCCTTGCTCTATTTATACATTCCCATGGTCCGTGGACCATGGGTAGGCCGACTCTCTTCCTATTATTTTACATTATTCTTGGGAGGAGGATGCTTTGACTTGACTCATTAAATTCGTGCTCCATGCAGTTTGTAGAGTCTTTACCATACTTTTCCCCAAAATTGTGGACTTTGAGTCCCAAAACCGTTACGTGAGGCCTCTACTACCCAACAGGCCCCTAACACAATCAACGTGACTCATCCCAAGTCACTCGGCTGGTGCAACAATATTTGCGCAAAGGTCATGCAACAACTTCTGTGCTTTGCTTACACTTGCAACAAATTCCTCCACCATCTACTATACCTATTTTACATGAGCCGTCGATGCATCAATATTTGCTTCAGTCACCTATGCGGTTGCATATTCTACCTACATGTAGGCCACCTTTCACTTGATGGTGGTGGAAACCACTAATGCCTCATCAAGCCAAGGTTGGGTCTGTTCTTTAATTACTGATGCTTTTTACCGAGCGGCATCAACCTGTATCTTAAGAGCCTGATCCTCCCTCATTTTGGCCAAACACTGCATAATAGCAACCATCTGTGCAGTTCCCTTAACATTATCATAGGCTTTTTTGTAGCTCCCTTGCCTCTATTTCCAACCATTGTAAGGTTAGATCCTCCTGTATGGACATGAGCATAAGAAGTGATTGATCGAACACATCAGAGCACTCCTGTATAACACATGCTTTTGCTTCACATTTGGATTGAATGATGCCCCTCTGCTGTTCAATGACCTCCAGTGGTGTAGAAGGTTGTGCTTTGAGTTTCAAATCTGGGATCTGCAAGCTGAGAGCCAACTGAATCCTTGTGGCCTCCTCCTTTGCTTCGTGGAACCCACTAGCCAGCTTGTGGATTCGTATGCCAACAGACAACTCGTCCGCAATCTCTAGCTTAGGGGCACATGAACATGCTTCCCCTACAAATTGCTCCAACTGCTAACTCTGTGCGATTGCTTCATCCCATTGGAGGCTCAACTATTCTATATTAATTATCTGCTCGCTGAGTACCTATTTCGCACATCCTTCCCTGGCACGGAGCTCCAGCAATGTGTTGTCCTAGAGCTGGTACAAGCTTTCACACAAGAGAGCAGCCAAATTTAATCCAAGCCTTGTAAGTTGACCCACCACAGCTCTGTCCGCCGTATTTTCTATTATCAATGCTCCTGCTGGGATCATGATAGTATTAGCCATTTGGGCCTTTAGCAGCTGCTCAGTGGCTGACATACCTGTAACTCCACGAGTAGTGATGTTTCCCTGCTGCGAGGCCCATGTCCCAAGTTCCTATATCTGTGCGCAGGGCGCCTCCAACACAATCCGTTTCTCTGACATGGCCTTGTTTTTTTCTTCCTTGGTGACTTTGCGAACTGTGTCCCCTATGTCACCTAGGTCGCCCTCAGTCAATGTGGTCAGTCCTCCGTCCCATTCAGATGCCTTGGCCTTTTTCTGCGGCTTATCCATTCTATCGGCTGCAGTCATTTTAAGGGCACACACGTGGCATTTGGAAGTGTTCCTCCTATCCCTATGTCCATGGCCATCTCTATGGGTACCTATAGACTGCTTGCATCCTTTATCATTACAGCCCCTTCTATGGGTGTTTTACCTGTAGAACCCTGCGATGCCTCCCGGGCCGCCCGTACTTCTGCAGCGTACTGTTCATTCTCTCTTTTTGTGCTATGAGCTTAGCTCTAGCCTTTTGTTTATGGTTAGTGGTCTCATCACACCCCACCACATTAGGTCCACGCCACTCTGGTGTCCAGGTATCCAATACAACAAAGAAAATGTCATCAATGACTATGAAGGGGAGTGTGGACCACGTCTAGTCTAGGTCCTTGCGTGCTCGGATGTATACATAGTGCACGTCTGCCTTAAAATCATCAATGTTCTTCACACTGTCATATGTCTCGTTGGATAAACAGGGTTGTTGGTTGATCCATTTTCAGACATTTGCTTCCATTAGTATCCAAGAAATTTTGATGCCCTAGATTCTTGCAGCATCCTTCATCGCCCAGAGTGTTATAGCTCCAAATCTCACTCTTATGGTTTGTGATGCTGCACTCATGGCCTAGGGCAACCCCTCCTTCCAGACCTGGTCCTAAAATTTAAAAAAATAGTGTTTTATCCCTTATACACGACATTTCCCTGAGTTAAACGCGTGTACACGCGGGTCTGTGTATACCCAACCCGCGTGTATGTATTAAAACACTTAAAAAAATAAATAATTCCTTTTCTTCGGGCGGAGATCACGGGTTTTACCTGCTGATCACCTGTTAGTGCCCGTGGCCCAACTGTTCCCAACCAACTCCTAACTAAAAAACTACTTTGGAGATGGTATAAAAAGATATCAAAGGGAAGGCCTAAGGGAGAGAAAAAGAGAGAGCAAGATTATTATGCTGAGATTTTCCCCTTAGACTAGGTCTGAAGTCCTTGGTGTCTTCTGCACTTCCCCCATTTTGCATAGGAAACCCTTGTTTCCATGTGTATTGGTGATCATTCATCCTTTATATCACCATTGAGTAAGACTTGGAAGGAGCTCTTGTTGGAGGCTTGAGGCTGGAACGAATCCGGGAGGAAGCTTTGCTTGGAGCCTGCTGAAGGTGTTTCAGGTGAAATCTTTCTGTTATATGTACTTTACTTGCCTTTATATAAAGAAACACGTCTTGGTTCCTGAAACAATCTTTCTTTGTACTTATGAGATTCTTGTTTTGAATTCTTATGCAAGTAGTTACTTAAATATTTTTTATAACTAACTTTATAGCATGAAGATGGTTTATGTATAAGTATTTGTCTATGTACTGCTGTGTTCTTTGATTTGTTTGTTTTACAGGTCAAATGAGAAGAAGGGAACTCCAAGAAGGGTTTGGACCCTAAAGGCCTTCTCGAACGTAGGACCTTAGGTACGTACCCTCAACATTAGAATTTGCTTACAGTAAAGATAATGGCTGTGTGTGTGTTTCTTTGAATAAGCAATTTTCAGTCTAGTAGATTCTTAACCCAAAGGACCCTAGGGGTACTTTCCCCTCAACCAGAATTGGCGACTCCGCTGGGGAACAACGCTCTTGTTGTTCCTAGTTTGGGTAGTCTTCAAGCCAATCAAGGCTCAGCCCCTCTGTTTGCTGGCTCTAACTGTCTGATCTGTTCTTGAACTCTAAGCTTTTCTAGTTTTTTTTTTCAGTCTGTATTTTTTATTTTTCTTGAAAATCTTTAGATACGCTATTTTGCTGGATTACAGAAGCGTATATACGTAAGTTTAACTAAGTGAACCTGCGTATATGCAGGTTTCCTCAGTTACAGTCGCGTGTACACGCACTCTGCACATCACTGCAGGCGCGTATATTATATAATTTTCAAGATTTATAAATTTTCTTTTTGCTGAATGTTTGTCTGGTGGTTTGGGTCAGTTTGAAGCAGTCATTTTCCAGTATCAGTCCTCTGTTTAACAGGGGGCATCTTGTTCTGAACTCTCTCTAGTTATAAGGAGTATTAGTCTTGTTTTCGTTGATCGCAAGCGTCATTGTTTTTTGACACACAAGATTTCTGGTTAAGAATCTTGACTGCTCTGTTTTGGCAGAGTAGGAAGATTGGATTCAATCTTTGTGTTCATTTTGTTTTGGTGACCCTTTTGTTTGCTTAATGAAACCATTTTTGTGACCATTTTCTCCTTCGTTTCGGGAAAGTTGTTTGTTACCATTTTCTTGAAACTTGTCTTTTGATCTTTTGGACTTTCATTGTTGCTTTTGATTGTCAAGAGCGATTTCAAACGAATTTATTTTTGTTGGGTTTTCATCATTTGAAAGGTGTCAATTCACAAAAGTGTTTGGTTGCCTATTCATCAATCATTGGTGTCAGTATTTTTGAGAGCATTCTTTGAAAAAGACTTCTTGGCTTGATTGAAAGAAAATCTTTTGAAAGTTTTGAGTTTCGCTTTCTTAAACTTGCTTTTCATTTGATTTCCTTTTTTACGAAGTGAAAGTGCTTTGTGTTTATCTTAGAACTTGTTTTTATTGATTGGACGAAATGATTGGTAACACATCATCTTCTATCTAAGAATTTTAGTGGCAAGACAAATTTGATAAGGCAACAACTTTCCTTCTTTCTTTTTAGAGTAGTCTTTAAATCTTGCATCCACATATAGTTCTTGCATTAGGATAGATTTGCATCTCTTTCTAGGCATATATAGTTTTGTTAGTTTTTGTGAGTGTGGAGTCTGAAAAGAAAAGGAAAATTTGTTTATATAAGAAGTACCTCTGAACCTCATAGAAATTGCTCTTCATCGAAAACAAAAAGTGCATGTGCATGTAGCTAAGTTTTATTAATTTCTTTTGCGTCCATAAAAACACCACAAGTTTCATCTCCATTACCTTGTGACTTAAGGAACAGACTAATAAAATCAAGCGCTAATTAAAATCCACTAGAACTTTTTGTTTTAGTCAGTTACACCAACAAGTTTAGGATTTTAGGGCCTTGGATTAGGCGAGTGGAGAGTTAACTCTCCAAGGCCACATAAAACGTCAAACATAAGAGTCATCCAATAGCGTTAGGAAGACCAGGAAAGCTCCGGATCTGGGAGTTAAGCACGAGGGTCTGTGAAGACAGGGAAGAGAGATACCCCCTCTCCTACTTGTCCGAACTTACCTCACAACTGTTCCGCCTGGCTTCTGTGACGAGTTGGTACCCATAGTTGCCTCTCCTAGGGATCTACACAGGTGGCTGTGGAGGGGAATCCCGTGGCACCTGAGGTTGACGTTGTATCACTCTCGACAGTACTACTGGAGGGAACCCTTGTGAAGCTTGGGGGCTTGTACCGGCGCAGGCTGTTGTTAGGAGGTCAGCGTAACTTCCTATGATACCTTCGCTGATAGGACTGGGCCCTCATCATCCCAGACTATCTTCGGAAGGCCCCTTGATTCACTTTCTCATATTTTGGTGTCCGGTCCTAATCACCCGGAGCGGAAATACGTGGAAGTTGCTTGACTAGCTATATCTTTAGGGACTTTATAGTGTGTGCTCTGTGCTCTTAGTTGGCCTAGCTTTCAATTTTTTGAGTCTTTAGTTAGACCATAACAAAAAATTCAAAGTGGTTGACCGATCTCCTAGACGGTCTCGAAGACTTCGTGGTCTTTCCCCGCCAAGTTTAGAACCTTCTCCGAGAAGGCGCAGAGGGAATACCACCGATGGGCTTCGTCCTATGCCGGTTGACGCATTGGAGATTGATCCTCCTAGCGGGGGCATTAGTGCCCAAGCAAGGCCTGGTACTTCTGAACAAGAGAGGGATACTCCAGTCCTTTCTCGAGTTCTTTTTCAAGCGGAGAATAACGTAGAGGTAGAAGAATTCTCAGAGTCGTTAGGGGCTCCGAATTCTCCCCTACCATTTAGTCATCCAGACGTATTGCAATACGTTGGGACTCCGTCACATAGACCATCAAGTCCAGGTTACGCTACGCGCTTACCATTCATGACCACTACTGGAAGCATGGCTTCTACAAGTGCTACGACTATGCAAACCCCAACATCAGTGCAAGGGGGAGGAACTATTTCCATCCCCTCCACTTCCTTGTTTGGATCTTTTGCGAGCACATCTTTAGTTGGGTCTACCTCCATTCCGTCTACGAGTGGAAATGCCCAAACCAATGCTTTTGGTACTGGATTCTTCCCATTTGGCACCCATTCACAGGGTATTCCATCAGTTCCGTTTAGTGTCGCTACATCCATAGCGGGCGGATCGGCTTCGTTCCAGGGTTTTCCTTTCGGAAGTGGTCATATACCACATTCCAACCCGATGGTAGGTTCCATGCCTTTTTCTTCAGTAGGACAAAGCAACAATCCTTTCCAAGGTTGGAATAACCCTGGGGTTAGTAGCACGGGAACTGGGAATCCGTTTATCGGCCAACAAGGGAATAGGCCGTACACCACGGTTAGTTCGTTTCAAAGTATTCCTCCCCTTGCTTCGGCTTGGAACCCATATCTGTTGGAAATAATACTGAGAGGGGGGGGTGAATCAGTATTATCAGATTAATAAAACCTTTTCAATTTCCTACTCAGAAACATATACGCGACTTCTGTTAAGTGAACCAGCGTGTACACGCGACTGTGTCTAAAGCAACTAGCGTATATGCAGATATCTTATGATTCAGTTAATCTTATCTTCAGTAAATGCATCAGAACATTATTAAGCAATTTAGGAGTAAACAGGTGCAGTATAACAGAACAGAATCATCACACAAGAGCCACACACATGAACACCATGATATAAGGTGGAAACCCAATGTGGGTGAAAACCACCTGCTGCAACTCGTCTCTTTCTTTCTTTAATGAGAAACTTCTTTTACAATATACTGGTGCAGTCCTTTACCAGTATGCAGGCTACAACCTGCAGAGGGCTACAACCCTCTCTCTCGTTTTCCAACTACTTTTGGAAGGGAGCTACAACCCCCTCAGCTCTTGTACTAGCTGATCCATTTACTAGTACGTAGGTGCTGACCCTACAACCTTCAGGGACCACGTTTCATCAATTTTCAGACTGGATCCAAGAGTACAAAGCAAACATTACCGCAATACAATCATCAACTTATACTTGCATCATAATTCATTAAACAACCCAATACCGAATCACTGAAACCCTGTCATCAAGAACACAGAACTCAAACCAGAATCTAGAACTCTGCAACAACCACCAGAATCAGCAACAACCTGAAATATCAACCCTTATCATGCATACGCTACTTCACTGTACCAAAACCGCGTGTATACGCGCTTTCTCCAAAGGCAACCCGCGTGCAGATCTAGAAATGATTACTTCTGCCTTTGCTGTCAGATCCGACCCTTGCCAAGCGTCCCGAACAGATAACCAACAATACCAGATCCTCTCACTGCGTCAGCCATACACAATCCATGCTCCTTTGCCTAGTGATCTTCTCCTTATATAGCTTTAGGCCTTGTTCAATACCAAGAGCCAAAAACCATAGAAACACAATACCATCAACTTCAATACTAGGGATCGACACGCCCGTCGAGACACAATGGTCCGAAACCATAGGCACAACTTCCAAGGACTAACCGCCATGGACCAAAGGTACGTTTCCACATACACGCTCTTTTTATGAAGCCAACCTGCGTGTACACGCGACGTGGGCTTAACAAACCTGCGTGTATGAACTTCCTTGGCAAGCTGTACTAGGATCTGTCTTCTGAGTAAGTTGCCATCACCTGAACCAACTTCTGAGTATCTGTACCAACCTCTGAGTGAGTTGCCATCAAGGACAACACTTGAATCATAATGCCAACAATCTCCCCCTTTGGACTTGATGGCAACCACTACACCAAGTCACTCTCCCCCTTTGACATCAAGGGCAAAGGGCGGACCAAGATATTCTCTTCTTTGGTATACCTTCTGCTGTCCATACTCCCCCTGAGTACTTGCTGAAATCTCCAACTATGCTCCCCCTTTGTGTATGCCAAAGTGTACCAATCTATCCATCCTGCTCTTGCTGAATTATGCTGTTCATGCTCCCCTTGACTGTAGGCAAGATCTGCAAAAGATGTTCTTCAAGAAGAACAAGGACTTATACATTATAGAAGACCTTCCTATCACCAAAAGACTCAACATACATTCATCATTCATCCCAGGCATAGTGGGGAAACCAACATAGGCCGTTACATGACCTTGACACCATAAAAGAGATATCACAAGAGATACATGACATAGAGACGAAATATCTAGACCAAGACTTATGAAAGCCACCAACAGCATCATGATATAAGCATCAGCCTGCAATACCATTCCTAAACAGTAAGATGTATCATTTATCTTCATAGACTTTATCAACAACTTCTAACCATAATGCCAACAATGCATTATTTGAAGAATATTTTCCCCCTGAGTGTAAGCCAACCATGTCTGAACCATTTCCTGAGTCTGTTCTGCTCCCCCTGAGCCTGAGCCAACCATGACTGAACCTGGGTCTGTTCTGCTGCCCTTTCTTCATATACGCGACTTTGCAGCCTGTAACTCGCGTATATACGCGACTTGTCTTCAGTCTATCAGCGTATGCAGGATGGAATACTGAATTTCATCACTTTCAGATTCCCCTGTGTCTGTTATGTCAGCTGTCTGAGTTATCCCACACCTTTCTGTCTCTGTCTTCTTCAATTCCTGCAACTGTGATGATGTATGGTCCCCTTGTCTTGAATTTTGAAATCTGCTTCTGCATTCCCTTGCTTTATGCCCATAGTTGTTGCATGTATAGCACCTTATATTTTTCATGTTCCTTCTATCACACTCAAATGCTTTGTGTCCATATGCATTACAGGCAAAGCAATACCCTCTGAAATACCTGGTATGAGATGATCCTCCTTGAACCATTCTACTTCTGCATCTGGCTGCAACATGTCCAAGATTATGACATACATAACATTCAACTTTATTCAGCGGAGGAAATAATCGTCTATCACGTTCATAGTTAGGAGTAAAGGATCTTCCTTGAGGAATTTCTTTTCTTGGTTGTTCCTTGAGCATTTCAGATTTCTCATTAGAGTTTCTTGTCTCACCTTGTGAACTAGATTCACCTTCAACATATTCATGAAAACCAAGACCAGTCTTGATAGCAGGAGATCTTTGACTATTAAGAATATCATCCAAGACTTTAGAACTATCTTGAAATCGTAAAAGCTTATCCTTTTCTTCTAGTTTACCTTTCAAGATATTTACCTCAACTTGATGTTGTTCTTCCTTTTTCAGATACTGCTTCCTTAGGTCTTCTTCAACTTTTCTCCCTTCTTCTACTTGTCGCTTTAGTTTGATCACTTCATGTTCTTGATCTTCAAGATCTTCTTTTAGAGAGAGGATCTTTGATTCAAGTCTCTGAATAGTTGTGCTCTGATCTTTTGCTATATCCTGCAATTTCTCCCTTACCCTGGTTTCTGTTTCCAATAGTTCTTTTAATTTGGCAGCTTCTTCAGTTTCTGCATTCTTCTCTTCATGTGCCATGAGACTTTTAATATCCTCGCTATCATTGGATGAAGCATTCTTCTTCTTGTGCGCCATGAGACTTCTAATATCTTCACTATCATTAAATGAACTTTTAATATGGGAATAATAGCTTCTACCATCTTCTTCATATATCCTTTCTTTGTTATGAGGACATCTAGCAGCATAGTGACCAACTCTACCACATAGAAAACATTTGAAAGGCAGCTTATCTTTGAACCGTCCAGTTCCCCGTTCAAGATTCTTGACAAAATTTACCTCATCTTCTTCCTCTGACACTTCGAATGCGGCCTCTGGTGGTACCTCTAGTCGCATTTCAAAAGCAGTTAGGATCCCGTGAAGCTGTGACATGGTAAGTTTTCGCACATTCTCCTTTTCTTCTACGGCAGATACTTTAGAATCAAATTTAGTAGACAGAGATCTCAAAACCTTTTGAACTAAGACAACTTCCTCAAATTCTTCACCCAGATCCCTCATACAATTCACAATCTCATCCATACGCAGGAAATAATTAGCTACGCTTTCATTACTTCGCATCTTAAGAGTTTCATACCGGATTCTGAGAGTTTGAAGCTTTGCTATTTTTACCAGATCATCTCCTTCGTAGCTTGTAACGATTTTGTCCCATATTTCCTTAGCTGATTTGAGATGCATGATCTTCATAAATTCTGATTGAGTCAAAGTACCCAATAGGACATTAACTACTTTGGCATTGAGCTCATATTGCTTTTTCTCTGCTGGATCTGTAGGAGTTGCTGATGGGAATTTGTATCCTCCTTCTATGAGTCCCCAAACTTCTGCTCCAAGAGACTGTAGATATGCAGTGGTTCTTATCTTCCAGTGAGTAAAATTGTTCCCGTCAAAGACTGGTGGCCTGATGTGTGCCTCTCTTTCTGGATTAGCCATTTTGATGGATCTTTTCCTTCAAGCGATCAAGCTTCCTCTGAAGGACCTGCTCTGATACCAATTGTTGGAAATAATACTGAGAGGGGGGGTGAATCAGTATTATCAGATTAATAAAACCTTTTCAATTTCCTACTCAGAAACATATACGCGACTTCTGTTAAGTGAACCAGCGTGTACACGCGACTGTGTCTAAAGCAACTAGCGTATATGCAGATATCTTATGATTCAGTTAATCTTATCTTCAGTAAATGCATCAGAACATTATTAAGCAATTTAGGAGTAAACAGGTGCAGTATAACAGAACAGAATCATCACACAAGAGCCACACACATGAACACCATGATATAAGGTGGAAACCCAATGTGGGTGAAAACCACCTGCTGCAATTCGCCTCTTTCTTTCTTTAATGAGAAACTTCTTTTACAATATACTGGTGCAGTCCTTTACCAGTATGCAGGCTACAACCTGCAGAGGGCTACAACCCTCTCTCTCGTTTTCTAACTACTTTTGGAAGGGAGCTACAACCCCCTCAGCTCTTGTACTAGCTGATCCATTTACTAGTACGTAGGTGCTGACCCTACAACCTTCAGGGACCACGTTTCATCAATTTTCAGACTGGATCCAAGAGTACAAAGCAAACATTACCGCAATACAATCATCAACTTATACTTGCATCATAATTCATTAAACAACCCAATACCGAATCACTGAAACCCTGTCATCAAGAACACAGAACTCAAACCAGAATCTAGAACTCTGCAACAACCACCAGAATCAGCAACAACCTGAAATATCAACCCTTATCATGCATACGCTACTTCACTGTACCAAAACCGCGTGTATACGCGCTTTCTCCAAAGGCAACCCGCGTGCAGATCTAGAAATGATTACTTCTGCCTTTGCTGTCAGATCCGACCCTTGCCAAGCGTCCCGAACAGATAACCAACAATACCAGATCCTCTCACTGCGTCAGCCATACACAATCCATGCTCCTTTGCCTAGTGATCTTCTCCTTATATAGCTTTAGGCCTTGTTCAATACCAAGAGCCAAAAACCATAGAAACACAATACCATCAACTTCAATACTAGGGATCGACACGCCCGTCGAGACACAATGGTCCGAAACCATAGGCACAACTTCCAAGGACTAACCGCCATGGACCAAAGGTATGTTTCCACATACACGCTCTTTTTATGAAGCCAACCTGCGTGTACACGCGACTTGGGCTTAACAAACCTGCGTGTATGAACTTCCTTGGCAAGCTGTACTAGGATCTGTCTTCTGAGTAAGTTGCCATCACCTGAACCAACTTCTGAGTATCTGTACCAACCTCTGAGTGAGTTGCCATCAAGGACAACACTTGAATCATAATGCCAACAATATCAGGGGTTATCAACTCCTTACCATTCTTTAGGAGGAAACTTTGTAGGTTATGGAGGTTATACGGCCGGAGTTGGTCAAACTCCGAATTTTGCTGGATCTCAAGGCTTGCCTTTTGGTTCAGCTGGTTCTACTGGTTACTTCGGGCAGCCGGGTGCCTCACAAATTCCAGGACAATATTTTCAGAACTTTGGGAGTTCCACCCAGTCTGGGTGGAATCCCCAAGGTCCTCCCAGACTTCCATTTCTGGAAATGTTAAACTTGCCAGATCTCACAAAGTTAACAATCGACCCAATCAAATACAATCCGGCCTGGCCTCCGGTCCCAACCAAACTCCCTTCGGACATTCCAAAATTCGAAGGGAAGAGTGGTGAGGACCCAGGCGACCACGTAACCACATTCCATCTGTGGTGCTCATCCAACTCTCTTATCGATGATTCGATTAGGTTGAGACTCTTTCAGCGCACCTTGACTGGTAATGCGGCCAAGTGGTATATAGAGTTTCCAGGGGGCAGCTTCACATCCTTCGCCGACTTAGCCAACATCTTCTCAAATCACTTTCAGTTTCCTGTCCGCTATGACGCCGGGAACTGAGCTTCTGGCCACCTTTCGTCAGGATAAGGCTACTCACATTTCCGATCATATTCAGGAATGGAGACGGAGAAAGAGGTTCATTAAAGCCGAAATTCCTCTGGAATACCGTCTCGAGTGGTTTTTGAAATCTTTACAACCTGAGATCTCCAAAGATGTCTCCATGTCTCGGGTCTATTCTGAGGAGCAAGCTATTTTTAGGGCCCAGCAATTAGAATTGATTTACTCTCAGTCCGGGATCCTACAAAAGTACTTGCCAGATGCTCCTGGATCTAAGGTTGATTTAGCTAAGCCGAAGCCAGGTCCACACGCGGATGGTATCGTTGGGTCAGTAGACAC
The DNA here is from genome assembly GCA_031772625.1 of Pinus tabuliformis. NCBI lineage: Eukaryota > Viridiplantae > Streptophyta > Pinopsida > Pinales > Pinaceae > Pinus > Pinus tabuliformis. Next base: position 992,867,993 of record CM062806.1, on the reverse strand, counting down.
AACTACAGTGAACTTGTTGAATCAATTGCAGTAGTTGTCTTTACAAACTGCTTCTAACAACCAAGTCACATTGTCTAATCCTCCCGTTTCCCAAACTTCTTCAATTAATGCCGTCCAATCCGATAACCCCAAAGGAAATCAAAGTTCCAATGGGAAAAAGAAAGGACTTGGTAAGAATAAGAACTCGGATGGGAAGCCCGATGCAAATAAATCCGGTAACAACGCTGGTGGTGGTAAAGGTGAGTCGAGAAAGAAAGTTAAGTTTCCTTGCAAGTTATGCAGTGGAGACCATCTAACTCATCTCTGCCCTAGGATTGAAGACGCTCAGCGCTTGTTAGGACAGCAAGGGACTTCTAGTTCGCAAGCTGTGTTAACTAACCCGTTTCCCCAAGGGCAGCAACTTCTTGTTGGCGCGAGTTCGAACCCTGGGACCTCCTCAGGGGGCAACTAGGAAGGGGAAAAAGCATCAAATGTTTTTATGATGGGTTCAAATGTCCATGTGACTACTCGGTCACGTGATTATGGTGAAGCCGAAACATCTAAGGATAAAACTGTTCCCGGAGGTACTGACCTTCATATTGAGCGACCCCCTGTTGAGACTATACCTCGGATACCGAAAGGTTCCGCCAAACGCGCGACGATTAACCCTAATGCTAGGGCCGCCCAGAATTACTCCATTGTGGAGGATCTGGCTCAAAGCCCGTGTGCTATGTCCGCTTTAGAGGTTCTCCAGTCGTGTCTGGCTCAGAGAAGTTCTTTACTCTCCGCAATTGGAGCAGTTGATCCGGCTAACTCTTTAGTGCTGACTTTTGACATGTTAAATGTCAAAAAGCGACTCCCTCATCATATGGCTTTTCAGATAAAGTCTACATACCGGAAAATCAATATTTTTCGCACCGTTATAGATGAAGGAGCTTCCACATGTGTCATGTCGATGTCATGTTGGAAGGCTATTGGTTCACCTTCGGCTGTTCCTTCACCAACTGTCTTGACTGCATTTGATGGTCATTCTCACAAGCCGCATGGGATTATCCCAGCCTTTCCTATATGTGTTGGAGGGAAGGTCGTTAATATCAAAGTTGAATTCGTAGATGCTAACCTAGACTATAATCTCCTATTAGGAAGGAATTGGGTATACGAAATGGAAGCCGTCATATCGACTCTGTTTCGTGTCATTTGCTTTCCTCATGAGGGGAAAATCGTTAAGGTTGATCAATTGGACTATTGCCCAATCGATCCTCAAGCAAGCTCCGACTCTACTGTTCCTTTGGTGGATAACCCTCACCCGCCGACTGAGAATTTAGGAGTAGGGATGTATTCCTCATTGATGGGTACGTTTGATCTTCCCTCTCCTTTTGCAAAAATCAATGCTATTTCATCATCCAAGGAGTCTCCTCGAGAAGAGTTCTTCCGAACTCATTATTTTTCTGACCCTTGGACCTTGCCTTCACCTACGACCACATTAGTTGAAGGACAAGCAAATGGAATGGCGTTTCCTATATCCGCAGCTGAGCTTAGATATCAGTCTATCGTAGACTCTGCAAATAACCACTCCACTCCTTTTTCTAAAGAAGAGTTGGATGGTCATGTGGCCCCAGCCTGGAGCGTAGATGCTATCTCTACCTTGGATTGCTTGGATTCAATTTTACCTTCTGAAGAAGCAATCCTTGAAGTAATGATGGGTATAGATCAACCTTGGGAAGACTTACACCATCGTTTGTACTTTCTTCCTCCTTTACAGGAAGTGGAATCTAGGTTTTCCGAGCTCTGTACTAGTGATGTTGATATGGTGTCGAACCCTTTGGCTCCAGCACACATTTGTGCCGAAGGTAATATGTCGGTAATTTCAAAAACGATACCCATCAACATCTCTAGGGACCCTAACATCATTGAGAATATCTTCATCGGAATTGAGTGTTCCCCTGAAGAAATTCAAATCTACACCGACCTCTTTAAGGAATATCGTGACGTATTTGCTTGGTCTTATGAAGAAATGCCTGGCATTGATCCTTCTATAGTTCAACATGAGATCAAGACATATGAAAACGCGAAACCTGTTCGTCAAAGACTTCGTCCGGTTAACCCTAGGAAAGCAGCAGCTATCAAAGCTGAAGTTCAGAAGTTGCTAAAGGCGGGTTTTATATACCCTGTTCCTCTTATCGATTGGGTTTCTAATCCAGTCCCCGTAGATAAAAAGCAAGGAACAATCCGAGTATGCATCGATTTTAGGGATCTAAATAAGGCTTGTCCAAAAGACAATTACCCCATGCCATTTATTGATCAAATTATCGACGAGAGTGCGGGTAACGAGATTTTTTCCTTCATGGATGGTTTTTTAGGTTATAATCAAATTTCTATCCATCCTGAAGATCAGCATAAGACAACCTTCATATGTCCCTGGGGTACCTTTGCATATCGAAAGATGCCTTTTGGTCTTAAAAATGCTGGAGCCACTTTTCAGAGGGCCATGTCATACGCTTTCCACGACATCAAACATGTCATCGAGGCATACTTAGATGATCTCGCTGCTCGTTCTCGAAAGAGAACAGATCACCCTAGTCATCTTCTATTAGTCTTTGAGCGATGTCTTTTTTATAAAATCTGGTTGAATCCCAACAAATGCATTTTCGCGGTTACGTCCGGTCGGCTGTTAGGGTTTATTGTGTCCAATGAAGGGATTCAGGTTGATCCCTTCAAGGTTGAGGCAATAATTCAGTTGCCTCCCCCATCTTCACTTCCGAAACTTCAAAGTCTTCAAGGGAAGGCTAACTTCTTAAGACGGTTTATAGCAAATTATGCCGAGATCACTAAAGGGTTCATGCGTCTACTACGGAAAGGAGTTCCATTTATATGCGATGACTTTGCGCAGCGGTCGTTTGATGCTTTGAAAAAAACATTAGTCTCTGCCCCGCTTTTGAGTCCACTGGATTATGGTAGAGACTTCCTTTTATATCTCGCTGCAGCAGAATCAACCATTGGTATGGTTCTAGTTCAGGAGGACGATGCTCTCGCTGAGCACGTCATTTATTATTTGAGCCGAGGCTTAATAGGCCCTGAACTTCACTATTCTCCGGTTGAGAAGTTGGCCTTGGAAGCTGTCCATGCTGTCCAACGGCTCCGTCATTATATTTTGCTACGTAAAACTTTTGTCTTAGCGGCAGTCAATCCATTTCAATTTGTCCTCAGTAGGTGAGTGATTGGGGGCAAATATAATAGATGGATAGTCATTTTGCAAGAATTCGATCTCGAGTTCTTGTCTGCCAAGTCTAAGAAATCCATGGTTTTTGCGGAACTTATCTCAGAGCTACCTTGTGGAGATGATATTGTTTATGAAGAAAGTTTACCTGACGAACATATATTCCTCATCTCTTCACAAGACCCTTGGTATGGAGATATCATTGTTTATCTCCAGACTTCGAAGTGCCTGTCACACGGAACCTGTCAAGGGTGCGGACACGACTGACCTTCCTAGAAGTCTAAGACATTCTAATGACAAACAAGACAAAAAGGAGTGATCTTTCTCTAAATACACCTTTTATAACATGAAAACTACAAGTGTTTAGGCTTACCTTATTCCAAAACGCTGTTGTTGAAGTCCGTTCTTGACGATCCGGATGAGCTCCTCCTTCAAGTCAATTCCTACAACCACAAACAATCAAACAATTACCAAGCACTTGCATTTCATATAATAAAACATATATCCAACATGCAGACCAAGGAACACATGAAATAACTCATTAACATAAGCTATTGAGAAAAATAAACCAGTTTGTATTAATAACGAAACAAAGAAACTCTTACAACCTGGCCTTGGTGTTGTGCAAGTTCCTCCCAGGGTCCATCAAGGGTTTTCCTCTACTTTGACAAAGCTCACCCTCTCCCAAGTAGAATCAAGTGAAGACAATCTCTCCTCACAAAGGCTCTAATGGAAGACCTAAATCCTGCAGCATTTACCCAAAGAAAATGTATAGCTCCAACCTCTCCTCCTTCTGGCTCAATGCTTTTATTTATAGTGCTGTAAAGAGGTTATTCTGGTCCACCATCAATGGGATCATCCCCCTCTTTGGGTGGGATAACTCCCTTATTGATGGGATAAGCTTCCCCTTAATAGAGATACATGAACCAACTGGAGGCGCATCCATTTCATCAAACCGACCTCTAGAATGTTCTAGAAGTAACCACAAGTAACTTTTTCAAGATAAAACTCGCGCATTTTGTCTTTTACAGAGGGACGCACCTGTCCCTTTACATACAGAGCGTCCATGGACGCAGTTTTTGTGAACAAGGTCCGCGTCCCCGCAGGTAAGACTAGAGAGAACCTGCGACCCTAGAGATAAACATGATTTTTACAAGACTTTCTCTCTTTTTGAGTTTGAGATGGATAACAGAGGCATGAGACTTGCCTAAGAGGGTAGCATGACTGTTGATTTGAGCCATACTAACTGTAAGTAGTCGAGGTGACATTTTTTAGTGTAACAGATTGCCCCCTAAAGTGCGAAGCCTGAAATAGAATAGGGTTTTGTAATTCTAGGAAGGGTGAAGCGCTTTATCATTTCAAGGATTGCCTTGTGGATGGCCTGATTGGAACCTGCAATTTTCAACACAAAATACATGGATAAGAATATATCATCACTGAGGTAGGCATTCCCATACTCAGATTCAAAACTTTAACTAATGGACTAACTACTCTGATACAGGAATGATCTTGCAGTACATCATTTTTATAGACTTTTGTAGACACAGTATGGACGCAGCCATCTGTTTATGATGAGCCTACATAGATAATGAATACAAAACTCCTCGCAGCCTGGATGGTAGAAACTAGATCCAGGGTCTTCACTTCTACTTCCCGAATTGGTACGATTCTAGCCATGTGATTAAATGATTCGATGTCGAACATGGTAGAAACCACTTGATTACTAGCCAATGATGTAAACTGTTAACAAGCGTGAGAGAAACCACCAGTAATGTCAATGGTCCTCAAAGTACCAAGCACAACCCGTGAAATGTGAATAGATGTTTTGATGTCGAACACTTCACGGAATCCTCTGATCGAAAGTCAATGATGTAAACTGACGTCAAAGGCGAGAAACCTGCCATTGATGCATGCAGACTCCAAGGTACTGTCGATTCCTAAGTCATCTTTCTAGATAATGTGTCGATGTCGATAGAAAGCGACCCGCTGCAGGGCAAGCCCGCAACACGAAATCATTGTTCAAGTTGAAGAAATGTTGCTGTAAGGACTGACTCAGGGATGGTCAAATGGATGACAAGTATTTTGCAGATGAAAGTTTGTTGCTTGCAGACCTCTTGAACACATAACGACACAACAGATGGCTTGGTGACGAATAACTCAAAGTTAATCCCCGAAACCCGGTTAAAGACTTTCAAAGTGACGTGGTCAACTGTGAGGTGAAAGATTTCCCAACCCATGTGAATGAAAAGTGTCGTGTTCAAGAGCGGCAATAAAGTTTCTTCTGAGACAAAAGGTGACAAATAGGTTCATTCTTCTCTTTTTTCCCCCACCATTTCTGGCAAGTACCTCTTTATTTTTAACAAGCTTGAGGAGGATAACATATGCTTGATTGTAAGCTCATACTTCGGACGAGTCCAACCTAGTTTAAATTCGAACCCTAGGAAGGAGTGGTTCGTTCCTGTTTGTAATTGAACAGGTCCTCTACTGTAAAAATTTAACGAGCCCAGTATAGGAGAAACTCGGCGTTTTTCACTTTTAGAGAGTCTGAAAAAACTAAAGGAGACTCCACGTTGAACTTTTTCGTATATTTGTGTCCCTCAAGCCCGAAAAAGTATAAAATAATACCTGGGGGAACCGCTTGATCTTACGACCAAGGAGTACTTTCATAGTAGTGTCGTTAATCTGAAAAGTAAAAAGCGATCAAGGACACGTCGTTTTATTTCCTTATCGAGTTCGAAACGACAAAAACCCGGCAATCTTTTCCTGATTTTGCGGTCAGAAAAGAGCTAAAAGGGGACCGTCTTTTAATTCCGTTTTAACGAGTGAACAAGAAACACTCGGCGATCTTTTCATTTTTTAGGAGTCAGAAAAGGGCTTAAAAGATGACTCTGAAATTTTGTTTGTGAAAAATTTACAATTTCCCTCGAAATCCCTTTGTCCTGCACAAAAGCGACACATTACTCATACCTGTTAAAAATAGGCAAAAATACATTCAAAAACATCTTTTCATGGTAAAAAATGAACTAATTCATCCAAAAAACCTATAAAAAGACCTTTTACCATGTCATTTTTACCGTTTCACTGTTGAGGTTGAAAAAAGGGCTTTTGACAAGAAAACTTCCCGTGGTCGCTGCGGAAAATCTGACCGTTGGAATCGAACGCCGTCTCATCCAGGTATTTTACACATCCTACTCTGCATTTCTATCCGTTTAGAATCAATTTTTAGGTTTTAGTTTTATTTTTTGGGGGGGTTTTGGTTTTGGAATGCGCCTCTCGGCGGACGCAGGTGCCCTTTGGGTGACCTGCGTCCCCCGACTTTTTCTCTTACGGGAAAACGGTCGGAAGACGCAGTCCGCCTTCAGGCCAGCTGCGTTCGGGCGCCCTGTGCATCAAAGCCGGGGTGCGTCCTCCGAGAAACGCGCATTTCAAAACCCCAACTCTCCCAAAAAACCACCAAAAATTCCCAAATTAATTTCTAATGCTATTTTTTGATATGCAGGCACTAATCATGTTAGACTGGAGAGAAAGAGAGCACGTAGAGGAAGATGAAGTTGCAATAAATCATCAACCTTCTCTGGATGCCCTAAGAGCATGTGGATTGTACAAATATTGGACCATACCGGGCATGAGGGGCCAGGTAAGATTCTTGGAATGGCTGGTTGAGCGATGGAACGTACAGGAACAATGCTTTTACATAGGAGGGCACCAGCTCGAGATAGAGCCCTTGGATGTATACTTTCTCACTGGCTTGCCAAATAGAGGTGAGCAACTTAACCTTGCGGGGACTAGGCCGGGTGGCCAATCCCTTGATAGTCTCCGCGAGACTTGGTGCACACCTGGAGCTCACCATTCAAAAGGCATAGAGATAAAACACATCACTCTGCCGGAACTCAAAGTCATAGCGTTCACGGTTACCAGAATTTGCGGCGCGGCCGCTTTACACATTGCTTCCGGATCCCAAATGCGGATGGCAATTGACTGTTACCAAGGCACCATTTTCAACTGGTGTGAAGCTGTGTCGGCTCATATGAAGAGCCAACTGACCAAGGCAAGGAACGGACGAATAAAGACTTTTGGATATGGGCCTATAGTCGTGAGCTTTGCCTTGGAGAGAATTCCAATGCTGATCCCTCAGCAACTCACTGTTGATATCTTGGGTCCTCAGCAGCCAAAGCTGATACGATGGGTTGCGGTAATGGCCCGGCATCCTGACGAGGGCGCGACAGTAGTTCGATTCTCAGATAGTTATTTTGACTGGTTAGAGGGCCAGCTTTTTGTGATACAGGATTTTCCGTATGCCGGAACAGATTTCAGAGGTGATCCGGACATGGTTCTTCCACAGGGAGAACAATGGGATGACAGAGGTACTTTTTATTTTCACAAGTTTTCTAGTTATGTATTTTTTTGTATTTTTTATATATATCGTCTCAAAACTAATAGTAAATCTTTCAAAATGCAGATGTTGGCCCACAGCGTCTAGCCAACCTCTGGCCTTATGATAGACTACATCCAGCTGCACCGGTACCGGCCCCACAGGATGCGACAGCAGAAGTACTAGCCGATTTGGAGCATGATCTAGAGCGTCTCACGGCAGATATACCTGAGACTACTATGGATGATATTCCAATGAGGCTTCAGCGCTTCGTGGTCGCGGTCCCTGGACCATTTAGGGGTTTTTTGCGTAAGGTAGCCCGCGCAGTGGTGTCGTACAGAGAGCACCACCAGTGATTGACTAGTCACTTTTGTAGTTACATGTGACATTTTGATTTTTTGTACTATCATTTTGCCGATCATAAGGTGTTTTAAACCTATGATCGAAGACGATGTATATATTTTTTGACACACTCCTATCTATATATATCACTATTTTACCGGCTTATCTTGTTTAACATATGTGATGAAATGTTTTTAAATTTACTTGCATGATTATCATAAATGTCTGTCCAACATTCGAGAAGCAATTGCATCTGCTAATGTATTCAAAGACCTTGGAATATGTTGATATTCAATGTAATCAAATTCACGTTCCAAGAGACGCACTCTCAAAAACAACCTTAATAACACAGGATTTCTAATGGCATAAACTCTATTAAGCTGTAATACAACAAGTTCAGAATCTAACCTCACTATCAAACGTCGAATTCCAAATGAAATAGATTGGGATAATAATTCAACCACTGCACTGTATTCTGCAATGTTATTCGTTGTTTGACTGAGGCTTACCCCATGCATAGAAACTAACTCGTCAGAGGGCGAATAGATAACCCAAGCTGCGGAAGAGATATTCCGTGTACTACGACAAGCACCATCAGCAAATCCAATGTATGTTTGGAGAGGCGTCGACATCTACAATATCAAGAGTAAAACCAAGATGAGCCAAAATAATGACGAAAAACCACACTTGCTAAGCTAAGCACACTGACTAAACTAACACACTTGCTAGCTAGAAAGAAAATCTAACCTATCTAAAAATTTCTCCATACCCATCATTTTAAGCATAATACCTCTTTAGGTAAAGTCCATTTCTGGGTTTACCCAAAGAGTCCCCATCAAAATCAACTAACTCATAAGCCCCTTTTGCTAGCTTGCGCTTTACAATGTAGGGCCCATGCCACATGGGAACGAATTTTCCGGCACCTAGCTTATCGTTAGCTTGATCATATAATAATACTAGGTCTCCTTCCGAAAAACTTCGAGGGGTTACATTTTTATCGTACTGAGCTTTCATTCGTTTCGCGTGAGTCTCGATAGCTAAAGTAGCGTCACGTCGAGTCTCATCTAATTTAGCTAAGTATAATAACCGTTTCTCCTCTGCGGAAGTAGCTGGAAGTAATTCGACAGCCATTTGAAGTGATGGGATTTCGCATTCAATAGGTAACACAGCTTCTAAGCCATAAACTAGCTGAAAAGGGGTGAAACCTGTTGAATTTTTCACTGAAGTTCGATATGCCCATAGCGCCGAAAATAACATGTTATGCCAATTCGTTCGATGGATACCAATGATCCGTCGAATCATGACGACTAGAACTTTGTTGATTGACTCAACCAAACCGTTGGCTTGCGGATAATAAGGTGTCGAGCTATCGTGGCGCAAACCAAGCTGGCTTGTAAGTTCAGTCATCATGACATTTCGAAAATGGCTCCCATGATCAGTAATGATTGCTTGTGGGACACCAAACCTAGTTATGATATGATTAAATACGAAAACTGCAGCTGTCTTGCCGCTTGCGTCGAATGTAGGCATCGCCTCGGCCCATTTTGTAAAATAATCAACCGCGAGGATGATATACGCATGCCCCCTGGCCGAGTGAGGGTTACAAGTAATAAAGTCAATGCCCTATTTGGCGAATGGACCAGCGGCAATTATAGGGTGGAGAGGAGCAGGTGGAGCGCGCATCTTTCGATCAAATACTTGACAGTTGTGGCACGTTCTGACAGCAAGGATACAATCTTTAAACATAGACGGCCAGAAATAGCCAGCGCGCAACACCTTCTGAGCTGTGGCATACCCAGACATATGACCGCCACATGCTCCTGAGTGACAGTCATTCAAAACTCTCTCAGCCTCTTCGTGAGTTAAACAACGTCGAAAAACTAAGTCTGCCCCCCGGCGATAAAGTGTGTCTCCAATAATTCTGTATTGCTGGGATCGAAACCGAATTTTTCGACGGTCTTCCTTGGAAGCTTCAGGCCGAAAGGTTTGGGTTTGGAGATAGGTGATTATATCCCCATACCACGGATCTAAAGTGCTAATAAGAAACAAAGATTCGTCTACGATGGACTCCTCTGCCACAGTCTCTGTGTCAGCACTCGGGAAGTCACACATTAATTCCGCAAAAACTAAAGATTTCTTAGACTTGGACTTCTCGAACTCCAAGTCGAACTCTTGCAGGATAACAATCCATTTAGAGTACTTGCCCCCTAGCAGTTGTTTTGTCAAAATATAAATCATAGGGTTGCAATCCGAAATAACTGTAGTCTTGCGGAGAAGAATGTAGTGACGGAAACGCTGGACAGCTTGAACGGCTGCCAGGGCCAATTTCTCCACATGCGAATATTTTAACTCAGTTGGGTTTAAGGTTCTACTAAGATAATATATCACATGCTCTGTTTTGAATTCATCTTCTTGAACTAACACCATTCCAATGGTGGAATGGGAAGCTGCGAGGTATAAGAAGTAGTCATGGTTGTAGTTGGGAGGATGCAATAACGGTGCATGGGTCAACGCGTGTTTGAGTGCATCAAAAGATTGTTGGGCAATCTCGTCCCAAAAGAACTGTGCGTTCTGTTTCAACAACCGTGTAAAACCTTTAGTGACCTCGGCGTAGTTCGGGATGAATCGTCGTAGAAAGTTCGCTTTCCCTTGCAAACTTTGGAGTTGGCGCAAACTCGAAGGAGGAGGCAATTTGATGATAGCCTCGACTTTCGAGGGATCGACGCGAATGCCGGTTTTTGAAACAACAAATCCCAGCAATCGACCTGTTTCTATACAGAAAACACATTTGTGGGGATTCAACCGAATTCGATAATGCCTACACCTCATAAAGATTGCTCGTAGGTGGACAAGGTGATCAGCTCGTTGCAAAGAATGAGCAGGCAAATCATCGAGATAGGGTTGCACAATGTGCTTGATGTCATGAAATGCATAAGACATCGCCCGTTGAAAAGTGGCCCCGGCGTTCTTAAGTCCAAAAGGTAATTTGCAATAAGCAAATGTCCCCCATGGACAAATGAATGCCGTTTTTGGTTGATCGGCAGGTAGAATATTGATTTGATTATAGCCTGAGAAACCATCCATGAAGGAAAACATCTCACTTCCGGCACAATCATCAATGATTTGATCGATATAAGGCGTAGGATAGTTGTCTTTCGGACAAGCCCGATTGATATCCCTATAATCGATACAGATTCTTATTGTTCCTTGTTTTTTATTGACGGGAACAATATTCGATACCCAATCCGTTAACGGGATCGGATAAATGAAACCTGCTTTCAATAGCTTTTCGACTTCTGCTTTGATTGCAGCCGCTTTTCGAGGGTGGATCTGACGCAACCGTTGCCGAATGGGTTTAGCATCCGGGTAGGTTTTGATTTCATGAACAACAATGGCAGGATCAATTCCCGGCATTTCCTCGTAAGACCAGGCAAACACGTCGCGGAATTCTTGGAATAGGGCCTTGTAAGTTTGGATTTCCGTTTCAGTACAAGCGGCACCTATATGAACGTTCTCCTCGATTCCGGGCTTCACTGAAATGTCAATGGGAATTGTACGAGAAATATTCCCTAAATTCAGCTCTGAATCAGAATGTTTCGTTGGATCCTGAGCGTCTTTGACATATTCAGCGGTAAAGATAGATGAAAAATCATTTTCAAATGCATCATCCTTAGGTAAAAACGAGGATCTATGATGGAGATCTTCCCATGGTAGATCATCTACACTTAGGATTTCCCGAAGTTGTTCGTCAGATGACACTTCTTCGGGAAACGTTATCCGTTCTAAGGGTGAGGTGAAACGTGACTCTTCACTGACCACATTCATTTGGTCGGTTGAATGAAAGTCGGTAAAAGACATAAGAGCTTCATAAGCAATCTCATACGGACTCAACGGCATAACATCACCGAGTGAGTCTAGCTCAGAGTCAGAGGGAACATACCAAGGATCATCGTAAATAATGTTTTCTGACGTGATCATATGAATTGTTGCGAACGAAGGGTCTACATTGAGTGGAGGGAGAGGAAAAGTTCCCAGTAAACCGAAATCCTTAACTAAACCTACACCAATGTCCCTATAAGGGATTGTCGTTTTACCGACATGCTGGATAGTTTCTAAAGAGGTTGGGTCAGATGAAAAGTATGTCAGCTGATCAATAGTCACGATCTTACCGTTATGTGGAAATTTAATGACTCTGAAGACCGATGAAACGATCGCTGTCATAGCATATGACCAACTTCGACCCAAAAGAAGGTTGTAGTCTAGAGGGGCATCAACCACTTCCACATCCAGACTAACGGTTTTACCTTCGACCCCTATAGGCAATTCTTGTAGAATACCAAACGGACGGAACCCACGGCCATCAAAGGCCTTAAGGATGGTGGGGGATTGGTTCAATGTAGGAGAACCAAGCGATCTCCAACATTGAATCGACATAATACATGTAGAAGCTCCCTCATCAATCACAGTCCGATGAATAGGCCTGTTTTTGACTATCACTGGAATTTGGAAAGCCATTTGATGGGGGAGACGAGGTGTCACATGGAATCTGTCAAGGGTGCGGACACGACTGACCTTCCTAGAAGTCTAAGACATTCTAATGACAAACAAGACAAAAAGGAGTGATCTTTCTCTAAATACACCTTTTATAACATGAAAACTACAAGTGTTTAGGCTTACCTTATTCCAAAACGCTGTTGTTGAAGTCCGTTCTTGACGATCCGGATGAGCTCCTCCTTCAAGTCAATTCCTGCAACCACAAACAATCAAACAATTACCAAGCACTTGCATTTCATATAATAAAACATATATCCAACATGCAGACCAAGGAACACATGAAATAACTCATTAACATAAGCTATTGAGAAAAATAAACCAGTTTGTATTAATAACGAAACAAAGAAACTCTTACAACCTGGCCTTGGTGTTGTGCAAGTTCCTCCCAGGGTCCATCAAGGGTTTTCCTCTACTTTGACAAAGCTCACCCTCTCCCAAGTAGAATCAAGTGAAGACAATCTCTCCTCACAAAGGCTCTAATGGAAGACCTAAATCCTGCAGCATTTACCCAAAGAAAATGTATAGCTCCAACCTCCCCTCCTTCTGGCTCAATGCCTTTATTTATAGTGCTGTAAAGAGGTTATTCTGGTCCACCATCAATGGGATCATCCCCCTCTTTGGGTGGGATAACTCCCTTATTGATGGGATAAGCTTCCCCTTAATAGAGATACATGAACCAACTGGAGGCGCATCCATTTCATCAAACCGACCTCTAGAATGTTCTAGAAGTAACCACAAGTAACTTTTTCAAGATAAAACTCGCGCATTTTGTCTTTTACAGAGGGACGCACCTGTCCCTTTACATACAGAGCGTCCATGGACGCAGTTTTTGTGAACAAGGTCCGCGTCCCCGCAGGTAAGACTAGAGAGAACCTGCGACCCCAGAGATAAACATGATTTTTACAAGACTTTCTCTCTTTTTGAGTTTGAGATGGATAACAGAGGCATGAGACTTGCCTAAGAGGGTAGCATGACTGTTGATTTGAGCCATACTAACTGTAAGTAGTCGAGGTGACATTTTTTAGTGTAACAGATTGCCCCCTAAAGTGCGAAGCCTGAAATAGAATAGGGTTTTGTAATTCTAGGAAGGGTGAAGCGCTTTATCATTTCAAGGATTGCCTTGTGGATGGCCTGATTGGAACCTGCAATTTTCAACACAAAATACATGGATAAGAATATATCATCACTGAGGTAGGCATTCCCATACTCAGATTCAAAACTTTAACTAATGGACTAACTACTCTGATACAGGAATGATCTTGCAGTACATCATTTTTATAGACTTTTGTAGACACAGTATGGACGCAGCCATCTGTTTATGATGAGCCTACATAGATAATGAATACAAAACTCCTCGCAGCCTGGATGGTAGAAACTAGATCCAGGGTCTTCACTTCTACTTCCCGAATTGGTACGATTCTAGCCATGTGATTAAATGATTCGATGTCGAACATGGTAGAAACCACTTGATTACCAGCCAATGATGTAAATTGTTAACAAGCGTGAGAGAAACCACCAGTAATGTCAATGGTCCTCAAAGTACCAAGCACAACCCGTGAAATGTGAATAGATGTTTTGATGTCGAACACTTCACGGAATCCTCTGATCGAAAGTCAATGATGTAAACTGACGTCAAAGGCGAGAAACCTGCCATTGATGCATGCAGACTTCAAGGTACTGTCGATTCCTAAGTCATCTTTCTAGATAATGTGTCGATGTCGATAGAAAGCGACCCGCTGCAGGGCAAGCCCGCAACACGAAATCATTGTTCAAGTTGAAGAAATGTTGCTGTAAGGACTGACTCAGGGATGGTCAAATGGATGACAAGTATTTTGCAGATGAAAGTTTGTTGCTTGCAGACCTCTTGAACACATAACGACACAACAGATGGCTTGGTGACGAATAACTCAAAGTTAATCCCCGAAACCCGGTTAAAGACTTTCAAAGTGACGTGGTCAACTGTGAGGTGAAAGATTTCCCAACCCATGTGAATGAAAAGTGTCGTGTTCAAGAGCGGTAATAAAGTTTCTTCTGAGACAAAAGGTGACAAATAGGTTCATTCTTCTCTTTTTTCCCCCACCATTTCTGGCAAGTACCTCTTTATTTTTAACAAGCTTGAGGAGGATAACATATGCTTGATTGTAAGCTCATCCTTCGGACGAGTCCAACCTAGTTTAAATTCGAACCCTAGGAAGGAGTGGTTCGTTCCTGTTTGTAATTGAACAGGTCCTCTACTGTAAAAATTTAACGAGCCCAGTATAGGAGAAACTCGGCGTTTTTCACTTTTAGAGAGTCTGAAAAAACTAAAGGAGACTCCACGTTGAACTTTTTCGTATATTTGTGTCCCTCAAGCCCGAAAAAGTATAAAATAATACCTGGGGGAACCGCTTGATCTTACGACCAAGGAGTACTTTCATAGTAGTGTCGTTAATCTGAAAAGTAAAAAGCGATCAAGGACACGTCGTTTTATTTCCTTATCGAGTTCGAAACGACAAAAACCCGGCAATCTTTTCCTGATTTTGCGGTCAGAAAAGAGCTAAAAGGGGACCGTCTTTTAATTCCGTTTTAACGAGTGAACAAGAAACACTCGGCGATCTTTTCATTTTTTAGGAGTCAGAAAAGGGCTTAAAAGATGACTCTGAAATTTTGTTTGTGAAAAATTTACAATTTCCCTCGAAATCCCTTTGTCTTGCACAAAAGCGACACATTACTCATACCTGTTAAAAATAGGCAAAAATACATTCAAAAACATCTTTTCATGGTAAAAAATGAACTAATTCATCCAAAAAACCTATAAAAAGACCTTTTACCATGTCATTTTTACCGTTTCACTGTTGAGGTTGAAAAAAGGGCTTTTGACAAGAAAACTTCCCGTGGTCGCTGCGGAAAATCTGACCGTTGGAATCGAACGCCGTCTCATCCAGGTATTTTACACATCCTACTCTGCATTTCTATCCGTTTAGAATCAATTTTTAGGTTTTAGTTTTATTTTTTGGGGGGGTTTTGGTTTTGGAATGCGCCTCTCGGCGGACGCAGGTGCCCTTTGGGTGACCTGCGTCCCCCGACTTTTTCTCTTATGGGAAAACGGTCGGAAGACGCAGTCCGCCTTCAGGCCAACTGAGTCCGGGCGCCCTGTGCATCAAAGCTGGGGTGCGTCCTCCGAGAAACGCGCATTTCAAAACCCCAACTCTCCCAAAAAACCACCAAAAATTCCCAAATTAATTTCTAATGCTATTTTTTGATATGCAGGCACTAATCATGTTAGACTGGAGAGAAAGAGAGCACGTAGAGGAAGATGAAGTTGCAATAAATCATCAACCTTCTCTGGATGCCCTAAGAGCATGCGGATTGTACAAATATTGGACCATACCGGGCATGAGGGGCCAGGTAAGATTCTTGGAATGGCTGGTTGAGCGATGGAACGTACAGGAACAATGCTTTTACATAGGAGGGCACCAGCTCGAGATAGAGCCCTCGGATGTATACTTTCTCACTGGCTTGCCAAATAGAGGTGAGCAACTTAACCTTGCGGGGACTAGGCCGGGTGGCCAATCCCTTGATAGTCTCCGCGAGACTTGGTGCACACCTGGAGCTCACCATTCAAAAGGCATAGAGATAAAACACATCACTCTGCCGGAACTCAAAGTCATAGCGTTCACGGTTACCAGAATTTGCGGCGCGGCCGCTTTACACATTGCTTCCGGATCCCAAATGCGGATGGCAATTGACTGTTACCAAGGCACCATTTTCAACTGGTGTGAAGCTGTGTCGGCTCATATGAAGAGCCAACTGACCAAGGCAAGGAACGGACGACTAAAGACTTTTGGATATGGGCCTATAGTCGTGAGCTTTGCCTTGGAGAGAATTCCAATGCTGATCCCTCAGCAACTCACTGTTGATATCTTGGGTCCTCAGCAGCCAAAGCTGATACGATGGGTTGCGGTAATGGCCTGGCATCCTGACGAGGGCGCGACAGTAGTTCGATTCTCAGATAGTTATTTTGACTAGTTAGAGGGCCAGCTTTTTGTGATACAGGATTTTCCGTATGCCGGAACAGATTTCAGAGGTGATCCGGACATGGTTCTTCCACAGGGAGAACAATGGGATGACAGAGGTACTTTTTATTTTCACAAGTTTTCTAGTTATGTATTTTTTTGTATTTTTTATATATATCGTCTCAAAACTAATAGTAAATCTTTCAAAATGCAGATGTTGGCCCACAGCGTCCAGCCAACCTCCGGCCTTATGATAGACTACATCCAGCTGCACCGGTACCGGCCCCACAGGATGCGACAGCAGAAGTACTAGCCGATTTGGAGCATGATCTAGAGCGTCTCACGGCAGATATACCTGAGACTACTATGGATGATATTCCAATGAGGCTTCAGCGCTTCGTGGTCGCGGTCCCTGGACCATTTAGGGGTTTTTTGCGTAAGGTAGCCCGCGCAGTGGTGTCGTACAGAGAGCACCACCAGTGATTGACTAGTCACTTTTGTAGTTACATGTGACATTTTGATTTTTTGTACTATCATTTTGCCGATCATAAGGTGTTGTAAACCTATGATCGAAGACGATGTATATATTTTTTGACACACTCCTATCTATATATATCACTATTTTACCGGCTTATCTTGTTTAACATATGTGATGAAATGTTTTTAAATTTACTTGCATGATTATCGTAAATGTCTGTCCAACATTCGAGAAGCAATTGCATCTGCTAATGTATTCAAAGACCTTGGAATATGTTGATATTCAATGTAATCAAATTCACGTTCCAAGAGACGCCTCGTCTCCCCCATCAAATGGTACACCTCGTCTCCCCCATATAATATCCCCAATGCGAAACCAGAGATTCTGGGTTCGATCCCCAGCGGAGTCGCCAATTTGTCACACGGAATCTGTCAAGGGTGCGGACACGACTGACCTTCCTAGAAGTCTAAGACATTCTAATGACAAACAAGACAAAAAGGAGTGATCTTTCTCTAAATACACCTTTTATAACATGAAAACTACAAGTGTTTAGGCTTACCTTATTCCAAAACGCTGTTGTTGAAGTCCGTTCTTGACGATCCGGATGAGCTCCTCCTTCAAGTCAATTCCTGCAACCACAAACAATCAAACAATTACCAAGCACTTGCATTTCATATAATAAAACATATATCCAACATGCAGACCAAGGAACACATGAAATAACTCATTAACATAAGCTATTGAGAAAAATAAACCAGTTTGTATTAATAACGAAACAAAGAAACTCTTACAACCTGGCCTTGGTGTTGTGCAAGTTCCTCCCAGGGTCCATCAAGGGTTTTCCTCTACTTTGACAAAGCTCACCCTCTCCCAAGTAGAATCAAGTGAAGACAATCTCTCCTCACAAAGGCTCTAATGGAAGACCTAAATCCTGCAGCATTTACCCAAAGAAAATGTATAGCTCCAACCTCCCCTCCTTCTGGCTCAATGCCTTTATTTATAGTGCTGTAAAGAGGTTATTCTGGTCCACCATCAATGGGATCATCCCCTCTTTGGGTGGGATAACTCCCTTATTGATGGGATAAGCTTCCCCTTAATAGAGATACATGAACCAACTGGAGGCGCATCCATTTCATCAAACCGACCTCTAGAATGTTCTAGAAGTAACCACAAGTAACTTTTTCAAGATAAAACTCGCGCATTTTGTCTTTTACAGAGGGACGCACCTGTCCCTTTACATACAGAGCGTCCATGGACGCAGTTTTTGTGAACAAGGTCCGCGTCCCCGCAGGTAAGACTAGAGAGAACCTGTGACCCCAGAGATAAACATGATTTTTACAAGACTTTCTCTCTTTTTGAGTTTGAGATGGATAACAGAGGCATGAGACTTGCCTAAGAGGGTAGCATGACTGTTGATTTGAGCCATACTAACTGTAAGTAGTCGAGGTGACATTTTTTAGTGTAACAGAGGGGGATGATCCCATTGATGGTGGACCAGAATAACCTCTTTACAGCACTATAAATAAAGGCATTGAGCCAGAAGGAGGGGAGGTTGGAGCTATACATTTTCTTTGGGTAAATGCTGCAGGATTTAGGTCTTCCATTAGAGCCTTTGTGAGGAGAGATTGTCTTCACTTGATTCTACTTGGGAGAGGGTGAGCTTTGTCAAAGTAGAGGAAAACCCTTGATGGACCCTGGGAGGAACTTGCACAACACCAAGGCCAGGTTGTAAGAGTTTCTTTGTTTCGTTATTAATACAAACTGGTTTATTTTTCTCAATAGCTTATGTTAATGAGTTATTTCATGTGTTCCTTGGTCTGCATGTTGGATATATGTTTTATTATATGAAATGCAAGTGCTTGGTAATTGTTTGATTGTTTGTGGTTGCAGGAATTGACTTGAAGGAGGAGCTCATCCGGATCGTCAAGAACGGACTTCAACAACAGCGTTTTGGAATAAGGTAAGCCTAAACACTTGTAGTTTTCATGTTATAAAAGGTGTATTTAGAGAAAGATCACTCCTTTTTGTCTTGTTTGTCATTAGAATGTCTTAGACTTCTAGGAAGGTCAGTCGTGTCCGAAACCTTGGTACCTTGCATTAACCAATTTTTTAGACAACTCAGTAGGTTTTTCTACACCTCGTACTCCGGTTCCACCTAGAGGAATTCATTCTCCTGTAAATATGTCTGGTCAGTCATCTGTGTTTTCACAAAGTCCTGAATCATTTTTACATGGCGGTCCTTCTGTTCCTACTGGGTATCAATCACTTTCTGGTACCTTTGCGAGAGCATCTCCTCAACCTGTTGATCATGGGTTATTAGTTGGAAACAGTGGTAATGTACCATTGAGTATAGGTGACGTTTATATGATGTCAGGTTCAACTCCCATTAACCAACCTCAAGGTGGCCAATTACCGCCTGGGGGGCAACCTTCGTTTATACCTGGGGGGCAACCTCAAGGTACTTCATTCGTGACTGGGGGGCAACCTCAAGGGTATCAACCCCAAGGGTATCAACCCCAGCCTCAATTTGTACCCCAAAGTCAACCTCAGTATCAGTATCCACCTCAAGGATGGCAACCTCAAGGATGGCAACCCCAAGGGTATCAACCCCAAGGGTATCAACCTCAAGGATACCAACCTCAAGGTCAAGGTCAACCCCAGTATTCGTATTTACCTCAAGGTTATCAACCTACGGGTCAATACCCTAGTCAAGGTTATCAACCACCTCAAGGGCAATCATATGGGACTACACCTTACAGTTATCAACCCTATCCTCAATACGGCTATGGCTCTCAGTATCCTCAACCTGTTACGAGTCAATACCCTGGAATGTTAACATGGGATCCGTCACAGGGTCAACAGATGTTGCAACCAAATATGCAGTCGGTACCTCAAGCAGGACAACCTGCAGTTCCTGGTCCATCCCAGCAACCGCAACCTGTCCAGTCAAGTGTTCAGACCCCTGTAACTTCTGTAGTTACTCAGCCGCCAATTGCACCAGGTACTCCACCTCACACGGCTGTAGCAACTACCGCTTCATCTACCATGTTTACTTCTGGAGTATCGGCAGCTCCAGTTCCTACTGTCCCTGTAACCACTCCTCAGATATCTGTACCGTTGTCTGGACCCACAGTTCAAACCACAGTCCAGATGCCTGTAGGTCAACCTGGTACTAGTACGGTTGTTACTACTCAACCTCAATTTGTTCAACCTCCGTACCAGGGACAGTATCAACCTGGGCAAGCTACCCAACAACCGGTTTACCAGTATCAACCGTATCCTGGGTACAATTATCAACCACCTCAACAACCCCAGTACGGTCCGGTTAATCCTGGTTTTCCAGGAGGATATAATATCCCCAATGCAAATCCTGTTCCTAGTTATCCTGGATATCCTCCTCCTGGGGCTGGTATTGTGACTCAGAGTTTCAGAGATCCTAACCGGCAGTTACCATTTATTGCAACTTTAGATTTACCCGACTTGACGCGCCTAACGAACGATCCAATTCAATATCTTCCGTTTTGGCCGCCAATGCCAAATAAGTTGCCCAGCGATATACCCAAGTTCGAGGGGAAGTCTGGAGAGGATCCGTCTAATCACGTGATGACTTACCACCTCTGGTGTGCATCAAATTCCATCATAGATGATTCCATCCGCTTACGTCTTTTCCAGCGTACACTCATTGGTCTCGCGGCCAAGTGGTACATTGAGTTACCACGGGCCTCTTTTTACAACTTTAGTCAGTTAGCTACCTCGTTCTTAACTCATTTTCAGTTACCAGTCAGATACGACAATGGTACAGAGTTATTAACTTCGCTAAAACAATCGACATCCACGTACATTTCTGATCACATCCATGAGTGGAGACGTCGAAGGAGATTAGTGAAAGTTTTTATCCCAGACCAAATCTTAGCTGAATGGTTTGTCAAATCGTTATTACCAAGAATTACTGAAGATGTCGCTAAGGCCGGAGTAGTTACTGAGGAGCAAGTCATTGCTCAGGCACAGTACCTTGACTTAGTTTATACTCAGTCGGGTACGTTACATGAGAAAATTCCGGATCTTCCAAAGTCAAACCAAATCGCTGCTGCTCCTTCGGGATCTCATGCCGCTGATGGCATGATCGGTATCGTGACTACGAAGAGTAAGAAGAAGTCTTCCAAGGCCTCCAATACTCCAATTATCACTTTGCCTGATTCTCCGACAGGAGAGTCTTCTCCTCCTGAACTTACCGCCGACATTCACGCTGTAGAGTCATCTACGGCCAAATCCAAAAACGGTGGAAAGAAGAAAGGAAAGAAGAAGGCTAAAGCAGACAAGGCTCCAAAGGAGAAAACGGAAAAGTCGGAAACCAATGACGAAAAACGTAAACCTCGCTATCCTTGTCTTATTTGTGAAGAAGATCATTTTACGAGAGACTGCCCTCATCGGGCCGAGGTAGTCAAAATAGTCAAAGGTTCTCCGACTCCTGCTGTGTTAAAGAATCCATTTCCAGAGCAGGAAAATAAGATGATAGGTTCTTCTTCGAATGCCAGTGAAGAACCCATTTTGATGATGTCTCATGTCAGGATTGCGACTCGATCGCAAGATTATGGTAGTAAGGCTCCTGTTGATGGTAAGGAAGCAGAATCTTCTCACTCTAACCCATCAACCTCAGCTCCTGGTTCCGATCCACTACAGATCGAAAAACCTAACCCGGACTTAGTGATAAAGCCGCCCGCCAAGGGTGTACTTCGAAGGTCTGCTTTCAATCCACATGCGAGAGCAGCCCAGAATTACAACATTGTTGAAGACTTAGCTGTTTCACCTTCAGCAATGTCGGCACTCGAAGTGCTGCAATCATGTCCAGCGCAACGAAGATTGCTTTTGTCGGCTATTGGAGCTGTCGATGTTCAGGACCCGAACCTAATGATCTTTGATCTAGAAAATAGTACACCTCGTCTCCCCCATCAAATGGCTTTCCAAATTCCAGTGATAGTCAAAAACAGGCCTATTCATCGGACTGTGATTGATGAGGGAGCTTCTACGTGTATTATGTCGATTCAATGTTGGAGATCGCTTGGTTCTCCTACATTGAACCAATCCCCCACCATCCTTAAGGCCTTTGATGGCCGTGGGTTCCGTCCGTTTGGTATTCTACAAGAATTGCCTATAGGGGTCGAAGGTAAAACCGTTAGTCTGGATGTGGAAGTGGTTGATGCCCCTCTAGACTACAACCTTCTTTTGGGTCGAAGTTGGTCATATGCTATGACAGCGATCGTTTCATCGGTCTTCAGAGTCATTAAATTTCCACATAACGGTAAGATCGTGACTATTGATCAGCTGACATACTTTTCATCCGACCCAACCTCTTTAGAAACTATCCAGCATGTCGGTAAAACGACAATCCCTTATAGGGACATTGGTGTAGGTTTAGTTAAGGATTCCGGTTTACTGGGAACTTTTCCTCTCCCTCCACTCAATGTAGACCCTTCGTTCGCAACAATTCATATGATCACGTCAGAAAACATTATTTATGATGATCCTTGGTATGTTCCCTCTGACTCTGAGCTAGACTCACTCGGTGATGTTATGCCGTTGAGTCCGTATGAGATTGCTTATGAAGCTCTTATGTCTTTTACCGACTTTCATTCAACCGACCAAATGAATGTGGTCAGTGAAGAGTCACGTTTCACCTCACCCTTAGAACGGATAACGTTTCCCGAAGAAGTGTCATCTGACGAACAACTTCGGAAATCCTAAGTGTAGATGATCTACCATGGGAAGATCTCCATCATAGATCTTCGTTTTTACCTAAGGATGATGCATTTGAAAATGATTTTTCATCTATCTTTACCGCTGAATATGTCAAAGACGCTCAGGATCCAACGAAACATTCTGATTCAGAGCTGAATTTAGGGAATATTTCTCGTACAATTCCCATTGACATTTCAGTGAAGCCCGGAATCGAGGAGAACATTCATATAGGTGCCGCTTGTACTGAAACGGAAATCCAAACTTACAAGGCCCTATTCCAAGAATTCCGCGACGTGTTTGCCTGGTCTTACGAGGAAATGCCGGGAATTGATCCTGCCATTGTTGTTCATGAAATCAAAACCTACCCGGATGCTAAACCCATTCGGCAACGGTTGCGTCAGATTCACCCTCGAAAAGCGGCTGCAATCAAAGCAGAAGTCGAAAAGCTGTTGAAAGCAGGTTTCATTTATCCGATCCCGTTAACGGATTGGGTATCGAATATTGTTCCCGTCAATAAAAAACAAGGAACAATAAGAATCTGTATCGATTATAGGGATATCAATCGGGCTTGTCCGAAAGACAACTATCCTACGCCTTATATCGATCAAATCATTGATGATTGTGCCGGAAGTGAGATGTTTTCCTTCATGGATGGTTTCTCAGGCTATAATCAAATCAATATTCTACCTGCCGATCAACCAAAAACGGCATTCATTTGTCCATGGGGGACATTTGCTTATTGCAAATTACCTTTTGGACTTAAGAATGCCGGGCCACTTTTCAACGGGCGATGTCTTATGCATTTCATGACATCAAGCACATTGTGCAACCCTATCTCGATGATTTGCCTGCTCATTCTTTACAACGAGCTGATCACCTTGTCCACCTACGAGCAATCTTTATGAGGTGTAGGCATTATCGAATTCGGTTGAATCCCCACAAATGTGTTTTCTGTATAGAAACAGGTCGATTGCTGGGATTTGTTGTTTCAAAAACCGGCATTCGCGTCGATCCCTCGAAAGTCGAGGCTATCATCAAATTGCCTCCTCCTTCGAGTTTGCGCCAACTCCAAAGTTTGCAAGGGAAAGCGAACTTTTTACGCCGATTCATCCCGAACTACGCCGAGGTCACTAAAGGTTTTACACGGTTGTTGAAACAGAACGCACAATTCTTTTGGGACGAGATTGCCCAACAATCTTTTGATGCACTCAAACACGCGTTGACCCATGCACCGTTATTGCATCCTCCCAACTACAACCAGGACTACTTCTTATACCTCGCAGCTTCGCATTCCACCATTGGAATGGTGTTAGTTCAAGAAGATGAATTCAAAACAGAGCATGTGATATATTATCTTAGTAGAACCTTAAACCCAACTGAGTTAAAATATTCGCATGTGGAGAAATTGGCCCTGGCAGCCGTTCAAGCTGTCCAGCGTTTCCGTCACTACATTCTTCTCCGCAAGACTACAGTTATTTCGGATTGCAACCCTATGATTTATATTTTGACAAAACAACTGCTAGGGGGCAAGTACTCTAAATGGATTGTTATCCTGCAAGAGTTCGACTTGGAGTTCGAGAAGTCCAAGTCTAAGAAATCTTTAGTTTTTGCGGAATTAATGTGTGATTTCCCGAGTGCTGACACAGAGACTGTGGCAGAGGAGTCCATCGTAGACGAATCTTTGTTTCTTATTAGCACTTTAGATCCGTGGTATGGGGATATAATCATCTATCTCCAAACCCAAACCTTTCGGCCTGAAGCTTCCAAGGAAGACCGTCGAAAAATTCGGTTTCGATCCCAGCAATACAGAATTATTGGAGATACACTTTATCGCCGGGGGGCAGACTTAGTTTTTCGACGTTGTTTAACTCACGAAGAGGCTGAGAGAGTTTTGAATGACTGTCACTCTGGAGCATGTGGCGGTCATATGTCTGGGTATGCCACAGCTCAGAAGGTGTTGCGCGCTGGCTATTTCTGGCCGTCTATGTTTAAAGATTGTATCCTTGCTGTCAGAACGTGCCACAACTGTCAAGTATTTGATCGAAAGATGCGCGCTCCACCTGCTCCTCTCCACCCTATAATTGCCGCTGGTCCATTCGCCAAATGGGGCATTGACTTTATTACTTGTAACCCTCACTCGGCCGGGGGGCATGCGTATATCATCCTCGCGGTTGATTATTTTACAAAATGGGCCGAGGCGATGCCTACATTCGACGCAAGCGGCAAGACAGCTGCAGTTTTCGTATTCAATCATATCATAACTAGGTTTGGTGTCCCACAAGCAATCATTACTGACCATGGGAGCCATTTTCGAAATGTCATGATGACTGAACTTACAAGCCAGCTTGGTTTGCGCCACGATAGCTCTACACCTTATTATCCGCAAGCCAACGGTTTGGTTGAGTCAATCAACAAAGTTCTAGTCGTCATGATTCGACGGATCATTGGTATCCATCGAACGAATTGGCATAACATGTTATTTTCGGCGCTATGGGCATATCGAACTTCAGTGAAAAATTCAACAGGTTTCACCCCTTTTCAGCTAGTTTATGGCTTAGAAGCTGTGTTACCTATTGAATGCGAAATCCCATCACTTCAAATGGCTGTCGAATTACTTCCAGCTACTTCCGAAGAGGAGAAACGGTTATTATACTTAGCTAAATTAGATGAGACTCGACGTGACGCTACTTTAGCTATCGAGACTCACGCGAAACGAATGAAAGCTCAGTACGATAAAAATGTAACCCCTCGAAGTTTTTCGGAAGGAGACCTAGTATTATTATATGATCAAGCTAACGATAAGCTAGGTGCCGGAAAATTCGTTCCCATGTGGCATGGGCCCTACATTGTAAAGCGAAAGCTAGCAAAAGGGGCTTATGAGTTAGTTGATTTTGATGGGGACTCTTTGGGTAAACCCAGAAATGGACTTTACCTAAAGAGGTATTATGCTTAAAATGATGGGTATGGAGAAATTTTTAGATAGGTTAGATTTTCTTTCTAGCTAGCAAGTGTGTTAGTTTAGTCAGTGTGCTTAGCTTAGCAAGTGTGGTTTTTCGTCATTATTTTGGCTCATCTTGGTTTTACTCTTGATATTGTAGATGTCGACGCCTCTCCAAACATACATTGGATTTGCTGATGGTGCTTGTCGTAGTACACGGAATATCTCTTCCGCAGCTTGGGTTATCTATTCGCCCTCTGACGAGTTAGTTTCTATGCATGGGGTAAGCCTCGGTCAAACAACGAATAACATTGCAGAATACAGTGCAGTGGTTGAATTATTATCCGAATCTATTTCATTTGGAATTCGACGTTTGATAGTGAGGTTAGATTCTGAACTTGTTGTATTACAGCTTAATAGAGTTTATGCCATTAGAAATCCTGTGTTATTAAGGTTGTTTTTGAGAGTGCGTCTCTTGGAACGTGAATTTGATTACATTGAATATCAACATATTCCAAGGTCTTTGAATACATTAGCAGATGCAATTGCTTCTCGAATGTTGGACAGACATTTACGATAATCATGCAAGTAAATTTAAAAACATTTCATCACATATGTTAAACAAGATAAGCCGGTAAATAGTGATATATATAGATAGAAGTGTGTCAAAAAATATATACATCGTCTTCGATCATAGGTTTAAAACACCTTATGATCGGCAAAATGATAGTACAAAAAATCAAAATGTCACATGTGACTACAAAAGTGACTAGTCAATCACTGGTGGTGCTCTCTGTACGACACCACTGCGCGGGCTACCTTACGCAAAAAACCCCTAAATGGTCCAGGGACCGCGACCACGAAGCGCTGAAGCCTCATTGGAATATCATCCATAGTAGTCTCAGGTATATCTGCTGTGAGACGCTCTAGATCATGCTCCAAATCGGCTAGTACTTCTGCTGTCGCATCCTGTGGGGCCGGTACCGGTGCAGCTGGATGTAGTCTATCATAAGGCCGGAGGTTGGCTGGACGCTGTGGGCCAACATCTGCATTTTGAAAGATTTACTATTAGTTTTGAGACGATATATATAAAAAATACAAAAAAATACATAACTAGAAAACTTGTGAAAATAAAAAGTACCTCTGTCATCCCATTGTTCTCCCTGTGGAAGAACCATGTCCGGATCACCTCTGAAATCTGTTCCGGCATACGGAAAATCCTGTATCACAAAAAGCTGGCCCTCTAACCAGTCAAAATAACTATCTGAGAATCGAACTACTGTCGCGCCCTCGTCAGGATGCCGGGCCATTACCGCAACCCATCGTATCAGCTTTGGCTGCTGAGGACCCAAGATATCAACAGTGAGTTGCTGAGGGATCAGCATTGGAATTCTCTCCAAGGCAAAGCTCACGACTATAGGCCCATATCCAAAAGTCTTTAGTCATCCGTTCCTTGCCTTGGTCAGTTGGCTCTTCATATGAGCCGACACAGCTTCACACCAGTTGAAAATGGTGCCTTGGTAACAGTCAATTGCCATCCGCATTTGGGATCCGGAAGCAATGTGTAAAGCGGCCGCGCCGCAAATTCTGGTAACCGTGAACGCTATGACTTTGAGTTCCGGCAGAGTGATGTGTTTTATCTCTATGCCTTTTGAATGGTGAGCTCCAGGTGTGCACCAAGTCTCGCGGAGACTATCAAGGGATTGGCCACCCGGCCTAGTCCCCGCAAGGTTAAGTTGCTCACCTCTATTTGGCAAGCCAGTGAGAAAGTATACATCCGAGGGCTCTATCTCGAGCTGGTGCCCTCCTATGTAAAAGCATTGTTCCTGTACGTTCCATCGCTCAACCAGCCATTCCAAGAATCTTACCTGGCCCCTCATGCCCGGTATGGTCCAATATTTGTACAATCCGCATGCTCTTAGGGCATCCAGAGAAGGTTGATGATTTATTGCAACTTCATCTTCCTCTACGTGCTCTCTTTCTCTCCAGTCTAACATGATTAGTGCCTGCATATCAAAAAATAGCATTAGAAATTAATTTGGGAATTTTTGGTGGTTTTTTGGGAGAGTTGGGGTTTTGAAATGCGCGTTTCTCGGAGGACGCACCCCGGCTTTGATGCACAGGGCGCCCGGACGCAGCTGGCCTGAAGGCGGACTACGTCTTCCGACCGTTTTCCCGTAAGAGAAAAAGTCGGGGGACGCAGGTCACCCAAAGGGCACCTGCGTCCGCCGAGAGGCGCATTCCAAAACCAAAACCCCCCCAAAAAATAAAACTAAAACCTAAAAATTGATTCTAAACGGATAGAAATGCAGAGTAGGATGTGTAAAATACCTGGATGAGACGGCGTTCGATTCCAACGGTCAGATTTTCCGCAGCGACCACGGGAAGTTTTCTTGTCAAAAGCCCTTTTTTCAACCTCAACAGTGAAACGGTAAAAATGACATGGTAAAAGGTCTTTTTATAGGTTTTTTGGATGAATTAGTTCATTTTTTACCATGAAAAGATGTTTTTGAATGTATTTTTGCCTATTTTTAACAGGTATGAGTAATGTGTTGCTTTTGTGCAGGACAAAGGGATTTCGAGGGAAATTGTAAATTTTTCACAAACAAAATTTCAGAGTCATCTTTTAAGCCCTTTTCTGACTCCTAAAAAATGAAAAGATCGCCGAGTGTTTCTTGTTCACTCGTTAAAACGGAATTAAAAGACGGTCCCCTTTTAGCTCTTTTCTGACCGCAAAATCAGGAAAAGATTGCCGGGTTTTTGTCGTTTCGAACTCGATAAGGAAATAAAACGACGTGTCCTTGATCGCTTTTTACTTTTCAGATTAACGACACTACTATGAAAGTACTCCTTGGTCGTAAGATCAAGCGGTTCCCCCAGGTATTATTTTATACTTTTTCGGGCTTGAGGGACACAAATATACGAAAAAGTTCAACGTGGAGTCTCCTTTAGTTTTTTCAGACTCTCTAAAAGTGAAAAACGCCGAGTTTCTCCTATACTGGGCTCGTTAAATTTTTACAGTAGAGGACCTGTTCAATTACAAACAGGAACAAACCACTCCTTCCTAGGGTTCGAATTTAAACTAGGTTGGACTCGTCCGAAGGATGAGCTTACAATCAAGCATATGTTATCCTCCTCAAGCTTGTTAAAAATAAAGAGGTACTTGCCAAAAATGGTGGGGGAAAAAAGAGAAGAATGAACCTATTTGTCACCTTTTGTCTCAGAAGAAACTTTATTACCGCTCTTGAACACGACACTTTTCATTCACATGGGTTGGGAAATCTTTCACCTCACAGTTGACCACGTCACTTTGAAAGTCTTTAACCGGGTTTCGGGGATTAACTTTGAGTTATTCATCACCAAGCCATCTGTTGTGTCGTTATGTGTTCAAGAGGTCTGCAAGCAACAAACTTTCATCTGCAAAATACTTGTCATCCATTTGACCATCCCTGAGTCAGTCCTTACAGCAACATTTCTTCAACTTGAACAATGATTTCGTGTTGCGGGCTTGCCCTGCAGCGGGTCACTTTCTATCGACATCGACACATTATCTAGAAAGATGACTTAGGAATCGACAGTACCTTGAAGTCTGCATGCATCAATGGCAGGTTTCTCGCCTTTGACGTCAGTTTACATCATTGACTTTCGATCAGAGGATTCCGTGAAGTGTTCGACATCAAAACATCTATTCACATTTCACGGGTTGTGCTTGGTACTTTGAGGACCATTGACATTACTGGTGGTTTCTCTCACGCTTGTTAACAGTTTACATCATTGGCTGGTAATCAAGTGGTTTCTACCATGTTCGACATCGAATCATTTAATCACATGGCTAGAATCGTACCAATTCGGGAAGTAGAAGTGAAGACCCTGGATCTAGTTTCTACCATCCAGGCTGCGAGGAGTTTTGTATTCATTATCTATGTAGGCTCATCATAAACAGATGGCTGCGTCCATACTGTGTCTACAAAAGTCTATAAAAATGATGTACTGCAAGATCATTCCTGTATCAGAGTAGTTAGTCCATTAGTTAAAGTTTTGAATCTGAGTATGGGAATGCCTACCTCAGTGATGATATATTCTTATCCATGTATTTTGTGTTGAAAATTGCAGGTTCCAATCAGGCCATCCACAAGGCAATCCTTGAAATGATAAAGCACTTCACCCTTCCTAGAATTACAAAACCCTATTCTATTTCAGGCTTCGCACTTTAGGGGGCAATCTGTTACACTAAAAAATGTCACCTCGACTACTTACAGTTAGTATGGCTCAAATCAACAGTCATGCTACCCTCTTAGGCAAGTCTCATGCCTCTGTTATCCATCTCAAACTCAAAAAGAGAGAAAGTCTTGTAAAAATCATGTTTATCTCTGGGGTCACAGGTTCTCTCTAGTCTTACCTGCGGGGACGCGGACCTTGTTCACAAAAACTGCGTCCATGGACGCTCTGTATGTAAAGGGACAGGTGCGTCCCTCTGTAAAAGACAAAATGCGCGAGTTTTATCTTGAAAAAGTTACTTGTGGTTACTTCTAGAACATTCTAGAGGTCGGTTTGATGAAATGGATGCGCCTCCAGTTGGTTCATGTATCTCTATTAAGGGGAAGCTTATCCCATCAATAAGGGAGTTATCCCACCCAAAGAGGGGGATGATCCCATTGATGGTGGACCAGAATAACCTCTTTACAGCACTATAAATAAAGGCATTGAGCCAGAAGGAGGGGAGGTTGGAGCTATACATTTTCTTTGGGTAAATGCTGCAGGATTTAGGTCTTCCATTAGAGCCTTTGTGAGGAGAGATTGTCTTCACTTGATTCTACTTGGGAGAGGGTGAGCTTTGTCAAAGTAGAGGAAAACCCTTGATGGACCCTGGGAGGAACTTGCACAACACCAAGGCCAGGTTGTAAGAGTTTCTTTGTTTCGTTATTAATACAAACTGGTTTATTTTTCTCAATAGCTTATGTTAATGAGTTATTTCATGTGTTCCTTGGTCTGCATGTTGGATATATGTTTTATTATATGAAATGCAAGTGCTTGGTAATTGTTTGATTGTTTGTGGTTGCAGGAATTGACTTGAAGGAGGAGCTCATCCGGATCGTCAAGAACGGACTTCAACAACAGCGTTTTGGAATAAGGTAAGCCTAAACACTTGTAGTTTTCATGTTATAAAAGGTGTATTTAGAGAAAGATCACTCCTTTTTGTCTTGTTTGTCATTAGAATGTCTTAGACTTCTAGGAAGGTCAGTCGTGTCTGCACCCTTGACAGATTCCGTGTGACAAATTACAGCTCCAATAGCCGACAAAAGCAATCTTCGTTGCGCTGGACATGATTGCAGCACTTCGAGTGCCGACATTGCTGAAGGTGAAACAGCTAAGTCTTCAACAATGTTGTAATTCTGGGCTGCTCTCGCATGTGGATTGAAAGCAGACCTTCGAAGTACACCCTTGGCGGGCGGCTTTATCACTAAGTCCGGGTTAGGTTTTTCGATCTGTAGTGGATCGGAACCAGGAGCTGAGGTTGATGGGTTAGAGTGAGAAGATTCTGCTTCCTTACCATCAACAGGAGCCTTACTACCATAATCTTGCGATCGAGTCGCAATCCTGACATGAGACATCATCAAAATGGGTTCTTCACTGGCATTCGAAGAAGAACCTATCATCTTATTTTCCTGCTCTGGAAATGGATTCTTTAACACAGCAGGAGTCGGAGAACCTTTGACTATTTTGACTACCTTGGCCCGATGAGGGCAGTCTCTCGTAAAATGATCTTCTTCACAAATAAGACAAGGATAGCGAGGTTTACGTTTTTCGTCATTGGTTTCCGACTTTTCCGTTTTCTCCTTTGGAGGCTTGTCTGCTTTAGCCTTCTTCTTTCCTTTCTTCTTTCCACCGTTTTTGGATTTGGCCGTAGATGACTCTACAGCGTGAATGTCGGCGGTAAGTTCAGGAGGAGAAGACTCTCCTGTCGGAGAATCAGGCAAAGTGATAATTGGAGTATTGGAGGCCTTGGAAGACTTCTTCTTACTCTTCGTAGTCACGATACCGATCATGCCATCAGCGGCATGAGATCCCGAAGGAGCAGCAGCGATTTGGTTTGACTTTGGAAGATCCAGAATTTTCTCATGTAACGTACCCGACTGAGTATAAACTAAGTCAAGGTACTGTGCCTGAGCAATGACTTGCTCCTCAGTAACTACTCCGGCCTTAGCGACATCTTCAGTAATTCTTGGTAATAACGATTTGACAAACCATTCAGCTAAGATTTGGTCTGGGATAAAAACTTTCACTAATCTCCTTCGACGTCTCCACTCATGGATGTGATCAGAAATGTACGTGGATGTCGATTGTTTTAGCGAAGTTAATAACTCTGTACCATTGTCGTATCTGACTGGTAACTGAAAATGAGTTAAGAACGAGGTAGCTAACTGACTAAAGTTGTAAAAAGAGGCCCGTGGTAACTCAATGTACCACTTGGCCGCGAGACCAATGAGTGTACGCTGGAAAAGACGTAAGCGGATGGAATCATCTATGATGGAATTTGATGCACACCAGAGGTGGTAAGTCATCACGTGATTAGACGGATCCTCTCCAGACTTCCCCTCGAACTTGGGTATATCGCTGGGCAACTTATTTGGCATTGGCGGCCAAAACGGAAGATATTGAATTGGATCGTTCGTTAGGCGCGTCAAGTCGGGTAAATCTAAAGTTGCAATAAATGGTAACTGCCGGTTAGGATCTCTGAAACTCTGAGTCACAATACCAGCCCCAGGAGGAGGATATCCAGGATAACTAGGAACAGGATTCGCATTGGGGATATTATATCCTCCTGGAAAACCAGGATTAACCGGACCGTACTGGGGTTGTTGAGGTGGTTGATAATTGTACCCAGGATACGGTTGATACTGGTAAACCGGTTGTTGGGTAGCTTGCCCAGGTTGATACTGTCCCTGGTACGGAGGTTGAACAAATTGAGGTTGAGTAGTAACAACCGTACTAGTACCAGGTTGACCTACAGGCATCTGGACTGTGGTTTGAACTGTGGGTCCAGACAACGGTACAGATATCTGAGGAGTGGTTACAGGGACAGTAGGAACTGGAGCTGCCGATACTCCAGAAGTAAACATGGTAGATGAAGCGGTAGTTGCTACAGCCGTGTGAGGTGGAGTACCTGGTGCAATTGGCGGCTGAGTAACTACAGAAGTTACAGGGGTCTGAACACTTGACTGGACAGGTTGCGGTTGCTGGGATGGACCAGGAACTGCAGGTTGTCCTGCTTGAGGTACCGACTGCATACTTGGTTGCAACATCTGTTGACCCTGTGACGGATCCCATGTTAACATTCCAGGGTATTGACTCGTAACAGGTTGAGGATACTGAGAGCCATAGCCGTATTGAGGATAGGGTTGATAACTGTAAGGTGTAGTCCCATATGATTGCCCTTGAGGTGGTTGATAACCTTGACTAGGGTATTGACCCGTAGGTTGATAACCTTGAGGTAAATACGAATACTGGGGTTGACCTTGACCTTGAGGTTGGTATCCTTGAGGTTGATACCCTTGGGGTTGATACCCTTGGGGTTGCCATCCTTGAGGTTGCCATCCTTGAGGTGGATACTGATACTGAGGTTGACTTTGGGGTACAAATTGAGGCTGGGGTTGATACCCTTGGGGTTGATACCCTTGAGGTTGCCCCCCAGTCACGAATGAAGTACCTTGAGGTTGCCCCCCAGGTATAAACGAAGGTTGCCCCCCAGGCGGTAATTGGCCACCTTGAGGTTGGTTAATGGGAGTTGAACCTGACATCATATAAACGTCACCTATACTCAATGGTACATTACCACTGTTTCCAACTAATAACCCATGATCAACAGGTTGAGGAGATGCTCCCGCAAAGGTACCAGAAAGTGATTAATACCCAGTAGGAACAGAAGGACCGCCATGTAAAAATGATTCAGGACTTTGTGAAAACACAGATGACTGACCAGACATATTTACAGGAGAATGAATTCCTCTAGGTGGAACCGGAGTACGAGGTGTAGAAAAACCTACTGAGTTGTCTAAAAAATTGGTTAATGCAAGGTACCAAGGTTCAGTTCTAGGAGGACTGTAAAAGATGGATTCACGCTCCCTTAAATCAAGGGTAATTAGATCTTCAGAATTAGAAACGCCTATTTCTTCCTCTGGAACAAGTTCTTCTATGGCAATTAATCCAACAGGAAGATTTTCGGTGATAATTCTTTCTATTCTTGGTGAATCAGAAACACTAGGAGTTGGAGTAACAGGTTCTGAAATTTCAGGTTCTTCGCCTGTTTCACTGGCAGATGAAAAACTACCAGCAAGCTCGGAAACTGCAACAGCTTCGGGATTGTAACCTGTTTCTAAACTTTGGTAATACGGATGGACTACCAAGGAAGATTCTCCTTCTTCAGGTGATCCTACTCTACTGCCACTAGGAGGAGTTACAAGGACCTTTAACCCTTCTAAATTACCTGGGTCGTCTCGAGGAGGGGATCCCCTAAGTCTACGGGATCTTCTCAACAATTCGGCCACAGACACAACTTCAGGAGACTGGCCCGCAATTCGACGGGACCTTCTCGGTGATTCCGCCACAATTAAAGATTTTAACTACAACACACAAAAACAAAATAAAAAAGTTCAAATCAAACCACCTAAAGTCTTCTAAAGAACCAATCAATTTTGAAGCACACGCCTAAATAATCTAGAGCGTCAAACCATACACAAACAGTAGTCTTCCGGACCAAAAACGCTAGTTGGTGATTAAGCCCAACATCGCACGATTCAGTACAGAAATAGTGGGTGGAACAGTTACCCCGGCAACCTGCTTAATGAATAGACTGGACCAAGTTCCTCCACTTTAACCGTCTCGAAGTGAAGCGAACCCCCCAGAAAATCCAAGTGAGTATAACCGACGTCTGCTCCAGGTACAGTGGGACCTTCCCTCCACCGTCACCTTGGGTAGAATCCTAGATATTATGGCCACTAAGGTTACCAATCACAACAATCACACCTGGGGGAACAGTCTAGGCTCCAACAGCACGCAAGGGCAGAGTAGCAAGCTCCAATCCCCTTACCGGCTCCTTGACAACAATCCAAGGTTTACCGATAAGTGACCCCTGGCTCCTCGACAATGGTTAATCCGAGGTTTACCGTTTGTAATACGTACTGTCTGGCGTCGTTCCCAACGAGGGAGGAATGATCCCCTCACTGGTTCGGACACGAGCTCGTGCTTCTCCTTTAAGAGGAGCTTTCCCAGAATGTAACTGAAACAATTGGATTTGTTCTACTCAAGATAGACTATCTGTTTGGTTTTGTAGTCTTGGAGAGTTAAGTACTCACCTACTCCAAGACCCTAGCCTAAGCTATGTTGGTGCTTCAGAGCCCTAGAAAAATAAAGATTACTAGATTGATTTTAATTTAAGCGTTACTTTTAAGGTTGTTTCTTAAGTCAAAAGGTGATGGAAGTGAAACTAGTGGTGTGTTGACTCGACTCGAAACCACTACAAAATGCACCTAGAATGATTTATCCACTGCTTTAGTTTTCGATGAATTGCTTTAACTAAAAAGTTGAGAGAATGCAATCTTTATAAAAGCAACCTTTTAATTGAAAACAATCAAAGAAACAATTCGTTTGTCTTTTCCAAGCATAAAAACATAACTTCTCTTTACATGCACGAAAAAACTCTTTTCTTCTTTTGAAAACAAAAAGCTACTTGAAACAAGACTTTTAAGAAGATGTTTTTGTATTTTTTCTTTTAATAAAGCAAGTAAATCTAATTTAAACAAAAAATCAATCTTAACAACTCTTAAAATCTATGAAAATGCACTCATAAGCAAACTAAAAGTAAATTTACTCTAAGCAATCTTAACGAGGCCAAAACTAACAATGATTATTTCTAAGGT
Organism: Pinus tabuliformis; assembly: GCA_031772625.1. NCBI lineage: Eukaryota > Viridiplantae > Streptophyta > Pinopsida > Pinales > Pinaceae > Pinus > Pinus tabuliformis. Next base: position 992,832,465 of record CM062806.1, on the reverse strand, counting down.
GTTTTACTTGATTACAATCAAATCAAGGGCTAGCTTATTGCAGAATCAAAAACTAGCCAAAACAAAATTCTAATCTTTTTGTTCTTTTTGTAAAATGGAAATCAATACTTTATAAACAAGTAATTCGAAATTTGACCCAAAACAACTCAAATGGCAAGTTGCTCACAAAAGGAGACTTTACGACAGGCCAGACTTCTAAGAAGGTTGACTAACCAGAGATATCTAAGGCTGGACAACTTTCTACTAGCAAAGTCACTACAAAGCCTTTCCAAAAATCAAAGCCTAGGTCAAAACTTCGTTGAAAACCACTAAAACACTCAAAGCTCACAAAACTAGTTTAGGTGAAAATTCTTGACAGGGTACTAAAGGATCTGGGCGGAAAACACTAAGGAAAAACAAAATCTAAAAGCAATTTAAAGCAAAAATGGAATTTTCTTAAGTTTTACAGGAAGACGCAGGCAACCCGTTGTCACAGGTGTGGCCCCGCTCTGTGCAGACGGCAACAGCGCGTCCAAAGACGCACTGTGCAGTACTAAGACGGTGCGTCCGTCTGGAAAAATAAAGAAAAACCAAATCTAACTAAATCTAAAGCTAAGCCACCCAAATACTAATTCTCACAGTCAAAAACCAGAAAACAAAAATGATTTTCTCAAAGCAAAGTTCATATAAAGGAAAAGAATCTCTCATTAATGGATTCCCCAGCGGAGTCGCCAATTTGTCACACGGAATCTGTCAAGGGTGCGGACACGACTGACCTTCCTAGAAGTCTAAGACATTCTAATGACAAACAAGACAAAAAGGAGTGATCTTTCTCTAAATACACCTTTTATAACATGAAAACTACAAGTGTTTAGGCTTACCTTATTCCAAAACGCTGTTGTTGAAGTCCGTTCTTGACGATCCGGATGAGCTCCTCCTTCAAGTCAATTCCTGCAACCACAAACAATCAAACAATTACCAAGCACTTGCATTTCATATAATAAAACATATATCCAACATGCAGACCAAGGAACACATGAAATAACTCATTAACATAAGCTATTGAGAAAAATAAACCAGTTTGTATTAATAACGAAACAAAGAAACTCTTACAACCTGGCCTTGGTGTTGTGCAAGTTCCTCCCAGGGTCCATCAAGGGTTTTCCTCTACTTTGACAAAGCTCACCCTCTCCCAAGTAGAATCAAGTGAAGACAATCTCTCCTCACAAAGGCTCTAATGGAAGACCTAAATCCTGCAGCATTTACCCAAAGAAAATGTATAGCTCCAACCTCTCCTCCTTCTGGCTCAATGCCTTTATTTATAGTGCTGTAAAGAGGTTATTCTGGTCCACCATCAATGGGATCATCCCCCTCTTTGGGTGGGATAACTCCCTTATTGATGGGATAAGCTTCCCCTTAATAGAGATACATGAACCAACTGGAGGCGCATCCATTTCATCAAACCGACCTCTAGAATGTTCTAGAAGTAACCACAAGTAACTTTTTCAAGATAAAACTCGCCATTTTGTCTTTTACAGAGGGACGCACCTGTCCCTTTACATACAGAGCGTCCATGGACGCAGTTTTTGTGAACAAGGTCCGCGTCCCCGCAGGTAAGACTAGAGAGAACCTGCGACCCCAGAGATAAACATGATTTTTACAAGACTTTCTCTCTTTTTGAGTTTGAGATGGATAACAGAGGCATGAGACTTGCCTAAGAGGGTAGCATGACTGTTGATTTGAGCCATACTAACTGTAAGTAGTCGAGGTGACATTTTTTAGTGTAACAGTGCCCCTCTACTTTCTCCAAGGATGAACGTCGCAAATTACGTCACTGGCAAAAAACTATGTTATTATTGGTGACACATTATATCGTCGAGGGGTTGACTCAATCCTTCGGTGTTGTTTAACCTTAGAGGAAGCAGAGTTCGTGCTCAATGATTGCCACAACGGAGCTTGTGGTGGTCATCTATCAGGGCTTGCTACAGCCCAACGCATCTTACGTGCCGGCTATTTTTGGCCTTCACTTTTTAAGGACTGTGTGGAAGCAGTCAAACGCTGCCACCCATGTCAAATTTTTACTCGGAAGATGCGTGCGCATCCAGCTCCTCTTTTTCCCGTTGTCACTGTCGGTCCCTTTACTAAGTGGGGCATTGACTTTACGACTTGTAATCCGCCTTCAGCGGCGAATCACAAGTACATTATCGTGGCTGTAGAGTACTTCACGAAGTGGGCTAAGGCCATGCCTACTTATAAGAACGATAGTGACACGGCAGCTTTGTTTCTCTTCAATCAGATCATCTCAAGATTCGGTATCCCAAAGGAGATTGTCACTGACCATGGCAGTCATTTCTAGAATCAACTGATGTCTGAATTGGCTCGTAAATTAGGCTTCCGTCAGGAGCATTCGTCCCCTTATTATCCTCAGGCCAATGGGCAGGTCGAGGCAGTTAACAAAACTCTTAAGACGATACTCCAATGGACAATCGATAAAAATCGGTCCAATTGGCACATTATGTTGTATCCGGCTCTATGGGCATACCGAACCTCCATCAAAACGGCTACTGGTTTTACACCTTTTCAGTTGGTTTATGGGATGGAATCCATCTTCCCGGTCGAATGTGAAATTCCATCTCTTAAGTTGGTTTTTGAACTCCTTCTAGAGACTTCGAGTCTCGAAGAGCGCCTAGTTCACTTGGAACATCTCGATGAGCAGCGTCGAGACGCCGCCACGATGAATGAGGCTCATAAGAAAAGGGTTAAAATGCAGTATGATAAGTCTGTCCGTCCTCGAGTCTTTTCTGAAGGTGACCTTGTCTTGGTCTACGACCAAGATAAAGACACCTTGGGGGCAGGCAAATTTAGGCCTATGTGGTACGGTCCTTTCATTGTTAAACGAGTTTTAGAAAAAGGGTCGTATGAGTTAATCGACTTTGAAGGGAACAAGCTGGCAGAGCCCCGAAATGGGCTCTACCTAAAGAAGTACTTTTCTTAGTTCAGGTTGGGCAATGACTTCTTTGTACTTTATGTATATTTATACATATATCGTCGAGCGTTTTCTGATATCAGTGCTTTTTGGTCTGCTGTGGCAGGTGCTGACGGATGATTTGGTCTATTTTGGGTTCACCGATGGTGCTAGTCGACACACTCGGAGTCTTGCTTCCGCAGCTTGGGTACTTTATTATCCAACTGGTCAATTGATGGTATCGAGAGGCGTGTGTATCGGTCCTGCTTCAAACAATATGGCCGAGTATACAACTGTTATCAATTTATTATCCGAGGCAATCTCTTATGGGATCGACTCGTTGGTAGTATATCTTGATTCTCAATTGATAGTGTCTCAATTAAATAACATTTATCGGGTTAGGGATCCATTATTATATCGCCAATATTTAAGGGTGAGGTTGTTGCAAAGATCATTTATTTACATTAATTATTTGCACATTCCAAGATCTCAAAATTGGTTAGCTGATTCTATCGCTAATCAAGCATTAGACTGGCATATCAATCATTCATCATCATAAAATCATGCATCAAAAAGTCAAACTATATATATCATAAAGCGCCTCGAGTGTACATATGTGTGTCCAAAAATATACAAAATTGGGACTCAAATGCCCATAATCATGTCTGATATATCTAACGCCCCGGCTCAGGATGAGCGCCTAAATATGTAACTATGGCATTGGCCACACGCCGAAAGATGCGAACCCAGTCACGTGGCATGCCAACCACATGACGCTGCATGTCCTCAGGAAGGTCCTCTATAGCCGCCATCTGTACTCGGCTGCTCAGTCTCGCCAAGTGTCGCTGCACGTTATGTAGGGTCCGTTCTGTCGCTGCAGCCTCCTCTTCGGCTCCTCGGCCGCGCCGTCTATGTCGTGGGAATCCGTCTGGTCGTACTGGCCCAATATCTGAAATATGATCATCATATTAGTCATTTGACTCTCACCAAAAAACATTTTTCAAAGTTTACAATTATGTTTGAAAAATCCAAAAAATAACAAAATAATAAAAAATTCTTACCAATCTCGCCCCATGCTGCATCCGGTGGTAACACTAGATCAGGATCTCCTCGGAAATCCAGCCCAGCATAGGGGTAGTCATCCACGGCGATGATTTACTGCTCCCACCAGGTAAAGAAGTCATCGTCAAATGCATTCCTTGGGACTTCCCCACCCCCCAGACGTTTCATCAGGTCAGCCCATCGGTCCATGCGTGGACCACGTGGGCTACTGATGGAAACTGCTACCCTGGGGCGGAGTGCGGGAACCTTCTCGAAGAAGAAAGTGCACAAGATGGTTCCAAACCCAAAGTTCTTGGTATGTCCCCTCCTGATAGAAGTGAGTTGTTCCTTCATGTTGGCCAGAAGAGGAGTACACCAGTCAAACACAGTAGTGAGACAGTCCACTGCCACGCTCATGGTTACCCGTGACGCCTGATGTAGTGAGGATGATCCGTTCACTCGAGCTATGGTGAACAAGATTATCTTGAGTGACAAACTCACCACATGTGGGATAGAGATCTGGCTCCCGACCTTCTGATGACCCGGGCAGTAAATCTGTACATGGTCATCTACATTGAGGCTATTCCATGTCCTGCCCCCGGAATGTACTACCTCTCCCCTTCAGGAAAGGCCCGTGATAAGATATATGTCTTCCACATCTATCCTAAGTGGCATCTGATCAATCATGAATGCTTCCTCATGGACATCCCAATAATCAATGAGCCTCTCGAGCAGACGCGTGTTCGCTTTCATATTTGGCAATTTGAAGAATTTAAGCAACCCGCATCCCCGTAGGGCATCTAATGCTTCATCATTGCCCATAACTTCATTATCCACGGCTGCATGCTCTCTTTCACGCCATGTGATAGTCATCCTGGAAGAAAAAAAATCATTTTCATCCGTTAGTTTTGTTTATAAAAATAGTTCGCTGCGCACACGCGAGTTCCTATATACATAGTCGCGTGTAGGGCCGTCGTATACGCGAGTTCAATATTGCCAACCCGCGTGTACGCCGCGAAGGAATTTTTTGCAAAAAACCAACAGTAAAACATCAACTAAAATTTCTAAAAACTATCACAATTAATTGCAAGACATGTTTAAGGCTTACCTGGAAGTTTTCGGCAAGTTTGAACGGTTGAATTGGTCACAGGGAAGTTTGCTCCTTTTGCTCCACAATTTTTGCTCTGCAAGTCAAATGGTGAAAATGGTGAGTCCAAAATGCCTTTTATAAGTTTTGAAAATGCAAAATTTTTTCAAAATTTTATTTTGTTTGGCCTCATGTGACTTTTAACTTGGGAGCTTGGAATGCCGAGTTTGGTTTGTTTTTCAGGACATTTTGGACATTTTTCGAAAGTTCGAGACGGTTCCATGACCGCTGACCCGTCATGGCAGGTATTGTGTCTTCACTGGCATATAGGTTAGGGACAGCATTTTTCTGTTGCATTATGCATACTAGCCTCCATGTGACCGATACATCTGACGTAGGGTCCACCCCATCGTGTTATGGTTCATAAGCCATTTTCACTCGCCGATTCTTTAAATCATGACACGATGGTAGAGCCATCCCTTTACATGGGCATCATAGTTAGCACCTCACTGACATTTGTTGCCCATGCTGCTTCGTTTTGAGTAGGCTCGGGAGTCCTCTGTAGTCCCGCCATGACTTATGCATTGAAGACTCATTCCTCTTTTCTTCTTCGCTTCGTTTTGGCCTTATACCCTAGAGGCTCCTATGTGTGTCGAGTTGTACTTCTGCATTGCATGTTGACCATTTGCACCTTTTGGCTTAGAGCCGGCTTCACTTGGACTCGTGTTTAAGCCAACTTTTGACCATGATGTCTGCAAAATCAACCTTGCATACCTTTGACTTCTGTAGCTTGACATACCCTGATCCGTGGAAGGAACATACCTCTGAGTGTCACTGACCAGTTTTCACCTCCCTGCATTGAGCATAGGAACGTTCCTTTCCCAGGAACTAGATCATCTGTTTCACCGACACTCTTTCTTTCCACTGTACCATAGCATTCTTTTATTCTTTTTCCGGCTTAATAGAAAAAGACAAAAAAATTAAATATTCCGAAAAAGAGCGGGAACAGGGACATTATTTCCATTTATTGTTGGCAGCTAGAGTCAGTCGTGTCGCCCTTGAACAAAGCACTCAAAACAAAGTCTCCTCCGCATGGGTAGGATTTAGTTTGACTTAGGTATGCCATAACCTTGTTATTGAGTCAGTTCTCCCCTGATTGGTTATCTCTTCCAATCATATGGAGGGTTCGTTCGTGCCTCCTGCATGGCGAACTTATACAGAGTCATCATATGCTGCCACATAGTCACATTGAGTCGTGCTTTTATTCAAGGGAAGTTAGCCCGAGTCGACCTCTCTGCGGTGTCTCTTGACTCATTTTTTAGTCGGCCATCCCTGGTTGTCAGTGTCATGTCTATCATCACATCAGTTATATTAGTCCTTTACTCGTGCCGGTTTGAGAAGGTCCCCATTGACTTCTTGCTGGCGGGTCTTCTCCTTATCGACGACGACACCTTGCTCTGAGGATAAGCCTAGAGCCGCACCCTGGCCCTATTTTCATTATTGATAGGTCACCTTGTGCTCAACATCGATCAGTATCATGGGTCTTTGACTGAGTGGCTTCCCTTGTGTTTGACATCAGCTTACATTATCACACATTGGGATTCGTGCAGTACCTTGGTTTCCATTTGACCCTATTGGTGGATACCTCGCCTCTGTGTCAGCTTTCATTATTGGTTGGTTCAGAGGGTTTCTGCCGTGCGCTAGCCACATCTTGTGTACGCCAGAAACGTACTTCGGTTGGGTTCCTGCATCTTTTTTTCGTCCGATTCCTTCCACATTATTGGCCTACGGGTTACACTCACGCTAGATTGATGGAGGATGCCTTAATGCCTTCCTTCTAGTGGATCTTTCCCTATCGAATCCGACTCATTGCTCTGAGGCAAAGATCTAGAGTCCATTTGGCAGTACCTTGGGGTTTGCAGTCATTAGTGGCAGATCCTTCGCTATCGACAGTGGAAAATCATCATTGTCTCCTGATCGATAGATTCTTACAGGTGTTCGACTTCAGCTCATCCATTCACACTTGTTAGATTGTACTGGGTACCTTGACGCTCATTATCATTATCGGTGAGTAGTCTCGCGTTTGTTAACGGTATACATCAATGACCGGTAATCAAACGATTTCTCACATGGTCGACTTCAGATCATTTATTCCCATGATGTAGAAATGTACCACGGCGGTCGGTGAAGACCTCAGGTTGTATCAACATTCATTGGTTCACTTGACAGTTGCTCCTGTTGCTGCTAGTTGATACCACTCCACCTTATATGTTACAGTCAGTCATGGCAACATTCTATATGCTGGCACCTGAGTTTGCAGTGTAGTACCATCCTATTCCATCATGTTCAGTTGGTACCTTTTGGGATCAGTCTTTGATGTCAGTGATCCGTTACACCTTTCAGCATCATTGACAGTCTTATATGTGATATTCAGACATGTACTTGCTCATTATGATCAGATGATCCATTATGTATCTTCCAGTCATTTATACGTGTATACTTAGTGGATCCGCTTGTACTTGATATGCGGACATGCTTTACTTTTTCTGAGCATGGGTATGCCTGCCTCAGACAGTGTTTCTTTCTAATCTCCTCTTGGTGGCTTGGCAGGCTGAATTCTGGTGAAGTCCTCCTCGATTTCTCGACAGACTTCCTTTCCATGTACTTACATAATATATTTCGGCCATCATGTTCCCCTTCTGACCTCATATATTAGGGGGCATCTGTTATAGCTCCAAATCTCACTCTTATGGTTTGTGATGCTGCACTCATGGCCTAGGGCAACCCCTCCTTCCAGACCTGGTCCTAAAATTAAAAAAAACTGTGTTTTATCCCTTATACGCGACATTGCCCTGAGTTAAACGCGTGTACACGCGGGTCTGTGTATACCCAACCCGCGTGTATGTATTAAAACACTTAAAAAAATAAATAATTCCTTATTTTCGGGTGGAGATCACAGGTTTTACCTGCTGATCACCTGTTAGTGCCCGTGGCCCAACTGTTCCCAACCAACTCCTAACTAAAAAAATACTTTGGAGATGGTATAAAAATATATCAAAGGGAAGGCCTAAGGGAGAGAAAAAGAGAGAGCAAGATTATTATGTTGAGATTTTCCCCTTAGACTAGGTCTGAAGTCCTTGGTGCCTTCTGCACTTCCCCCATTTTGCATAGGAAACCCTTGTTTCCATGTGTATTGGTGATCATTCATCCTTTATATCACCATTGAGTAAGACTTGGAAGGAGCTCTTGTTGGAGGCTTGAGGCTGGAACGAATCTGGGAGGAAGCTTTGCTTGGAGCCTGCTGAAGGTGTTTCAGGTGAAATCTTTCCGTTATATGTACTTTACTTGCCTTTATATAAAGAAACACGTCTTGGTTCCCGAAACAATCTTTCTTTGTACTTATGAGATTCTTGTTTTGAATTCTTATCCAAGTAGTTACTTAAAGATTTTTTATAACTAACTTTATAGCATGAAGATGGTTTATGTATAAGTATTTGTCCATGTACTGCTGTGTTCTTTGATTTGTTTGTTTTACAGGTCAAAGGAGAAGAAGGGAACTCCAAGAAGGGTTTGGACCGTAAAGGCCTTCTCGAACGTAGGACCTTAGGTACATACCCTCAACATTAGAATTTGCTTACAGTAAAGATAATGGTTGTGTGTGTGTTTCTTTGAATAAGCAATTTTCAGTCTGGTAGAGTCTTAACCCAAAGGACCCTAGGGGTACTTTCCCCTCAACCACAGAGCAATGCGTATTTGGCGGCTTCTAGCCAGTCCTGGTCCAAGGAAGGGAACTAGCTGTCTTCGAGTAGTTCACTTGTAAACAACATGATGGATAACAACAACCATGCATAATGGAAAGTCTTACCCTCCTCTTAGACCTCCCTGGAGTTGGTCAAGAATTCGTCGCAAAGGAACTGCGCCCAATTGAACCATTCCCCTTCTGCGCACCGCTCTGCTAGCATGACGACTATTGTTGGGACCTCATTGGCGCAGCATTTCTACATCACTTTTCCTACCAGAAACTGGGTAGCAACACGAACCCCTTTGTTTGGAATACTGTCAATAGTTTACCCTCGCTGCTTCTTCTCCAAATTGTATTTCTTTTTCAAGGTTTCTGTCATCGTCACATCGCCACTCATAACAACTATTTCCAGAGGGTCCCTACATTCACAGGGAAGCTATGTGATCTTTTGAATAAGTTTGGCCATGATGGGAATGAGTTTGTTTATCCATAAGTATCCATCATGTACCAAACATAGCAATTGTCGGATGACCAATATTGTGATGGGGGGTTGTTGAAAATGTGGAATGGATAGGAGACAAAGTAACCTAGCTTCCTCCACCTTTTGCAGCCACTTCCTCGGCTGAAGTGTCGTAACAGTTCCCTCCAGACTTTGCTTCATTAGTTCGTTGGTCGCCAAATGGGGAAACTTATTGGTATCTGCAAGGTCCCAATCTTCAAACTTCATAGTCGAGATGTGGCCGGTTACCATTCCTTCGAGTAGCACCTCTTTAGGAAGGGACGGGGTGATGAGTATGTTGTCAATGTCATCTAGATTTGTAGGGACCTTAGCCTTCCCTTTGCTTGAAGGAACATACTTGGGTCGTCATATTGGCTGAATATCTTCTTCGCCTTCTTCGTTTACTTCTATTTCTTCAACATGGGTCAGAGGTCCATCTTCCTCCTCGTTGCTTAACAACTTTGCCTTTTTCTTCCATTGTGAGCTTGCTAAATCATGGATTTCATGGCAACATCCTTACTATTCCATGTATCTGGGGGTCCTTCTTGGTCCGCAGCATCCTGGGTGATTTAGGGATTTTGGCTACCTGTGGCGTAGGATTCTGTGGAACATCCTTGGCAAGGATTGTCAACCTGAGTAATGACTCTTGTATTTCTTTTGGAAAATCCTAAAACCATGGGCTTTCTTTCATCAACTTTTCATTCATCTTGCTCCTCTCGGTTTGAACCCAAGGCATCCTATTCTTCGAATGATCAAGCTGTGTTCTGTGCCCCTTCACTTACTTGTTATATATGATTTTGAATTCAAATTTGGCCTTTCGCCCAATTTGTGGCTCATTAATGCTATCTTGGGGGTTACCCATATGCCTTAATTTCCCACCACCCACTCCTTGGTGTCTAAAATGGGACATCATATCATGAACAGTAACTGCAACGGTTTCCTTCCATCCCTCCCATGTGGCAGCATAGCCCCTAGTATGCAGGTGTGTTCTATGTGTTTGACTGGCCCTCTGCATCATGGCCGAATCACGTAGCTTTCCTACAACCTGTTTTATAGTCCCGCGCCCTATTTCAAATACATGAAGCATTGAAACTGGGCCTCCTACAGATAGTTAGGTGGCTGCACCTTTCGTGCGAGCCTTACTTTTCCCTACTAGCCTAGGCCATGGGCACCCTTCACGTACCTTCAAATTGAATAGATTCTTGCAGTTTGTACTCCGTTATTCAGTAGGGTACAGTCACAACCATGATAGCAGGGTCATGGCTTATGCCAGGATTGTAGGAGGGTTGGCCAGGTCAAGTTCCTTCCCTCGTGTGCTCGCTCAGTTTGTTTGTGGGTCTCCTATTTTTATTTTGTCAATTTCTTCATCCAGCCTTGCGCTTTTCCTTCTTAGCCTTGCCCCTCTTTCCTTCAGTTCGTGAAGTCTGAGGCTATCATGCCGAATGGCTTCCTACAACCGTTGGATCCTTTCGTCTAGGTCTGTTTCTTCAATTCGAATGACAGGGACAGTGGTTAGAGAATTTCCCTTTACTTCCCATCCGACCACAGATAGAGTTTCCTTGGCACACCTTGCTTTGTTTACGGTCTTATTGGCCTGGCAAACCCTGTTTATGTGCAGATTCAGTTGTCTCGATGGTTGCACAGCATACCACTATCTCCATCGTTGTAGATGGGTGGCCACCCTACACTGTCGTGGATGCTCTGGCTATGTTCTCCACGCACGTCCTCCAATACGTACCCGGAACCACCTTCTACCTCTGTGCTCATTCCCCCTTGTCTTCCTTTATGCAAACCAATGTGGTTTGATTATCGGGCATGGTGCCTCTTCCGTCACCCCCTGCGACTTCAGCCTTAGGATTGAAGTTCTGCCAGGAGTGAAAAAATCATCCTCCTTAGTTGCATCGTTATTTGTTGGCTATTTCCGTGCCTCGATTTTCATGCATCGTAGCAACCTAATCATCATGTTACAATTGAGTGTTGTGACTTCGTGCAATCAATTCTGCCATCGTTCGATCCCCTCATCTGAATTTGAGGTGTAGTAACTATCGCGCTCGCATGAGATTCTTCCATCCACTGTGGGATTCACCCGATCCTAGTCTTGTGTGGTTATCTAGTAGATGCAGTCCAGTTCATCGTCATTGTCCTTGTCACGCACCGGTTCGGTGTAGCGTGCTCCTTCTGCTGGGTCCAGCGGAAGTATTACCTGGAGTGACTTTTTCTCGAATGTCATTTTCTGTATTTTTAAGTTGATGACCCCATTCATGTCCGTGGCCCAATCTATTCCTAGTAATGCAGGGTATGGATTACTATCATCAATAATTTCTATTATCTCAAAGTCGGTTTGCGTACTTACACCTTTAATGTCCAATGTCACCCCTTGTAGTTAGCCCATTAGTATGATCTTTTGTTGGTTGGCCATCCTCAGTTGAATAGGAGAGCACTATAGTGCGGGCCTACCCATCTGTTCCCACGTTTGCTTAGGAAACACATTTGCATCCGACCCTAAATCCAGAATGACATGGTCCATCTCGTACTCGTCGATTTGTGCTGTCATTCACATCTCTCGTCAGGTGCACAGAGCATATCTTCCTAGTTTCCAGACTATGTGCAACTCCGCCAACCCTGTGCACTTAATGATCAGCTCTTGTAGTCCTTTAATGGCTCTATTGTCACGCAAAAACTTCATAAATGTCTCTAAAACGGTAGTAAGCATAGAGGGATCCATTCTTGACTCAATTTGGTCCCTTCTACATAGAGTAGAGACTTCTGTGAAGCTCTTCTGAGCTTCCTTAGGTGTCTTCTTCACCTATTTCACCTCAAAGTCAGGTTCCCTTGTAGGGGCATTGCGACCCTTCTCATCTTTTGTAGACTGTTTCCGCGCATCTACCCTAGTAGCTGTCCCGCTCCTTAGTACCATGTTCATGTTGGGGTCCTCTTCGCATTGTTACAACTTCATCATTTGGACATTTTGAGTTGGAGTGGGCTGTAATACCCCTTTTTCACGCATCAGGGCAATTAGTGCCAGACAGTCTACCATTTCATGGTCAAACTGCTCATAGTAGGGACATGATATTCTCATAGGGTTAGTACAATTGCAAGCGTAATGTACCAACCTGCCGGAATTATAACATATCACCTGTCTGCGGCCCCATCCAAGACCCATTCCTCATCCTCGTCCACGTCCTTGGAATCCCCTGCGGGGAGCTACAGTTGGGTCAAAACCCCACGCCTCAGTCTGCATTCGATAGGCTGGGGTCCTCTCCATCATTAGCTCATAGCTTTGACAACTTTTCTCATTGTGACCTATTGACCTACAAAAGTTGCAATACAGATGTTGTGGAGTCTAAGTATACTTCTGCAACAGGTGGCAGTTTTCTATTGCGTGCTTTCCTCCTACTTGACAAATCGTGCACCATAGGGAAGGCACCACACTTGGTCCTGCTTATACTTCTAGCCTTAATGGCATTGGCCCCCCTCCTTCCAGATAATTCGTGAATACAGGACAGTGGTCTTTGTCATGACCTTAACCTTTGCATTTGATGCATCCTAATTTTGTACATGCCTCCGGTTGGGGCACCCTTTTTTGCTTCAAGCTTTGCATTTCTAAGCATAAGTTTTGTAGTTGCGCGTAGATTTGCGAAACTCCCAACCCTGGATCTTGTATTAGAGTTTCATGCAACCTCATCGCTGTCTCCAATGCTTCAGCTTGGGTTGAGATCTTTTGTTGTGATATTGCCATCCTCAGATGTGGTGTCAATGATGCCATAAACCACGCACAGTGCTGTGCATCCGTGAGTGACATATTTGCCTCACAGATTGTACTTTTCAATCTCTGATCGAGATCTCATGGTGTTTCACCAGGCATCATTGAAATCTCCTTGAACCCAATGATTGACTGCATTTCTGATTTTGGTCAGCTAAATTCTTTGTTTAGCGCATCCTAAATCACCACTATTCTCACATTCGGGTGATCACTAGAGTACTTTTTTATATACCATGTCAATGCGTGGTCTTGCAGGGAACTCACCAGAGAAGCCTTTTTGATGTTCTCATCTATTACACCCTGGGCTTCCCATACAACCTTTACCATGAATTAAAACTGATCTGGTTCCTCATTTCCTATGCCTCTGAGTATCGAAAACTTGATCGCACTTGCCATACCTACCCTCGGTGGTGGCGGCGGTGGGGTAGGTGAAGATGGGTTGGATGTAGGTGAAGTAGGTGATGGCATGGAAAACGGTGGTATTGATGGAAAGTGCCACTTTATCAATCAGAGTACGCTTCTCAGAGAGAACCCTAAGAGCTCCTCCTCACTCTCTCGTGAGAATGAAATCAAAGGACTATTTTCTAATCCTTTGGTCCCTCGGTAGCCTCTTCCGTTCCTCATTACACCAAACATCAATGGATGTGCATAACCTATTTTTCACATAATAGCATTTTAATCCAAGGATTCAGCAATTGATGTACTTACCCTAAAACCCTTGGAGAAAGTGCCTTTCTGCCTTGCTGTAACTCATAGTTGTGTCTATCACAAACTTGGTTATAAACCCTCCTACTACTTGATCCAACCAGTGATCTACTGCCTATGTGATTTTGTCTTTAGATGCTTCTAGCCTATGCACCAACTCTGAAGTCCACACGATGGGATAATCCAATTTGCACCTTCCCTGACTGTCATCCAGCCTTGCGATCCACTCATACAGCTCTGTCGAGAACGATGAGAAGAAAATCTCATAGATTTCTATGTATATGTAACGATCCAACCACCTTTCCTCCGATATCTACAGATTTCTGTTTTCTTGGACCAAGAATTCATGAAGCTTTTGATCCTACCAATCTTCAAGCTCTTTCTTTGTAGGGTTCCAACATTCCAACATCAGACATCCCTTAAGCAGATCCCAATATCAGCAATGGAACCATTTGTTGGCTTATTGGGCCCTGACCCAGGTTCAGAAGATTTATTAGCGAAACCAACCCCGCAGATACTAGCCCTTTCTGCAACAGCTCGCAGAGTGTGAACTAAGGTCTCACCTGAGGTAGCGAGGGAGGGTGCTGGAACCAAGCTTCCGCACCCTTGGGATTTCTTGATCTGGTCTGGAGGGGTCGCAAACCGTTTTGTGGCCTCGCACCACTCTGCACTAGTATCAAGCTTGCACGTAGATCCATGCAGGTGTACGTTCTTATTAATGAAATTATTATGGATGTGATCTTATTATACAGTCTTTAAGAAAACATTTAACCATAAACCCAGTGTGTGCAATCATAAAAAGATATAAATTCATATAACAGATGCACAAACTAGAATACAACAAATCCACGATATTTTAGAAAAAACTTATCTTTATTATTATCTTCTTTCTAGTACAACCTTCTTTCTGCCCCACACACATAGTTGCAAGGGTCCGTGCACCCAACTACGGACTCTATCAGGTCTCCGCACACACAGCTGTGGAGCCTCTATCTATCAATGCCCCTAACTAGGACTTACAAACGGAGATAATACTGTCCTCACAAAACCATAACACCAAGATCCAATACCAAGACTTCTTCAAAAACTTCCTTCTAGCCATAGAGCCTTGCTCTATTTATACATTCCCATGGTCTGTGGACCATGGGTAGGCTGACTCTCTTCCTATTATTTTACATTATTCCTGGGAGGATGACCCTTTGACTTGACTCATTACAATTCGCGCTCCACGTAGTTCGTGGACTCTTTACCATTATTTTTCCCAAAATTGTGGAGTTTGAGTCCCAAAATCATTATGTGGGGCCTCCGATACCCAACATAAAGGAAGAGCATTATTGTTGGAATGTTATCCAAACCACACAGATAAACCAACTCTAAAGATATGGAAAAAACAAAACCTTGGAAATCCATGATTTTTTCCTAATGGACATAATAACAACATTTTGAGAAGCAATTTACCAAATAAATCATTGCCCATAACCTTATTCTTACCTCCAATAACTATCCTCTTTCTAAAAATGCACTAAATCTTACTCCCAATGCCCTAAAACATAATTAAAATGGTTGTCGTGGTTGTGGTATATTTTGTTGTAAAGAAAATGAGTGATAGGAAGTGGCTTCTTGTAGGAAAAAAATAACTAAGACAATAGATGTTGACGTCAATGATAGACTCAATTCAGTTCATATCTAGATGAATGATTGAACAACATAAAGACATCTTAACCTTAGATTTATTAAACTTGGCGAAAGACAGGAAACCAAAATACAAATATTTTAATACTTAATACATCCCAACATAAAGACATCTTAACCTTAGATTTATTAAACTTGGCGAAAGATAGGAAACCAAAATACAAATATTTTAATACTTAATACATCTCTCTCTCTCTCTCTCTCTCTCTCTCTCTCTCTCTCTCTGTCTCTCTCT
Organism: Pinus tabuliformis; assembly: GCA_031772625.1. Taxonomy (NCBI): domain Eukaryota; kingdom Viridiplantae; phylum Streptophyta; class Pinopsida; order Pinales; family Pinaceae; genus Pinus; species Pinus tabuliformis. Next base: position 992,816,757 of record CM062806.1, on the reverse strand, counting down.
CTCGATCGATATATATATATATATAGATATATATATACTATTGTTTATTTTTTTATTTTTTGTGGGAGCATTGGATTCAACAATTTTTTTGTTTTTTTATTTATAAGCTTTACTCAATGACATATCTCAACTATATTGGTCATACAATATACCTAGCCTCTTTAAATTAAGTTATATAACCCTCACCTAGTTACATCTTAAATCCATATTGAACTGTAAAGGGGACCTAGCTACTCTAGGTGAAATTATAGATCCTTCATCAGACATAAATAACATTTGACAAGCGCAAAGGCTAACCTATATAAAGTCACCTCCTGTGTCCAAATGTAGTATTACAACTCACCATTATGTACTCTATTATTTTGTTCACATATCCATTAGAACTAACCATTTAGGTTATACTCTTTAATAAGTCTATGATTTTTTCAATTTCGGCAACTTCTTTTTTCCTTGGACTTTGATAGGTCAATATCACTAGAAACCACAACAAGGTTAACCAGTTCTAGCCTTAGATAAAACATGTTGGTAACCAAGCTATAAGCTCATAATTTATCAGTGAAGAACTTATATGAAGATAACCTACTAGTAGATACATTATCTGCCCTCTGCCAAAAATCACGAAACTTATCCATAAAAAGTGACCTGTGGATAAGTTATCAACCCTTAAGTTATTTATCAGATACGCAGGTCGCATTCCACCTTCACAAGCAATGAGTTAATAACATTACAGCGATATCCGAGGGGTTTCTGTGCAGACTGGGCCATTCGATCTGTGCCACCTAGCTGGTCTTCACTAACCAGATCTGGGCGATTGGATCTGAGCCACTTGGCAGCCAGGTCTGCACCACTTGCAGGCACCTAACCACGACATCTAGGCCATTGTACTCTGGCTTCTAGCTAAGGAATCATAAGGTAGCCACTTCTTGAACAATAAATCTCTACTTTAACCTACCTTGTAATTATCACCTCTATCAAAATCAGTTTCATCTAGTCTATTGGGGGCATAAAACCAAAAATATATTTGTATACGATGATATGTTTTCTACATTCATAACATTTCATGTTAGAAGGTTTTTTATTCTTTTGTTTATTTTTTTAATCGAGTTACAACATTGTACATGCTAAATTTCACAAAATGGCTAATTACACATTGAATTTGTCACAAATCATAGGAATTAATACTCTTTCATGATCAACCCACTAGTATCAATATATATTTTTTCTTCTTTCCATTCTCGATGCACATAAAGTGATCTTCTATTAGTTGGTTAACAAGTTGCCATTAAAAGTGACAATTCCATCATTTTTCATTAAATGTCTCCATGCAACCTTTTAATGCTTTCCCTGACAAAGAAACTCTTGCATTATTATTTCAAAGAGCATGTTTCATGTGCCATATCAGATATGAATTGCAAGATATTATGAGTACTATATAAAAAAACTAGAGCTAATATTACTACAAAGAAGAAGTGGTGGACACCATAATTGACCTATAAAATTGAGCTCTGAAGTTCTTTAATTGCTTCACTCTTCTGACATAGGTCGACAAAATCCTTGCAAACAATTATTTCTTTCTGATCCCAACTTTCAAGGGGTTGATGGGATGAAACAAGAGACACATAATAACTATGGAATGGATCCCCATGTAACAAGATATTTTCCAAATAATGGCACATTTTTAGAGCTCCTTCAACCTACACAAATAAAAAGTCTTGGGGTGTGGCACCTAAAAAAATAATGGATGATTTACAGAGTTGAAATTGTAAGAATCATCAATACCTTTTCCTAAGAGACATATTCCCCATGTTGAAGCTTAACTAGGTCCCTTTTCTAGTGAATAATCTCAGGGCAGCCATCAGGATGAAATATCCCTATGTCACCAATATAAAACCATCCCATTCCTCTCTCTTTCACCTTCTCTAGCAGGAAACAATGTAGGAGTGTAAACCATCTACATAATTATTATTATTTTCAAATTAGTTACGTCCCAGTTTTCAATCACCTTGTAGGACTCATCGATTTTCTCCCCGTTCTTGAAATAGCCTAGAGTTACATGGGGACCACCAATAACTATCTCTCCTCTTAGCAATGGTGACTCTGACGTAAAATACCCACGTCCTTCCCAATCAATCAACTGCAAATGTAAACAAGCCTATTCAAAAAAAAATTAACTTAGTATACTTTATGGTTCTAAAATAATTGGAACTGTCATAAGAAAGTCAATTTTAAGACAACTTTGAATTTTAGAAGGGAAAAGGAATGAGAAAAACATGTATAGAAAGATAGAAAAACCATGGAGGATACCTCATAAATAGTACCTCGTGGAGGGTATCTTCTAAACATGCATTATGTTCACCCTTTTCAGCATGCAACTGGTATGCTAAATAAATATTTACAGGATGTTGTAGTATAGTTGTAGAGGCCATATTTCTGGTCTCATTTCCATAATGGTACAACAGACCAATGTTCTTACACCTCCATGGAGTTTGTGCTTATTGATGGACATCGACTATGGATTGAAAAACATTTACTCTTTCACCATTACCATTTAGAGTATTGTTTTCAGTCATTGCACTTTGCTTCTTAGAGCCAACCTGCCCCACTTTTTCATCAACAATTTGATTATTATTATTACCATGTTGTGTTTCTCTTAAATAAAAAAATTTCTCCTGGTCACCATCAATTGATTTGTTTGAAGCTAAATTCCACACATATGAGCTATTTTGTTGTTGAAATATAGGGTTTACAATGCCTTCAATATTCACATTAGAATCTTGAGTGAAATTACTATCTACAGTCTAAGAAATTCCATGAAAAGATTATTTGGCATGAAAAAGGTTTATTAGGAATTGATTCATGTTAAATATTGTTACTCAGGATTGGGAAATAATTAAATAGATGAAAAACCAAACAAGTGATTTTCCTAAGGATTATTTACAACAGGGATTGAGCCAAGTTTCATAATTGATATTTTTCTTGACAGGGATTTGGGAAATTTACTCTATGTTGGCCCTCCATCCCTGTGTTGGGAGAAATCCAATTCTCCCTACACATCCCACTACCCAGGTTTCTTTTACAAGAAAGGATCTCTATAGATATATCATTTCACTAAGAGCCAAATCTGAAATTATAGCCACCTCAGAGATTAAAGAACTACATAAAAAATTCCATTAATATAGTAGTAATTGTCTCTAAAAGTAAGCTTCATTAAAAACTCTTGCTAAGGTACAAATGATAGTCATTATTCTATTGCTTCCATCACCTTTAGGAACAATTGCTTGTAGTGACCCAAATGGTACACCTATCAACCCATCACCCTGGCGTTCCATCAATACTGTCGTTGATCTAAGATAATGTGGGACTTGCAAACGAGCAATTGGTAACACATAAAAATATATGATGAAGAGGAAAGAATTCCAAGAAGGATTAAAATGACTATCCTATGAAGTCTTAGAAGAGATGATAATAAGCCTTATCCTTGAGAAGAACCACTATTTCTCCTAGGTTCTTGTGTGAATGGAATATGATGTGATCCCAAAGGAGTACTTGGTAGTGGATTCAACATCAAAGAAGCAATATCCCCAGGTCCATTTGGATTTCATTCATTGGAACCCAATTTCCAAATTCATGATTAGTTTCTCTGTTCTCTGAACCTGCAACAAACCAGGTATTACTAGCAATACCCATCATCATGTTTCTTGAACTAGCTTCTTCTTGCTGAGAATATTAACACTCCTTGGCACCACCATTGGTGCTAGAATCATTGCTAATTCTAGCTACACAATAACCTTCATTCCATCAAACTAAATGTAAACCACTCTTTATACTAGATGACACATGAAACATACTCGGTCGATGCTATCATTCCAACAAATATGACAGAGTAAGCACCACTATCATATTTTCATCTACATTTGTTTACACACAACATAATTCATTTCTCTATTTTATGTGATTTTCTTTATGATATGATTTTGGTTCAATCTGGATAGACATTTCTGTTTGAAGTCTGCTATTTTCTTAACCTACTCATATCTCAAGTTTATGCTTTCAATGTTTTTGTTGATTGGGCTATGGTCTAGCCATAAGCTGGTGGGAGTTTACCAAAAATTTCCCACCTTCTATTCTCATGTCATTCCTTTATGGACTCCACCTGAGAATTCCCAGAGTGATATGTTCCCAAAATTTGACTGATCCTTTTCCAACCAAGAACTAGGTGGTTTTTGTTAAAAAGGTGTTTATTAATTTTGTTAGGACTTGTGAGAATGTTGTAGTCTATTTTTGTTAGTTGAGTATGGTGCTCCTACTTTAACGTATCTAGCCTATTTTATCCTCTCCGAATTATGTTTTCTTCTTAATATTAAGGAAGATCTAGCTAACATTCTATTCTCGCATCTCAACACCTTACAAATCACAAAGATTGTGAGGATGAAAATGGAGGTACAGAGAAGGTTTCACGAATAACTGGAGGTAAGGGATATATTTCCCTTTTTCTACTTAGATTCTCTATAAGTGATTTTACTATGTTATTATGAAGTCTGAAATTAAAAAAGTGACATTCATTTTGAGCCTTTGTTTTTAGCAAGTTCAAAGACACTTGCAAGGTTGTATAGAAGCATAGTGAAATTACTTGCAGTCAATTCTAGAACAAGCAAGGGAAACTCTTGTAGGTTACAACGTGGGGTCAACTAGATTGGAAGATGCTCGTGCAAAACTTTTGAGTTGGCCTCAAAAGTGAAAAGTGAATGTTTTAACTCTACATTTTTTTCTTTGAATTTTTCCATGATGCCTGAAATACTTGGTCTATTTCCAGAATCTCAAATTGCTCATCAACAATCCCAGGCTGCTGACTATTCTACGTATAGCTTCCCCACTTAGATTATATTTCTTATAAGAGTCTTACAGAGAATTTGTAGGCTGTTGGTAGAAAACGCCCAAGGTATGCTTATGATAACAAAGTGAAGTTTTATCATTATGAAATCAGAGAAGATATGAGGCTGCAAGAACTGACAGGAGAAGAAAATCTCTCTTTCTTCATAAATGAAGATGTGAACGACCAAGAGGAACACATATTCCCTTATATCATATCTTATCTATAGGTATGTTGAAGAATAAACATAGACCACGAGAAGGACATATCAACTATATGAGTCAAGTTGGTCCCTTGTAATGTAACTGGGGAAATGCATGTGGTGTCATGAGTTGTGGCATAGCTCATTTCAATAAATAATGTTATTCCCCCAACATACACACATGAAGATGTATTAGTTGGATCATGGATGTTGGGCCTGTCTTTCAAACATATTAATGAAAGCCATCTTTGTTTTTCAAAATCAACTCAAGCCTACTGCAATTTCACATTCGATAACACTATTTTGGCTATGTTAATTACAAAGTGAAAATTAAAGTAGATATATTGAATCAATATTGCTTCATTACCCCAACAACAACCCACTTTGTTGCATGATTAAACTTCTTGGTCATGCTAGTTGACTAATGAGGTAGAGGACTTCATCAAAAACATGGCAATTGAACTTGATGCCCATGTAAGGGTTGCACTACTTGGGGTAAATTTAATATTGTCTTCTAGATATTAGTAACATTATAGAAAAAAGTTGAGAATGATCTAGTTTAAATTGTTTGGTAGAAGAGGCCAAATTTATTGTCATCCCATTACAATATATGTGGGTAATCTTGCTAATACACTAACCACTGAAAAAAAATAAAAAAAATAAATAAATTGAAGAAGGGAAACATTTTGAATGCTAAAGTCACATGAATAACTAAAATAGGAAATTTTGGTGGCTATGGATTTGTTTCTTTCTCATCAAAATCTTATGTCGAGGAACTATTTTTTCATTCAATAATGTGGTGTCGGAAGTAGATCCAATGATATTGAATGTGGCATCAAGAATCAATGATATATGCTAACTTTTGGCAAGAAGAACTAATATACCTAAGTATATCAGGATATTGTCTGGATGATGAAATACGATCTAGAAATCCTGGATCTTAAGCTCATATGAACTTCAACTAAGAGGTTATAAGATTAGGATTATGATGTTTCATACATCAAAATATTGCATGAAATATCGACACAAGATTCCTTCATTTCTTGTTGAATACATTACCCTTATTGTTAAGGAAACTCATAAGGATGTACATGTATTTTCTTTTTATCCCATGCCTAAGCATGAATCATGGAGAGAATATCCAAGTGGATCAACATCAAGATGGACCATGACATACTATAAGGATCTTAGTGCAAGTAATTTTGAAGAGGAAAAATGATAACATTGCAATCTATATGGAAAATGGCATTACCTTGGCAATGGAGTGATGTAAACAAAACATAATAGGCTTACAACAGATACAACCCCATGATTGTCTCAGGGAGCTTGGTTGCAATGTAGATAAAACTAATCAAACAGGTATTCTAGAATAGATCCTTGAGGAAAAGATTAAATTGACTTCTGCCAAACCTAGCATTATTTGATGAGGAATGTAATCATGGAACTAAATAACTTTTCCAGGGAATAAAGTGTAACAATATCCATTATATGTACTTGAATCTAGAATCACATTTTGACTAGAATGGATGCTGATCATATTCTATGTATTTTGAATAGGGTTATATCTATGACAGCTATGACACTAAGAAGGATTGTTTTGTTCATAATAAAATGGTTGAGCTGCAATATGTGTATGATCTGGAGGAAAATGGGTGTGAATGCTACCCTCACATACTCTTGTTATAGATATATAGTGGTAATGATGAGGATTTCAGCAAAGATAATTTTTTAAATTCAAATTTGGAAGAAGAAAAAATTTCATATTGGGACAAAAAAGCATGTAATTTTCCTATCAATACTCCCAATCCTAGAAAAAACTCTATAATTCTTAAAAGGGGGTTTAGTGATGGATTAGGTAATGGTTGCAAAGGAGACAAAATCTCTCCTAAAAATATAAATCTTTAGAGAAACTTATTATACTATGGAATTAATTATTTCCTAGTAAGGCATGTTCCATTTGGTAGATCTAAGGATCGTCCTCTCCATAATACCCATAATCAAAACAAAAATTTCCATCTTGTGAAAAGGAGTATGCAACAACAATGCTTAAGGAAACTTCACCTAAAATTCTTTGGGTATATTTTGAGGTTTGATCAAATTATGTCAAAGCAAGGAGCTATCTAGCTGTTAAATCACATTTAAATTATGGGTGTAGAAAAAAACATAGATTCATCCATGGAAAAAGAGATAAATGAATGTTGGAGATAATATATTACCAACATTCTATTGTAGATCTTGATGTAAAGGGGAATTGCAATTGAGGCACTAGATTGAGGTAGAATATGCAAATTTGTGAAAGGATCTGACATGTTCCAAGAAAAAGAAGCTAGGGCCTACCCATGTTTTTAAATCATTGAGGGAAGAGTAAGTGTATTAAAACACCTCACATATGCACCCATGCTGATTTTGTGTTGGATTTTGAAGTCTGTGTTTGAGATCACTCTCATCCATGTTGTTATGATTGTTTACCTATTGCAATAAGGACACATCTATGATGGTAACAGAAAACTAGTATTCATATCATAATGTAATTCAGATTTGTAGCCTTGACATGGTTGATCAACATGGAGGAAGTGAGAAGGCTTCCTAGAATAGAAAATAACTCATACAAGAGTTCTAGAATTTACCACAACTGAGGGCTTTACTGAGATTCCTCCACATGTTAGAAAATTGTGTTTCGTGGCAACAATTGGAGCCCCTTGATTAGGGTAAGGTATGAGACTACACCAAGGAATAATACAAAAAGTTCACGTTCTATTTCCAAGTGAAAGGTTCGTGATTGGAAAATTACCCTCAACAATTTTTTTCTTTCTTGAATGATGAAGGAAAAGAATAGACATAAAGCCCACCTTATTCATGTGGATGCCATGATGGGTTCAAACTTCACATACAATTTCAAAATATTTCATCACAAATAAATGCAATCCAAATACAAGAAAATAAACTGCAGTGACATTATATCAAAGCATAACACTAGGAAACCTCCCATTTCCCCATTAAATTATCCATTTGTTCATTGGATAATTTAGAATTGAGACATTGCACCACCAAATTAACCACATCCACCAATTGTAATCAGCATAATGAATTTTCCCTTCCTACACTAACAACATTGGAAGGGAAGAGTATTCTTGAGGGACTATTGAGCAAGAAAAAGGAAAGATCTTCCTTGTGTTATGTAGGCCAGAGGATGAGAATGCCATCATTACTTGATGGCTTGATGAGTTACCTCAATATCCATGTCGAGAGGAGATTTGTTAAGTTTGAGAGCAATTGGGTTGGGTTAAGTAAGCTATGAGTCTATAGTTTGATTCCTTTGCCCTAGTGGTCTCATAGACCAACTTGGAGATGGAAATTGCACTAGATGCCTACAATTGGGTAGAAAATTGTTTGTATGCAACAAGTTCTTAAACATCCTTCGATTACAAGACAAGTATCATATTTCTGCTTGTAAATAGGCAATTTAATTCTATTTTTGTTTGAGTGAAATGGGTGTGGATTTCCATTAAAGTTTATGCTTGATCATTCTGTTGCATTTATTTAATTGAAAACATGTATACATTCAATGTTGGTCTTTTCATGCCCTAAAATTGCTAAGTTTACATTCACACTCTATAGTTGGGCAATCCATGGAAGGCGATGTGACAAAACAAGTTCCCAACTCTCTCAAGAAACTCTCACTCCCAAGAAACTAGTTTCCAAGCATAGTATTGTGTGTACCTGTGAGGTAAGTTGAATAATAAGAACCTTAACAAGAAAATTTTAAACAAGGAGAGACTTTTGCTCAGAATTTTTTCCAGCACTCAATAAAATATTTCTTGCTAAGAAATCATCTGTGATATTTAAAAATACTAAATTGTTGTATTAGAACTTGGATTTTAGATCTCCAGGAAGTTTATATGCGAGACAAAAATAATGTTTGCACCAAAGTGTCGAGCCGTAAAAAGGGTCTTTTTCACCTCTAATTACCTCACATTAACTTGTCAATCTAGGAACGATTTGTTATCTCAAAGAGTGTACTCAGTTTGAGGCTGTCATTTGTCAGAGTAATGCTAGTAGTATAGTGCTCAAGAAAATACAAGAGTAAACGGATGCTTGAAAGAAAACCTACTTACAGCAAAACACTTTGAAGCCTAAATCATGCACTCAGAAAACTAAGCAATTTGTCATTCAAGGGTCTAGTAACAATAACTCATCCCTTTGTAAACTAATGTAACTAAAAGTAATCAAGGAACATATCATCAATCTGGCGACTAGACAACAAATTCCAATGCCCACTATAGCTTCAGATCATTCTACACACCAAAACAATCAGTAACACAAATAACAGGAAATGAAACATCAATTAAGAAATGGAACAACAACTAGAAAATGTAACAGCAACTAAGTCTGATGAACAGCAACACCTTAATCTACATAAACAAGTACAACAATCTTGTCCTACAGAAATCAAATGTCAATCTTTACTCAAAGGGTAAATTGAACAGAAAATAGAAATGGAACGACAACCAATTACCAATGAAACATAGAACAACACTTAGATCCAATTGTGAATACATGGTGCCAAAAGAAATAATACACACAACATACAAAGATATAGTAATCTGAAGCTGATACTGCAAGTATTGATCTCGGTTAGAAAGGGTAACAATAGCAATTCGTAATGGAACAACAATGTCAACAGAACAACAATTGTATGAAATATAAACCATAGACGAATATAGTAGTACCAGCTTAAGAAGATCATAGCTCGGTTACTCTACAATCAAACAACAATAATGTTCTATAAAGAATAGGAGTGTTACATTAATGACTTTAGAGGAACAACAATACTTTATAAGATTAGAATGCACAGTACGACTTTCCTGTTGTAGAGAACGATATATAAAATATAACAGAGCTATGATATACGATAACAAAACACACCAAACTACAGATTAAAGCTGATAATACAAACCACGCATGAACTAAAGATAATGATATAGGAGCAAGTGTTCCACCAGGGCTAGGCCCTTAACCTCTAGGGACACACCGCTTGAGATTATTCCATAATCATAGATGGAACAGTAACTAGATTTATATTAAAGCATTAAAACAGAGTTACAGTAGATCACTTCTCAACGAGAGTCAATGATCAAAGTTTCAAATATAGAGCAAAGTTACATAAAAACTAATTGTCTCTTGGGCTAGCAATGCTGCCCCTACTTATAACAACTGAAGCGGAGATATCAAGGATGCAAAAATATTTAAAGCAGCAATCCCTCAGGATCAAAGGATCCCGAGGGATTTGCCAAGCTATTAATCCTCAATTATCTGGTCATTTTCTTGCGCCGAGTCGATATCTCCTTTTCCTTTCCTTGGCTGAGATGTTTTAATTTATATCATCTTGTTTGCATATGGTTCCCCTCCAAAGTGATAATGGTTAGCTTGGCCCTCTCTTTTTCCTTGGAGCGGAAATCTTTAGTTTTTCCCTTTTTCTGCATAAGAAATGGCAATTATTAACTCTTTCATGTTGCATATAAATCTTTATAGATTTTGTCATGATTTCCCATTATCTACCTAGTTCATGATGCAAAGATGTTACGAGTTCTAAAGAAAAGATAACAAAATAGTCAATGAAAACATACCTTCTTCAGTACTCCACACACCCCCTTGCTTACCATTTTTCATGCCCTCATGAAAACATTGTAGTTGACATGTAAGCCAGTGAGAGAGTAGGCTGGAGATGGGATCTCATGTGGTGGTCTACAGCCATGGTGCCTAACTAAGTGTTCAAAAAGATGGCCTATCTGAACCTCAGGCATTTCATATAGGGCTTGGTATCCAGGAGTAGGGTGCCAAATAATCGAACTTCGAAACCTATATCCTAACCAAGATGGCCCTGCCCTCAAGATAATTTCGCCATAGAGGTTCAGACGGTCAACAACTAACTTAAAGTTCTCATAATTAAATGGTTCCCTGAGTTGGATGTTCGGATTAGAGGTCTGATATCGAAATTTAGCAGCTGCAATGACAAGGTCCTTAATGGTAAAGAAGTATTCTATCCCTTGCCGATTGATTGCTATATGAATGGGCTTTAATGCATCAATCACACCCGGAGTCCTCATGGGGCTCCTACGTTTGTTACATAACTGTAATGGATCTCCAGGCTCAACTCTTACCCATAAGTCTAATCCATTTTCTTGTCTTTGGAAGGCATTATAGGCGTTAAGCCATTTGATTTGATTAACTCCAAATGAAATAAATTCCTGCAGTTGGATATCCCCAATGAAAGGGCTAGGGTTATGCTCTGTGTCCTGATCTAGCACAAGGTTATGCAGATAGAATTCACACAGTAGTCTTTGAACCTTCACTCCATAATGCTTACAACAATTATAAAATCATCAATGGTATTAATTTGGATAGGGACTCTTGCTTTGATGGCCTTAATTTTCAATTGCAAATATCGTTCCATTAAAAACAAGGCGTAATTCTAGGTAGGGGCTCTACATGCTAAGACATCAGTGTACAAAGAGCATAAGGTATCCATCCGTCTAATGACTACATCTAATCTATGAGTTACCTTTGCCAATTTTTCTTGTTCTTTTCGCCATCCTTCAAAGGACTAGCTCTCGAATAAATTGACATTCCTTAGCTATTGTTGTAATTCTTCATACTTTTCTCGAGAAACCGTTTGTTCCGTGAGTTTTTCAATTTCTTGCTGAGCTTGCATCGAACCCTCTTGTAGGGTTACTGTCCTCAGATCATTGTCCCACATAGTAGAGGCCAGTGGAAGACTTACTTGAATCTTCTTATTGCGTCACCTTATGTTTATAGTCTGTATCTTTTCAAAGGACTGTGCATCTATTTGAACTTCCTTGTCATAGGCTGACATATCATCTATTTTCACTTCCACATGAGCAACAGTGGAATGATGTTCCTTTTTCTTTTGAAAGGTAGTCTGCGCTTTAACAAGAGTTTGAAAAACAGACTGTTTTTCAACAGCGGTTTGAACAACAGATTGTTCTTCAACAGTGGTTTGAACAGCAGACTGTGCTTCAGCAAACTTTTCTTCGATAGCGGTTTGAATAGCAGGTTGAACAAGGGTCTTTCTTCTTGGGGGATCTGACCGGAGTAGCTGCATGCCTTTCCCATAAAGTTATTTTTTCTCTCTTTCTTATTCTCAAAACCCTGATTTGCTGCTGAAGTCAAGCTATCACATTTAGTAACCACTGCTTTTCTTTCTGTAATCGTTTGATTTATTTTGTTTCCTTAGAAGGAATAGCTGTTTGTTTATTCAGGCCTGGACTGTTATCTTGACCAATTCCCTGGTTTTCATCTTGAGGTGCTCCTTCGATGTTTTGTTTAGGCTGCTCAGGAGTAGAAACCCTAGCTGGCTCTGTTACTTCCTGGGTAACTTCCTTGTCCACCCCTTCTTCTTCATGCAATTCTTCTGGTGTAGTCTGGCTGGGAGCGGATTGTTCCCCTTCTATGTCTTCATCATTTCCTTCTCCTCTCATGCTTTCATCATGAACAGAATTATTCTCTTCGTTTTCTTCCTCGTTGTACAATTCCTCAGGTGCATTTTCATCCTAAGCAGAATGCTCATTTGGTTCTTCCTAAGTCTGGAGGCCTGTGGGCTGAGAGGCTGGCCATATTCACCCATATTGGCTAGAACTTTGGCCAATTCGTCCTCTTGCAATGGATTTTGCAATTGACTCTCTTCACGTTGTTCTACCTCTACCTCCACTTGCTCAGGTTGCTTAGTCTCTTCCTCTGTCTCTCCTTCCTCATTTCCTTCCACTTCTTTCTCGTTCTCTTCTCCTTCCAATTGTGGGGGTTGCTCATCCCCTGAGTCATCTATCTCCACAGGCTCTGGTACTCCCTTGGGGATTTTCCAACCTTCCTCTAATCCGTGCCAATCTAACTGATTTTCTCTGTTTTGATGGTTTATTTTGTGTACTGGCAATATGTTTGCGTTTTGGGGATGGCGAAGTTGGTGCCCCATCTATTACAACAATTAGTTCTTCCCAGCTACTTTGTTGCTGAGCCAAACTGTGGCTAACTATCAACCGTATCAGTCCATGGTGACTCACTACCAATTCCACATGTTGTGACTCTTTCATGCTTCAGGCAACATCATGCAGTAAGGAATTTAAAAATGTAGGTAGGTTCACAGAGCATTTCTCTTTTAATACAGCTAAGAGTTTAAGGTGTCGTGGTCTTACCACATCTTTCCTCCCTTCACAGGTGATGTAGCTCTGGATGATCCTCGCTAATTCTGCCCACGGCTCTCCTAATGCTGCTGGTAGGACTCCCTTTCCTCTGACTGTCAGGTTTTGGCCTTCATCCTGGAAGATCTCCATGATCTTCTGCAACCTTTCCTTCTTCAGGGTCCATACAGGTCCAGCAGCTAGCAGTCCCGAGAACTCCGCAATTACGTCATCGGTGACTGCTATATGTTTTCCTGTTATTGTAGAGAGATTTTCTTGTAAATTCTACAAGAATTCTATTTCCACGGTCTCATTGGATTCCTGTACGCGATTAAGATAGACTAACCATCCTGCCCTTGCTAGGATTTCCCGTGCAGCGTTGGAAACTGTCAATACCTGTGCTTATCTTCGAATTGACCTTCCTCCCATGTCTTAGCTCATTGTAAAAACACAACGACAACAATGGAACAACAGACTATTCAAACTATTAGAAATATAGATAAAATAGCAAAATTGCAATGCTTGTTCAAATCTTACTAATTGCTGCAGACTATGATATGGAAATATCTTAGGAACAAAAAGGCATGCAAATTGAAAAATGAGATACCGTTAAGGCTTTCTATTCCTGAGTAAGAGTTTTCCAAGTAATAGCCTGACATGTATGTTAGAAAATTATGAAGTCAGTCCCCCCCCCCCCCCACAATATGGTATGCCATCCTCGGCCGTCAAATGAAGGAGCGGCGGGCCGGTTTGTTCTGGTACAAGATCATAAAGGAACAACGTATGCAATGATTCCATGTTTACAAAAGTAGCAGGTTACCAAAATCGAGGTGTATAATAGGATCACTTAATAAATAAGAAAATGCAGTTACATGATGTGAGGTTGGGAGGATAGGATAGCTAACGTGCACAATGAGTGTAATGCAGTCATTGTCTACTTTTTCCATCATGATTGGCTATAATGGATTTTCATGCGTTTAATGGTTCAGGGAAGGGATATGCATAATCTTATTTGACATATTACCAAGGTATAAGACAAAGAAGGGTATTAACGATGACTATTGGTGTATAATAAATGTGACTTCAATACCATTAACAGAGCTCTGCTGCCGACAGGTGTCCATAACCTTGGCAGAGTTGTTTGTTATACGCATGGAACCATTATCCTTTGTGTATGTGTAGGAAGTTTTATTCAGTGTCAAAATGGAGGTCATTACACTGGCTTGGTAACCAGTAAAATCATAATTCCATTCACCAGGAAGGAGTGAAAGGTGGGCAGGTCGGCTTGTGATGAGACCTCTTGTTCCAAGGACTCTTTATTTTTTCTGATGTGCCCCTTGGACCATATCCCTGGTGTGGTGGTCGTAATGGGAATGCCACTTCACTTTCTTCCTTATGATCATGGTAGGCTAGCTCTTGATGAGACCCCCTATCCTGCATTTGACAATTCAAAACATTTGTCCTTTTTTTTTCTTTTTTATAACATGCTTTCCCATTTATCCACAAAGGGTGGTTTGGCCCTCCTTAAGAGTAGGAATGGTGGAAGAATTCTTAACATCTCAATAGAAAAATATAAACCCTTCATTCTTTATTCCTTAATCATTATCAAAGAAGATTATGGGAATTTAAAATGAACCAGCATGATAAATATGACCAATCATGTCAGTATTAGTAGGGTAATGATAGCACAAATAATGAATAATTGTGTCCTTCCTTCGTTCCTCGTTATCAATTCACAACAATTTCTTGTAAAAGTATAAAGTTTATATAATTCTCTGGTTTCAGTATGCTCTAGCTTTGTATCCATTGCATGAGTGTATAGTTGTGCTCCAGAAGACCTGAAACAAGAGGAACAACAAGGATCTTTAGGCATAAGTAGAAGGAATACAAGAATGTTGTCATTTGAAAAAGGAAGGGCAAAGGAATACAAGTTCTATTCCTTTCAAAACGGAACAGCAAAAACCGAACATGCCGTTCCTTTAGAAAAGGAACAACAGAAAACCAAAAGTGTTGTTCCTTTGAAAAAGGAACAACAGAAACGCAAGTGCTAAAAAGTGTTGTTCCTTGGAAAAGGAACAACAAAAACACAAATGTCGTTCCTTTCGAAAAGGAATAGCAAAAATCAAAAGGTGCCGTTCCTTTGGAAAAGGAACAACAGAAAACCCAAATGTCGTTCTTTTGGAAAAGGAACAACAAAAGTCACAAGTGTTGTTCCTTTGGAATAGGAACAACAAAAAATAGTCAAAAGCTGTTCCTTTGGAAAAGGAACAACAAAAATCAAAAGTGTTGTTCCTTTGGAAAAGGAACAACAAAAGTAAAAAGTGTTGTTCCTTTAGAAAAAGAACAACCGAATGCTCAAATGTTGTTCCTTTGGAAAAGGAACAACAAACCATGCAAATATCGTTCCTTTGGAAAAGGAACAACAAAAATCAAAAGTGTTCTTCCTTTAGAAAAGGAACAACAGAACACTCAAATGTTGTTCCTTTGGAAAAGGAACGACAAAATGAAATGAAAAAGGGACGGCTGAAACAAAAAGTGTTGTTCTTTTGAAAAAGGAACAACAAACAAAAAAGTTGTCTCTTTGGAAAAGGAACAGAAAAAAGATAGTTCTGAAAAAGGAACAGTAGGAAAAAAATGAAAATACAAAAATATATACAGAACAAAGAAATTATGTACAAAGTATTAAAAAGGTGAATCATGTTAGAAAATTATATATTATGGAGCAATGGAACACATAAAATATTGCAGAAATATAAACACAGAAAATGCACAAAACAAGAGAGACACAGATATACGTGGTTCACCCAGCTTGGGCTACGTCCACCCCGAACAGCTAGTCCTTCCTTTCTATTATCCAGAAAAATGAAGAGACACAACCTACAACAAATCCGCTGTAATATCCTCTGTTTTCTCTCACAGTCTCACCTCTCTGTTTCTCGCTCACAGAATACACATCTATATCACAGCCTCAAATACAATACCCTCATACAAAGAGAGGGGTTGCCTTCTAGGGCAAAAAACCATAAACTAAACATAAGTTCTACTGTCAGATCATCTGCCTAATGAACGGCCCAGATTGACTAGAAATTACTATGCTTTTACAAGGCAATTTTACATTTGTTTTTAGCTTCGGGGGCGCTGCCCCTGAGCCCCCACCGGGGGACGCTAGCCCCTGGACCCCCTAGCCGGGGGGAATCGGCACCCCCACGCACCCCCCCGCAGGGGCGACAAGTCCCCCCCACACCCCCCCGCGTGGAGGGGTGTACAAACTTCCTGGGGTATACATCCGGTTGAAATAAAGAACTCTGAACAATCATGCTCCACACACAACAATCTCCCACTTAGAGAATGATTGTAGAAACTCCACCGCTACTTCATTTGTTGGACAATGACTCCTCTTTGGACCTGGCCATTTCTCATCTTCATCGTCATCCTTGAAGACCAATTGAAACTGAGCATATTCTCAGTTTCTCCCTGGTTACAACTTTCTGCAGGATTCTAGCTAGTGTGTATCTTTTCCAGCATCAACTCTCCATCTTCCAACACTGATCGTATGAAATGGTACTTGAGTTGTATGTGTTTAGTCCTAGAATGAAATGCTGAGTTCTTTGCAAGATGAATGGCACTTTGGCTATCACTGTATAACGTGCCCATATCATGCTCCTTACCCAATTCACCCATAAACCTTTGTAACCAAATCATTTCTTTAATAGCCTCTGTAGCCACAACATACTCTGCTTCTGTTGTTGAAAGTGCAACAACACTTTGGATTTTTGAAATCCAACTGACAAATGTTCCACCAATAGTAAATACATATCCTGTAGTGCTTCTCCTGTTATCCCTGTCACCTGCCATATTTGCATCAACGTATCCCTGTAGAGAAATGTTTGCACCACCAAAGCATAATGTTTGATTTGTGGTACCTTTCAAATATCTAAGAATCCATTTCACTGCCATCCAATGTTCCTTTCCTGGATTATTCATGTACCTACTTACAACTCCCACTGCATGTGCAATATCAGGCCTTGTGCAGACCATTGCATACATTAAGCTTCCAACTGCTGATGCATATGGAACTTTAGACATATAATCCATGTCTTCTTGGGTCTTTTGGCACATTTCCTTACTAAGTTTGAAATGGATAGCAAAAGGTGTACTAACTAGTTTTGCATTGTGCATATTAAATCTTTTCAACACCTTTTGTATGTACTCATTCTGAGATAATGTTAATTTGCGATTTTTCCTGTCTTTAGTGATTCTCATACCAAGGATTTGTTTTGCAGCTCCCAAATCCTTCATTGCAAATGAATTTGCCAATTTTCTTTTGAGTACATTTTTTTCCTGCATGTTAGATCCTGCAACAAGCATGTCATCCACATACAATAAGAATATAATATAGCTACCATCATTTTGCTTTTCAGATAAACACAATGATCAGAGTGACATCTAGTATAACCTTGTTCAAACATAAACTTGTCAAATTTTAGATACCACTACCTTGGAGCCTATTTTAAGCCATACAAGCTCTTCTTCAACCTCCACAGTAGTTTCTCCTCCCTTTCACCTCATATCCTTGTGGCTGCTGCATATATATCTCTTCCTCCAAATCCCCATGGAGAAAGGCTGTCTTTACATCTAACTGCTCAAGATGCAAATCTTCAGCTGCTACAAGACTTAAAATAGTTCTGATTGAAGTCATTTTAACAACAAGAGAAAATATTTCATAAAAATCAATACCTTTCTTCTGTGCAAACCCCTTCACCACAAGTCTAGCTTTGTACCTTTATTTTCCTCCATCTTCTTCCTTCAGCCTGTAAACCCATTTATTCTTCAATGTAGTTTTTCCTGCAGGCAACCTAACTAAATCCCAAGTCTGGTTATGCATTAAGGAGTCCATCTCTTCTTCCATGGCTACCTCCCACTTCTTCCTGCTTTCAACCTGCATTGCTTCTTCATAACATTCAGGTTCACTGGAATCAGTCAACAATAAATAATATAATGAAGGAGAGTATCGTTCAGGGGGTCTACTTATCATGGTAGATCTTCTAACACCACTTTCAGGTGTTTGGGGTGCCTGTTGCTATTGTGGTGGTTGTTGTTGTTGTGGTTGTTGATTATTATTATTTTCAGGAACCTTCACTTTTCAGTGATTTCGTCAAGAACTGCGTATTCCTTGTTTTCTTTTTCTTGCTTCTTTTCCCTCAACTGACTCTTATACAAGACCTTTTCATTGAATATTACATCTCTGCTCCTAATGATTTTGTGATTTTCATAATCATATAAGCGATAACCAAAATCACTAACACCATATCCAATAAAGGTACATTTCTTTGACTTTGCCTCAAGCTTTGTTCTATTTTCTTTATCAATATGGACAAAGGCCTCACAACCAAAAGGCTTTAAAAAAGAGTAGTTTACCTTTTTACCTGTCCATGCTTCCTCCGGAACACCACCATCCAAGGAACTTGAAGGCCCTCTGTTTATTAGATAAACAGCAGTATCTACAACATCTGCCCAAAACTGTAAAGGCAATCCTGCATGCAATCTCATGCACCTTGCACACTCCATGATTGTTCTGTTCATCCTTTTTGACACACCATTTTCTTGTGGTGTTATTGGAACTGTCCTCTCTCTACGAATTCCATGCTCTGAACAGTACCTATCAAACTCTTTGCTGCAATATTCACCTCCATTGTCTGATCTAAGACACTTCAATTTCTTTCCTGTCCCAATCTCAACCAAAGCTTTCCATTTCTTGAAAGTATCAAATACATCAGTTATTCTTAATATAATAAATCCAAGTTTTTCTAGTTGCATCATCAATAAAAGTAACATAATAACGAGAGCCACCGAGAGATGATACCTGAGCAGGTCCCCATACATCTGTATGCACAAGGTCTAATTTTTCATTCTTCTTTTCTTTCCCAACTCTGAGAAATTTGACTCTCTTCTGTTTTCCATAAATGCAATACTCACAGAAGTCCAAATCAACATTCTTCAAACCCAGCAACAAATTCCTTGAGTGAAGAACCTTCATCCCCTTTTCACTCATGTGTCTGAGCCTATGATGCGATAATGCTGCATCTGCTCCTTTGGAAGTTAAATCATTAACAGAGTTAGAAATACCATTGCATAAATACAATGTACCAACCTTTTCGCCTTTTTCTATTACCAGGGCTCCTTTGGTGACCTTCCAAGCTTTATCTGTGAAAGTTGTCACACAACCTTCACCGCCTAGCTGCCCTGTTGAAATCAGATTTTTCTTTAGATCTGGAAGATGCCTTACCTCCTTTAGTAGCCATTGGTTTCCATTCTGCTGTTTTACAATAACCTTACCCATTCCAACAATTTTACAGGGTTTATCATCACCCAAACGAACTTGTCCAAAATCTCCTTGAACATAGTAATGAAAGTATTTCTTATCAGGTGTGGCATGGAATGAGGCCCCTGAATCTACCACCCAGGAATCAGTAATATTTTCGAAAGAAAGAATCAAAGCATCTTGTAACACCTCACCTGTCACATTTTCCTTCGTGATTGTTTTCTTGCTGTGCATCTCCTTCTTTTCCCTTCCGAGATCTACAATCTTAACAATGTAAACTTTGAAATGGGAACTATAAACTCAAAACGGGAACTCTGGCCCAAAAACCCCAAAAAAACCACAAAAACAGTGCTCAAAACGAAAAGTGTGTATACTAGAACGATGTTTTTTTTTTTAGGTGTCAATTTTGCGGCTGTTTTAAAAATGGCAGTGACTACGAAATTTTCTACGAAAATTTCCTGCAAAATATAGCTTCAGAACGAAAGTGTTGATACTGGAATAATGATTTTTTTTTTAGGTGTCAATTTTGCGGCTGTTTTAAAAATGGCAGTGACTACGAAATTTTCTACGAAATTTTCCTGCAAAATATAGCTTCAGAATGAAAGTGTTGATACTGGAATAATGATTTTTGTTTTTTAGGGTCAATTTTCATACTTTTTAAAAAATGCTAATAAAACCAATTTTTTATGTCTCAAACAAAGTTAAATTTTAAGGAAAAAACACATTAATGTTTCTGGTAGAATATCATTTTGGGTCGCCCCCTCCCCCCCGCAGCCCCCCGCCCGGGCCGCCCCACCCTCCTCCCCCTCCCTCCCCCGCCCGGCCACCCCACCCCCCTCCCTCCCCCTCCCCTCCCCGCCCCCCTCCACCCCGGCCACCCCACCCCCATCCCTCCCCCTCCCCCTCCCCCTCCCGGCCTAGCCCGCCCTCCCTCGCCACCCCCGGGCCGCCCCGCCCCGCCCGACCCGGTGGCAGGTCGATTCCCGGAATCAAGATGCAAGTTTGTGTATCATGCAAGATGCAAGAGACATGCCCAAAGTATTTATCATATAACATGAACCAACGTCAAAACAATGGGTAGAGGAATAGGTCATTTGATAGAGAAATCTAGGTTGATAGGGATAGGTCATATGATAGAGAAGCCTACGTTGATAAATGTCGACCAAAAAGAAAGAAGAAGAAGAGGAGGATAGACACACTTAATTGGAACTTTACTTTGTTGATTGGATTTTTATAATTAAAGAAAGGTGAAAAGAAGTAAAAAATAGCAATGACATGTTGGTAGTGTGTGATTGTGGTTGGCTATTGTTGGTAGTTTGTGATTGTGGTTGGCTATTGTATTCTTACCCATTGTTCTACATTGGATTGAGGGATTAGAGAGCAAAGGTTTGAAGTGAACTCTTGATTTAGTAAAGAGGCACCAAATAAATTTTCAATTTGAATAAATACAATTTCATTGATTAATGTTGTTACAAACCTATTTTAAAATTAAATAATAAAATTAACAATTTATTCAAGTGTTATGTATAAATGGCAAAACACATTCATGAAATTACATTTATATCATAAAAACAAAAAGTAGTATCTTGTTTCCTTAGGCACCAAAACACTTATCTCCTGATACATCTCACATCACCAAAATTATAAAAATTAACTATATTATAACTTTATTATTAATATTATTATTATTGTAACAATAATTAATATATGAGTTAAACATTAAAATTAGAAAAAGAAAACACGTAACAATCTATTCTTAAAAACAAAGTTCATTACAATATCATATATTAATACAATGACTTACTAATACTACATGTCTAAAAAATCATAGTTCATATTCATGCCCAAAAAATAATAATTCATATTCATACAACATATTTATATAACAATTTTTAATTAATTAATTTGATTAAAAATAAAATATAAACATAATTACTTGTTAAATTTCTACCTGCATTAATTAAAATTTTGACACCCTATCATAATTATATTAACATAAATGTGTTTTCAAAGATGCCATCCTCATCTTCTAACTTTCATATAAAAACTTGTGTATCCATGCAAAAGTAGTTTTAATATATACAGAAAATATATTAGTAAGTCATAGTTGATATATAGAAATTAGAGAGTGAGTAGTTTTAATATATACAGAAAATATCGATATGGAAAGCAGATCCTAAAAGTAGAAAAGAAAATCAACGATTTCTTGCTCACCCAAAGCTTGGCCGGTCTCGTCCTCGATGTCCAAAAGCTAAACGCGGAGTCCGAGGGTTTTAAGGAACGATTGGAACGTATTGAAGAAATGGGTCAGCATATAATCGACAGTGTGAATGCCAAAATGACCAATGATGCCACTTCCAACTCTATTATGCTTCATCAAATGAGCACAACTGAACTGTTTGGGACTTCCATTGATGAGTCGAATGATACTGTAATGGCTGAACAAATCATAGTTTTGAGCAGAGGAAATTACAGCTGCGAAATTATTATCATTTCACCAATGGAAAATTAAATTTCTTAATCAATTATCTGCCCACGGCGTTAATTGATCAATGAAATTTCCCAGCTACGAAATTTGTTAACTGTTAGGTACGTGATGATTTTGACAATGGAACCTCCAGAGCGGCGGGTCGATTCCTGGAATCGACCCGCCGCCGGGTCGGGCGGGGCGGAGCGGCCCGGGGGTGGCGCTGCACGGCGGCCCGACCCGGCGGCGGGTCGATTCCGGGAATCGACCCGCCGCTCTGGAGGTTCCATTGTCAAAATCATCACGTACCTAACAGTTAACAAATTTCGTAGCTGGGAAATTTCATTGATCAATTAACGCCGTGGGCAGATAATTGATTAAGAAATTTAATTTTCCATTGGTGAAATGATAATAATTTCGCAGCTGTAATTTCCTCTGCTCAAAACTATGATTTGTTCAGCCATTACAGTATCATTCGACTCATCAATGGAAGTCCCAAACAGTTCAGTTGTGCTCATTTGATGAAGCATAATAGAGTTGGAAGTGGCATCATTGGTCATTTTGGCATTCACACTATCGATTATCAGACTCTTGGTTGAGCATCTATATTTATACAAAATCTGAGTAGGTTACATAAATTAAATTTGTCTCTTCGAGTATTGATGAGGCCAAACGATGTTGCCCTTCGAACTTTGGTGTGTTGTTGCCCTTCGAACTTTGGTGTGTTGAGGTGGTGACTGAAGCAGTCAACGCTTAGGCGGCGATGAAGTCGTTGGTGAGATAATTATGTATCTAACATTGTCCTTATATAAAAGAAAACACAGTTTAAATGTAATCTTCTTAGGCATTATGAAAGGGTTGGCTCCCACTTTTCTTAAAAAACCTCTGGTACAAAGAAGGGAGTACTACCCATCAGTTAATTTACATCGTTGAAATGGTTTCTTTAAACGAATTCGCTATAGCTTTTTATTGTTGTTGTATTATATGGTTCTACATCCTTGTGTCTTCAAAAGGTTTATCTCTACTTGCATGTACATATATAAATAAGGGAAAAAGGTAGAAGGAAGTAACATATTTTATAGTGTTAACCTGGTAATGGATTTTTAAGGAAATACTTCCTTTATAATTGAGGTAATACTCATGTTGCATTGATTTTTAAATTAAAGGTATTTGCACTATTATATTTATTAGAATATGGGCATAGAGAAGCCTGTCACAGGTTTTTCTTACCAACCCGATGATTGTAGCTTTCATGACTGATACCATTCACATGTTCTTCATGCATTTGGAATTTAACCCTAAACTTTCACTGTATTATGTTTTCTGCATAAATTCACAGTAAAGTAAATGATGTATCTATTCTAAATTTTAGGCTTCTTCTGCACATTTTATGAAATACAAACTTAAAGATATCCTACCTATACAAGACTTATTCTCAATATCCCTTTTTCCCAGCCTACATTATTGTTTATTACTCTCTTTTAGTTGAACACATCTTACCAGAGTTCTTCTTCCATCCCTGTAACCGTATTTTACCTGCAAAACTGGTTAGTTCTCTTTTCTTTTTTTTGAAAGAAAACATAGAGTGCAACAAATTCTTTGTATTTTACACACTGCAACAGTAAATACTGATGTTTTTCCCAACTTCAATGGATACTTATCGGCCTCAACTGGAAATTCATAAAGAACTATTACAGTCCTCCCAATCGTAAGTCAGATTCCTCGCTGACTACCGCCAAGCTTTTCGTCCCACTGACATGATACAAAATTCCAGGGAGTAATTTTTTTTTTAGGGAGAGACTCTGTAGTATCACCCACTCAATGAACCTATGAGCAGTGTCCTGCCCATTCCTAGGTTCAAAACTAATAGTTCTCTCCCAGTGGTTTGAACTAGAATTACTGGTCTCTCCCACTAGACTTTTCTAGTTAAGATGCACTATCTTTTTTTGACAGTGTTCCCCTTATAATTTTCTAATTAAGGTTCACTATCTTTTTTGACAATGTTCCCTTCTTCTTCCTTTTTTCCTTTGGGCCTTGTGCATCTTTCTCTAGCCACGCTTTTTTTTGGATAAATAACTTTCCCAACAGTTTATCTTCCTTTCTGTTCGAGTTTGTATATCATCTCATCAAACTTTTTTCTTTAACTAAAATATTTCCTCCCAACAGCTTTTAACACATAGTTAACCACAATTATAATTCCATTTTCCTTCCTTTCCGTTCGAGTTCGTATATCTCATCACACTTCTTTTTTTAAATAAAATATTTCCTCCTAACAGCTTTTAACACAGTTAACAACAAATATAATTTCATTTTTTAACAGCAAATTATAATATTTTATATGAGACAATTCGTTTTCCAAATTTAAACTTTTTAACTCAAAGTTAAAAATAAAAATAAAATTCACAAGTAATTATCCAGAATGTTACAAATGATATAATAAAATAAAAATCATAAGTAATTATTCAAGGATGTTACAAATGATATCAATATGTAAATATATATTGAAATTTGTTATTAAAAATAACTAAAAATATTTCTAAATACATAATTTTGCTTTTTCTATTTTTATTAAAAAAATAATAAAAAATAATAACTTTATTAAACTTACTCCATAGAATAATAAAATAAAATCATAAAATAAAATAAAAACCATAAGTAATTATCTAAAAATGTTACAAATGATATCAATATATAAGTACATATTGAAATTTAATATTAGAAACGATTAAAAAAGCTTTTAAATACATAATTTTGTTTTTTCTATTTTCATTTGGAAAAATAATTAAAAATAACAACCACTTTATTAAACTTACTCCATGTGTAATTTTATCAAAGCATCTAAAATTGCTTTAGAAGAACTTCATAAATTTAATTAACTTTTTTTTTTCAAAATATAATTTTTATGTCCATTGTTAAAAAATGTTGTTTTTTAGAAACAATTATTTCATGTGGATTGAAAAATTAATTAAGGATGTCTAAATATGTAGATTATCTAAAATTCAAACTATCAACTTTCTAATTTAAAAACGCAAAACAATAAAAACCCCACTAAAAAAAAAAAAAATTAAGATAGAGAACAAGAAAATATGAATACAATGACGACTTCAAAAACTATCAAATTTAGAAAATAATTTTTTACATTTCACACACTAGAAAATTTAAAGTGAAAAAATAGGTCTTTTAAAAAAAGGGTGTGATGCATAATACTCACTTTTTAAAATCAGGCTGAAAATCACTACCATTCACTACCATTCTAAAACTTAATGCACATGAAAAAAATTAAAGTTCCAAAAACCATGTTCTAAAAAAAACATGTGTATTCTGCATCAACAATTTTGAAAATTGGGTCATTTTTTTGCCACCTCTACAAAACGGATAACAGTATCAGTTCCCGTTTCAAAGTTTACATTGTTTCTTTCTTTAGGTGTCCTTTCTTTCCACATTTCCAGCACAATATCCCTAATCTGGACTTGGATCTGCCTTTCCTTGATTTACTGCGATATCTTGAGCTCTTTCCTCTTTCCATTTTTCTTCCTCTAGACTCTTCACTCAAAGCATTTCCCGATGTCTCACCGGAGCTTTTCCGTCACATTTCCTCGCTAACGATAGCACTGACAACATCATCAAAATTTAAAGTACTAGATCCAGAAATGGAGTTACTAATGGCCATTACCAAACCATTCCAACTTTCTAGTAATGAGCACAAGAATAATAGAGCTCTAACTTCATCATCAAATGTTACTCCTACAGAACTTAACTGACTTGTAACTGTATTAAAATCATTCAAATGGTTTGCAACAGATACACCTTCCGACATATTCATATTAAATAACCGTTTCATAAGAAATACTTTGTTTGAGGCCAAGGGTTTTTCATATAGTTTCGACAACGTCTGCATCAAACCCTCTGTCGTGGTTTCCTTCGAAATTTTGAAGGCGACTGACACAGCAAGGCACAACCGTATTGTTCCGAGTGCCTTTCTATCAAGAAGGTTCCATACTTCGTCTTTCATACCCGTTGGCATCTTTGTTTTTCCGCCCAATCGTAGGTATAGATCTTTCTGATACAGATAATCTTCCATCTCCATCTTCCACAGCGAGAAGTTTTGGCCGTTAAATTTCTCGACCCTAAACTTACCATCTTCTGCCATTGCTCCCACTCGAACCAGGAACCCTTCTTTCCTGCGAGTTTAGCAGCCAAATAGACCTTGGGCTCTGATACCAGTTGTTAGAAAATTATATATATTACGAAGCAATGGAACACATAAAATATTGCATAAATATAAACACAGAAAATGAACAAAACAAGAGAGACACAGATATACGTGGTTCACCCAGCTTGGGCTACGTCCACCCCCAACAGCCAGTCCTTCCTTTCTATTATCTAGCAAAATGAAGAGACACAACCTACAACAAATCCGCTGTAATATCCTCTGTTTTCTCTCACAGTCTCACCTCTCTGTTTCTCGCTCACAGAATACACATCTATATCACAGCCTCAAATACAATACCCTCATACAAAGAGACGGGTTGCCTTCTAGGGCAAAAAACCCTAAACTAAACATAAGTTCTATTATCAGATCATCCACCTAATGAACGGTCTAGATTGACTAGAAATTACTATACTTTTACAAGGAAATTTTACATTTGTTTTTAGCTTCGGGGGCACTGCCCCCGAGCCCCCGCCGGGGGACCGCTGGCCCTCGGACCCCCCAGCCAGGGGGGATCGGCACCCCCCTGCGTGGAGGGGTGTACAAACTTCCTAGGGTATACATCCGGCTGAAACAAAGAACTCTGAACAATCATGCTCCACACACAACAAATCACTTAATGAATCACAGGTAAGGAAGATTGCTCTTCCCCCTTGTAGAATTTACATGTCGGAGTCCTCACGTAGCTGCTGACAGAAGGATTCTCAAGTAAGTGGTTTGTGGTATAATCGAACTCAGTGGCATTTACTTTAAAGGTATGTCCAAATCCGTCAATAGTGACTAGAGTTAAGGTGACATTATCATGTACCTTTTGGATTTCATATGGCCCCAGCCAGCGAGTCTGAAGTTTCCCGAGAAAATCATGAAACCTGGAATCGTATAAGAGCGCCCAGTCTCCTTCGCAGAAGACTTTGTTTTTAATGACAACGTCATGCCATTTAGCTCGCTGATGTTGGATTAATGTAGTATGTTGAAGGGCAGAGAGCCTAATTTCATCTAGCTCATTGATCTATTGTAATCTATTAATCTATGCCTCATTTAGATATAAGCCAACTTCTTGTGTTGTTCACAATGTTTGGATTTCAAATTCTACGGGGAAAATGGGTTGCTTTCCAAACACCAATTGGTATGGTGAATAGCCAATAGTGCTTCTCCACATTGTTCTGTAGGCCCACAAGGCTTCTAGTAGTGTTGTAGCCCAATCACATCTATGTGATGCAATGGTTTTTTTCAGGATTGCTTCTATTATTTTGTTGTTGCCTTCTAATTGACCATTTGCTTGTGGGTGATATGGAGTAGTAATTTTATGCTGGATATGATAGTTTTTAAGTGTTGCAGTAATATTATTATTAGAAAACTGTGGTCCACCATCTGTAACTATGTCTCTTGGAAGCCCATATCGTACAAATATATGAAACAGGAATTGTATGACAGAATCCTCTGTAGCTCTCAGTAATGCTTCTGCTTCAACCCACTTGGTGACATATTATGTTGCCACCAGAATATATGTTTTCTGATTCGAGGATGGGTTGATTGGACCAACAAAATCAAGTGCCCATCACTCGAATGGTTCAATAACCAATTGTGGGTTCAAGGGCATTTCATCGGTCTGACAAGGGCGTCCTGCTCTTTGACAAATGTCACAAGCGTGAACGAACTTCTTTTCATCTTTGAAGATCGTAGGCCAATAATATCCTATTTGCAGCACCTTATGTCCAATTCTCTTGTCGGCAAAGTGTTCGCCACATGGTCCGTCGTGACAAGCTTTCAAAATATCAAAAATTTCATCCTCCCAGACACATCTCCTGATGTGCATATCTTCTCCTGTATGGAACAGGTAGCCCCTAATCCAGGAAAATCAAGCACTTCATTGTACAATCTGTTTTCGTTCATTAGGGGTCAGATGTTTTGGTAATTTACCTACTCCTAAGTAATTCGCAACATCAGCATACCAAGGTGTTTTAATAGTGACAACAAACAAATGCTCATCTGGGAATTGATCTTCAACTGCTGCTGCATCCACTGGTTTTGGTATTTGCGAGAGAAAGTTAGCTATAGGATTTTCTTTTCTGGGTCTGTCCTTGATCGTAATATCGAATTCCTGTAACAAAATCAGCCATCTAGTTATTCTACCATTTGTGATTGGTTTATTTGCTAAATATTTTATGGCAGAGTGATATGTATATAAAATAATAGGATATCCAGTAATGTAATGCCTGAACTTATTGATATCATGTATTACAGCTAGAAATTCCTTTTCAGTAACAGTATAATTCAATTTGGTAGGGGATAAATTCTTGCTAATGTAATAAATTGCATATGGCTTTTTATCTTCTTCCTGCCCAAGTACTGCTCCAATAGCTGTATCTGAGGCATCTGATGAAATCTGGAATGGCAGGTCCCAATTTGGTCCTCGGATGACTGGAGCTGTGGATACAAGCTTCTTCAGATCTTGAAAAGCACAGTCACATTTTTTTGTCCAAGGAAAGTCAACATTACCTGTTAGTGCATATAGAAGTGCAACAATATGTGGAAAATGTTCTATAAACCTTCTATAATAACCAGAGAATCCAAGAAAACTGCGTACCTCTGTTTGAGTGGTAGGGGTGAGAATTAGCAAAATTATTTGGACTTTGGCTAGGTCTACTTGTATGCCAGCTACTGAGATATAATGGCCTAGAATAAGCCCTTCAGTCATCATCATATAACATTTTTCACGGCTTAAGCAAAGCCTGGTGGCAATGCAATGCTGCAGGACTTTTTCCAGTGTGTCCAATGCTGGATCAAAATCATCTCCGTACGATGTAAAATCATCCATGTAGACTTCGATCCCCTCATTTATTAGGTCTAAAAAAATGCTGAGGATAGCTCTATGAAATGTGGCAGGAGCATTGCATAAGCCAAAAGGTAAAACTTTGTAGGCAAATGTTCCCCAAGGACAAGTAAAAGTAGTTTTGTCTTGGTCTTCAGGGGCAATCTAAATCTGATTGTATCCACTGAAGCCATCTAAGAAAGAAAATAATTCTTTCCTGCTAGAGTGTCTAATACTTGGTCAATGAAGGGAAGGGGAAAGTGGTCTTTTTGTGGTGCTTTGTTTAATTCTCTATAGTCTACACAAATCCTCCACTTTCCATTCTTCTTTGGTACCACAACAAGTGGCAAGACCCATTTACTATCAGAGATAGGGTAGATGATGTTAACATCTAAAATTTTTTGGAGTTCATCTTTTACAACATCTTTTAGATGAGGATTAAGTCTCCTTTGTGGTTGGCGAGCAGGCCTCGCATCCTTTTCTATGTAAATGTGGTGTGTACATAACTGGGAATCAATTCCTTTCATATCAGGGTAGTCCCAAGCAAATGCCTCTTTATGTTTCCTCAATAACTGGGTGAGTTTCTTTTCTTATTGCAAAGTCAGATTGGCATTAATGTTTAAAGTCTTTCCTGGCTCAATTTCCACAATTTTGCTATTCGAGACAGAGGTAGTAGGTATTTGTTGATCATGTGTATCTTTAAGAAGATCCTCTTCTAATTCATTATCAAATGCCGCTTCTATCGTTTGACATTGTATGTGGGATCTGGGTTCGGCTTGGCTAATGAAATTATTAATGGCATTGTCTTATATTTGGTCTTTGAAGTCGAGGGCATCTTGTATGGTTAATGGAGATCTAATATTTTTTGTGAGGTATGATACAGGGTGCTTGTTTTCTTTTATTATCGTGACACTTGGTTGCGTTGGGGGTATAAAGCTAGATTTTTAATATTTGTCCCCCTAGAAATGGTCGTATTACCTTGTTCACAGCCAATATAATCATCGGTAGTTGTGAGCCAAGGTTTGCCTAAGATCAATGGGTGTCCATCAAGTCGGATTTTTGGGTTTATTATCAGAAAATCGGTTAGATATTCCCAGGAATTAACAGATACCATGACATCCTGTAGTGTGCCCTCTGGCCTAACTATAGATCGATCAGCTAGTTCTAATAAAGTGGAGGTCAGTTCTACTGATGTAATGCCCAGTTTTTGGCAAGTAGCAGTTGTTAAGATGTTAATTGCAGCTCCTAGATCAACTAAGGCATTTGAAAAGGTTTGACCATAGATTTGTACTGTTGCTATTGGATTTCCTGGGTCTTCGTATTTAACGGGTGTTTCTTTTCCTAATAATAAGTTAGATAAAGTGCCAACTACTTGGAATTTTGAGTTATTTGCTATTGTCCTCCTTGGTTTCTTTGTACATAGCTCTTTGATAGTCTTTGCATATATCGGGATGTCTTGAATGGCTTGAAGGAGCGAGATTTTTATGTACAGGTTTCATAATTCCCCCAGAATGTCAAAATGAGGATATTGTATAAGTTGAGGTATGATTAAGCATTCTGGGAATGGAGGAGAGGATGTGGTTTCTAGATCATGAATTTGTTGTCTGGCCACGTCCTCTTCCTGTAATGGTTATTCTACAGGTAGCTGATTTTCAACTTGAACTATTTTATCTCGCTCTGTTTCAATGATATGCCTCGATCTTAATTGAAGGTCATCACACTCCTTTAGATTGGTTTATATCTCTAGTGTTTCGATTATTTGAATGGTCTGGACTGGTCTGTTATTTGGATTGGGATTGGGTTGGGATGGGAGTTGCGGTCTTAAATTAGACTGGGGATTTTGTTGTAGAGCTGGAAGTGTAGGTTGAGGGAGTGGGATAGTTCCTACTGGCTGAGTCATCGGTCTTTGCTAGTTTGTCTAAGAGGTTTGACTCTGTGAAGTAGGAGGAGTCCATTGCGGTGGAAAAACATTGTTTTTCCAATATGGTGGGGTATAGGGAAAATTTCGCCAATTGGGTTGGCTTACTTTACTTGGCCATGGAGATAATGAAGGGAATAATTGATGTGACCAATTTGGGAAGGGAGGTTGATTTTGCCACATTGAATTATATTGTTGAGCATGGTATTGCTGAGGTTGGAAAGAAGAAGCGGGGTTTGAAAGCATACCTATTTGTCGCGGCTACCACTGACGACGTTAATTAAGTAGATACACTGGTTCTGGCTCTTCTTCTGCTTCCTTGTATACTGCTCTCAATCCAGGAAGTGAAGGTTAGCTCTATGTAGAGTGGTCTTTTGTACAAATGGCGCAAACTTGAACTGCATCCAATGGACACTGCTTATGGCTGTGTTTCTTTCTGCATCTGGGATAGAAGAGTGCCAAATTCTGATCTGCTTCTGCTTGCTTTTGTTTAGCCTGCATAAAATCAAGTTGTGTTGTCAGCATCCCCAATATGTTAGTTCTAAAATTTTCTAATAAATTTCCAATTTCTGCATGAGTTACTCCTTCTACCAAAATTCTATTATCTCTTACAAATAGATCATGCTCTGTTGGTTTTAGTCTTGTGCTGCCTCTCGAACTCCTGATACATAAATCAATAATGTTAGCAAAATTTTCTTGATAAATATCTCCTTTCCCCATAATGTTTAATGTCTCAATCCATTGTTCCTTCATTCCCCTAATTAATGTTGTTTTTAATACATTATCAAGTAAGGGTAATGATGCATCAGGAGATCTTTGAAGATTATACTGGAATCGTTCAACATACTCTTCCAATGTTTCATTTGCTTTAGCTACCATCTGAAATATTTCATCTTTTAACTCTCAAGACCTGCAATAGTCTTGATACTTTTTTAGAAAAGACTCTTTCATTTGATCCCAATTATTTATAACACCACCACCTAATCCCATAAACCATCGTAAAGCAGCTCCTTTTAATGTAGAAGGAAATAATTTTAGTTTCTGGGGATCGGTGGTATAGTCATATCCTCTACACAGCACGTCGAATTCAAACAAAAATGCATCTAGATCTTCTGATGTAAGGCCATGGAATGTAGGGATATGCTGAAGAGGAATTGCTTTCATAGGTGCATTAACTACAGTATCCAAAATGCAGTATTGCAAAGTAGAGGTTTGGGTGGTAGGCTGATTCTAGGCCATTTGATCAAATATATGCCAATAGCCTTTTGGGATATCTAGGAGGGTATTCTTAGGTTGTCGAGAGGGAATGACCTTAACAGAACTTTCTTTATCTGGGATGATGAGAGTGCCTAATGTCTGAGGGGATTTGGGTTCTTGAATTTCATTTTAAATGATTTTTGCAGCACTTCCCTTATCTGGGCTACTTAATGTTTGAATTACCCTAAGAGGAGATTTTGGTTCTTTTGCTTCTCCTGTTTCTCCCCTTCCTTCACAGAGATTGCTAAGGTTCCCTTCTTGCAATGATTTTGGGCTAGAATTTTCAATTTCCTAAAAATCTTGCTCTTCGGTTTGACTACGCACCTTAGCAAAGGCTATAGATGGTGATCCTGTGGCCTGAGGGGACCTAGTAGGCTGTCTAGAAGTAACTTTTCTAGGTCCTACTAAAGGTTGAGATTCTGCTTTCTTAAGGATTTCATTGATAAAGGTCGATTGGCCAAGGGTCACTGGCCCCTTAGCTTTATCAGGCTTGGGTAGAGGTTTGGGATTCTTTTCTGGATTTTTGTGCTTAGTCATGCACACAAATCAACTGCTAAGTTCTACCTAAACAAACAATAACAAATCTGCAAGAAAGCGGGAAGGGGAGGAGGGCTATTACATACTCCTTACACAGGTTCTTACCTTCCGTTTTTAAAACCTAGCTCTTTCCTAACAGGTTCTTACACTACTCCGAAAATGAAACAAATGGCTACACTCTTCCCTAGCAATGGTGCCAAAATGCCGAGCCATAAAAAGGGTCATTTTCACCTCTAATTACCTCACATTTACTTGTCAATCCAGGAACGATTTGTTATCTCAAAGAGTGTACTCAGTTTGAGGCTATCATTTGTCAGAGTAATGTTAGTAGTATATTGCTCAAGAAAATACAAGAGTAAATGGATTCTTGAAAGAAAACCTACTTACAACAAAACGCTTTGAAGCCTAAATCATGCACTCGGAAAACTAAGCAATTTGTCAGTCAAGGGTCCAGTAACAATAACTCATCCCTTTGGAAACTGATGTAACTAAAAGTAGTCAAGGAACAGATCATCAATCTGGGGACTAGACATCAAATGCCAACACCCACTACAGTTTCAGATCGTTCTACACACCAAAGCAATCAGTAATGCAAATAATAGGAAATGAAATAGCAATTAAGAAATGGAATAGCAACTAGAAAATGTAACATCAACTAAGTCTGGTGAACAACAACACCTTAATCTACAGAAAAAAGTACAACAATCTTATCCTACAGAAATCAAATGTCAATCTCTACTCAAAGGGTAAATTGAACAGTAAATAAAAATAGAACGGCAACCAATTACCAATGAAACATAGAACAGCGCTTAGAGCCAATTGTGAATACACGTTGCCAAAATAAATAATACACATAGCATACAAAGATATAGTAATCTGAGTCTAATACCGCATGTATTGATCCCGGTTAGAAAGGGTAACGATAGAAATTCATAATGGAACAACAATTTCAGCTGAACAACAATCATATGAAGTATAAACCATAGACGAATACAATAGTACCAACTTAAGAAGATCATAGCTCGGTTACTCTACAATCAAACAACAATAATGTTCTGTAAAGAACAGGAGTGTTACGTTAATGAATTTAAAGAAACAACAATATGTTATAAGATCAGAATGCACAATATGACTTTCCTGTTGCAGAGAATGATATATAAAATATTACAGAGCTGTGATATATGATAAAAAAACACACCAGATTATTGATTAAAGCTGATAATACAAACCACACACGAACTAAAGATAATGATACAGGAGCAAGTGTTCCACTAGGGCCGGGCCCTTAGCCTCCAGGGACACACTGCTTGAGATTATTCCAGAATCACAGATGGAACAACAACTAGATTTATATTAAAGCATTAAAAGAGAGTTACAGTAGATCACTTCTCAATGAGAGTCGATGATCAAAGTTTCAAATACAAAGCAAAGTTACATAAAAATATATTGTCTCCTGGGCTAGCAGTGTTGTCCCTACTTATAACAGCTGAAGCGGAGATATCAAGGATGCAAAAATAGTTAAAGAAGTGATCTCTCAGGATCAAAGGATCCTGAGGGATTTTCCAAGCTGTTAATCCTCAGTTATCCAGTCATTTTCTTGCACCAAGTCTATATCTCCTTTTCCTTCCCTTGGCTGAGATGTTTTAATTTAGATCGTCTTATTTGCATATGGTTCCTCGCCAAAGGGAGAGTGGTTAGCTTGGCCCTATCTCTTTCCTTAGAGCGGCAACCTTTAGTTTTTCCCTTTTATTGGATAAGAAATGGAAATTATTAACGCTTTCATGTTGCATATAAATCTTTATATATTTTGTCATGATTTCCCATTATATACCTAGTTCATTATGCAAATATGTTACAAGTTCTAAAGAAAAGATGACAAAATAGTCAATGAAAACATACCTTGTTCAGTACTCCATACAAAGGACTTGAAAATACCTCAATACAAGTGTTGTAATCAGAGTGTTTTTAAGTGAAACAGAGAGTGTGGCTCCTTCCATAAATGCATACCAAGGAGATGCTTCAATTGGTGTTGAGTGAAGCAGTACTAATTCTCCCACATAACCAAGCCAAATATATGATGATGAATCAACCAATATTCTAACAATGCAAGCTTCAACAATCAGGTGCCACATGTTTCCACCTGAAAGAAAGATAAAATTTATCTTAACATTTTTGAAACTTGTTCTCTTTGTATATTTGCAACAAGCACATTGTATATGGTGAGACATAGTGAGGAAACCACTTGGAGAGAACAAATTAAGAATACAACAAACCAAACAAATATCTAGCTTTTAATTTCAACAACACTAAAGGGAAAATATGGAGCTTACATATCAGAACACATTACTAGGAAAGACCAGGGAAGAATATCCATATGAGAACATATGAGCATACATAGGAAAAACCAAGGAAGAATATCCAAATAAGAAACTTGTTCTTCTTGAATTATCATTGTTTCTCAGATCATCAAAGCTTACATTCCCACCATCAAGGCTCAAAACAAGATTTTTTGCTTTAGTAGAAACCTAATTGGTTGCAGAGACTATATATTGAGGAGGTACTAATAGACCCTCAAATTTTCCCAAAATATTAAGGCTTGATATTGAGGCTTCTCTCCTTGTACCTAACCCTTTCCTCACTTTATCAAGCTTGTTCATCATTGCAAAATATCATATTGCAATGTTCCCTTCAGATTGAAGAATTCTCTCTTCTTCCTCAATGATCTTCATAACTACTAATGGTGTAATGGAAAGCAATATGGACAACTGTGTATCTAAGTGGGGTACAGGACCTTGAAGGGGATCTCATTCTTGTTCATGGAATATGACAAAAATTACATATCGATAGAAGGTACATTGTAAACCAAAATAGTAAATAATAAAATTTGCAATTCCTTTTCAATTAAAATCGAGTAATTATTTCAGATATTTTTTAAAGTATGACCCTCCTCCTTGTGGCAATAAGAGAAATCCATCCTCCTCTTCTTGGAGGATTTAGTTGTGTCACTTGTATATTCATGTACATATAAAGTAGAAGCCTTAGAATGGTCTTGATCTATAGAGGGTAGTCCATCCATATTCCTCAAGGTGACTTGATGCTAGATAAAGTTAGAAAAAACATCTTGTAAAGTAGGTGAAACATGTGCCTTGATAAAAAGAGGAATGTTACAAAGGATGAGAGAAAAACTATTGAATGCGAGAGAAACTTTATAAGGACAACATTGTTATATCCATAATCATGTTTACCTTGGCCACCAAATGTAACAATAGAAGAGTTCATGATCTTGAACCTAACATAATACTCATCAATGATAGAGAAATCCACCATTTTGAGGTTGGTGAGCTCAATTTCAACTTGACCAACTTAAGTAGTGTTCACTACACCCAAGAAATTGTGGAAAGCATCCTAAATCTATGTCCACTCTTGCTACCCTTGGTTTGATGAACAAGGCCTCACTCTACATAAAAAGTGATCAACAATAGGGCTTCATCCTTCTTCAAACACACTATATCATAACCATCATCATCTTCAGCCAAATGTGGTTTCTCCAAATACATCCATAAGTATTTTCTGAAAAAAGGGCCTCCATTTGATCACCCCAAAAATCATAGTCAGCCCCATAAGCATAGGAAGCAACCATTTTCAAATTCCCATCCATAAGACCAGTACTACCCTAAAAACGTGAAATGACTGGTTGCAAGAAGAAAAGATGAGAGTGTTGACGTGATGGAGGGAACAAACCTGGGGGATAACCCCTCATATCTGCTGAAAGGGGAAAAAAAACTAATAAAGGAGGGCACTGATGGAAATGAGGATAAAAAACCTTTAAAAATAGTTTTTTGTGCAAAAAAAATGATGAAACCTAGTTTCATACCTAAAATTTACCCTAGCTTCAAACCTGGAACAACTCTGAAAAAATATTTAATAGAGAAATAAGAGTCCATAGTAGCTATGATACCATGTTGAGATTATAAGATAGTGAATTTATAGTGAAACATTCAATAAACCCTAATTCAGTGCAACATAAAAATATGATAGCACTTCAACAATGAGCAAAATATATATGAACCCATACCATGTGCTTGAAAAAGAAATTCAACGCAAAAAAGGATGATCACTATCAAAACATAAGTATTCAACAGGGGCATTATAAGTAAGATTAACCCTAGGTATTTTATCAAATAAAAAATTGAGGGATTAATTTACAAATGAGAAGAATGGTGTACACTATATATATACAATATTACACCTAAACCTTCATTCAGGTTTAGAGTTCTAGCCCCTAGATGATAGGATGATGAGGCCAACATAGTCAAATATTGATATCTGGTAAGTACAATAAGGTGGGTTAATTATCAATTTATAGGCTCAATAAAGACACTGAGACCTCAAATAGAGGGTTGACACATGACATCAAGTGTATATTAGCCATAATCTCAACAAGAATAAGTGTTCCCTTACTTTTTTTCTACAGATCTGGAGTTTTACCTAGTCACTAACTACACCCTCCTACTCTAGAGAAGACTGTCAGAGCTAAACAAGGTAAAATGTTAACAAAATCAATCTGATTATATTTGATTTTCTTCCACTTCTTGCCATTTTAACTCTCCAAGATTTACGAACATAATTTTTGGAACTTTTCAGGGTTTTCCTATAGCCAATCACTTCACATGTGCTTCAAATGCTCCACCTCCCACGGTTGAACTTGTTCACTGTTATGAAACCAGCTCAAGAAAAGATAGAAAAGATAGATCAACGCCTTAGAATTCAGCCTCTTCGAGGGGGCAAGCTCCTTTACATTACATAAATTAACAATTCTTGGATGATTCAAATGACAAAACCTCCTTTCTATATATAGGAGTCTATGGAGTCACAATATAATCCAACCGACCTAACAATAATAATATAAAGCCACAAAAATAACAATAGAGGGATTCTATGGGGCACAGAAATAACAATATGGGGGTAATAGGGGCACAACAATATAAATAAGGGGTATAACTACAATAGTAATGGGGTAATCACTAGTATAAGGACCCAACATGCCCCTCTCCTTCAAAAAAGTGTTGTCCTCAATGCTTGAGTAGTTTTGGATACTTCTGCATAAAATTCTCATCCTTCCATGTGGAATCTTCAGCGGATAAGTTGTTCCACTTGATAAGATACTCTGAAATTGATCAATTTCGTAGCTGTCGATCTCTTGTTTTTGTGACTACTTCCGGTTCCAATATAATTTTTCCTTCCTCGTCAAGTTCTGGCAATATTGTTTGAATTGGGAGCTTGTCGCTTATAACCTTCTTTAAACATGAAACATGGAAAACTGGGTGCAATCGAGAAGCTACAGGAAGCTCCAATTTGTATGCCATAGTACCAATCTTTTGCAACACCTTGTACGGACCATAATACTTTGGTGATAATTTATTATCCTTCTTAGCTTGCTTTAGGGACATTTTCTTATATGGTTGTAGCCGTAGGAATACCCAATCACCTACATCAAAACTTCTTTCACTGCGATGTTGATCTGCCTGTTGTTTCATTGTATTTTGTGCCAACACGAGGTTATCCTTTAAGAGTTGGAGGACTTGTTGTTGATGTTCGATGTGATGTTCCACTGCCTGAACCTTAGAATTTTCTCTTAAATATGATTTGATGGATGGTGGTTGATACCCATAAAGTGCCATAAATGGGGTCATTTTTGTTGCTGTATGGAAGGAAGTGTTATACCACCATTCAGCCAGAGGCAACCATTTGACCCATTGTGTCTGTTTATCAGATACAAAGCAACGAAGATATCCTTCCAAACATTTTTTTACTATCTCAGTTTGCCCATCAGATTGAGGATGATAAGATGAGCTATGAGATAACTGAGTACCAAGACAAGAAAATAATGTTGTCCAAAAATTTCCAGTGAAAATGGGATCTCTGTCACTTACAATAATCTTTGGGTTTCCATGTAGCTTTTGAACTGTTTCCATAAATGCAGTAGAAACTATACTGGCTTTAAATGGATGTGATAATGCACAAAAGTGTGTGTACTTGGTAAGTCTGTCAACTACCACCATGATGACACTCTTTCCCTCGGACTTGGGTAAACCTGTGATAAAATCCATTGAAACCTCCTCCCAACATTGGCTTGGAATGGATAAAGGTTGTAATAGACCCGATGTCTTAATTTCTTCAACTTTATTTTGTTGGCAAACCAAACATTCTGCCACAAACTTTTGAATATCTGATTTAAGGCCATCCCAAAAAAATTCCTTCTTAACCCTGTGGTAAGTTTTTAAAAATCCTGATTGCCCTCCTAAGGGAGAAGTGTGCAATTCCATAAGAATCTTTTGTTTTAGCTGGGAATTCTTACAGAGGTATAAGTGATCTTTGTACCATAACGAATCATTTTGCCAGCTAAATGTATCAGAAGTACTGGAATCTTGTTGTAGCTTTCGAATAAGTGCCCACACTTCTTCGTCATTCTTCCATTCCTCCCTTGCTTCGTTTATCCAATCTGGTTGGATAATAGAAATGGCACACAACAATGCTTCCACATCCTCATCCTTTCTTGAGAGTGCATCTGCCACCATATTTTGCTTCCCTTTTTTGTAGATGATTTCAAAGTCATAACCCAACATCTTTGTGACCCACTTTTGTTGCTCTTCAGAGGATAATCTTTGTTCTAAAAAGTATTTAAGGCTATCATGATCCGTTTTTACCTTGAAGTGTCTTCCCATTAGGTAGGGTCGCCATTTCTTAAGTGCATGGAGTATTGCCAACATTTCCTTTTCATAAATAGCTTTGCCTAAAAACTTTCCCGTGATTGGACGACTTTCAAAAGCAATGAGTCTTTCATCTTGCATTAAACAACACCAATTCCATTTCCTGAAGCATCACATTCCACAATAAAGGTTTTTGTGAAGTCCGGTGTAGCTAAGACTGGTGCTTGGCACATTGCCTCTTTAAGATGTTCAAAGGCCTTTGTTGCTTCCGGAGTCCATGAAAATGAATCTTTCTTCAATAATGTTGTTAGAGGTGCTGCTATTCTCCCATAATTCTTAACAAACTTGCGATAATACCCTGTCAACCCAAGAAATCCTCGCAGATGCTTTATGGATGTGGGGATTTTCCATTCCTTAATGGCTTTAATTTTGCTAGGGTCTACCTTAACTCCTTCATGAGATACAATATGACCCAAATATTCCACCTCCTGGACTCCAAAGAAACATTTGGATCTTTTTGCATATAATTGTTTCTCCTCCAATAGTTGTAGCACCGTGTCAACATGTTCAACATGATCCTTCCAAGACTTGCTGTAGATTAGTATATCATCAAAAAATACTAACACAAATTTTCTAAGGAATGGTTTGAAAATTGAATTCATCAAACCTTGAAATGTTGAAGGTGCATTGGTAAGGCCAAAAGGCATGACCAAAAATTCATAATGACCCTCATGAGTTCTAAATGCTGTTTTCGGAATGTCTTCAATCTTCATTCTGATTTGATGATATCCCGAACGAAGATCCAACTTGGTGAAGTAAATTGATCCATGCAATTCATCCAGTAATTCATCAATGACAGGAATGGGGAACTTATCTTTAATAGTGAGCTTGTTGAGCTCCCTATAATCCGGACACATGCGCCATGATCCATCCTTCTTGTGCACCAATACTACTGGAGCTGAGAAAGAACTTTGACTCAGTTGAATTATATCAGCCTCTAGCATTTCTGCAACCATACGTTCAATTTCACATTTTTGGGCATAGGGATATCTGTACGGCCTGATGTTTGGAGGAACACTTCCTGGAATCAGATGAATAGCATGATCATGATCACGCATAGGTGGGAGACCTTTGGGAGTCTCAAATACCTTGGAATGATTGTCCAGGACTTTTTGGAGATCTGGAGAAATAGATGATTCCAATGTGGAAACATCTAGCGAACATAATTGTGCAATTACACCTCTTTGCTCCTTTTTAAGAAGCTTAGTCATGCCATTAGAGCTGATTATCTTTCCTGGTTTCCCTGCAATACCCCTTAATTCAACTTCCTTTCCTTCCATAGAAAATTTGATGAAAAGTTCTTGAAAATTAAAAGCTATTGTACCCAAGGATTGTAGCCATTGGACTCCTAGTACAACATCAGCACCTCCCATTGGAATGGAAAGCATTGGGCTAGTCAATACATATTCTCCCATGGATAGCTTGATATTATGGCACTTTCCAGAGAAATTTATTGTTCCTCCATTTGCAATCATCACTTGACACTCTGGTGCTGGATATAGGAAGCAATTCAATTCTTTTGCTACCCTACAATGAATAAAATTGTGGGTGCTTCCTGAATCAATCAACACTATTACCTTTTTCTTCTTGATTTGTCCTTCTATCTTGATGGTTTGAGGAGTGGTAATTCTTGCCAATGCATTACAAGATATGGTCGGATTTATTTGTTCTTCATCTAGGCTTTGTTCCTGGAGTATATCCTCTTCTTTTGACCTTTCTTGCTCCTTTTCTTCTTCCTCTTCACAATCTATGTAGAATAATTTCTTCTCAGCACACTTATGACCTTTTGTGTATTTGCTATCACAACTGTAACAAAGCCCTTTTGCTCTTTTTTCTTCCAATTGTTGTGGTGTCAACCTTGTAGGTTGTGGAAGACTAGGGGCAACAACACTTCCGTCTTTATAGTTGTGAGTGGTATGCTTCCTAGTTGCCATAATTTTGCTTTCCATTTTTCTTGCTAACCTGAATGCCTTCTCTAATGAATCAGGTTCCCAAAGGTGGACATCATGTTGGATATTATCCTTTAAAGACCCTATGAACACATCAATCCTATGCTCCTCTGGAATATCTTTTACCCTTATGTTCAATTTTGGAACTCCTCAATGTGCTCCATTATTGAACCCTTTTGTTTGAGACTTATCAATTGGCTAAAAAAAGTGTTTCTTTTTGTATCCTCATAATGTGCTATCAATTCTTTCGTAAAAATTGCCCAAGTGATAAATTGTTTACGAGAACAAAGCCATTGATACCATACAAACTGATTTGGTTCCAAATATACAGTTGCCATATGTACCTTTTGTGTGTTTTGCACATTATTGAGATCGAAGAATTGCTCCATCTGTAATATCCATGTGGCAGGATCCTTGCCATCAAACTTCCTCATATCGATTTTTGGAATATGGTGATTCTTCAATCCAACATTAGTGTCTATGGAATCATGATTAACATTTCTTTTGTTCTCATCATGAGTTTCCTTTAGTACCCTTTCACCCTTAGGGACCATTTCTTGTAGCAACTTATTCATATTTATCTTCAATTCGTCCATGTCTGTCTTCAAATCTATCTTCAAATCATCCATCTTAGCTTCCACGTCAATCATCTTAGCTTCTACACCTTTCTTTAAATAGTCCATCTTAGCTTCTACACCTTTCTTCAAACCATCCATCTTAGCTTCTACATCTTTCTTTAAACCATCCATCTTAGATTCTGTTCCTTTTTGTGCAAGGGACAGTTGTTGCACTTGGTCTTGTAATTTTGATATATCATGTTGCATTTCTTCCTCTTCTTCATGAGTCATGCTAGAGCTTTCAGGTTCCTTACTAGGTGTTTGCATTTTCTTTCCTCGGGGCATCAGTTAACGATAATAATTCTCTACTATGCCCTTTGAATTCCTTCAAAATAAATTTTCAAACCAAGCTTAAGCAAAAATTTAAGAAAATCTACAAACCTTTTTTCACTTTGTAGGAGCTCGATATTGCCTATGATGTATCTCTGTTCTTTCCAATCATCTAGTTCTGAATTTGTGAGCTGTAGTAGCCCTCTATGTCCTCTTTTCAATGCCACAAGTCTGACCCAAATTGGATTCTCCAAGGAAGAGTTATGTGAAATCTCCCACAGTGACTTGCTTTTAGACTAGTTCAGTAGAGCAAACTTGTACGGCATGCCACGAGTCACTGTTTCAAACTTTGGATCCGAAACACACATACAAGAAATTACAGTCAGTCCTCTTTTTGTAGCTTCTTATGAAATTTCAATCCGATCCCCAGAGAGAAAGTTATGACGATTCTCCCCAGGTCACCTGTTTTGAATGTAATTCAGGAGTCTGCAAAAAGACCAACTTCCTCAGATCATATCTCTGCAAATATCATGCGGAAAGCTCTAAAATTCGGACCTAAGGTTCAGCGTGATTTCTTATCAAATAGGTTTTTTTTGCAACCTCTGAAATGTCACAGAAAAAAAGTTATAGCGAAAATACCACGATGTCCTGTTTGGAGCAGCGAAACCCTAGAATCCAAAGCTCTGATACCAAATGTTATGAAACCAGCTCAAGAAAAGATAGAAAAGATAGATAAACGCCTTAAAATTTAGCCTCTTCAAGGGGGAAACCTCCTTTACATTACATAAATGAACAATTCTTGGATGATTCAAATGACAAAACCTCCTTTCTATATATAGGAGTCTATGGAGTCACAATATAATCCAGCCGACCTAACAATAATAATATAAAGTCACAAAAATAAAAATAGAGGGATTCTATGGGGAACAGAAATAACAATATGGAGGTAACAAGGGGCACAACAATATAAATAAGGGGTATAGCTACAATAGTAATGGGGTAATCACTAGTATTATAGGGACCCAACATTCACCCTAAAACTATCTTCTAGTGAGGCTTGGGTTTTGAAATTCGAAACACGAATAAACATTTCTAAATACCATTCAAATATCCTTGTGCTTTGGAACTTGAAAATTGTTTATAATCTCCATGTGTAATAGGGAAAGCTGGATATTTTTCATAGTGAAGATTGCACTAGCCTTCCATCTTCAATCCATCATCGAGTTATGACCATTTTCTAAAAATCCTATATCTTTGAATAAATTACTTTAGATGTTTTTTCTACAATGAATTAAGGTTATAATCCATAAAATTCTCCGCAAGGTGTGTCAAACTATTTAAGATATGTGAAAAAACACATATATTTTACTCAATTTTGTTTTACTTGTCCTAACACAATCACTTCACAGAATACAATACACAATAGAAAATAAACTAAATAAAAATTTTAATTTAAGTAACAATGGGAGATCTACCCTTAAAAAAAGCTTTTCTTTTTTAATCCTTGAAAGAAATGGGAAGCAGTGAATTAGCTCAAAACTATGTTA
This sequence comes from Pinus tabuliformis, assembly GCA_031772625.1. Taxonomy (NCBI): domain Eukaryota; kingdom Viridiplantae; phylum Streptophyta; class Pinopsida; order Pinales; family Pinaceae; genus Pinus; species Pinus tabuliformis. The sequence goes on along the minus strand of CM062806.1, from coordinate 992,772,817 downwards.
TAAAATAAGCTTCTACAAATGAACTCCCATGCATTTCTCTAAAAATGAGAAAACATACATGTACACAAGAACATTACCAAGGATCATATTAGCTACTATTGTTTTTAGAATGTTTCTAGTGTGATCACCATGCCAACAAAGCACGAATGAACTAGACAAAAAAATCTAAATAGTTGGTCCAATAAGACATTACTAGGTTGGTCTTGATTGAAAGGCTACTTTATTTCTTGATTGGGACCTTACTATCTATAAGGACCCTACATAGATTTTGGTTTAAGGACTTGAAGATAGAGTGTTAACCAAAAGCTTGGTTATGCCATGTATAATTTAAGATGGGTGATGAAGAGTTTGATAAGTGATAGCAACAACTCTCATTTTTTTCACCATTCATCATGAAAAATCTAATTGAATTTTCTATCAACTATTTCTTTTCACCATCCAATCCCCCAGGATAGCTCAAAATATCCAAGAAATTGTGTGGGCCCAACTACATCCCCTCCAATAACAAAGGTTCAACCCTTCCTTCCCATTGTTAAGTGTTCCATATGCATAACAATTTTTAAAAAATGTTTTATAAAGCATACTTGCACTGAAAGCTTTTCAATCTGGAAGTTGAATTTTAGATGCAAGTCCACAAGTTGATGTGATAGTATCCTCCCACACTAGGATACTAACATCACATATGATTTCACTGTTATGCCTTTTCAAATCATCTTTGCCTCACATTTATTATCTATGGGTTGTTGCATGATATATTACCACATTGACATGTCAATGTGTTGGTATATCATTTCACATTAATACACCCCTTTCCCCTTCTTGTACTGATCAATCCAACTGACCAACCTACAATGTCCCAATCAACCCTTCTAATGCTATGATAGGGTAAGTGAGAATCTTCTCTCACTTGATTTTTCGCAGTAATAGGGATGAACAACATGACATGCGACTCATCAATTTATTCTTAGTCAGATAAGGTGTTGACTAAAACATTTTGTTGGTCCTAAAAGGTGGTAAGGTCTCGCCGAGTTGGGATACTCCTGAAGGGAGTAAGGTCCTAACTGGAAGCTTTTACTAGGTTACTTGGCCTTGATAGGCCATCTGGTCATGATAGAAAGGCCTCACCAGTTTGTGTTTATTTTAAAATGTGATAATAAACTCTTGTTCGAATACATCTGAACTTATCTTACTAAGAGAGTCTACTTAGATAATGTCAATGAAAGGAGATACCTAGCACCCAGTGTACAAAGTAATCAGAAATTGAATTTATTCAGACACAAGAGGATCTGATACATACCCATCTGGATAGTAAAAGCAGTAGAAGAACTAGTAGAAGTTGCAAGTGACACATTATTTTTGGTGGTGTCTCTCTCCACAAACACCCCCAAGTTCAGAGTACATTTTTCCTCCAAAGGCCCGTGATAATTATTCCCATACTTTGGATACATAGTATACACATCCACTTTACTTTGATCATCATCTTCATTGGCACTGCTATCAAATCTAGAATAAGGCGTCCAATGCAGATTGCCAGGGCCAGTACAACCAAAAACAAGATAGTAATGGCCTTCCTCAAATGCGCCCTCCTCCTTCTGAGAAAGCTCCTCCTGGAATTTGATTTGGGCCTAAAAATATTAGTGGTTTTTGTTTTTATTTATTTATTTAAGTTTTAAACAAATTGACGATATAATTTAGTGTAAGATTGTAAATTTTAGATGTTTAATATGTTTTTTTCTTAATGTATAAATAAATTTAGTGTTAAAAGAATTCCTTGACATTCCATAAAATTATATGGTTGAAACTAATCATTCTAAGAAATATTCTATAAATTTAAAAGAAAATTAATTAAAAGAAGAAAAATACAAAAACCTCTAACAATAATACTACTAATATAAAAAATAATATAGATATGAAAATCTACCATTTTATATGCATTTTTTTTTTAATTTATATATTTCATAGATATTAATGTAATGTTTATGGTATTATATATTTCATAGATATAGTGTAATTTTTATGGTATTATATGTTTCATAGATATAGTGTAATATTTATGGTATTTTGATGGGTAATTGACTTGGCTAATTGTCAGATATCTAACAAAAATTGAATGCTCTTTAGATATTCGACCAAGTTTCAATTGTCATCAGATATACGACTGAAGTATCATCAGATATATGATAATATGGGATTTTTTTTTATATACAAAAAATGCAAGTAAAATCTAACAATACTATCAAACTGTTAGAGTACGACGTTAGAGTTTCTGCCCATATGTACTTGAAAATATTCATCAGCTTCAGATTTTCTAGTGTCATATATATATCCATTGGTTAAAATTAAATCATCCATATACATAAGTAGTCAACCCTAAGTGCAATCACCACATGATACATGTGCATTACTAGGTACAACTCCATATTCAACTCCACATAAAGCTCTATCTCCTAAACTTTTCGCAATAATTTGGGTGCATGTGGATGCCTTTCCAAATGCCCCAATTTTGCATTCTGATTAAGGGGTCATATCCATAGTTTATTGATATTGAGTTCTTATTTAATTTAATAATTCACATAAAATCTAGTCAGATCTTGGTTCATTGGTGGGATGGACAAATTATTGATGCAAAGCTGTAATTTGCATAATCTAACATATACTAAATCTTCTTCACATCTAATTTTAAGAAAATATCAAAATCCCTAAGGATTCAAAACAATTTCATAAGAGTCTAATATTGTTATGTTAATAATGTACATTCAAACTCAATAAACAACTTGACAACCATGTTAAAAACTAGCATCCTAATTTCAATGGATAGGATGATAATAAAATAATGTAGATCTACATGAGAAGTGAAGTCTTCAATGTTGGAAATAATACTGAGAGGGGGGGGTGAATCAGTATTATCACATTAATAAAACTTTTTCATTTCCATAATCATATTCATATATGCTACTTCCACAACTTCTTATGATTAAGTTAATTGATCTTCAATGAGTGCATTAGAACATTATCAACCATATTATCAGATAACAGATGCCGTAATAGAGAATAGATCATCACACATAAGGCACACACATGAACACCATGATATAAGGTGGAAACCCAATGCGGGAGAAAAACCACCTGCTGCAAGTCATCTCAATCTTCTTCTTAATAAGAAAATCCTTTTACAATATTTGTACTAGTGCAGTCTTATACCAGTACGGGAGCTACAACCCCCTTTGCTCTTGTACTAGCTGATCCATTTACTAGTACGCAGGCTGCTACCTGCTACAATGCTCCAAAGATCTCCCTTAGCTTTTGTACTAGCTTAGATACTAGTACATAGGCGCTGGCCTACAATCTTCTCTCCTCCAGGTAGCACGTTTCATCAATTTTCAGACTGGATACACTGAAGCACAACACATAATCTGAAAGGCCACTTTTCATCCAATTTTCATACTGGACCCAACAACAACATTGAAGCTCATAATCAAACAACCTTCTAAATCACCCAATCACCAGATCCATACATATACAATGATATTATGAGAGTTATCAACCAGATCTAGTACATAAAGATAAGTCACTAATCATGCTGTTATCTGAACTCAATACCAGTAACCAAACATCAGTTATGTACCCAAAACCCTGCAGAATAGTCAAAGGCAGTTAAAACAAATTTTAAGCAGGGATCGCAACTTCACTGGTATAGATCTGCGGATATCTGTACTACCTCCGCACCTGCGCCTTCTGTGGCGCCGCGACCACCGCACCTGCGCCTTCTGTGGCGCCTCCGCACTGCACCTTCTATGGCGCCTCTGTGGCATCTCCGCACTACGCCTTCTGTGGCGCCTCCGCATTGCGCCTTCTGTGGCGCCTCCGCACTGCACCTTCTGTGGCGCCTCCGCACTGCGCCTTCTATGGCGCCTTTGTGGCGTCTCCGCACTGCGCCTTCTGTGATGCCTCTACACTGCGCCTTCTGTGGCGCCTCCACACTGCGCCTTCTATGGTGCCTCCGCACTGCGCCTTCTGTGGTGCCTTTGCATTGCGCCTTCTCTGGCGCCTCCGTACTGTGCCTTCTATGGCGCCTCTATGGCGTCTCCGCACTGCGCCTTCTGTGGCGCCTCCACATTGCGCCTTCTGTGACGCCTCTGTGGCGTCTTCGCACTGCGCCTTCTGTGGTGCCTCTGTGGCGTCTTCGCACTGCGCCTTCTATGGCGCCTCCGCACTGCGCCTTCTGTGGCACCTCCGCACGTCCGTAGCTGCAGCGCTCGAGAGATCACCCTTCACAGATTCGCTTTCAACTTCACTTTCATAGATCAAACTTTCAAAACAATAACCCAATATTTCAGATCTTAAGATATTCAATTGCAAGGATGAATTAGCCAAGTGATCTCCTTTGCTTTATATAGGCTTAGGCCTTTCACAATACCACGGGCCAAAACCATAGGATCAAAAAACTGTTGGACTAATACCATGAACCAACCATGAAAGTACGTGAGATCAACACTTTTGATGAAGTACCATGGTCCAAAACCATAGGTTCAAATACCAAGGACTAACTACCATGGACCAAAGGTAAGCTCTCCAACATATACGAGCTTTTCCTCATAGGTTCAAATACCAAGGACTAACTACCATGGACCAAAGGTAAGTTCTCCAACATATACGCGCTTTTCCTCATAGGTTCAAATACCAAGGACTAACTACCATGGACCAAAGGTAAGTTCTCCAACATATACGCGCTTTTCCTTGCATGAAAGTGCGTGAACTTTTTCTCTACATGAAATAAACTTTTCTCTGCATAAAAGTGCGTGAACTTTTCTCTACATGAAATAAACTTTTCTCTGCATAAAAGTGCATGAACTTTTCTCTACATGAAATCAACTTTTCTCTGCATATAAGTGCGTGAACTTTTCTCTACACTATAATTTATTATCTGAGATGAGTGGGTTGCCATCAAGTACAACATATGTATCATAATGCCAACAATCTCCCCCTTTGGACTTGATGGCAACAACAACCAATCACTCTCCCCCTTTGACATCAAGGGCAAAGAGTTATGCTCCCCCTAAGAACATTCTCCCCCTGACTATAAACCAGATCTGCAAAGAAGAACCATAATCCATGACCATGAAAGAGATAGATTGCAGCAATAATCAGACCAGCATCCAAGACCTCCTTCTGTACGTCCTCCATAATGCCAACAATGCATTATAAGCTCCCCCTGAGTACCTGTTGAAATCTCTGAATGAGCTCCCCCTTAGTATATGTCATGGTGCACCAATCTGATCATGCTCTTTCTGAGAACAAGCTGAAATGTCTGCTCTACTATATAGTGTTGTTCATGCTCAGGCTCCCCCTGACTGTAAGCAAGGTCTGCAAAAGGATGTTCTACATCACAAATGACCTTCCTAAAAGATTCAATACATACATCCATCACCCAACCAAGTGGGGATATATCAGAAAAATGAAAACCAAATACATTACATCTTCATCCCAGGCATAGTGGGGAAACCAACATAGGTCGTTACATGACCTGAAGAGATGACACTATTACATCATGAGTCTTGATATGACATCACCTAAATAAGATGAACATCAGCAACAACACTTTATGATCTGCTCCATATTATTTGTCAACAGCAACTAGACCAGAAACTTGTATTATTGCATGAATCATCAAGGTATGTCCGCATCAACAGAATTTCACATTCTATGTGAGAAACATCATAGCCATCAGATCTACATGAATCAAGTATCATCAATTGGGAATATCTGCATTAATCAACATATGTATGAAACAATCCTATCATCATATAGATCATGTCTCCAACAATGTAACTTTGAATAATCATCCCTGTATCCAGCCAACAATCCTCATCCATTTGTGCCAAGAATGAAAGGAATCATAACTGTAATATATGATCTTTATGCATATGACGATAGCAGCATATGAGTGACTCAACATCAAGAAGATGTGAATTCAAGCTAAGTGCTTCCCATGCAAGCATCTTTAGAGAATCAACCATAAATCTGATCCAAGAACCATGTGAACAACTCATAACCATAGCAAGATGAATCATTTATCCATATAAGTATCATCACCAAGGACTATTAACCATAATGCCAATAATGCATTAAGTCCATATGCTCCCTCTAAACTTGTGCCATCTGTCTGATCATGCATATCAATAAGAAGTATCAAGACATCATCAATATTAAGTTAGAACCAAAACACTTCTAACCATCATATCCACACATCATTATTATTAACTAGAGCAAAACTGATCCTTCTCTTGAATCTGTCCCTACTGCCTTTCTTCAAACAATCATATACGCGACTGTGCAGTAACTAACTCGCGTATATATGAAACTTTCCTTTATGGATTTTGCATATGAGATTCAGGACACTGAAGTTTTGTACTTTCAGCTCCCTCTGATTCTGGTATGTCTGTACATTGTGCAGTGCCGCCTTTTTCTGATTGTACTTCCTTTTTCCTCCATATCTTCAAGCGTGATGATGACATTTTCTCCTTTTGATATGGTGCCCACACTTTGTTCCTGCATTCCTTAGCTATATGTCCAAGCTTGTTACATGCATAACATCTTACATGTTTCATATTCCTCCTGTAACAATCAGCAGCTTTGTGACCAAACATATTGCAAGCAAAGCAATATCCATAAAAGTACCTTGAATGTGATGATCTTTCTGCATAATGGTCTTGAACCCTTCTTCTTCTACATCTAGCTACAACATGTCCAAGATTATGACATACATAACATTCAACATTATTCATAGGAGGAGTAAAGGATTTTCTTTGAGGAATCTCTTTTCTTGGTTGATGATGAGATTGATATTTCATTTCTTCGTTGATCACTTTAGATTTCTCTTTAGAGTTCCTTGCCTCACCTTGTGAACTAGATTCACCTTCAACAGATTCATGGAAACCAAGACCAGTCTTTATAGCAGGAGACCTTTGACTACTAAGAATATCATCCAAGACTTTAGAACTATCTTGAAATCGTAAAAGCTTATCCTTTTCTTCTAGTTTACCTTTCAAGATATTTACCTCAACCTGAAGTTGTTCTTCCTTTTCAAGAGATTGCTTTTTCAAATCTTCTTCAGCTTTCCTTCCTTCTTCCATTTGTTCCCTTAGTTTGAGAATCTCCTTTTCTTGTTCTTCATTCAGATCCTACTGCATTTGATGAACTCGGAAGGCACATTCTAGTTGAGATTTTAAGCTGGTGACTTCGTTTTCTTGTTTTGCAATAGCTTGGAGTAGATCTGTATTCTACTTCTTTGATTCTTCAAGATCTCCTTTTAGTGAGAGGATTGTAGCTTCAAGATTTTCATAGTAGCTGGATCTATATTTGAGTTTCTTGATGGTTGTGCTTCTTTCGTTGACTTCTTTTCTTAATGATGTCACTTCATGCTACAATTTTTGACATTGGTCTTCCTTGTCCTTGAGTAGCTTTCTTACCTTGTTTCCTTCTTCTAGTTGGGCCTTTAGTTTGGTAGCTTCTTCTTTGAAATCACATTCCCTTCTGTTCAATAGATCTTGTTGATCTCTAATTTTGTCTGTCAGCCTTTTAAATTCTGCCTCTATTTGATATCTTTCTTGTTCACCCATAAGAGCAAATTCAGTAGTTTCGCTATCACTTTCATCTCTTCCAAAAGGAAAGATAGCTGGAACATCAGAGGATAATATATTCATACCTGATAATGATTCTAAATCTGATTCTGAATCTGAAGAGCTTCTTATACCTAATCCCCAATCGATTCTCCCACTGTCATAGTTCTTCTGAGATGACTTCTTTTTCTTAGGTGCTTTCTTCTTCAGCTTCTTTCCCATTGTTCCACGGATCTCCTTCAAGCGATCAAGCTTCTATCAAAGGACTTGCTCTGATACCAATTGTTGGAAATAATACTGAGAGGGGGGGGGGGGTGAATCAGTATTATCACATTAATAAAACTTTTTCATTTCCATAATCATATTCATATATGCTACTTCCACAACTTCTTATGATTAAGTTAATTGATCTTCAATGAGTGCATTAGAACATTATCAACCATATTATCAGATAACAGATGCCGTAATAGAGAATAGATCATCACACATAAGGCACACACATGAACACCATGATATAAGGTGGAAACCCAATGCGGGAGAAAAACCACCTGCTGCAAGTCATCTCAATCTTCCTCTTAATAAGAAAATCCTTTTACAATATTTGTACTGGTGCAGTCTTATACCAGTACGGGAGCTACAACCCCCTTTGCTCTTGTACTAGCCGATCCATTTACTAGTACGTAGGCTGCTACCTGCTACAATGCTCCAAAGATCTCCATTAGCTTTTGTACTAGCTTAGATACTAGTACATAGGCACTGGCCTACAATCTTCTCTCCTCCAGGTACCACGTTTCATCAATTTTCAGACTAGATACACTGAAGCACAACACATAATCTGAAAGGCCACTTTTCATCCAATTTTCATACTGGACCCAACAACAACATTGAAGCTCATAATCAAACAACCTTCTGAATCACCCAATAACCAGATCCATACATATACAATGATATTATGAGAGTTATCAACCAGATCTAGTACATAAAGATAAGTCACTAATCATGCTGTTATCTGAACTCAATAATAGTAACCAAACATCAGTTATGCACCCAAAACCCTGCAGAATAGTCAAAGGCAGTTAAAAAAAATTTTAAGCAGGGATCGCAACTTCACTGGTATAGATCTGCGGATATCTGTACTACCTCCGCACCTGCGCCTTCTGTGGCGCCTCCGCACTGCGCCTTCTATGGCGCCTCTGTGGCGTCTCCGCACTGTGCCTTCTGTGGCGCCTTCGCACTGCGCCTTCTGTGGCGCCTCTGTGGCATCTCTGCACTGCGTGTGGCGCCTCCGCACTGCGCCTTCTGTGGCGCCTCTGCACTGCGCCTTCTGTGGCGCCTCCGCACTGCGCCTTCTGTGGCACCTCTGTACTGCGCCTTCTGTGGCGCCTCTATGGCGTCTCCTCACTGCGCCTTCTGTGGCGCCTCCGCACTACGCCTTCTGTGGCACCTCCGCACTGCACCTTCTGTGGCGCCTCTGTGGCGTCTCCGCACTGTGCCTTCTGTGGCGCCTCTGTGGCGTCTCCGCACTGCGCCTTCTGTGTCGCCTCCGCACTGTGCCTTCTGTGGCGCCTCCGCACTTCCGCAGCTGTAGCGCTCAAGAGATCACCCTTCACAGATTCGATTTCAACTTCACTTTCATAGATCAAACTTTCAAAACAATAACCCAATATTTCAGATCTTAAGATATTCAATTACAAGGATGAATTAGCCAAGTGATCTCCTTTGCTTTATATAGGCTTAGGCCTTTCACAATACCATGGGCCAAAACCATAGGATCAAAAAACTGTTGGACTAATACCATGAACCAACCATGAAAGTACGTGAGATCAACACTTTTGACGAAGTACCATGGTCCAAAACCATAGGTTCAAATACCAAGGACTAACTACCATGGACCAAAGGTAAGTTCTCCAACATATACGCACTTTTCCTCATAGGTTCAAATACCAAGGACTAACTACCAGGGACCAAAGGTAAGTTCTCCAACATATACGCACTTTTCCTCATAGGTTCAAATACCAAGGACTAACTACCACGGACCAAAGGTAAGTTCTCCAACATATACGCGCTTTTCCTTGCATGAAAGTGCGTGAACTTTTTCTCTACATGAAATAAACTTTTCTCTGCATAAAAGTGCGTGAACTTTTCTCTACATGAAATAAACTTTTCTCTGCATATAAGTGCGTGAACTTTTCTCTACACTATAATTTATTATTTGAGATGAGTGGGTTGCCATCAAGTACAACATATGTATCATAATGCCAACATTCAACTAAAGGAAATGTGTCCTCTACTAACAAAACTTCTCCTTCCAGTTATTAGTCACAATGTATTTGACCTAGTTGTAAGACCGCTCCCATGTTGGATAATTTGTCAACCTTTGAATTTAATTCTCTATGAATGTGATCAAAGGATATAACCCTGAAGATTCTAATCGTCTCCATAACTCTAATCATCCATTTATCCAATAAATAAGTGTTTAAGGAATTATAACCTTTCAACCAATATGTTATAGCCTAGATCGACCTCAGGCTGAAGGGAGGCAATCATAGGATAACCACAAACCATGCTTAACCTGGTAGCTAGCTCTACTAGGTCGGGAGAGGGCTCTGTCTTTGTCAATCTCAGTAAATATAACCACAATTACAGCTTGAGATGACTGAATTGAAATTAGATTTTAGGCTAGGTATAGTAGCACAAGGGTTTTTGGTTGATTTCGATGATTGGTTGCTAGATCAAATGGAGCTGGTAGCTTGGGTTTGGGAAATCATGTCAGATTTACAGACATGTTCTGTGGGGCGAGATATATAAGTGTTTATGCAATAGTAATTGAGTGAGATGGTTGATTTAAGACTACTGAGGGGCTTAGGATGGCATGCAGAGATCATTAATCCTCTTCAGACTACTGAAAACATTAAGAACTAAATACATTGCCAAGGCAAAGCACTGTTATCAATGTATTTTGCCTATTTCTCTTGATTCATTTAGTTAATAAGAATGGAAAATGTTCTGAAACATATAACACATAAGAATAACTTATTACAAAAGAGGAAACAATAAAAAACGCAGTATCACAAGAATCCCTTAAAATAGCTGAAAAAGCTGGTTTGATTCCTTGCCAAACTGTTGTAGAGATATACAATAGAGCTCAGAGCTTCCACAAGAGTCCAACCTTTTCAAATGACTAAGAAAGTACATAATATAGGCACCAAACCACCTATGCTAGCCATCAGGGGTCGAATCCATGAGAAGAGGGGTGGTTTCAACCATATCTAAACTAAGAACAGGAATATAAGCAGTGGAACAACTTGCCTCTAAAACCATGGAAACTGATTCATTCCTCCCTCAACCACCTCAAAATGAAGAATTTAACTCTAAGAGTCATTTTGAAATTATATTTACATCCCGTAGAATAAACTACATTCATATATTTACCTAAAAAGCGCCCAAAATTCAAATTACAAAAAATCTAGGCGAAATTTTGATTTTGGAGCCAAACTCGCAATTTCCATCCAATGCCCAGGGCCACTGATCCAATGCGCAATGCTTTTTCCAAGACACTTTTGGGACCTTCCCGATGTCTAAACTAGGTGTAGGATAGCTCATTGGAAAGCTTGTCGAGTATAATTTCTGTAACAACTTGAATTTCTAGATTTGAATGTCATTTCCCCCCTCAAAAATGGAATCCCACAAGACTGCTTCCTTTGTGTCAAAAAAGTGGCAAAGAGGTAATTGTTTGATGGTTTTTTGGCCTTTAGGTGACCAATATCTGCTCTAAAATTGATGAAAATTTTTAGGTTTGCTTGGTTTTTCATGCTGAATCTAAAAATACAAATCATTCCTTCAAAAGATGCTCCAGTCAAAAGTGTAGCGCCAGTGGTGCTGCACACCTATTGGGTTTTCATGTTTTTCTAATTTCAAAATTTGAAAATGACAAAAAATTCTCAAAATTTCCACAATCTTGGTATAGAGCACCCTCAAGAACTGATATGATGAGCTAAGGAGGCATCAACAAGAATTTCTAATTTGTTCTTCTCCTTTTGGCTTCTCAAAGCTCTCCTCAACCTTGCCTTTAGCTTTCTCATTCTTATATTGCATATCATGTTTTGGGTTAAATAGTGATAAGCCATGTGGTGAAGCATTTTCTTCTCTTTATTGGCCTTCTGAAGAAACTTCTCAAGGTGAATTTTCACCCTCTCTAACCAAGTTTCTCGGTCATTCTCAATTTCTTGCTCAATGGAGGTCATCTTGTCCTTTGCTTTCTTTGCCCCTTGCCTTTCTTCCCTAATCATTTGCAAATCCATAATAGCTTGTTTATGACTTAATTTCTTATTTTTCTGCTCAAGGTATTTAATTATCCACTTTTCTCTTTCTAAATTGACTAATAGGGCTTGAATGTTAGCCTCTTTTTCCTTAATGATCAAATCCTTGACACTCCTTGGATTTTGAGCATCCAAGTCCATGACATTCTCCTCTTGAACCACCTCATGGTCCACCAGGACAAAATCTCTCTCTTGCCCCTCACTAAGATCATCCTCATGCACCTTTTTCTTTCCTTTATCTCTACCCTTCTGTTGCTGACTAACCTCTACCTGCTTAGCTAGAGAGGAAGACAAAGCCCCTTCCACTCTAGGTGGATATAACATTTTCCTATGATCTGTAGATGAAGTCAAGACCCCTTCCACTCCTTGTGGAGATAGTACTCACTTGGCAGCTGCAAAAATCCTCCTAGTGCGTCCCTCATAAGTGAAAAAAACTGGCACTCCCAAAGTTTTAGTTTCTTTGGCTTGTTCATGTCCTGAAGGTTTAGCTTCCTCCTAACGCACTGATGAAAATATTTGAGGACCTTTGAAAACATCATGAGAAATGAAGGTTTCCCCTGGTATATTCAGCTTATTCAATTGATGCAACACAATGATCTTGATCAGAGAGAAGTGGTAAATGTTGTTCATTTGTTGGGGACAAGGCTTTTTCTTGACATAGTGTGCTATGATTTCAATATTCTGAAACATGAAGAAAGGGAGATCCATCATTCTTACTCTAGTAAAATGCATCAACAACCAAATGTGGTAGGCATACAGCCTTGAAAACATACCTTCACAAGTAAAATATTTAATGATGATCTTCATGAGTGGGGCAAACCTGTCCTACAAGAATTTGAATGGAAAGACCCTTTTCAGCTTGCTGAGGCATGAAACCTTGATGTAAGGCTCATAAAATTCCCTGTTAATGTATTGCCCTTTGTTCAATTTTTCACCTATGTTTGGGATGCTTGTAGCCTCTGAAATGATGGTAGGTGATAGAGTGAAAGTGGCTCCAGAAAGTTGTAGTTCATTACTCTCCAAGGGTGACACAAATAGCCTTGCTAATTCATGGTGATATTTGACCCTCTCCAACACTTCACATAAGTCATAACAATACTGATGCTGGAAACATGTGATGGCAAAGGGACAAGCAAGTAATTCTCTGAGGCTAATGGGCTCCTCCCTGGTTACCTTTCCTCCTTTGTGAGGTCTCCTCTGCTACAGGTTTAGTTCCCTAGAACTGTCACTGAGGGTCTCTTCCCTAGTCTCACAATCTATGTCCATTGTCTTATTTGACTGTATATGCTTGTGGGGAAAGAAAGATAATGTAGGTGAATGATGAGTATGAAGAGATTTTCAAAAGAAATGGAATGAGTGAGAGGAAATAGGGATATGAGTGAGATTTGATAGAGTGTAGGGTTTGAGGGAATAGGGTATGAAGGGGATGACTAGGGTTTTGAGAATTGAGGGTATAGGGTTAGGGTATAGGGTTATGTATGTAAGTAGGGTTTTAGGGAAGTGTATATGAGTGAATGGGAATGAGAATAGGAAGTGTGTGTAGGGGTTAGGGTTTTAAAGCACAACCACTAATTATGAAAAGACAGCTATGTAAATAGTGAATTTTATGAATAAACTTTGCTTTAACAGCAGCTAGGGTTTAGATTTTTTTTACAAACTAATTCTAAGCACACAAATTAATATGGCAAGAGCAAAAACACTTACTTGTAAGGGAAGAAAAACTTGCAAATTGGAGGAGATTTAAGTGATTTTGGGTTTATATGAGGGTTTCCAGCACTGATAGGTAGTTTCCAATAGATGCACAACGCACTCCAACAGGTGCGTTGCGCACAACGAATGTGCAACGCCTGTGTTAATTAACACTAGCAAACAACATCCAATGCACAACGCCAAATGAATGCATAGCACTAGGCAATAGGTGCGCAATGCCTCTGTTTTTCTCCAACAACACCTCAACTTGCTTCTTTTTGTCCAATGACACCTTAAAATCACCTTTCGATCTCTCCTTAGCACTTTAGATTTCACAATGAGGTGATATGAAAGATGAAATGATTTTTATACCTTTTCAAGCCCTTTGTTTTTCATTAAACATAACCCACTTTCTAATGTTTGTTTTCTCCTCTAAAATACTCTGTTTTAACTGATTTTTGACTTTTTGCATGTCCACAGGTGGAATGATGCTCTTTTCTTTGACTTTTTTGCAGTGGCAGGAATTGACCAAGTTGGCAAGTGACCAAGAGCAACATGTGAATAGTGTTACATATAGAAACCATAAAATTACATTTAATTACATAAAGTAAAATGATAAAATACAAATGCTCTGCTCTTTCGACTCAAAACTAGTTGTGAGTTTAAAGAGCTTTATTAAACTTACAAACCAAGAAATTATGATTTTTTAATAACCTCCTCATGTGCCTGTTGACATTTATTTTTCATGTGAATGACCATGCAGAAAAACCCTAAGACCTAGTGAGACAAAAGTCTAATATTGATTTTTTATGAATGAAGTGAACTAGAATGACTATGAATGCCTTAAAAGATATGTGAAATAGATCAACATGTATATAGCATGAGGAACAAATGAAATAAAACCCTATCATTAGTTGATCCATGACCTAATGGAGTGCAGCTCATCAAAATGGGACACCTAATATGAAGTGCAAAAGAGAAATTTGATCACTGATGGCAGTGTGAAAGCACTGACACTAACAGTGGCTCCAATGGGGATAGTAGCTCCTTGGAGGTGCTAAGAACACCATAGAACTAGTAGCCTTATCCATTGGGCATGGAGTCAAAATCTCAAACTAAAATGCATGACTCAAAACTGACGACTTGATGACACAAACTGACTCTGAAGCTATCTTGAAACTGATTAAAACAAAAAATGACTCAAGATTTACTTAACGGAAACAAGTACCTACAAATCCTTTTAATAGCAGTAGACCATCAAGATTTGAGGGCTTCAAATCATGATGACAACCACCTACCTGCCGATGAAATATGTACAATCATGTGAAGTGGGCCTTCTAATGTAACTAATCCAGCAGATGGCTACATACTGAAATTCTGCTCTCACATTCCCCGAGCAGGTAGAACGATGTACATGTAGGCAACTCACAATAACAACTGAAACAAAGGCTTATGCTAATGAATCAGGTGGTTGCTAGATCAAATAGAGTAGGCAACTTGGGTCCAGGGAATCAAGTCAAATTTATGTTGGCATTATGATACATATGTTATACTTGATGGCAACCCACTCATCTCAGATAATAAATTATAGTGTAGAGAAAAGTTCACGCACTTATATGCAGAGAAAAGTTTATTTCATGTAGAGAAAAGTTCATGCACTTTTATGCAGAGAAAAGTTTATTTCATGTAGAGAAAAAGTTCACACACTTTCATGCAAGGAAAAGCACATATATGTTGGAGAACTTACCTTTGGTCCATGGTAGTTATTCCTTGGTATTTGAACCTATGAGGAAAAGCACGTATATGTTGGAGAACTTACCTTTGGTCCATGGTATTTAGTCCTTGGTATTTGAACCTATGAGGAAAAGCGCGTATATGTTGGAGAACTTACCTTTGGTCCATGGTAGTTAGTCCTTGGTATTTGAACCTATGGTTTTGGACCATGGTACGCACTTTCCTGCAAGGAAAAGCGCGTATATGTTGGAGAACTTACCTTTGGTCCATGGTAGTTAGTCCTTGGTATTTGAACCTATGGTTTTGGACCATGGTACCTCATCAAAAGTGTTGATCTCACGTACTTTCATGGTTGGTTCATGGTATTAGTCCAACAGTTTTTTGATCCTATGGTTTTGGCCCGTGGTATTGTGAAAGGCCTAAGACTATAAAAGAGGAAGGAGATAATTTGGCAAAGCATCTTCTGAATTATCGAATATCTGATAAAGTGCTAGATCTGGAATATTGTGATTGGGTTTGGTGCAGATCTGGATCTGAATGAAGAAGGAACCTGAGCGTAAGGAGAAGGATAAGTTCTATTGATGGGTCAAAATCTTAAGGTTGGAATAGTGGTATCTCTATATGATTTTGATCTGTGATATGTGGCATACGCTTGATCTATAAATCTAATAATCTGGGTCTGAATTATTGATGCATGTTTTATTTTACACATGTTATGATCTGGGTATGTCTGATGTAACAACTGCAAAGTTATAAGGAAATATTTGCAGATCTGTATGCGGGTTGGCTCTGGTGAAATCAGAGATTGATGATGCAAGTGTAGTTGATGGGTTTTTGATGTTCTTGGATCCAGTTTGAAAATTTATGAAAAGTGGTCCTTGAAAGAAAAGAAGTAGGGGGTTGTAGCTCCCTTCCAGGAGAGACTGGAAAACGAGAGAGAGTTGTAGCTCTCTGCAGGTTGCAGCCTGCGTACTGGTAAAGGACTGCACCAGTACAAAACCATTGTAAAAGGAGTTTCTAATTTGAAAGAAGATAAAGACATATTGCAGCAGGTGCTTTTCACCCACATTGGGTTTCCACCTTACATCTTGTGTTCTTTGGTGTGACTATCTGTTTTCTTTGTTCATGCTCATTATTTTATGGTACTGACATGCAAAAATAATTCAAAGAATAAATAAGGAATATTTATTAAAAGAACTTGATAATACTGATTCACCCCCCCTCTCAGTATTATTTCCAACAATTGGTATCAGAGCAGGTCCTTCAGAGAAGCTTGATCACTTGAAGGAAGATCATTCATCATGAGCAACTACGAGAGGGAAGCATCAATCAGACCACCAATTTTTGATGGGACAAACTTCAATTATTGGAAGGTAAGAGTTACTGCCTATCTTCAATCTCTTGGTACAGAAGTTTGGGATATCATAGATACAGGCTACACTTTTCCTTCAGCTACTCCTACAGATACGGCCGAAAAGAAGAAATATGAAACAAATGCTAAAGCAGTCAATACTCTGCTAGGATGCTTATCTCAAACAGAATTCGTGAAGGTTATGCAATATAAATCCGCAAAAGAAATATGGGACAAGATTGTCTTGAGCTACGAAGGAGATGAACAGGTAAAGTGTGCTAAACTTCAAACCCTCAGGATTCAGTATGAGAATCTCATAATGTATAATGATGAAAGTATGGCTAACTATTTCCTTCGGGTAGATGAGATTGTTAATTGCATGAAAAACTTGGGTGAAGAAATAAAAGAGGCTATTGTGGTTGAAAAAGTTCTACGATCATTGTCCCCCAACTTTGAATCTAAAGTGTCTGCAATAGAAGAAAAGGAAAATCTACGAATTCTTACTATGTCTCAGCTACATGGAATTCTAACTGCTTATGAAATGAGAAAGGGAGGTCCATCAGACAGAAGAGAAGCTGCTTTCAAGGCTTCAGGCAAAGGAGACTATTATGAAGCAAGTCACGTGCCAGAAGAAGAAGAAGAAGAATCAAATTTTGTCAGAAATCTTCAAAGGGGAACCGGAAGGTTCAGAGGTAAGCTACCTTTTAAATGCTTTGCTTGTGGAAGAGTAGGTCATTATGCTGCAAAATGTCCTCATAAGGATAAAGGAAAGGAACCTGCTAGATGGAACAAGAAACAGATTGCAAATAAGAAAAGCTACTACACTCATGAAGATAGTGATGGTCTATCAAATAGTGACGAAGATGAACGTGGTAATGACTATAAACTCTTAATGGCATTTGAAGATGATGATTACATGGATGCTATAGATGTGGATATCTTTTGTGAAGAAATTTCTAGACTCAAGACATGTATAGAAGAAAAGAATAGGATCATTGATACTCTACAACTTCAAATTGATGAAAAAGAAAAATATCTTGAAAAGTTAGAAGGCGAAATTGTTGGTCTTAGAAAAGAGATTGAGAAAACAAAGGCTATTAATCTTAAGTTTGTCAAAGGATCTGAAACTCTGGATGAGATCATCAATGTACAACGCTCTCCTCTAAACAAGACATGTCTGGGCTATAATGGAGAAACTTCTCAAGCATCCACCTCAAAGAGTTATCTTGATGCAGCAAGAAGGAATGAGCAAAAGCACAATGGAGA
Organism: Pinus tabuliformis; assembly: GCA_031772625.1. NCBI lineage: Eukaryota > Viridiplantae > Streptophyta > Pinopsida > Pinales > Pinaceae > Pinus > Pinus tabuliformis. The sequence continues at coordinate 992,754,839 of CM062806.1, read as the reverse complement.
TCACCATGTAAAGCAGGGACCAATTACAAACAAATACTATTAGGCAAATCAGGGGCAATCTGTCTTAAGGATGAACAAAAGCTACAACCAGCCACAGTTAAAATCCTCTCAATTTGCTTCAAGAATGAATGACAATAGAAATTACAATCGTTTGGCCGAAAGATTTGATAACCGCAGAAATTTCTTCAATGGACAATGCTTTTCTTGCCATAACTTTGGTCACAAAGCAGCTCAATGTGTTGCATATAAAACGATCATGACTAGAGAAGCTCAAAAACAAAGAAGTATGACCGGGATTACAAAAAGGACCTATAACAACTTTTCGGTTCTTGAAAATGAAGTTGAATGTTCTATTTGCAATAACTTTGGTCATGAAGATTCTGAATGTAGGAGCAGGTTTCAATAGACAAAGGAACAAGCCTCAAGCACCAAAACATGGAGAATAAAGGAACCAAAAACAAAAAGATGTGGGATAGCATTTTATGCAGAGGGACAGGAAAATCTATGGTACATTTACAGTGGATGTTCGAAGCATATAACAAGTGATAAAGAAAAACTTGAATCATATTCTGCTCTAGAAAAACGAAAGAAAGTTTCTTTTGGAAATGATACTCCTGCAACTATAATAGGAAAAGGCAATGCTCAGTTAAAATAAAAGGTCAAAGCTGGAAATGTTTTGTATGTTGATGGATTGAAACATAATCTTCTAAGTGTCAGCCAGATGTGTGATCAAAGAACCGAGGTGATATTCAGATCAAATGGATGTCTTGTTCGTGATCTTGATACAGGTAAAACAGTGATCAAAGGTAAAAGAACTCCAAATAATCTATACATATTTGAAGAAGGACAACAACAATGCTATCTGAGCAAGGATGATGAGCACTGGTTATGGCACCGGAGGTTGGGGCATCTAAGCTTTTCACAAATAAGGAAAGCATGCAAATATCAGGCAGTTCGTGGTCTTCTAGATATCAAAGTTCCAGACAACACCATATGCAAATCATGTCAGTTTGGAAAGCAAACCAGAACTACCTTTCCGGAAAAGGAAGGATCAGCTAGCATGCTTCTTGAGCTAGTACATACAAATACATGTGGTCCATTTAGGAAAAGGACACCTCGAGGAGAAGAATACTTGATATTATTCATTGATGATTTCTCCAGGTTTGTCTGGTTAGGACTTATGAAGCACAAAGATGAAGCATTCGATAAATTCAAATCCTTTAAAGCCTTGGTTGAAAATGAATCAGGATACAAAATTAAGTGTCTTAGATCCGACAAAGGTGGGGAGTTTACCTCAAATGAATTTTTCGATCTCTGTGAAGAACATGGGATAAGAAGAGAATTCTCTACAGCTAGAACTCCTCAGCAAAATGGAGTGGTGGAAAGAATGAACAGAACTGTCCAACAAATGGCTCGTGCTATGCTTGATGAATCTGGAACTCCTGCAACTTTCTGGGGTGAAGCAGCACATGCTACGGTTATTATTCTCAACAAAACAAATGTCCGAGTGAACAACACTCAAACCCCTCATGAGCTCTGGTATGGTGAGACTCCTTCGGTAAAGCACTTCAAAATCTTTGGGAGCAAATGCTATATTAAAAATACTGATGAGAAACTTGGCAAACTTGAACCTAGAGCAGATGAAGGCATCCTTCTTGGTTATTCTCCACACAACAAAGCATACAAGTGCTATAATAAAAGACTTGGAAGAATTGTTGACAGCATTGATGTAGTGGTTGATGAGAAGGGATACATTCCTAGGCAAGTAAATCATGAAGATATCGAAGAAGATGAAGTCCATCCTCAAAGAAAAAATGATTAAGAAGAAGAACCTCAAGAAGAACTAGAGTAGCAGATAAGGATAGAAGAGAAGACTCCATCCAGATATGTTCAAAAGAATCATCCAAAATCTCATATTTTGGGACAGAAAGAAGCAGGTGTACAAACAAGAAGAACAATTGCAGAAGCTTCAAGCTATTTGGCATTACTATCTTCCACTGAACCACAAAATGTGAAAGAGGCATGCAAAGATGAATGTTGGGTCAAAGCAATGGATGAAGAACTTGAGGAGATCGAAAAGAACAACACTTGGGAGCTGGTTCCTAGACCAAAGGATAAGAATATTATAGGAACAAAATGGGTCTTCAAAAATAAATTGAATGAAAATGGAGAAGTAATTAGAAACAAGGCCAGACTTGTTTGTAAAGGGTATGCGCAGCAAGAAGGAATAGATTTTGAAGAAACTTTTTCTCCTGGTGCAAGACTTGAGGCCATCCGAATGTTCCTTGCTCTCTCAAGCTTTCAAAACTTCAAAGTATTTCAAATGGATGTGAAATCAGCCTTTCTGAATGGAGACTTGGAAGAAGAAGTATACATTGAGCAGCCAGATGGTTTCATTCTTGGAAATGATCCAAATCTTGTATGCAGATTGAAAAAGGCTCTCTATGGCCTCAAACAAGCTCCAAGGGCTTGGTACTATCATTTGGACAAATATCTTCATCAACAAGGTTTTTCAAAAGGATCAGCAGACAACAATCTTTATATAAAAGTTGAAAATGACAAATTGTTGATACTTGTTGTGTATGTAGATGACATTATCTTTGGCAACAATGAAGAAGCTATGAGTCAAAGCTTTGCCTTGGTGATGTAGAAAGAATTCGAGATGTCCTTGCTGGGAGAACTAACATATTTTCTTGGTTTGCAAATCCAACAAAATGAAGGAGGGATCTTCTTGTCTCAAACCAAGTATCTCAAGCAGATTTTGAAGAAATATGGTATGGAAGAAGCAAAACCAGTATGTACACCCATGGTCACAGGATGTAACCTCAGTGCAAATGATGAATCAGTAGCAGTGCATCAACCATCTTACAAATCTATGATTGGAAGTCTACTTTATTTGACAGGTAGCCGACCAGACATCATGCATGCAGTGGGAATAGTTGGAAGATTTCAGGCAAATCCAAAGGAAACTCATCTTCAGGCAGTAAAGAGAATCTTCAAATATCTTCAAGGGACTCAAAACTATGGCTTATGGTATCCTAGAGATACAGATCTCACACTTCATGCTTATACAGATGCAGATTGGGCCGGAAGCGTGGATGACAGGAAAAGCACAAGTGGTGGTGCATTCTTTATGGGTTCCAGATTAGTATCTTGGTTCAGCAAGAAACAGAGTTCGATTGCCTTGTCTACAGCTGAAGCAGAATATGTTGCTGCTGCATCTTGCTGCACTCAACTCCTTTGGATGATGCAGACCTTGCAGGATTTTCAAATCACTTGTACACCACCCATCTCCATCTTATGTGATAATACAAGTGCAATAAGCATTTCAAAGAACCCAGTCATGCATTCAAAAACCAAGCACATACCAATCAAGTATCACTTTCTCCGGGAACAAGTTCTTGAACAAAAGGTCAAGTTGGAGTATGTTCCTTCTAAGGAACAGGTTGCTGATATACTCACCAAACCATTGCCTAGGGAGACCTTTGAATACCTCAGGCAAAAGCTGGGGGTTGTTGATGCATCATCTTGTTGTTGAATCTCTTCTGATTGTTGGTTGTACGCAAGGTTCATCTGAAGTATATGCGTACATGTGCTGGGTTGCGGATTGGTCAAAGATCGAATGGCACAGGTTCAGGGGGAGCATATCATGCATTGTTGGCATTATGGAGGAAGTACAGAAGGAGATCATGGATGCTGGTCTGAATATTGCTGCAATATGTCTCTATCTCTTTCATGGTCATGGATTATGGTTCTTCTTTGCAGATTTGGTTTATAGTCAGGGGGAGCATAACCCTTTGCCCTTGATGTCAAAGGGGGAGAGTGATTGGTTGTTGTTGCCATCAAGTCCAAAGGGGGAGATTGTTGGCATTATGATACATATGTTGTACTTGATGGCAACCCACTCATCTCAGATAATAAATTATAGTGTAGAGAAAAGTTCACGCACTTATATGCAGAGAAGAGTTTATTTCATGTAGAGAAAAGTTCACGCACTTTTATGCAGAGAAAAGTTTATTTCATGTAGAGAAAAAGTTCACGCACTTTCATGCAAGGAAAAGCGCGTATATGTTGGAGAACTTACCTTTGGTCCATGGTAGTTAGTCCTTGGTATTTGAACCTATGAGGAAAAGCACGTATATGTTGGAGAACTTACCTTTGGTCCATGGTAGTTAGTCCTTGGTATTTGAACCTATGAGGAAAAGCGCGTATATGTTGGAGAACTTACCTTTGGTCCATGGTAGTTAGTCCTTGGTATTTGAACCTATGGTTTTGGACCATGGTACACACTTTCATGCAAGGAAAAGCACGTATATGTTGGAGAACTTACCTTTGGTCCATGGTAGTTAGTCCTTGGTATTTGAACCTATGGTTTTGGACCATGGTACCTCGTCAAAAGTGTTGATCTCACGTACTTTCATGGTTGGTTCATGGTATTAGTCCAACAGTTTTTTGATCCTATGGTTTTGGCCCGTGGTATTGTGAAAGGCCTAAGACTATAAAAGAGGAAGGAGATCATTTGGCAAAGCATCTTCTGAATTATTGAATATCTGATAAAGTGCTAGATTTGGAATATTGTGATTGGGTTCTGGTGCAGATCTGGATTTGAATGAAGAAGGAACCTGAGCATAAGGAGAAGGATAAGTTCTATTGATGGGTCAAAATCTTAAGGCTGGAATAGTGGTATCTCTATATGATTTTGATCTGTGATATGTGGCATACGGTTGATCTATAAATCTAATAATCTGGGTCTGAATTATTGATGCATGTTTTATTTTACACATGTTATGATCTAGGTATGTCTGATGTAACAACGGCAAAGTTATAAGGAAATATTTGCAGATCTGTATGTGGGTTGGCTATGGTGAAATCAGAGATTGATGATGCAAGTGTAGTTGATGGGTTTTTGATGTTCTTGGATCCAGTTTGAAAATTTATGAAAAGTGGTCCTTGAAAGAAAAGAAGTAGGGGGTTGTAGCTCCCTTCCAGGAGAGACTGGAAAACAAGAGAGAGTTGTAGCTCTCTGCAAGTTGCAGCCTGCATACTAGTAAAGGACTGCACCAGTACAAAACCATTGTAAAAGGAGTTTCTAATTTGAAAGAAGATAGAGACATATTGCAGCAGGTGGTTTTCACCCACATTGGGTTTCCACCTTACATCTTGTGTTCTTTGGTGTGACTATCTGTTTTCTTTGTTCATGCTCATTATTTTATGGTACTAACATGCAAAAATAATTCAAAGAATAAATAAGGAAGATTTATTAAAAGAACTTGGTAATACTGATTCACCCCCCCTCTCAGTATTATTTCCAACAATTTACAGACATGTTCTATGGGGCGAGATAGATAAGTGTTTATGCACTAGTAGTCGAGTCAAATGGTTGATTTAAGACTGTTGAGGGGCTGAGGAGGGCATGTAGAGATCATGAATCCTCTTCAAATTGTTGAAAACATTAAGAACTAAATGCATTCCCAAGGCAAAGCACTGTTATCAATGTATTTTTCCTATTTCTCTTGATTCATTTAGTTAAGAAGAATGGAAAAGGTTTTGAAACATATAACACATAAGAATAACTTATTACAAAAGAAGAAACAATACAAAAACACAATATCACAAGAATCCCACAAAAATAGCTGCAAAACCTAGTTTTATTCCTTGCCAAACTGCTGTAGAGATATACAATAGAGCTTAGAGCTTCCACAAGAGTCCAACCTTTTCAAATGACTAAGAAATTACATAATATGGGCACCAAACCACTTGTGCTATCCATCAGGGGTCGAATATATGAGAAGAGGGGTGGTTTCAACCATATCTAAACTAAGAACAACAATATAGGCAGTGGAACAGCTTGCCTCTAAAACCATGGAAACTGATTCATTCCTCCCTCAACCACCTCAAAATGATGAATTTACCTGTAAGAGTCATTTTGAAATTATTTTTACATCCCATAGCATCAATTACATTCATAGATTTACGTAAAAAGAGCCCAAAATTCAAATTACAAAAAATCTAGGTGAAATTTTGATTTTGGAGCCAAACTGGCAATTTCCATCAAATGCACAGCACCCCTGATCTAATGCACAACGCTTTTTCCAAGCCAGTTTTCATGACCTTCCCGATGTCCAAATTGGGTGCAGGATAGCTCGTTGGAAAGAATTTTGAGTCTACTTTTCGGAACAACTTGAATTTCTAGATTTAGATGTCATCCACCCCCTCAAAAATGGAATCCCCCAAGACTGCTTCCTGTGTGTCAAAAAAGTGGGAGAGAGGTCATTTTTTGATGGTTTTTGGGCCATTAGGTGACCAAGATCTGCTCCAAAATTGATGAAAATTTTTGGGTTTGATTGCTTTTTCATGCTGAATTGAAAACTAAAAACCATTCCTTCAAAAGATGCTACAGTCAAAAGTGCAGCACAAGTGGCATTGCACACCTATTGGGTTTTCCTATTTTTCTAATTTCAAAATTTGAAAACGACAAAAAATTCTCAAAATTTCCCCAAACTTGATATAGATCACCCTCAAGCACTACTGTTATAAGCTAAGGAGGCATCAACAAGAATTTCTACTTTTTTCTTCTCCTTTTGGCTTCTCAAAGCTCTCCTCAACCTTGCCTTTATCTTTCTCATTCTTATATTGCATATCTTGTTCCAGGTTAAATAGTGATAAGCCATGTGGCAAAGCATTTTCTTCTCTTTATTGGCCTTCTCAAGAAACTTCTCAAGGTGAATGTTCACCCTCTCTAACCAAGATTCTCAGTCATTCTCAATTTCTTGCTCAATGCAAGTCATCTTCCCCTTTGCTTTCTTTACTTCTTGCCTTTCTTCCCTAATCATTTGCATTTCCATAATAGCTTGTTTATCAGTTAATTGCATATTTTTATGCTCAAGGTATTTAATTATCCACTTTTCTCTTTCTAAATTGACTGATAGAGCTTGAATGTCAGCCTCTTTTTCCTTGATGATCAAATCCTTGACACTCCTTGGATTTTGAGCATCCAAGTCCATGACATTCTCCTCTTGAGCCACCTCATGGTCCACCAGGACAAAATCTCTCTCTTGCCCCTCACTAAGATCATCCTCATGCACCTTTTTCTTTCCTTTATCTCTGCCCTTCTGTTGTTGACCAACCTGTACCTGCTTAGCTGGAGAAGAAGACAAAGCCCCTTCCACTCTAAGTAGAGGTAACATTTTCTTGTGATCTATAGATGAAGGTGAGACCCCTTCCACTCCTTGTGGAGATAGTACTTGCTTGGAAGCTGCAAAAATCCTCCTAGTGCCTCTCTCATAAGTGACAAACACTGGCACTCCCAAAGTTTTAGTTTCTTTGGCTTGTTCATGTCCTTAAGGTTCAGCTTCCTCCTGATGCACTGATGAAAATAGAGGACCTTTCAAAACCTCATGAGAAATGAAGGTTTCCCATGGTATACTTAGCTTATTCAATTGATGCAACACAATGATATTTATTAGAGAGAAGTGGTAAATGTTTTTCATTTGTTGGGGATAAGGCTTTTTCTTGACATAGTGTGCTATCTTTTCAATATTCCGGAACATGAAGAAAGGAAGATCCATCATTCTTACTCTAGTAAAATGCATCAAAAACCTAATGTGGTAGGCATATGACCTTGAAAACCTACCTTCAAAAGTAAAATATTTAATGATCATCTTCATGAGTGGGGCAAACCTGTCCTATAGGAATTTGAATGGAAAGACCCTTTTCAACTTGCTGAGGCATGAAACCTTGATGTAAGGCTCATAAAATTCCATGTCAATGTACTTCCCTTTGTTCCATTTTTCACCTATGTTTGTGATGCTTGTACCATCTAAAGTTATGGCAGGTGATAGAGTGAAAGTGACTCCAGCAAGTTTTACTTCATTATTGTCCAAGTGTGACACAAATAGCCTTGCTAATTCGTGGTGATATTTGACCCTCTCCACCACTTCACAGAACTCATAACAATACTGATGCTGGAAACATGTGATGGAAAAGGGACAAGCAAGTAATTCTCTGAGGCTAATGGGCTCCTCCCTGGTTATCTTTCCTCCTTTGTGAGGTCTCCTCTACTGCAAGTTTAGTTTCCTAAAACTATCAATAAGGGTCTCTTCCCCAATCTCATAATCTCTCTCCAATGTCTTATTTTACTGTATATGCTTGTGGGGAAAGAAAGATAATGTAGGTGAATGATGAATATGAAGAGATTTTCAAAACAAAGGGAATGAGTGAGAGGAAATAGGGATGTGAGTGAGATTTGATAGAGTGTAGGGTTTGAGGGAATAGGGTATGAAGGGGATGACTAACGTTTTGAGAATTGAGGGTATAGGGTTAGGTTATAGGGTTATGTATGTGAGTAGGGTTTCAGGGATGTGTATATGAGTGAATGGGAATGAGAATAGGAATTGTGTGTAGGGGTTAGTGTTTTAGAGCACAACCACTAATTATGAAAAGACAACTATGTAAATAATGAATTTTATGAATAAACTTTGCTTTAATAGAAACTAGGGTTTAGCTTGTTTTACAAACTAATTCTAAGCACACAAATTAATATGGAAAGATCAACAACACTGTTGACACCTAATCTTCATGATTGGGAATTTTACGTAAATAAATAAATTGGGATGGTGAACAGTCATCGAGAGATGAACTGAACAATCACTCCCTATTGTATATAATAATGGGTTACCTATGGAATATACACAAATCAGTTTTTCTGCCTTTAGAGAGTTACTACCTAGCCTGACATGGTATCAGAGCTAGTCCTAAAAATAGTCGTAACTCCCTTCATCTTTGCCACTGCCTCTGTCTTGAAATAGTCTGCCACTGCCTCAGTGCTGATCGCTGCTCTGCCTCTGTCGATGGCCTGACATGCCCAGAGATGCGTTGGTAAAATGATGCTTGGACAGTATTGGTAACTGATCTCGAGCTCATCGTCGTTCTCAGGGATTCCATGCGCAGCGGAAAAGTGGTATTATCTGTTAAAATCTACTTGTTGAAGAAGATCAGAGATAGCAGAACGTATCGGAGCACCTGCAGAGAGATCAGGAGAGGCACGGTCCCCCGCCTGCCCTACCCCGCCGCTGAGCATCATAAATAATTTCATTCAAGAAATCGAGAAACGAAGAGGAGTCCATCATAAATAATTTCATTCAAGAAATCGAGAAACGAAGAGGTTTGGAACCTGGGAAATCTAATTCCTAGGCGAGTCTATTGCAAACTCTATCAACAACACGGGAGGGGACCTCGGATCCTCCTGCGCCTGTTCAATTGCCATCGACGCAGTGGTATTAACGTTTTATGCGCAACATTATTAACGTTATCAATATATTTTTATTTTGCTTCATGTTTGGTGAAAGTCCATGGAAGCCCACAAGGCTACAATTCGCTAATGCAAACATTAGTTTCTACCCCACAAAAAGGACCAAATCTGTCGTTGTGTCTACGCCATATTTGTTCTTTTAAGTGGCAGAATTTCATGGCATTGACCATGCGATATGAACCGAACTCTGCTCTGCTCCGTTAACACTAGCAATAATAATTATTAGCCTCTACCACTGTTATTGACTACGACAAAATATTATTGTGACTAAGTATTTTGAGGTATGGCTGATGCTTAAATTCCAGAGCAGTCTTATGAACCGCATTGAAGCTGCTGGTGGACGTATTATTTTTTGGAATGGTGTGACATAGTAGTATTGCACAGTTTTTTTTTATCATTTGAATGGTAATGCTGTGTTGAAGCATAAAGTGATATGTAATATTGATATGTACATAATATTTCAATGAAATGTTGATGCTTCTATCAAACATTAGAGGGATTTATAGAAAATATAGTGCATAAGGCTGTAACGTAAGGAAGTTTTTTTTCATCAGCAGAAGTTATTTATCAACAGAAGTTTTTTATCAGCAGAAGTATTTTTTACAAAATGCATTGAATCATCTCTATGGTAGGAATAGTTCTCACTGGCAAGGAGAACTATCCTGAATGGTCCCAGATGATAAAACACACCCTCATCTTTAATGAGTTGTGGAAAGGAATGTGTGTCAGAGAAGGAGACAATGACCCAGTGCAGCCTACATCAGACAAAGAGCTCGTCATTTGGGAAAACAAGAACAACAAAGCCTACGCATTAATCACAGCATCTGTAAATGAAGAAGTAAGTCGTCATATTTCATCATATTCAACTGCCTTTGAAGCTTTACAAAAGCTGAAAGAACTCTATGACTCACATTCTGCACTTGAAGTTGTTCAACTCATGATTAAACTCTTCACTCATGAACTGAAAAATAATGATCCTCTTGCTCTTGCATCTGATGTAAAGTCTATAATGCATGATATTAAGTCCACTAAGGTTGAGCTAGATATCGCTCTTATTGCTTTTCTCAAGGCACTCTATCCTACCTACTCCAATTATCTTGAGTCTTTACAAGCAAATGGAAATCTTAAAGATATAACCTTTGACTCTCTTGTGAAAAAGTTTGCCGAAAGAGAAAAAGCCTTTGGAAAGAAGACAGCTCCTGAATCTTCTGAAGAGACTGTGTGCCTTACTTATAAAGAAAAGCATCCTGCTCAAGATTCTACAAGAGGAAGAGGTGGGCGAAGAGGAAGAGGAAGATAATTCAGAGGTAGGGGGGCAGACATTCTCAAGGAGAAAAGGCAGATCTGCATTGCATTCACTGCAAATGAAATGGATCACATGATGCTTATACATGCAAGCTACCATGGGACAAAATTGAGCAGAAAGGAAACCAACAGAAAGGTAAAACTGATGATACAGACAAAGGTAAAGCACATGAATCCGCTCACTATATTGAGGCACAATGTAACATTGGAGTAAATGAAGATTTGTTTAATGCTTCACTTGCTTCTTCGAAAAATGATTGGTTGCTTGATTCAGGAGCAACCTGTCATATGACTCATAGAAAAGATTTGTTTGAAGATTTCACTGACAATGTTGATGGAGCAGTATACTTTACAGATCAATCAAAAATCAAGCCATCAGGGCTTGGCACAATCAGGCTTAAACTGCCTGGTCTTCCAGACTTTCTTCTAGATCATGTTCTATATCTCCCACAGCTCAAGAGAAACTTGTTGTCCTTGGTCCACATCCGCCAACAAGGTCACTCCATTCATATGTTTGATGGCAAGCTTGAGGTAAGAAAAGCATCTAACCACTCACTTGTCATGAGGGGAAAAGAAGAAGAAAGGCTTCTCAAACTGCAAGGAACCTCTGCTCATGCACAACATTTCTCATATATTTCTCATCATGAAGAAGGTACACTTCCATCAAGTTTATTATGGCATGCTAGATTTGAACATTTAAACTATGACAGTCTCCACTTATTGAAGAAAAATGGTGTTGCTGGTTTGCCTACAATTCCTAGGAAACATAAGCAATGTGATGCTTGCATTCTAGGAAAGCATAGCAAACAGTCTTTTCATGATTCACATTCAAGAGAACATAAGAAGCTTGAACTCATTCATTCAGATTGATGTGGTCCAATGCCTGTTCCTTCTGCAAATGGAAATAAATATATCATGACATTTATTGATGATTACACCAGAATGTGTTGGGTTTATTTATTGAAGAACAAATCTAATGCTTTTCAAACATTCAATAATTTTCATAAATGGATTGAAAATGATGCACAATCTCATATTGGGTCTATTCACACTAATAATGGAAAAGAATATACATCAAATGAATTTGAACACTATCTTCGCCAACATGGGATCAAACATCAAACAACTGTGCCTTATAATCCCCAACAGAATGGTGTAGCAGAAAGAATGAATAGAACAATCTTGAATATGGTACGATCCATGCTTTTCTTCAAAAATGTAAAGATAATGTTTTGGGCTGATGTTGTTCTATGTGTTGCATATATAAAGAATAGATGTCCATCTAATGCTATAAGAAACAAGACTCCTTATGAATTGTGGTATGGACATGTTCCTTCGGTAAAATATCTCAGGATCTTTGGCTCCACCTGTTATGCTTTGATACCAAAGGTACATAGAAACAAACTTGGTGCTAGAAGTTGTAAGTGTATCCTCCTGGGGTATTCAAACACCTCTAAAGCATACCACCTCTATGATGAAGTAAATAAAAAGTTTGTTGTATCTAGAGATGTCATTTTTCTTGAATCATCCAAATCTGACAATGTTGTTGAGCGGAAACTTGATCACTTGGATAGATTCACAAAAATGAAATCATTTCAAGAATTTGATAATCAGATTCCACATCTTGAAGGGGGGATTCCTATACTAGAACAACATGTGGAATCTTCTTCTGAAGAACAATCTCCTCTGCATGAAACTCCAACAACGGATGATGCTTTAAGTGATGTAATTGATAAAATTGGGAGACTCAATCTTGATTCAGTCCCAACTCAATCAACAGAGCAGCCTGGACCATCTCAAAAAGGTCCCCCAAAATGGCTAACAAAGACACTTGAAAGTGTTCATCCTGATCAAATTGGAAAAACGGGAACTAGAAATTCAAACCGACAAAATGGAGGTGACATAGATGACTCTAATTCACTTGTTGATATGGATGTTACTTATCATTGTGAATTGAACTTCTCTACAGATTTTGAACCAACTTCCTTCAAAGAAGCTACTTCTCATGATGAATGGAAAGAAGTGATGCAAAAGGAGTATGATGCTCTCATACAGAATGGCACTTGGAAGCTGGTTGATCCTCCATATGGAACCAAACCAATTGGCTGCAAGTGGGTCTACAAGAACAAGTACAAAGCTGATGGCTCACTTGACAAGCACAAAGCTAGGCTTGTGGCAAAAGGTTTTGCACAAAAGGAAGGGGTCGATTATGAGGAAACTTTTTCCCCCACAGCAAAATGGGCCACCATCCAGACACTGTTTGCACTAGCAGCTCAGAACGGTTGGAAAGTCCATCAAATGGATGTAAAAACTTCCTTCTTGAATGGAGATCTAAAAGAGAATGTTTTTATGTCCCAGCCTGAAGGATTTGTTGTGAAAGGACATGAACATAAAGTATGCAAACTTGTGAAGTCCCTGTATGGCCTCAAACAAGCACCACGATCCTTGTATGAAAAACTAACTGAGCATCTTCTAAAACTTAACTTCAATCATTTTGATCTTGATGATGCAACTTTATTTGTCAAGAAAGTTGGCAAAATAGTTGTGTATCTTGTGGTATATGTAGATGATCTTTTAATGACAGGGAACAATGAAAGCTACATTGCATCCATAAAGAAGGAATTGGGGAAAAGTTTTGAAATGACTGATTTGGGCTATGTTCATTACTATCTTGGCATTGAAGTAACCCAACATCCAAAATCCATATTTCTTTCTCAAAAGAAATACATTGGAGATTTGTTAAACAATTTTGGCATGACAGAGTGCAATCCTCTTTCTACTACAATGGAACAAAACTTAAAGCTCACATCTATTGAAGGAAAGGAATTTGAGGATGCAACAAAGTATAGACAGCTTGTAGGAAGTCTCATCTACCTCACTACTACCAGACCAGACATTTCATTTACTGTTGGAATCCTCTCCAGGTTCATGCAAAAGCCTTGTGAGGGACATTGGTCTGCTGCAATAAGAGTTCTAAGGTACTTGAAGGGAACTCAAGACCTTGGAATCAAGTATACACAGGTGGACGCCTTCAGCGTGATTGGATACTCAGATTCAGACTTCGATGGAGACAAAGAAACTGGGGTATCTACTTCAGGATATGTTATGAGTCTTGGATCAGGAACTGTCTCCTGGAGATCACGCAAACAATCAGTTCCAACAGATTCCACAACAGAAGCAGAATACGTGACAACAGCTGAAGCAACAAAAGAAATTGTGTGGCTCAGGAAAATTCTTGAAGATTTGCAGGTAAAACAAGTACAATCAACTCCACTCGTGATTGATAACACCTCTGCAATAAAGTTGGCCAAGAACCCAAAGTTCCATGATCGAACAAAGCATATCAATACTAAAAATCATTTGATTCGACATCATGTTGAGGCCAAAACAATCCATCTCCGTCATTGTTCCACAAATGAGCAAATTGCAGACATCTTCACCAAAGAACTTGGAAGGGAAAAGCTTGAACGATTCAGAATGATGCTTGGACTCACCAACATCCCTTCAGATTAAGGGGGGGAATGTTGACACCTAATCTTCATGATTGGGAATTTTATGTAAATAAATAAATTTGGAAGGTGAACAGTCATTGGGAGATGAACTGAACAATCACTCCCTATTGTATATAATAATGGGTTACCTATGGAATATACACGAATTAATTTTTTCTACCTTTAGAGAGTTACTGCCTGGCCTGACAATCTCTTCCCCAATCTCATAATCTCTGTCCAATGTCTTATTTTACTGTATATGCTTGTGGGGAAAGAAAGATAATGTAGGTGAATGATGAGTATGAAGAGATTTTCAAAACAAAGGGAATGAGTGAGAGGAAATAGGGATATGAGTGAGATTTGATAGAGTGTAGGGTTTGAGGGAATAGGGTATGAAGGGGACGACTAACGTTTTGAGAATTGAGGGTATAGGGTTAGGGTATAGGGTTATGTATGTAAGTAGGGTTTTAGGGATGTGTATATGAGTGAATGGGAATGAGAATAGGAATTGTGTGTAGGGGTTAGTGTTTTAGAGCACAACCACTAATTATGAAAGGACAACTATGTAAATAATGAATTCTATGAATAAACTTTGCTTTAATAGCAACTAGGGTTTAGCTTGTTTTATAAACTAATTCTAAGCACACAAATTAATATGGAAAGAGAAACAACACTTACTTGTAAGGGAAGAAAAACTTCCAAATTGGAGGACATTTAAGTGATTTTTGGTTTACATGAGGGTTTCCAGCATTGATAGGTAGTTTCCAATAGATGCGCAGTGCACTCCAACAGGTGTGCAACACACAACGAATGTGTAGCACTTGTTTTAATTAACACTGGGAGACAAAATCCAATTCGTAGCGCCGAATGAATGTGCTACGCCAGGAAATAGGTTCCCAATGCCAGGAAATAGGTGTGCAACACCAAGCAATAGGTGCGCAGTGCCTCTGTTTTTCTCCAACAACACCTCAACTTGCTTCTTTTTTTCCAATGACACCTTAAAATCGCCTTTTGATCTCTCCTTAGTACTTTAGATTTCATAATGAGGTGATATCAAAGATGAAATGCTTTTTATACCTTTTCAAACCCTTTTATTTTTCATTAAATATAACCCAGTTTCTATTGTTTGTTTGCTACTCTAAAATACTATGTTTTAACTGATTTTTGACTTTTTTCATGTACACAGGTGGAATGATGCTCTTTTCTTTGACTTTTTGCAGTGGCAGGAATTGACCATGTTGGAAAGTGACCAGGAGCAGCATGTGAATAGTGTTACATATAGAAACCATAAAATTACATTGAATTACAAGAAGTGAAATGATAAAATACAAATGCTCTGCTCTTTCAACTCAAAACTAGTTGTGAGTTTAAAGAGCTTTATTAAGCTTACAAACCAAGAAATTATGATTTTTGAATAACCTCCTCATGTGGCTGCTGACATTTATTTTTCATGTGAATGACCATGCAGAAAAACCCTAAGACCTAGTGAGACAAAAGTCTAATACTGATTTTTTATGAATGAAGTGAACTAGAATGACTATGAATGCCTTAAAAGATATGTGAAATAGATCAACAAGTATATAGCATGAGGAAAAAATGAAATAAAACCTTACCATCAGTTGATCCATGACCTAATGGAGTGAATCTCATCAGAATGGGACACCTAATATGAAATGAAAAAGAGAAATTTGATCACTGATGGCAGTGTGAAAGCACCGACACTAACACAATATATAACATCCTTTGAACCCCCTATCACTTGCAAGTTTAGATTATTGAAGTAACACGATTAAAATGACCATCAGAAATGACTAATTTGTATTATTGTATTATTTGTTAGGTAGTCATATTTTTGTTCCTAAACTAAATTAGTCATTCAAGTTAGTCATTTTTTGTTGTACTACTTATTAGCCAGTCATATATTTTAACCCATGACTAAATTAGTTATTTCTAGCCGGGTCGCTTAAGATTACTCATTTTTGGTAGTATTTCACTTGGAAAAGTTGTGGTGACTAGCTTTTTAGTCACCTAATCACTAATTTTTCATTTTATAATAGTGTATGATCGTAGAGGTCCATGCATAAATAACAAATATTTACATCTCTAAAATAATACCAATAGTCTTTAAATGATCATCCACTCACACATTAAAAAATAAAATAAAAAAATTATGAATTACATAGCTACATGATCATGCACGACATGTTCCTTTATACATTAGTGAAAAACATATTTCTTACAACCTTAAGGTAGAAAATCAGTGTAATTCCTAGAACATTCAAGGTTATCTTTCTTGTTAATTTTATATGCCATTTTCCTATCGCCATGGAAGATTACCACAGAGCTAGACATTACTTCAACAAAGAATTAATGTTCATATTTACAGTTTCAGTTAAATACACTTATCTGAAATAATTAATGCTTGATAATGAAGGTGTGACTTTCATTTTACACCCAACCATTGGTCAACTATAGCTTGTATCTCTTGTAGGTGTCACCCCTGAGCCATATCCATGATCTAAGGGGATTATTAAATAGATTTAGCTAGAAATCATGCTTAGTACAAAGAGTATGGGAATTTTATTTACAGTTGGTTTATCAATTGTGGAAAGAACTCATGAACACAAATTTTTGGTGGTTTATGAACTATTCCAAACACTCTAAACATGGTTTATCAACCCAATAGTAAACATTGTAGGTTATTTAATAACCTACACAATCAATGGTTTATCTGATGTGGCAAGCACGCAATGAGTGGCTTATCATCCAAAAATAATGCACTCGTCACCCATCTCCACTAAACTTTCCATTGAACTCTACAACCTTGGGTACATACAACCCACAACTTCACAACATAGGTAAATCCAATCCATCAACCTTAACAAACTATACTAGTACTACCCATGTTCTCATGTTTGGCTCTTACGAAATTCAATTCCTCAAGCCAACCCCTCTAGTGTTATTCAAAATCCATTTTATTATTTTTCTTGCCTGTTTCTTCATATTCCTCATGGAACATGCCTCTAGATATTTCTTGATAATTGCACAATTTGTTAAGAAGTGGTTCTAGCTAAGACCAGAGTGGTTGATCTCCCTTTCCCCCTTATAGTGTGGATCTATGTCTCACTCTTGAAGCCATTCAATTAAACTTATAACAATCCAATTATCATTACACTACAAAAATCAGGGGGAGTATACCAAGGGTCTAACAAACCCCATCCCCTTAGAGGAAACACCATCCTCGGTGTTCTTATCGATAAAATACTAAGAAAAAAATGGATCTTATACACATCTCTTACATTCACTATTCAATAGACAAAATATTGGTACATCACCCTTATTTTCTTAGCCATTTTCTAGGTGGCTTCATCAGGTCCAAAGTGCTTCTATTGTAGCTTCACCTTCTCTGTTACTCAATTTCAAAGCATGATTTTCTTTCAATCAAGGATGTACATTGTTTGTAGTTGAAACTCTCGCTCGGGTTCCATCTATATAATAGACTAGTCAACAACATTATTATCATCATGAACATATTTCCTAACAAAGGAAAGATCAAAAAAATTATGCACTTTCACTATGGGTGGTCTGGCCAATCTGTAAATCACATGCCCCACTCTTTCCAAGATCTGAAAAAAGTATGAAATATCTAGATGATAGCTTGGCACATGAGCCCACCTTCAATGAGATTTTTTATCTATTAATGTGGAGAAATACATGCTCTCCCACCTAAAACGTTTTACACATTTTCTTCTAGTTTACATAATTCTCCTTTCTATCTTGGGTTGTCTTTACATTTTACTTTATCTTGACCATCTCATATTCAAATTATTTTAACATGTTTGGTACAAGGAGTACTTTATTCATTGGATTATCCTAGACTATAGGAGTATTGCATTTTTTTACCATATAGCACTTCAAATGGACTCATTCCTAATAACTCTTGATAACCATTTTTATATGCAAACTCCAATAGTGGTACGTAGTCTTCCCACTTCCTTGGTCGATGCATAACATACATCCTCAACATGTCTTCCAATATTATGTCCACTCTCGTTGTTTGACCATCTTTCTGAGGATGGTAAGGCATGTTAAATGCTAGTTGATTTCCAAAATCAAGAAGCAATGCCTTCGAAATGTTTGAAGTGAAAATGGTAATTTTCTGTTATTATCTTTTTAGGTACTCCATGCAACCTAAATATATCCTTCATGAATATCGAGCCATGTCAACTTTTTTATGAGTATATTTAACACCAATAAAGTGTGTTTCCTTGCTCAATTTATCCAATAACACCATGATAGCATCATGTTGGCTAGCTATATTGGGAAATCCTGTGATGAAGTCCAGAGACATGACTTCAAATTTCTACTTTAGAATTATAATTTGTTGCAATAATATTTCTATATGACTACATTATACTTTCACTTATTTTCATTACACATACTTTGTAATGTAATCAAATATATACTTCTTCATTCTTGGCCAGTAATATGTTTTTCTCGTGGTTTCTATCATCTTTTGGTAACTAGGATGACCTGAGTAAGCTCTCTTTTGAAAATCAACCATAACAATGCTCTGTATGTCAGCTGAACCAGGTACATATTTTATGCTTTTGAACAATAGTGTGCCCTCATAATTGAGATGGTAACTTCTTCTTAGATACCCATCTAGTTTCTTTTGCAAACACTTGTTCACATATTAGTAATTTTCATCATTAATCATTCCGTATTTAACTATTAACATGATGTCAATTGAGCATATGCTCAAGGTTGTCGGGTGAACCTCTTGCAATATTCTGCTGAGTGCATCTTCTACCTCTTTCTCTGTTCCTTTGATGTGCTTAATATGAAATTCAAATTCACTATTAAATCCAACCACCTGGCTTGTATGGCATCAAACTTTGGATGGTCAAGAAAATATCTCTATCCATTATGGCTTTTCATCAACACAAATATCCTTCCCAATAAATAATGTCTCCAAATTTTTAAGGCATGAACTATAGTTCCTAGCTCTAAGTCATGTGTGACATAATTCCTCTAATGATCATTTAACTTCCTAGTTTCATAGCATAATACATGTCCTTCTTGCTTCAAGATTCTATTGAGTCACTCCATACAAACATCAATGCAACCTACACAATATTTTTCTTTGTCAAATATTCTCAAGATAGGTGTACAAGTGAGTAACTTTTTGACTATTCGAAACTAGCAACACATTCAAGGGTCCATTGAAATTCTTTTCCATTTCTTTATATATCAGTGATGGGTTGCTCAATATTTGAGAAGTTACCAATGAACCTTTGATAATAATCACCTAATCCCATAAGGGATCTTACCTCCATCATATTCCATGAAGTGGGCCATTACATTATTACTTTGATAGTTTTTAGATCCATGGCCACTCCTTCATTTGAAATTACATGTCCCAAATAGTGAAACTAGATTTGGAAAAAATCATACCTAATGAGATTTACATAAATTTATTCCCCCTTAGCAGTTACAAAATAAATCTCAGGTGGTATTCATTCTCTTCTTCAGTCTTTGGATATACATGGATATCATATATGATGACCAATACAAATTTATCCAAGTACAATTTAAGAACATTGTTCATCAGAAACATGAAATTTGTTCGGATGTTTGAAAGCCTACAGGGAACAACTAAAAATTCATAATGAACATAACTCATTCTGATTGTAGTTTTCTGAGTGTCCTTGTCCTTAATTCTAACTTATTCATACCCATAACGTAGGTCAATCAAAAATCCCATATTTCTAAGCATTACATCAATTCATAAATTTAACAGCTATACACATACGCTAATAAAAACGGAATTTGTTAGATCAACATTCTTCTTTTGTGTGCATGTGAGCCTTTCCAAGTCCAACACCTAAACTATGCCCATATACCACTTTGTAACATACGCTCCCACCCCCTTGAATAATTTTTGGTAGTAGAAGGTGTTACGCAAAGCTAATCAAATCTCTAAAGTCTCATTATGAAAATGGGATTGCAAAATCTCCTTGATTTTCAACTTCCTCAAAACTAAAAATTAATGTCACTAATGTGACCGCCTCTTAGAGATATTTCTAGCAATATCAATTTCATCTCAATCTGACACGTGAATCAACATATATGTACATTTAAATTTGGACTATAAAAAGCCATGCCATGTCAAAAGCACCAAATATGGCAGTTATTCTAAGGCCCAAGGTTTCTTTCTCCATAAACAACTACCTCCATATCATTTACCATGCAATCTCAGGCTACGACATGTCATTGTTCCCCACCCTATGTGGCTTTATGGTAAATCCTTAGTGTTAAACTACCAAAACTCTCGGGTGCAATAGAAAATTCCCATCCTCTATCACAAACACTTACTATCCCCCAACTCGATTACCATGGCCCCATATACCATAGACACCACCATTGTGGGGAACCCCTTAGGTTTATGACCTTGCAATAGAAACACTCTTATTCAGTGTCGATATGATTTCTCATCTCTAAGCCTCCATTAACTATGGATTGCCCTCATGATGCACTTCCATTTCCTCCTCAGTTTCGAGGTCCCGAGGTCCCACATATATGTTATGTTGGTGTCATAACATCATGTTTCCCCTTGTGAGGATGCAACATGTCACCCAAATTCATCCCACTTGGAATCTAAGAAGGCCTATCATGATTTCTGTCTGTTATAGGTCTAACTTGCCATGTCATCACCTTAACCAGGCCCCAATATACAGGAGTGAAAAACATATTTATTACAACCTCAAGGAAGAAAATCAATTTAATCTATAGAACATTCAAGGAAGTATTGGTTAGTTTCATGCACCAGTTTCCTCCAACCATGCAAGATTACCATAGAGATAGATATTAGTTCAATAATAAATAGTCTCCATATTGAAACTTCTCAGTTAAATACAATTATATGAAAAAGGTAATGGTTGAAACTGAAGGTGTGACTTCAATTTTCCACGCAACCATAGACTAGATGCAACATGTATCTCCTTTTATTGTCAACCCGATCCAGATCCATGATGCAAGATGATTCTTCAATAGTCTCAGCTAGAAATCATGCTCAGTAATAGGAGTATGGGAATTTTCATTACAAGTGCTTTATAAGTTGTGGCAAGCACTCATGAACACAAATTATAGGTTGGGAAAATTTTAAGCATGGAAATTTCTTAAATTTTAGAAACCTTGGTGAATCTTACTAGTCCCTAACATGCAAATTGTAAAATGTTTAGTGAATATTTTTCTTAAAATATTGAAATTTCAAAAGAGTCATTATATAGTCTCTATAAAAATCTTCGAATTTATAAGTATGGAATGGGAAAACGATGTGACATATATATTATTAGATAATATTAATTTGTTTGTGGATGATTAATATAATGCAACATAAATAAGCAAAATGATAACTAAGTGGGGTATTAAATATGAGGTTGGGAAGAGAGAGACTATGTTCAAGAACATAATGCACACATTAGTTGTAAGATATAAATCCCATTTACAAATACACATGATATACCCAATGTTTGATAAGTGGGTAAAGGAAATGAAAAAAAGTTTGGTACCTGCCTAATATAATATTTGTGCTACATGATGTGGAGGAAGAACAAAAGGAGTCTCTTGTTTCCCACCATAGATAAAATTTGGAATTTGTATATGGGCTTCATAGCACACACGCAAGATCACCTATGTTAATTTTGGAGAACCTTTATGTTTGTGATGACTACCACATTGCCACTAAATTTATCTCTAAAATTATAATACATAAAATAAAAAAAAATTGTAAGAAATGCCATTTTCTTTCATTAAATGGAGAGTGGAGTCTATTATTTTAATGGTCACTAGTGGCGAAAAAAAACCAAAAAGACTACTTCCATTAGTATGCTTACGTAAATAGTGTAAAGTATGGTTTTATAGTTTACATCTTTTTGGTGTGGCGACATTTGTCCTCTTACATATTAGACATTTGGTTTGCAATCAATAATGCTCATGCTATTGGAGTGAAAAGGTAACTTTTGTTCCATTGGAATGTAGTGATTAAGAGTTATGGAATGAAATAGTATGGTAATGTATCCCTATTTACAATTTCTCAAAAGTACCATGAGGGGTTACTAGAAATCAATAAAATCTTTGTTTTTGTTATGTCTACATGAAACCACATGGGATTAGGCTAAGGAAGATGATATTTTGATTCAATGATACATATATCATGTTTTCCTTTGTCTAAAGAATTATGTTGACATGATTCCTTTGTCTAAAGAATTATGTTGACATGATTGATATAGTTGGCTTCATGAGAGAAATGAAAGAAGCAAAGGATTTATCAACAAGGTGATATTAAATAATAATGCGACTATGTAGGGAGAATTGCTTGGTCATTGTAGAACACATAGTGATGTAGAACTCACATATTCTATGGTTTGAAACTATCTGAGATGGAGCTTGAAAATGTTAGAAATTGTTTGCTAGTGTTAAACATGTATGATTAGGCTAATAGGTGGGAATAATTAGCATAGGTTAGAGAAACGATAAACATAAGAGATTGAAAAGAAAACCAATGAAAAACTAAATTACGATGGAAGATAAAGTCATGCATATGTGGTAGGACACATATCTGGCGAGCTCCAATATTGGAGCAAGAATGTGGCAATTCTTGGGCTTCCTACTTTACTTTTATCAACCCGGTAGTTCGTAACAAACTTGGAAGCGACTGTACTGTATGCACATGTACTAGTTCTTACGACAAGCTGTCACTTGGTCACCTAGCGCAAGATCACTAGGAGCTCAAGCCAGCTTCTATGAATTCTAGAAGAAGCTTTATATGTGATGAAAGAAAGGAAAACTTACTCTATAGAGGCTACTCTACTTGCAGAAAGAGAAAGAAGACTGAAATTCAAAGTAAACCTAGCAAACCCTAATTAACCAACTAATCCTATTTTTGCAGAAAGAGAGATGAAAAACCATGAAATGAATGATATTACTTAATCTAAGAAGCAAACAACATCTACTCAAGCTATTTCTAGAAGGAAATGAGAAAAAAAAATCTTGTTGGATTTTTATGTATTTTTAGGTGAAATTGTCATGCATGTAATTTATTTGTTTGCGAATGTGGCATTGATTAGGTGGCAATGGAGGGATACTTTGGAGTTTGCAGAGGTGTAGGAAGGTGTGGATGTGTCCTAGGAGGTCCCAGGTGGCCTTCTGGAGACCTTTCCTGCAATCCGACTTCGAAAAGACACCTACAGGAAAATCTACAGGAGGTTGCAGGGGATCTACAGGAGGTCTACAAGAGGTCTACAGGAGGATGCCAAGAGCTGTTTTAGAGGGTTTTGAAGGTAGGAAAATGGGTGGAAAGGGTAGCTAATGGCTAGGAGGATGTGTTAAGGTGTCTAGGGTTCATCAAGAAGGATTAGGGAAGAGAAAGATGGTTGGACTTGTTCAAAGAAAGAGAGGAAAGTTTATGAGAAAAGTGCAGAAAATTAAGGCAGATTTGTGAGGGACTTTGGATGACCTGTGGAACATAGATCAAGGAGAGATGGTGATGTCTGATTGAATGACTTATTGTGAGCAGAGATGTACTATCAAAGAACTGGAAATCAAACACTGAGATTAAGCAAGCAAAGAAACTAGCTACACCAAAAAAAAAATAGAACTTTGCATCAAGCTATGCTAAATTCTGATCTAGGAAAGTAAATGCTAAAAAATGTTATATGGAAAGGAAGAATGGAAGAAAATTTATTACAAATATAGAAATGAGCATGGTGGAATAGATCTACAGCAAAACATGAACCTTCTAACAAGCTGCAACATTAGAAATCCTATGGAAAAGGCAAATCTGTGTTTTTTTTTGTGGCAGCAAGAGGTCTTGGCCTCAGTTCACAGTCCAAAAGGGAGGAAAGGAGGCCAAGGCTCTGTTGATGGCCTTTTTGTATATTTTTCCTATCACTATTCAACCTGCTACAACAAACTGAAATGGAAACAACCTTTTAAATCACTAAAAGCAACCTATCCTTAACTAAGAAAGAAATCTATCTAACAGCAATTAATTCATAAACTAAAACAACACATATAAATACATGACAAGAGGTGCTTGGCTGCTTGGATTGGGCCCTAACCCAAGTGCTTTAGCCCTCTGAGGTGACTCAGTGCTAGCTCAAAAACAATCTCATCTTCATTATAAAAATAACAGTAAGATTACATGAAATTATCCACAAAATTAAGCTCAAAGTTGAGCAGAGAAAAACTGCAACAAAAATTTGAAACTTTGACTAACATTCAACAAACTAATGAGGCCCTAGGCCTCTCTACTTATACAACTGAAACTCCCAACAACTTCGTTAAAATCAGGGAGGCTTGGCTCCCAAAACTTGAGATAGATAGAAGTTATCCTCCACTTGCTTGGTTGCCTCTTTGGTGCATTGATGTGGTTGTTTGTGCTCTGAGCTTCCTGAAGGAGAATTCAAAGTAGGGAGTCATAAATGAGGGGGACACCCTTGTATAAATCCTATCCCTTGTTTTCTTTGAATATTTTTTTTGAGCCGCCAAATTAACATCAATTTTCACTCCATTTTCACCTTTATCATCATTTTGTCACCTTATTTCATCATATTATCATTACATAACCCTATACCATCTGAGTTTATAGTTTCATTTTCCAAATTTATTAATTTCATGTATTTAGAGTGAATTTATGATTAAAAGTTAGAGAAATAACATGTATTTTCTTATACCTAAAAGTGGCTTCAGTTTGATGACATGTGTAGATCATTTGGAAGTTTCCAAGGCACCCTTATGTGGCCTCCTAAGATCAAATTCGAATTTCAACTCAAGAGGTGGACCATATTCCAAGGAGAAAGATCAAGGAGATTTTGATGTGTCATGGGATTTGTATCTAGTATTTAGGGATAAGTTATAAGTTGAGACAAGTATGGGTCTAGTAGATATTTAAGGGATCTACATTTATTGAGTAGATATCCCTAATTCATGTATAAATAAGAAGAGCATCCTTCAAAGGAAAAGAGGAGGGAGAGAAAACAATTATCAGTTATTCATTAGCATTATATTTATGTTCATTCAACATGAATAATACCACTTTCTCCAAATCATGAGTTATGAGTGTTGTTTGATTCTTAAGGTGTGATAGTTGTTCATGTGTGCTCATTGAAGAATGGAAGGATCCCCATACTGAGATAAGTACACTTTGTTGTAGAATAATGTTGTGAATATACTAATTTTAATTCTAATGTTCATCTTATTTCTTTGTTGTAAATAATTGTAGATAATTTCAATATGAATTCATGTTATGGCCATGTTTTGTTGTGTGAAGGTTGATCTCCTTTCAGTGGCTAGTTTTGATGTGAGAAGGACAACCAAGAACTCCTAAGTTAAGAGTCTCTTCTCCATGAGCTAGACTAAACTGAAACAAGATTTACTTTCTCATATGCTTTCCTAGATTACATTTATGTGAATATTGATTTCCTTTCAGTATATAGTTTTTATGTGAGAAGGGCAATCAAGGCCTCCTAAGTTAGGATACTCTTCTCCATGAGTTAAGAGCTGAACTGAAAACAATATTTACTTGCTTTCATTTATATGCTTTTTTTCTTGCTTTCTTAGGTGTTTGGTAATGTTATTATAGGAAGATTGAGAAGGACAATCAGGACTCTTGAACAAGAGACTCTTCTCTATCTTCTAAAGTAAAATATTTCCATTGATCAAACATTTTTATGATTTTATAAAATAGATCTGATAGTTTAGATTTGTAATATGCATTTCGATTCTAAACAAGCTTCCTATACCTGTTTCATCTAAGGCCCCATATATTTTGGTTTGCTTCTAAGTTTACGATACCCCAGATTGATAAATTAAATGACAGGGATTTAGCAGACAACTAAATCGCCCAACAATTTTCTTGCCAAATGACCATTAAATCTTTGACTTTGTCTCCAAAATTGACCAAAAATCTGCATTAAACACACATTAGACTCCATGGCATAATGAACAACCTAACTCACCCTATTAGCATAAATATAATCAAAAGCATGCAATAAATTAATGAGAATGGTGGATTAAGCTAAGTTAGGAGGTAAAATGAGCCCATAGGGGCTCATCATCACCCTCCTACTGAATGTGTTTCTCATCCTCTGAGCAACTAGTCCACCTCCTCATCTTTGATGGCCCTGATGGCCTCCTTGACTTCCCATGCTTCAGATGTGATATCCTCCTCTTTATCATGGAATCCTACCTTTCTATCCACTTTTTCCCATTTTTGTTGTTTGTCTTCCTCTTTTCTTCCCTCTAGCAATCCTAGCAGCAACGAGGGACTTAGTTTGAGGCCAATCCAATTGACCTTCAAACTCTTCATAGAGTGCTTGTACAATGGCACTCTCCTTAATGCTTCTTTCATCCTTTTAGAGGAGTGATACTCCCTTATCTGCAGGCTATGTTGCAGTGTATTCCACCTCCTCATACAAGCATGAATATAGTCATCTCCAAGTAATCTTTCCATGTCCTCAAAATGTGCAATGTCATGAGCCTGATCATTGATATACTTAGGGGCACTTTGAGGATTATTTTCAAGCAGCTGGCATGTACTGATGAGATCCATAGGGTCTGATGGCTCAGCTCTAATCATTTAGGGGTTCATTTTTCTCTTTTTCCATCAAATTTTTTATTTCTATTGCCCTTTTCTCCTCATGATTCATCCATGAGACCATGGCCATTAGCTGCAGGTCCCCTAGCCTAGCATTGGGATCTGATAGGTTCATATCGGTGAGGGCCATGTTATGCAAATATAACTCTGTTGTCTTTGCCTTGTTTTCTGCTGAACTTTGGTCACACAGGTCCATGAACTGTTTGTAATCTTGAAAAGGAATTGTGCCTCTCTATGCCAAATTCTTGATCTGGAACTATAGCCACTAGTCTTTGAGGTATACTCCATATGATTTTGTTGGTGTTCTGCACTGTAGTGCCTCCATAGACCAGCTGGCCATGCATGCCAATTGTGTTTCCTTTTCTTGCAGTTGTCTTCTTAGCAGTGCATTTTCTGTTTCCAAGTGAACTCTTTTGATTGCCTCTCTATTTCTTACAGCACTTAGCTCCCTGCCCATCTCTTTAAGTTGGTTCTCCATGTGGCCAATATCCTCTACCACCTTGTATTTGGCAATCTGCTTCCATTTATGGCTCCTTATCCTTTCTTTCTCCAACTAAATGAAAAGTGGGACTGCAAATTTTCGTGGAATGATTTCCCCCCTTCAAGAAGATTGTAGAAAGAGCCAAAACTAGGCTGGGGATCAAGTTCTTTATTCTTGGTTGTTTCCTCCTTCCCTTTTGCTTTTTCTTCCACCCTTTTCTCAAGCTTTTCGGGCTCCTGTAGCTTAGTTAGGGTCTCTTGTAGAAGAGTTTATGCCTCCTATAGAGCTGTTTTTGAGTCTTGTAGTTGCACTCTTTCCTTCCAAGTGGAAGATCTGGGACTTCCTCTTTCATATGTGATGGGGGTTTTACAGGGAGATTCTTCCCCTTTAACAGTGGGTGAATCTTCAATGATAGTAGGCATTGTTGAAGATGGTTGTGGTTTCCCTATATTTATCCTTGTTCTTTTTTGAGGCTTGAAATACATTGTTGTTTGCCTCTTCCTCCTTTGTTTGGGTTTAAATGGGGTGCTGAGGGTAGCACGAACAGTTTCTGCCTCCCTTTCTAGGGTTCCAGGAGACACTTCTGTCTTTTTTGCCCCTTTTTCCTCTCCTTTTGTCTTCTCTGTCTCTGCTGGTTTTGCTTCCTCCTACTCTATTTTGGTGTCTCCCTCCTCTGTTTGTTCCTCAGTTTCCTCCCCTTCTTCCCCTTGTTTCTCTTCCCCCTCACTTTCAGAAGGATTGTGGTCATATGTGAGGGCCTTTATATCATCTTCTCTTGTCATATTTCTGAATATTTCCCATGCTATGGGGATTGTGATGGTGTGGAGGGCTTCTTCAGCTAATAGTTTAATTAAACCATGGTGAGCCAACTGGTCTGGACCTCTTGCCTTCAACTTAATGATGAATTCTATGAGGGACTACAGGAGAAAATATGGGATGCTGAGTTTTGGTGGTGTGGAAGTGTCCATGCCATATCTCAGCTCATGGAGAAGTCTAAAATGGTAGCCATAAACTATGCTATACCTCCCTTCATAGGAAACATACTTGATGATTTGGTAACTGACCTCATCCTAAGGGTAATGTATGCTTGTTCTTCTAATGTCATTTTTGTCTTCTACATGATGTTCATTTGGTTGGAAGAAGGTTTTCTTGGCAACTTGTCCCATTGGCTTTTCATCTTTGCTCCAAGGTTATCCAAGGGGAAGGTTGGTAACTCCACTGATAAATTCTAGGGTGATTTCCATGGTGAGATATCTGAAAGTAACAGTGGCATGGGTATTTGAGTGAGGTACTAAAGAAAGGGAAAACTCCTGAGCCACTTCTTCATCAAACACTCGAAATTTTTCGAAAACTGACATCCAATTTGCTCTGGTGAAAATGGCTACCACCTCAATATGTTCATGGAGCCTAACTGAATTTGTGGCTTCCTTCCTCATGAATCCCCCTAACATTTTTCTTATACCCCTTTGGAACACCCCAGGTAGATATGGAAAATTTATTTTTGAGGAAACAGGAAACAGAGAAAAACTGTGTTTTTTTTAAGAAAGCATGGAGAAATGTTTTTATGGAATTCCTCTCCTTCTACAGGCTCAATTTTTTGGCATCATGACACAGGTTTGGCTATGGCACAGGTGTTGTACTTGATGGAAACTCACTATACACAGGTTCCTCTTAACAATATAGCATATACACGCGGGATTACCAACCAAAAGAAGCGTATACATATGCACGCACTTTCATGGAAAGAAAAGCCCATACATGTGGGAAATCTTATGTTTGGTCCATGGTATTTAGTTCGACATATTTGAACCTATGGTTTTGGTCCTTGGTATTGCATCCAAAGTGTTGAACCCAGGTATTGGGTCCCTAATATTGGTTCTTAATGTTTTTGGACCATGGTTTGAGTAAGGCCTAAGGCTATAAAAAGGGAAGGAGATCATTTGGCAAGGGTATTGACTTAAGCATTGAATATCTTATGATGAGCAAGATCTAGAATAATGGTCATTGGGTTATGGTGCATAACCAGATCTAAATCAAGGAGGAACTTGAGCGCAAGGAGAAGGATAAGTTCTATTGATGGGTCAAGATCTTAAGGCGGCTTGAACAGAAGTATCTTTGTGTAATTTTGATCTGTTATATTTGGCGCATGAATTGATCTATAAATATGATAATCTGGGTATAACTGATGTCTGAATAAGTGGAAAGGGTAAATTATCTTTTATAGATCTGTACGCAGGTTCAACGCAGTAGAGGTGTGTATACACGCTAGTCCACTAACTTAAAACAGCATATATACATCGGTCGGTCTTGATACAAAAGCATATGCATGCAGGTTCCACATATCAAAGTAGCGTACATCTCATGAAATATTTTTTAGCTGCTTCTGTTTGTTGCTGCAGTGTTCTTGGTTCAAAATTGGTGTCAGGTTACTGGTACTATTTTTTGGTTATAGCATTCTAAGAGGTTATTGGTTGATTTAGCATTTGTTTGTACAAAGGAGATTGGTTGATGCAGATATACTTGATGTTTGATTGATATTCATGGATCCAGTCTAAAAATTTATGAAACGTGGTCTGTGGAAGAAAAGAGAAGGTTGTAGCCTTCTGTAGGTCAGCACCTATGTACTAGTATCTCAGCTAGTACAAGAGCTAAGGGGGTTGTAGCTCCCTTCCAGGAGAAGCTGGAGAATGAGAGAAGGTTGTAGCCTTCTACAGGTAGCAACCTACGTATTGGTATACAACTGCACCAGTACAAAATCATTGTAAAATGAAGTTTCTTATTTAAAAGAAGATAGAGACATATTGCACCAGGTGGTTTTCACCCAGATTGGGTTTCCACCTTACATCTTGGTGTTCATGTGTGTTGATTATGTGTGATGATTTTCTCTTCTTTATTGCTCCTGTTTACTAATAATATGGTTAATAATGTTCTGATGCACTCATTAAGAAGCAACTAACTCATGTAAAAAGTTTACTTAATATATGCTAGTTGCATTATACACAGTTGCATATACACGTGGTTTTCTTTAACTGAAGTAGCGTATATGAATCTGAATATGGAAATGAAAAAGTTATATTGATTAGATAATATTGATTCACCCCCCCGCCCTCTCAATATTATTTCCAACAACTGGAATCGGATCAGGTCCTTCAGAAGAAGCTTGATCGCTTGAAGGAAGATCTATCATCATGAGAAACTACGAAAAAGAAACATCAATCAGGCCACCAATTTTTGATGGGAGCAACTTCGTCTATTGGAAGGTAAGAATCACTGCCTATCTTCAATATCTTGGTACAGAAGTTTGGGATATTGTGGAAACAGGATACACATTTCCGTTAGCAACTCCTACAAATACGACTAGTAAGAAGCAGTATGAAACAAATGCAAAGGCTATCAATACACTATTAGGGAGCCTACCTCAATCAGAATTCGTCAAGGTTATGCAGCTCAAAACAGCAAAAGAAATATGGGACAAGATCATTCTCAACTATGAAGGAGATGAAGAGGTAAAATGAGAAAAACTACAAACTCTTAGAATTCAATATGAAAATCTTAGAATGCACAATGATGAAAGCATGGCTAACTATTTCCTACGTATAGACGAGATTGTTAATTGTATGAAAAACTTAGGTGAAGAAAAAAAAGAAGTTGTTTTGGTTGAAAAAGTTCTAAGATCTTTGTCTCCTAAGTTTGATTCAAAAGTTTCTAGCATAGAAGAAAAACAAAATCTATAGAGCATTACCATGTCACAGCTGCACGAAATTCTAACTGCTTATGAAATGAGAAAAGGAGGACCATCGGACAAGAGAGAAGTTGCATTCAAAGCCTCAAGAAAAGGAGATTACAATGAGTTAGGAAATATGTCAGAAGAAGAGGAGGAATCAACTTTTGTCAAGAACCTTCAATGGGGAACTGGAAGATTCAGAGGTAAGCTGCCTTTCAAATGCTTTGCTTGTGGAAGAGTTGGTCATTATGCTGCCAAGTGTCCTCATAAAGATAAACTTGACAAAGGTAAGGAACCAGTTAGATGGAATAAAAAACATCATGTAAGTAAGAAGAGCTATTATACACATGAAGACAGTGATGGATATTCAAATAGTGATGAAGATGAACAACGTAATGATTATAGACTTTTGATGGCTTTTGAGGATGATGATTTCTTGGATGCTATAGATGAAGAAGGTATCTATGAAGGAATTTATAAACTCAAAATTTGTTTAGAGGAAAAGAATATGATTATAGATACGCTTACATTCCAACTTGCTAAAAGAGAAAAACATAATGAAAAGTTAGAATTTGAAATTGTGGGACTTAGAAAAGATATTGAGAAATCAAAAGCCCTTAATCTTAGATTTGCTAAAGGATCTGAAACTTTAGATGAGATTATCAAAGTGCAGCATTCTCCTCTAATCAAGATAGGTCTTGGATATACCTAAGAAGCGTCTCAAGCACAGAAGCAAGCACAAAAGCCATCCACCTCCAAAAGTTATCTTGATGTAGCAAGAAAAATTGAACAAGTTGAAAATCGACAACAAAAGCATAATGCAGATCACCAAGTAAATCAGGGACAATTTGCTTCAAGAATGAACAAAGATTACCAAGTAAATCGGGGACAATCTACTTCAAGGATGAACATAACCTTCAACCAACCACAGGTAAATCATTCTCAGTTTTCCTCAAGAATGGATGTCAATGGAAACTACAATCATTTGGTTGGTAGGTTTGATAATCGCAGAAATTTCTTCAATGGCCAATGTTTCTCTTGTCATAACTTTGGTCATAAAGCTGCTCAATGTGTTTCCTACAAGACCATCATGACTAGAGAAGCTCAAAAACAAAGGAGTATGATTGGGATCATGAAAAGGACCTACAATAACTTTTCTGCTGTTGAGAGTGAAGTAGAATGTTCTATTTGTAACAACTCAAAAACATGGAGAAAGAAAGAATCGCAACCAGAAAGATGTGGGATAGCCTTATATGTGGAAGGACAGGAAAATCAGTGGTACATCGACAGTGGATGCTTGAAACATATGATAGGTGATAAAGAAAAAATTCAATCATATAGTGCCTTAGAAAAGGAAAATAAGGTGTCATTTGGAAATGACACCCCTGCACTCATAAAAGGTAAAGGTTTTGTGCTTTTGAAAGAAAAGGTCAAGGCTGGAAATGTTATGTATGTTTATGTTATACATGCTCAAGGGAGGACAACAACAATGCTATCTAAGAAAGAATGATGAACACTGGCTATGGCATAGAACATTAGGGCATCTAAGCTTCTCTCAGATAAGGGAAGCATGCAAATATCAGGCGGTTCGTGATCTCCCTGACCTCAAAATTTGAGACAATACAATATGCAAATCATGTCAGTTTGGTAAGAAAACTAGAACTAATTTTCCTGAGAAGGAAGGATCAACTAGCAGGCCACTTGAACTTGTCCATACTGATGTATGTGGTCCATCTAGGAAAAGGTCACCTTGAGGAGAAGAATATTTTATATTGTTCATTGACGACTTTTCCAGGATGTGTTGGATAGGACTTATGAAGCATAAAGACGAAGCTTTCGATAAGTTCAAAGCATTCAAAGCCTTGGTTGAAAACGAGTCAGATCGGAGAATCAAATGCCTCAGGTCTGATCGAGGAGGGGAATTTACCTTGGATGAATTTTTCGATTTTTGTGAAGAACATGGAATAAGAAGGGAATTCTCTATTGCAAGGACCCCTCAGCAAAATGGAGTAGTGGAAAGGATGAACAAAATGGTTCAACAAATAGATCGTGCTATGCTTGATGAGTCCGCAACTCTCGCAACCTTCTGGGGTGAAGCCACATTTGTTGCAGTTACTATTCTCAACAAGACAAACGTCCAGGTAAACAACACTCGGACTCCTCATGAAATTTGGTATGGTAAGACTCCCACAGTTAAATACTTCAAAATTTTTGGAAGCAAATGCTACATCAAAAAGACTAATGAAAACCTTGGCAAGTTTGAACCTAGAGCAGATGAAGGAATTATCCTTGGTTACTCTCCTCACAGCAAAGCATATAAGTGTTACAATAAAAGACTTGGAAAAATTGTTGAAAGTATTGATGTAGCAGTTGATGAAGAAGGGAACACTCCTAGGCAAGTAAAATATGAAGATTTTGAAGATGATGAAGACTATCCTTCAACATCAAATTAGATTCATGATGAAGAAGAAACCCATGAGGCACCAGAAGAACAGATAAGAATAGAAGAAAAGACTCCATCTAGGTACGTTCAAAAGAATCATCCAGAAACCCAAATTTTGGGGCAAAAAGAGGTAGGTGTACAAACACGAAGAACCATTTCAAAAGCTTCAAGTTATCTAGCATTACTCTCCTCCACTGAACCAAAAAATGTAAGAGAGGCATGCAAAGATGAATGCTGGGTAAAGGCCATGGAGGAAGAACTTGAGTAGATTGAAAAGAATAACACTTGGGAGTTGGTTCCTAGACCAAAAGATAAGAATGTCATAGGAACAAAATGGATATTCAAAAATAAGCTAAATGAAAATGGAGATGTGATTAGAAACAAGGCCAGACTTGTTTGTAAAGGGTATGCTCAACAAGAAGGTATAGAATTTGAAGAAACTTTTGCACCAATTGCTAGACTTGAGGCCATAAGAATGTTCCCTGCTCTTTCTAGATTTCAAAAGTTCAAAGTATTTCAAATGGACGTGAAGTCTGCCTTCCTGAATGGAGACTTGGATGAAGAAGTATATATTGAACAACTAGATGGTTTTATTCTTGGAAATGATCCAAAACTTGTATGCAGACTCAAAAAGGCTCTCTATGGCCTTAAACAGGCTCCAAGGGCTTGGTATTATCGGTTGAATAAGTACATCCATCAACAAGGTTTTATAAGAGGATCAACGGATAGCAATCTATATATAAAAGTTGACAATGATAAGTTGCTAATACTTGTTGTTACGTTGATGATATCATATTTGGTAGTAATGAAGAAGACATGAGTCAAAACTTTGCCTTGGTGATGCAAAAAGAATTTGAAATGTCCCTGCTTGGTGAGCTCACATATTTTCTTGGTTTACAAGTCCAACAAAACAAAGACAACATTTTTCTATCACAAACCAAGGATCTCAAGCAGATCTTGAAGAAATATGGGATGGAGGATTCGAAGCCAGTGTGTACCCCTATAGTAACAGGATGTAGCCTCAGCGCAAATGATGAATCAGCAGCAGTACATCAACCAACCTATAGATCCATGATTGGTAGTCTACTCTATCTAACAGGTACCCAACCAGACATTATGCATGTAGTGGGAATAGTTGGAAGGTTTCAAGCAAATCCAAAGGAAACTCATCTTCAGGAAGTTAAGAGAATTTTCAAGTATCTTCAAGGAACTCAAAACCATGGCTTATGGTATCCTAGAGATACAGATATCACAGTTCATGCATATACAGATGAAGATTGGGTAAGAAGCGTGGATGATAGAAAAAATGCTAGTGGTGGTGCATTCTTTATCAGTTCCAGATTAGTATCTTGGTTCAGCAAGAAACAAGGTTCAATTACATTATCAACAACTGAAGCAGAATATGTGACTGCTGCATCTTGCTGCACACAACTCCTTTGGATGATGCAAGCATTGTAAGACCTTCAAATAACTTGTTCTCCACCTATCTCCATTTTTTTGTGATAATACAAGTGCAATCAGTATTTCAAAGAATCCTGTCATGCATTCAAATACTAAGCACACACCTATCAAGTATCATTTTCTCTGGGAACAAGTGCTTGAACAAAAGGTTAAATTGGAGTATGTTCCCTCTAAGGAACAAGTTGATGATCTACTCACCAAACCACTGCCCAGGGAGACATTTGAATACCTCAGACAGAAGATGGGGGTAGTTGATGCATCATCTTGTTGTTGAATCTTTTCCATTTTAGAGAAAAGTGGTTATACGCGATTTTCATGAGGAGGATCCGCGTACATATGCCGGTTTATGAAGATACAGTCGCGTATATGTTGGTTTAAAGACAAACAATGGGATAGGCTCAAGATGAAAAGAGTCTGATATGGGTCTGGCAGAGACCATTTAGCACAGGTTTAGGGGGAGCATATATTCATCTAATAATGCATTGTTGGCATTATCTTAGAATATCTTAGTTCACATTCGCAGTTGTTTTGATTTCAGGTGGAACTGGTGCAGAGGGAGAACATGGTTGCTGGTCTGAATGACGGTTGACAGATGCTGTTGATGATAGTTGTTGATAATTATCATAGTCTTGCTCAAGCTATTTCGTCTATATGTCATGTATTTATTTTCTTATCAAGGTCATGTAATGCCCTATCCTGGTTTCCCCACTATGCCTGGGATGGATGAAGTAATGTTGTTGTTTTTATCGTGTGTAAATTCTCAGTGTCAATCCCCACTTGGTTGGGAGATGGATGTATGTATGAGTCTTTGGTGGTAGGAAGGCCATTTATAATGTATAAAGTCATGTTTCTTTTATATAACATCTTCTTGCAGACCTTTCCTATAGTCAGGGGAAGATTGGACAACACAACAGAGCAGAGAATTCAACATGTATTCAGGGGGAGCATAACCCTTTGCCCTCAATGTCAAAGGGGGAGAATGATTTTGAGTGACTTAGGGTTGCCATCAAGTCCAAAGGGGGAGATTGTTGGCATTATGACACAGGTTTGGCTATGGCACATGCGTTGTCCTTGATGAAAACTCACTATATGCAGGTTCCTCTTAACAAAATCACGTATACATGTAGGGTTACCGACCAAAAGAAGCGTATACGTATGCACGCACTTTAATGCAAAGAAAAGCGCATACATGTGGGAAATCTTATGTTTGGTCCATGGTATTTAGTCTGAAATATTTGAACCTATGGTTTTTGTCCTTGGTATTGCATCCAAAGTGTTGAACCCAGGTATTGGGTCCCTAATATTGGTTCTCAATGGTTTTGGACCATGGTTTGAGTAAGGCCTAAGACTATAAAAAGGGAAGGAGATCATTTGGAAAGGGTATTGACTTAAGCATTGAATATCTTATGAAGAGAAAGATCTAGAATACTGGTCATTGGGTTATGGTGCATAACTAGATTTGAATCAAGGACGAACCTGAGCGCAAGGAGAAGGATAAGTTCTATTGATGGGTCAAGATCTTAAGGCGGCTTGAACAGAAGTATCTTTGTGTAATTTTGATCTGTCATATTTGGCGCATGACTTGATCTATAAATATGATAATCTAGGTATAACTGATGTCTAAATAAGTGAAAAGGGTAAATTATCTTTTATAGATCTGTAAGCAGGTTCAGTGCAGCAGAGGCACGTATACACACTAGTTCACTAACTTAAAACATCATATACGCTGGTTGGCCTCGATACAAAAGTGTATGCACGCAAGTTCCACATATCAAAGTAGCGTACATCTCATGAAATATGTTTTAGCTGTTTCTGTTTATTGCTGCAGTGTTCTAGGTTCAAAATTGGTGTCGGGTTACTGGTACTGTTTTTTGGTTACAACATTCTGAGAAGTTATTGGTTGATTCAATATTTGTTTGTAAAAAGGAGATTGGTTGATGCAGATATAGTTGAGGTGCATATACACACTGGTTCACTAACTTAAAACAGCATATATGCTGGTTGGCCTCGATACAAAAGTGTATGCACGCAGGTTCCACATATCAAAGTAGCGTACATCTCATGAAATATGTTTTAGCTACTTCTGTTTATTGCTGCAGTGTTCTAGGTTCAAAATTGGTGTCGGGTTACTGGTACTATTTTTTGGTTACAACATTCTGAGAAGTTATTGGTTGATTCAATAAATGTTTGTAAAAAGGAGATTGGTTGATGCAGATATAGTTGATG
Source organism: Pinus tabuliformis (assembly GCA_031772625.1). Lineage (NCBI taxonomy): Eukaryota > Viridiplantae > Streptophyta > Pinopsida > Pinales > Pinaceae > Pinus > Pinus tabuliformis. Next base: position 992,717,737 of record CM062806.1, on the reverse strand, counting down.
TTTGATTGATATTCATGGCTCCAGTCTGAAAATTTATGAAACGTGGTCCCTAGAAGAAAAGTGAAGGTTGTAGCCTTCTGTAGGTCAGCACCTACGTACTAGTATCTCAGCTAGTACAAGAGCTAAGGGGGTTGTAGCTCCCTTCCAGGAGAAGCTGGAGAATGAGTTAAGGTTGTAGCCTTCTGCAGGTAACAGCCTCCGTACTGCTATAAGACTGCACCAGTACAGAATCATTGTAAAATGAAGTTTCTAATTTAAAATAAGATAGAGACATATTGCAGTAGGTGGTTTTCACCCATATTGGGTTTCCACCTTACATATTGATGTTCATGTGTGTTGATTATGCGTGATGATTTTCTCTGCTTTACTGCTCCTATTTACTGATCATATGGTTAATAATGTTCTGATGCACTCATTAAGAAGAAACTAACTGATGTATAAAGTTTACTGAATATACGCTGGTTGCATTATACACAGTTGTATATACATGCTGTTTTCCTTAACTGAAGTAGTGTATATGAATCTGAATATGGAAATGAAAAAGTTATATTGATTAGATAATACTGATTCACCCCCCCCCTCTCAGTATTATTTCCAACACAATTCCCCCTTAAAATTGTATCATTCCTTGCACATATTAATAATCAAGGTGGGTCTATCTAGAACTTACCTCTTCAAGCCAAAATTTGAGAAAAAATCCTGTGTTTCCTCCTTAAAAACTGCTTATTGCCCCTCCTATATAACTAGCTATAGGTGCTCCTGTAGAACCTGTTCCTACTCCTGTAGAACGCCGATAGCAAAAATATGGATGAAAATGATAGAGAATGATTGTTTCGAGGTTTTGGAGGTGGTATGGAGCTTGCTGCAGCTAAGTGGATGAGTATGAAATGGAAGAAAATGTGGTGAAGCATTTTTCAGGAGTACTTATGTTTTCTTTGAGATATTGCCAGTAATGGGGTGAGCTGGCAACAAGGTACGTTGCCATATTTGGATCATTGGTCCCCGCTACCTTGTCATCATGACTCCTCATGACTCCTTCCCACAATCACTTCCCATCCTTGCATCGGAGTTTGTATACCCTCCACTACATGTCCTTTGGATTTTCTGTGAGTTAACAAGGCACATGTGTGGTGGCATCTCTAGATGCGCGCAGTCAACTGGACGAGGGTGGTCAGTTAACTTGCCACATTTTCTCCTTCAACCCTAACCATATCATTTGCTTATGCATATTTTTGAATTACACAGATGCAACAGAGGAGAGGGTTAGACACTTACTTGCAAGTCGAATGTTCGTGTTGTGGTGCATCTTGGTTTCTTTGCTCCTGCATGCTCGTATTTTAGTTGTTGCATGCCTGTATCTCCTATGTTGTATGCTTTTTTCTCCCTCGTGTGTGGCTTGTTTGCTTTGTGCAGGTACCCTCTGGCTAGATCTGGCTTCAGACATCGTCTTCAATCCTATGGATGCACCTATTTTGCTGTTGTGGCTTGATTTTAAGGGGATCAACTGCTATAGGAAATCCTACAGGAGCTCCTGTAGGTGCTTCTCCCTTTAAAATTTTTACTTGATTCTTGTGCTAAAAGCTATGAGGATGCTCCTAGAGATGCTGATGGTGATGGGGAGGTATTAGGTACGATGCAGGTGAGATTTGGAGGTGTTGTTCCTTTTATTTTTTTGCTTTTTTCTAAAAACTAGTTTCTGTGTTTTTTTTAGCAAGAAGGAAGGAAGTCAATGATGATGAGGTGGTGCAAGTGTGCGATGAATAGACAGGAGGGTGGATAGCTGTAGGAGGGCCTACATGCTTTTCATGAAACTTCCCAGCTCCTCAAACTATTTTTAAAATCCATTTCGAGCTCTCTATGATTTCTACAGGAGCCTCCTGTATAACACACATGGCATCCTGTAGGATACACGGTGTTGGAGAAAACACACAGTGAGGTGGAAGAAAGGTCAGAAATGATGGAGAAGAGTGCAAAGGAGGTGAAATAGGCTTTGTGGCATCTTTGGTCCACCTATAACTTGCAATGCATTTTAAAAGTCAATTTTCTCTTCCTTTTGTCTATTTTTTTTTAAAGACAACTAGGGCACCTCAATGAGGTTTTCACCCTAATTGCCTACCCTGGGCACCTCCAAATGAAGTTTTCACCCAGAGATCTTACTCTCTTTTTTTTTTCCTATTTTTGTCATCACTAGCCCACCTCAAAAGAGGTTTTCAACCCAATGATGGGACTCAAGTGCCTCATGGAGGTTTTCAATTGAGCCCTTATTATTTTTCTTTTTTTGCTTCTTCATTGAGTGGGTGGAGTGGAGGCTAAGACCTACTCCACTACCAACACTGTCTTATTCATATCTTCATTGAACTCTTGCTTAGAGAGGGGATTCTTGTAAATTTTCAACCTATGTCCATTGACAAGCATGGGGATGGCCTCCTCATCAATGGTTCTGATAAGAACTAAACCATTGTCATTGCATTTTTCCACAGAGTAGGGTCCCAAACATATTTTCCTCAGATTTCCTTTGAAGTCTTTATATCTTGAGTCATAGAGCAGTGCCCAATCTCCCTCTTGGAATTGCTTCTCCTTGATATTTTTATCATGCCATATTTTCCTTTGGAGCTGGACTACCTCTGTGTGGAGAAGGGCCTGCAATCTTTGTTTATCCAATCCATTGAGCTAGAGTAGCCTTTCCTTCTATGCATGGCTGAGGTCTAGGTCTAGCTAAGCTACCATCCTTAGTGTATTGTATTCAAATTCTATTGATAGAAAAGCCTTCTTCCCGTAGACCAATTCATAGGGTGTGAACCCTGTGGTAGTCTTTTGTGTTGCGTTGTAGGCCCACGTGGCCTCAACTAGTCTATCCACCCAATCTTTTCTGCCACTGCTCACTACCTTGGTCAGAATTCCTTCCAAAGATCTATTAGTGACTTCCACTTGTCCATTGGCTTGTGGATGGTAAGGGGTGGAAGTCATGTGCTTGATTTTATGATGTGTGAGAAGGTCTTCAATCAAATTGGAAGTGACTGACTGCGTTGATCTGTAACCAGTTCTCTTAGATACCCGAACTTATAGAATATGTTTTCTCTTCAAAACTCAACTACTTTTCCCTCTGTTGCTGCCTTGATTGCTTTTGTCTATGCCCATTTTTTCAGATAATTGGTGCACACAATGATGTATTGCCTCTCTTTTGAAGGAGGGTTAATAGGACCCACAAAGTCCATTCCCCACTTCTCATATGGCTCAAATGTCACTTGAGGTTGCAGGGGCATCTCATCCTTTGGAGTAGGTTTCCCCATCCTTTGATAATGATCACATTGTCTGGTATATCTCTTCACGTCTTGATAAAGTGTGGGCCAATAGTAGCTTGCTTGCAAGATTTTGAAGGCAGACCTCTTTATTGCAAAATGGCCTCCACAGGGCCCGTCATGATAGGTTAGGAGAATGTCAAAAACCTCCTCCTCCCTAACACATCTTCTCAAGATTTGATGTGGGCCAAGTTTGAAGAGATTTCCCCCAATCCAAGTAAAAAGGGTTCTTTTCCTCATGATCTTTCTCTTCTCTTTTGAGGACAGGTGTGGTGGGAACTGTGCTGAAACCAAGTAATTTGCTATATCAGCAAACCATGGAGAGCGTACTGAGATAGCAAATAGGTGCTCATCTGGCATGTGATCATCCACCATTCCTTCCTCACCTACAGGCAAAATTACTCTAGACAAAAGGTCAGCAACAACATTTTCTTTACCAGGCTTATCGACAATGGTTAAGTCAAACTACTGCAGTAAAATAAACCATCTAATAATGCGAGCATTTACATTTGGTTTATTCATTAAATACCTAATTACAACATGATCATTGTGGACAAAGGTTTGATAGCCTGTGATGTAATGTCTAAATTTATTTAAGGAATGCACTATAGCTAGGAGTTCCTTCTCGGTTACTGCGTAGTTTAACTCTGTCTTTAACAAGTTTTTACTTATAAAGTATATGGCATAGGGTAACTTTTCATCAATTTATCACAAGGCTGCTCCTATTTCTTTGTTCGAGGCATTTGTGTGAATGTGGAAATGTAGGGCCCAGTTTGGGCCTCTCAAAATTGGGGCAGTCACAAGTTTTCTTTTCAAGGTATCTAGGGCTTCTTGACAATTTTCAGTCCATATGAACTCGACATCTTTTCCCAAAAGACCAAACAATGGAGAGGCTAGCTTACTAAAATCTTTAAGGAATCTTCTGTAATATCCCGCTAAGACTAATAAACTTTGGACATCTCTCACCTTTTGAGAAGGTGGTACCCCTTGGATGATGGAAATTTTGTTGGGGTCCACCTGCAATCCTTGTTGAGAGATTGCGTGACCTAGCATGGTCCCTTGAGTCATAAAAAATTCACATTTTTCCAACCTGGGGGAAAAGTTCATTTCAATACACTTGTCCAAAAATTTTCCTAGGTTAGATCAAGATTCTTGAAAGTTAGAACCATAACAAGTAAAATCATCCATATATATTTCCACTGCATCATGAACTAGTTCAGAAAATATACTCAATACTGCTCTTTGGAAAGTGGCTAGAGCATTGCACAAACCAAAAGGAAGGACCCGGTATGAAAAGGTACCCAAAGGACAAGTGAAAGTGGTCTTATCTTGGTCTTCCTAGATGATTTGAATCTAGTTGTACCTGCTAAACCCATCTAGGAAGGAGAAAAACTTTTTCCCTACCAGACCATCTAACACTTGATCTATGAAGGGCAAAGGGAAATGGTCTTTTTAGTGGCTTTGTTTAGGTCCCAATAATCGACACAGATTCTCCACTTACCATTTTTCTTTGGCACTAGCACCAAAGGAGAGACCCATTCACTATTAGAGATGTGGTAGATGAATCCTGCATCCACTAATTTCTACAATTCTTCCTTAACAATGTATTTAAGGGCTGGATTCATCCTCCTTTGAGGCTGTCTGATTGGTTTGCAATCTTCCTTATTGTATATGTGATGAGTACAAACTGAAGGGTGCACTCCCTTCATCTCCTTATAAGTCCAAGCTAAGGCATCTACTTGTTTTCTTAATAAGCTACACAATTCCTTCTCCTGGGAAGTGGACAGGGATGAGTTTATTTTCAAGGTTCTTTCTGGGTTGAACTCTATATTCTTAACATGGAGAGAGGTTGGTTCAGCCACACAAATTTTAGTTAAGGGATTGTCTTGGGTTTCTTTCACTAGATCTTCTAATGGCAAAACACTGGGGGTGGATTTTCGATTAAATTTTCAATGATATCATCCTCATTTTGCGGTTTTCCTCCCATGACAGTTTCTATTGCACAGAGTGGTGAAAAATAGACTTCATCCTCATCCTCCTCCTCCAACCAGAGAGGTAGATCATGTTCTAGCAAGGGTTGGGCATGAGAGTAGAGGATTAGCTGCTTGGACATATGCCCATTCTTGATGGTCATGTTCCTAGCTTGACAACTGATGTAAGCATCGGTAGTGGCCAACCACGGTCTTCCTAGGATGAGAGGATACCTAGTGAGCTTTTCCTTTGACTAGATAACTAAGAAATCAACAAGGTACTCCCAAGAATCAATGAAGACCATCGCATCCTCCACAATCCCTTCAAGGGTCATGGTGGAGCAGTCTGCTAGTTGCAGTACTATCGTGGTCTTTCTCAAGGAGCCCTGGAGGTTGAGTTTGAGCATGGTGTCCTTTTTCATCACATTAATGGCAGCTCCCAAATCAATCAAGGTATGTGGGATCATGGTGCCATTGATGTGGACATCAACTATTGGGCTTCTAGGATCTAGATATTTCGAACAGATTACCTGCCCCAACATCAGGTTGGATAGTTGTCCTATGAGATTGATGGTTGGGGCATCTCTCTTGCGCCTGCCAACATGGTTGAATCGCTTCTCTTTGATCACCTTATTGTATATAGTCACATCCTTTATGGCTTGGAGAAGTGGTATCTTTACACATAAATATTTCAATTCTCCCATAAGTTTAGCTTCTTCTGGGGTGGGTTGTGCTGCCTTGGATAATCTCTCAGGAATGGGTGGAATTTATTTTGGTTCACTTTCCCCTTTATCTTCATCAACCTCCTGAGGGGGAGGCTAGCTATCTCCGAGAACCTTCCTAGATTGTAGGTTAATCTCCTGAATCCGCACAACATAAGTTGGGCATGATGGTTCCCCACTATATACTTGTTGGGCCTATCTGTTGTTCGGGTTCAGGTTCAGTTGAGCAGGCATTTGGGGTTGCCTTGGTGGAGCAGAAGGTAATGGTTGTGGTTGAGCAAGTGGTGGAGGCAAAAGAGTGGGAGGAGATTTGTATTGGGGCCTCCACCCCTGATGAGATGCATTCCACTGAGGTTGTGGCTGAGCATAGGATTGAAATGCATGAGTAGCTAGTTGGGCATGATATTGAGATGGATAGGACCAAGGAGGAGGTGTGGACCAGGAAGGATGAGCAGGAGGGCCCCAAGAAGGTATGGAAGTGGCTTGGTTGGGGTTGTAGTATGCCTAAGATGTCCCTTGCATCCCCTGTTGGTATGGTCTAGGTCCATGCGGTCTCCTTTGGTTCATGAAATAGAGTGGTTCAGTGGCTCCTTCGGCCCCTTGGTATACAGCTTTAAGTCCGGGAAAGGAAGGACACTTATTTGTAGAAGGATCTTCCTCACAGACTCAGCAAACCTCTATAGAGTTCAATGGAAATTTGTTCCTAGGATGCCTTCTAGTGCACCTAGGAAAAAAAATGGCTAAAGCCCTCTCTGCTTCCTCTTATTTCCTTTTTATATGCAAGGTATCCATTTGCATGGCAACATTCTGCAACATCTCACTCTTAAATTCTTCTAGCATGCTTCCAAGTTCACCTTTGAGGGATGAACTTGATGAGGAAGTACTGGCTATGGGTTGACTCCCCCTACCTCTCTTTCTGGCTACCCTAGAATGGTTTCTAAAAACAATATTTATGTCTTCATAAGGTAGTTGGTAGATGTCTCCTCCAGCCAGTAGATGGATGGTGTCTAGAAGGTCTTCTGGAATTCCCTTGAGTAGGACCAAATTCAGAGATTCAGGGTCAAGTGTGCTCTTGGCCCTTTTATAACTGAGCCGAAATCTCTCTTCATAATCTTCCAATGATTCATCACTTCCCATGGTCATTTAGAAGATTTCTTCCTTGGTGTATTTTGACCTACAGTAGTCTCGATATTTGTTATTAAAGGCCTGCTGCATCTCGGCCCAAGTTGTGATGATATTGCCAGGTAACCCCATGAACCAGCTCAATGCTGCATCCTTGAGGGTAGAAGGAAATAGTTTCAAATTTTGCTCATCTTCTACATAATCATAGGTTCGACAGATAACAAGAAACTCAAACAAAAAGGTGTCAGGATATTCTATAGTCAATCCATGAAAGTGAGGTAGGGATGAAGGGCTTATTTTCTTCATTTTAGTGTCCCCATTGGTCTCTCGGATGGGAAAGGTACCCTCTAATTTTTCTCCATTACCCCTAGCATTTCTGTTTTCAGTCATTGTCTCAAGAGGGATGTTTTCTTCTTCTTCTTCCCCTATAGGTTCTTCAAATATCTCTGGTTGTTCACCTAAAGGTTCTTCTTGATCACTGCCACTGAAGAAGATAGAAGGGTGGCTATGTGATGTGGTGGGGGTGTTGGGCAAGAATTTTCCTGAATTATCTCTGTTCCTACAAGGCATGAGAGGAAATCTCTTTTTGGGTGACTCAGTGCTAGCTCAAAAACAATCTCATTTTCAATATCAAAATAACAGTAAGATTACATGAAATTGTCCACAAAAGTAAGCTCGAAGTTGAGCAGAGAAAAACTGCAACAAAAGTTCAAAAATTTGACTAAAATTCAACAGCCTAATGAGGCCCTAGGCCTCTCTACTTATACAACTAAAGCTTCCAACATCTCCATTAAAATCAGGGAGGCTTGGCTCCCAAAACTTGAGATAGACAAAAGTTATCCTCCACATGCTCAACTGCCTCTTTGGTGCATTGAGGTGGCTGCTTGCGCTCAAAGATTTTTGAAGGATAATTCAAAGTATGGAGTCATAAATGAGGGGCACGCCCTCCTATAAATCCTCTCCCTTGTTTTTTTCGAATATTTGCTAGCAAATGTCCATTAAATCTTTGACTTTGTCTCCAAAATTGACCAAAAATCTGCATTAAGCACACATTAGACTCCATGGCATAATGACCAACCCAACTCACTCTATTAGCATAAATGTAATAAAAAACATGCAATAAACTAATGTGAATGGTGGATTAAGCTAAGTTAGGAGGCAAAGTGAACCCATATAATTACCCATTTATGGGTCTCATCAATATACTAGCCACAAACCTAAACTATTTGTGCACTAATGTATAATTTGGATGGGGATGTAGAGGTGGAAAGATATTAATCTCGCATTTTATTTTGGCCAGACGATACCATGTAGGAAGGAAATACAAGTAAGAAAGGATCTATCATTCAAGGATGGACTCTATTCCTATGTAGATGAATGGTGACAATTTTTTTTTTTAAATGGCTCAAGAATATATTTGAAAAGTAACAAGACTACATATATACAATTTACCTTCCACTTTTTGGAGTCTTTGTATGAATACCCTAAATTATGGTTTTATATATATAGGCTAATATGGATTCATATTGAGAAAATATTGTCAAAATAGATGTTTCAAATTGCGCAGGCCTATAGAGCTGTAGGGAGTCCTTGAGAATTGGTTTTGTAGGGATAATATGGTACATGTTTGAGAAAAAATGTGTATATAAGGAAATGTGAAAAATATAATCTACCCACTTCTATCCATGTTAGTATTGTAGATAAATGTTTTCAATTCTTCATTTAAAAGATTCAATATTATAGCATAGTGCTTCCTTAGTGTTCGATAATGGTAATACAAGTTGATCGATGTTGATTTATGCAAATCACTTCTTATTGCCTCTAAATTTTTTTGCGAAGTAGAACTAACAAAAAATGTAGTAGAAATTATTTTCCATTAGAACTATTGAAGTTCAATATTATCTTATGCTGTTAATTATTTATGCCAAAGTTTTCAAGTTGGATGGTGTGGCAATTGGTAGACCAATGATTAAATGTAAATGTTTAAGAATAATGTGAGGTGGTAGTTGTTGGCTAGTTGAATTGTTTATTGATTAACAATCAAGTACCACACTAAATTGTCAACCTGGGAAAGTCTTTTATTTCAAAGGCTACTGCGTACTGTATGTACTTTAACTCTAAAAGCATTAAAAAGCTATAGTATACGTAATTCTCACGTTATGTGATAACAGTGTACTGTAAAGATAAAATGAAAGCAGTTAAATTAAATCTGAAAAGAAAAGTGATGGATGCTCTATTATCAGAGGATCAGGACCCTATCCTCCAAACAAGGACGTTCAGCACCTGCCCCTGTAACCAGATTGCTCATTCACACTGTAATTCTAGTTCACCGGCGAAATATAGTTTCAAATGATTAACAAAACAGAGTGCCAACAAAAAGGAAACTATCAGAGACAATGCTACAGAATCCAAAACAGAGTTCCATCATAAAGAAATTACCAAAACACACTTACACACTTGACAGAAAAGTAAAGGGGTGAATCTTGTGAAGAAGGTGGGCCCAGTCCCTCTCACAAGATTCCCTAGAATGCAAATACCAGGTTAGATGCTCAAAACCGTCTTCTATTCATCTGCCAAAAGATTAAATTACAATGAGAGTTCAGACTTTGCTGTTGTCTTCAAAAATTCCCTTTTACAAAACTATTTTCTCTCCCCCCTTTCCAATGTAGATGTCTCCTCTTTATAGAGGAGACATCTATTACAATAGATTATCACAGTTCATTCAGTTAGATCTTCCTGTCAAAAATAAGAGTTACAGGATACTGTTACAATAATGTATTCTTTCTTGAGCTTCTTGCTGTTACACCGCTGGTAACTGAACTTTGACCGTCTCCTTGGGATTTTCGCTTATCCTTCGCCGTTTCCCCATGGTTGCTGATCAGTTAACCCGTGCTATTTCTGATATTTTAGCAACTGTGTTTTGCCCTTTTTAGACAGTCGGAGATCATACTGCATCAGCTCGGAATTCTGGTAATCTTCAGGTAGTTGTTGTTTGTTGTTTCCGGTTTGTTGCAAAATGTTAGCTCTTGAAATTTCACCTCAGGCTGAGAAAGGTAAACCTCAAGGCTACATCAAACCATTTAGCGTCGTAGCTAGCCCTACGGGGCAGGAGAAGGCTCTCTCCGGTCAATCTCGGCAGATCTTCAATGGGATGAGATGACCAACAAGGTAACACTGATATTAGGCTAGTAAACTGATTAAAAAGGTTGATTTGGGGTTTTTTGGGTTTTTGGTGGCAAATTGAGGAATTGCAATTTTGGGTGCGGGGATTTGACACAGTTTCTGCAGGGGGTTCTTTGGGGCGAGGTAGGAGACCGTATTGATGCCTTTGATTGAGGTGAGTGGATGGAAAAGACCGGTGAGGAGCTAAGGAGAGCAAATAATACTTTGAATTCTCCTTAAATAGTAGAAAACATAGAAATTAAACAAATTTAAAAGCAGAGCATGGCAAGCATGAATTCTTACTTTAACACTTCATTTGTTTAATATGCAGAAGGAAAGAAAGAAGATGAATCACATAACACACTTAAAAGAACATTAAGGAGCACTCCATCAATACATGAAACCACAAGAATCCCAAAAAGGATTGCAAAACCCTGGTCTTCCTTAGCCAAAAATTGCAGAGATACAGTGAAATAATACAATGATAGCTTCTCCCTCAAGAGTCCAACCATGAAAATGAGCAAGAAAGTACATAATATAGATGATCTAACCTCTGTCCCTGCCTCCATGGGTCGAGCTCACTATCCTAGGAGCTGTTTCAACCACTTCTAAACTAAGCACTACAAACTAGGCAGTCAAAACAACTTGCCTCTATAAGCTAGGAAACCAATCCATTCATTAAATATTTACCCTTTACATGAATGAATCTTCTAGAAGTGTTAAACAAGAGTAAAAGTGTCTTAGAGTTACAATAATTACATCAAAGATAATCATCTTCCACACCAAAAAGTCAAACTAGGTCAAAACTGCGTTTTCTGGGCTGTACAATGCAATCTGGCAAAAACTGCCTGACGGGTCGCGCGCCCCTTCCTGACGGGTCGCGCGCCTTCGGAGCGATGTTTGAGGCACTTGTAGGTGTCTAAATTGAGCAAAAGTGGGCTTTTTGGATAGGTCTATGAGTCTACTTTTCAACCCAACTAGAATTTTTGAATTTGGAGGTCATTTTCCCTGTCAAAACTTAATTCTCCCAAGACTAGTTTCTGCAACTCAAAAAAGGGCCAGAAAGTCATTTTTTGGTAGTATTTTAACCTTTTGGAGGCCCAAAACTTCATAAAAACTCAAGTCCATTCACAGGCATGTGTAACTTTGCATGACAAATCTAGAAATGCTGAGTTTTTGCCAAACTGAGTTGCCACGATGTAGGGTCGCGCGCGGGGTGAGACCCGTTAATGGGAAAAACCTGCAAATTGCTAAAAATTGCCAAAATTCACCCAAAATTCTCAAAATTTTTTGGGATTTGTGCTGTGGTTGAGCTAATTAGTGCCTTGATATTTGAGGGAAGCGTTAGCCAAGATACGGAGTGGATTGGTCTTCTTTTTCCGTTTTAGGGCCTCGGACAACCGCCTTTGAAACATTTTCATCTTGGCCTTGCACACATGCATTCTTGCCCAGTAATGGTTTTTCATGTTCCTCAGCAATTTCTTCTCTTGGTTGGCCTTAGCCAATAGCCTCTCCAAGTGTGCGTTCTCCTGGATGAGCATGGACTCTCGGTCAGCGGGCAATGGATCACCGGGTCTTCTTCAGTTCAAGACTCGGTCACTACGAATCCTCCATAACTCATCAAGTGCCTGCTAATCTTCCAACTCTTTGTTGCGCTACTCAAGGTAGGTGATGGTCCATTGTGCCCCCTCTAATCTCCCCTGCAAGGCATCATTTTCAGCTCTAAGATGCTAAATGATCTCCTTTGCCTCTTGGCTAGGAGAACTGGCCTCAAGGTCAACAAACTCAATATCGGGAACTCCTGATGGACCCTCATCAATCATGGGTTGTTTGCCCCTCTCTGGTACCTGTGCTGGTGAAGAAAGCGAGGCCCCTTCCACCTGATGTGGAGATAACACTCGCTGAGCCGATGATGAAGGCGAGACCCTTTCCACCTGCTGTGGAGATAGTACTCGCCGAGCTGCTGCAAACAAGGCCCTCTGGCCTCTCTGATAAGTGAGCTAAGATGAGGAACTAACATGTCGAGTGACCGGAATATCAGGCTGCTGAGATGGTCCTCCCTCCTCCTGAATGACCTCAGGATGTGGCTGGGGTGGTGCTGTGAAAAACTCACGGGAAATGAACTCCTCCCATGAGATGCCCTGCTGAGTCAACTGATGCAGTACCACTAGCTGAATCAAACCATAATGATAAAGGCTCCTGTACTGCTGTGCCGGGCTCCTCCTCTGCATCATGGACACCATCTTCTCAATGTTCTGATAAAAGAAGACCAGGATGTTCATCATCCGCACTCGAGTGAAGTGCATCAAGAGGCGAATGTGATATGAGTATACCTGGGAAAATCTGCCCTCACAGGTGAAATAAAGCATAATGAGTCTCATCATGGGGGTATACCGACTCTGGAGGAACCTGAAAGGAAACACACCGGCCAAATGTCTCATGAATGGTGGCCGGACAAAAGGCTCAAAGTGAACTGTATCTAATAGCTTGCGTTTATTCCAAATCTCCCCGACATTTGGAATCCCTGTAGCCTGTGCAATGATCTCGGGTGTCAAAATGAAATCCACCCCAGCAAGGTTAACATGACCCTCATGCAAGTGCAAGACAAAGAGGCGGGCCAATTCTCGGTGATGCTGAATCCGAGAGATCCTCTCACAAAACTCATAACAGGACATGTACTGAAAGCAAGAAACTGCCATAGGACAAGCTTGTAGACCTGCCAAAGAAGTAGGTTCCTCTCTCCTGTGATGGCCACCTTTTCCACCCCTATGTGGCCTCCTCTGTACCTCAACCTCGGACACTGATGCTTGGTCATCACTCTGCTCATATGTTTCGGTTTCTGACATGTTTGAGGAGCAGAGTGGACAAAATGTACTGCTGTTTCTGCTTGTAAAAGTGCTGAACTCTATGCTGTTTCAAGGGGACAATGACATGAGGGAAATGTTAGGGGACGGACCTCTTGCACAAGGAATTGGGAATATATGAATAACAGGGAATTTAGGGAATACATTGCAAACAAATATTTGCATATATACAAGCATACATGTACATAACAAGGATATAGGGAATCATTTACAAAATCACTGCATATAGGAATACATGTATAAACAGTGAACATAAGGGAATACATGTATGTAACAAGGGGACATTTGGAAACTTATTTACAAAACCTTTCACATATTCACCAAGAAATTTTTATGTTTATAGCATGCATATGGTGAAGCAAGAGTAGGGTTTGAGTTTTGATGCTTTGGGAGGGGGGTAGGGTTTGTATTTTTGGTGATTAGGGAGAGGGGAGGGTTTGCAATTATTTACAACATAGCATGGGGAAAATAGATATGAATGCAAATATGAGTACAAAGGGAAGGAGGGAAACAATTTACCAAGGGAAATACCTTGAAACAACACAAACCCTAGCACATTTAAACATTAACATTACAGTCATTTGAAATTTCATCCACTTGCACAATTTAACTTTTAAACACAAGCATGAGGGTCATCAATCATAACCAACCACCAAACTGAAGTGTAGAGGGCCTACCTCGAACAATCTTGAAGATTTGAGGGAGTTTGAGCGATTTTATTTCGAGTTTGCAGGGGAAACCTTGACGGGTCGCGCGCCAAGCCCAACAGGTCGCACGCGCTTGACGGGTCGCGCCCGTTCAAAAACTGAACTGCTGGATGGCCTCTGATGGGTCGCGCCCTCCTGACGGGTCGCGCGCCTGTGCTGAGCCCGAAATTCGACCAGTTTTCGCCTAACACTCTTGATGCTTGCTCACTCTCTCTCAACAATGCCTTGGATGCATAATAAGAATAATAGGAGGGAAATTGAGCTTTTATAACCTCCATTTGAAAAAATTTCATGCTCAAACCCACTTTCTAAAGTTTATCTTTGACACTTTATAAAACTGACTTTTTGGCTTCCTTTGTCCTGAAATTGACTCTTTTAGTGCTTTTTCTTGATTCTTTTTGCAGGTAGATCATCTGAGGGATCTTGGCAAGGGGACCAGGGTTTCATGATGTTTGTTGCAGTCTTTTGAAAATTTCGTCACTTTTTACAAAAATTCAAAAAAAAATGACCTTGGCTTTAAAAACACAGTTTTTAAATCCAAGGTGAAAATTCACTGTACAAGATAAAAATATCGAAGAAACATGTTTACAATCCTCCCTCTGGCTTGCTGAGCACTCATGGACTTTCAAAGACATGACCTTGCAGAGATAAATGACCAAAACCCTAGACCTAGGACTTTGACCTCAAGACAAAACAAGACAAGCTTGAAAGAGCTTAATGACTGATATGACTAATCCAGCAAAGCCAAGAGGGGTATAAATACACTAGCTCCTCCATCAGGGTTATGGCATGCCTAACGGGATGCAAAACTTGACACTGATGATAACCTACCTATGCAAATGCAAAGAGTTTTGATCGTTGATGGAGGGCTTCAAGACCGACACTAACATTGGCTCCAATGGGGATGGTAGCTCCTTGGAGGTACCAAGAACCTTAGACCTCTGGGAGAGCAGACCAGTGCTTTATTAACATTGGGCAATGGAGTCAACTTTTACACATGTGACCAAACTTGAACAACTTTATTTGACTTGGACAATTGACTGAAATCTTAGACTTACTTTGACACTAACTTGACTCACTTTATGCAGAAAATTGACTGACTAAAACAACTTTCAAAAAATCCACACCAACTAATCACCATTTTCAGAATTATAGCCTTCACCTCGGGCCCCAAACTGAAGATGAGAGATCAGTTTCACACTTGCTGCAGAATGAAAGTAAAATGGTAATTACAATGAGAGTGATTAGAGCAGAAAATGCTCAAGCATGATACCTTTTGAGCAGCCGGCCATTCACCGACCCACCAAGACATTCATCACCGTTCATTTCTTTGAGAAGAAAAGCATTTGGACCACAGTATGCTGCAATTTTGTAGGGACCTTTCCACAAATTTTCGAACTTACCATGTTTCCCTTTATCTTCATTTCGGGCATCCCATCTCAAAACAACATCATCGATCTGAAAATCATCTGATTTGGCCTTTTTGTCATAGATTTTCTTGATGCGCTCTTGCAACTTCAAGGAATTTTGATGAACCTCCTCTCGTGTCTGCTGTAAATGAATCATTTGACTGATCCACCGTTGCATAGGATCCTCCTCGCCAATAGCTTCTTGAAACAACTTGGCTACTGGAACACTAAGTGAAGTAGGAAACATTGCATCAACTCCATAAACCAGTTCAAATGGCGACATACCAATTGACTTCTTTTGACTTACCCGATCAGCCCATAATGCATTTACCAACTTTTTATGCCAGCTCTTCTTGTTGATTTCCAGCAATTTCTTTATGATGTTCACTAGAGATTTGTTCGAAGATTCAGCCAGCCCATTACCTTGAGGATGGTAGGCGGTCAAATGCCCCAAGCTGATGTTATATTTATAGCAAAAATCAACCATTTTCTTCGATTTGAATGCTGCTGCATTATCTGTAATCAACTTATGTGGACAGCCGAAACGTGACAAGATATTACTTTCAAGAAAAGAGATAATTACCGAGTCCGTGGCTTGCTGGGTGGGAATGGCTTCAATCCACTTCGTGAAGTAATCTGTGGTGGTCAAGATCCATCGATGCTGCCCGGAAGATGCTGGGTGGATTTCGCCAATAAAATCCAAGCCCCATTGCTGAAATGGTGCACTGATTTCTATGGGCTTGAGAGGCAACGGCTGTAATTTTTGCTTTCCTTGAAAAATTTGACATTCATGACAGCTCTTTACCGCTTTATACACATCAGAAAATAAAGAAGGCCAATAGAAACCAGCTCTCAAAATCTTATTAGCCGTGGTCTTCCAAAACAAGTGACCCCCACAGTCACCTTTATGAAAATCTTCAACTGTTGCCTTAGCTTCTTCTTCGACTAAACAATTCAGCAATATGCCACCAGGATCTTTCCAATAAAGTGCAGATTTAATGATGCAAAATTTGGCAGCCTTTAGCTTTAATGTTCTAGCTTTGTTTCTAGGCATCCCAGGGGGTGAAGACAAATTTTGAAGTACATAAACTATATCAGCATACCAAGGAGAAGACACAAAGATATCGGATACCTGTAGAGTTGAATTTTCTTCGTCTTCATCGGACAAGGCAGCAATCAAATTGATGTCAAGGACGTGGAGATTTGTTTCAGCCATCAACTTAGCAAGACCTTGACCTTTAATCAACTTGGTAGGCTTAATTTCTACATCATACTCTAATAGTGCAGCAATCCACTTACCCCTCCTTCCTTCCGGTTCCGTTTGTACTAAAACATCCTTTACAGCTGCATTGGGAACATATGCTAAAACATGAGAATTCAATATGTATACTCGGAAATCTTTCAAGGCCTTGATCAGTGCCAAGGCTTGCTTCTCAATAATATTATAATTCAGAGCTCCATCCCTTATGATACGGCTGAAAAAAGCGATGGGCCTCTCAACCCCATCCCTCTTTTGCATCAACACAACTGCCAACGTATGCTCAGAAGCAAATGAAAATAAAATAAAATCCTGTGTATAATCTGGGCTGATCAAAGTTGGGGCTGAAGATAAGATTACCTTTACCAAATTAAAAGACTTTACCGCCTCTTCGGTCCATTTGAGCTCGCTGTCCTTCTTGAGCATGTTGGTTATCTCTCTAAGATGTTCGGCAAGATTGGGAATGAAGCGACGCAGAAAATTCAATTTGCCATTGAAGGACTGAATTTCTTTCTTGCTACGGGGCTGCTCTAATTGCTGAATTGCTTCTACTTGTGCAGGATCTATACGAATGCCATCCTTAGAAATTATGTGGCCCAGCAGCTTACCTTCGCTCATAGCAAAAGGACTCTTCTTCGGATTCAATGAGATACCATACTTTCTGCACTTTTGAAACACCTTAGTCAAATGGAACAAATGCTCCTCATCTGATTTAGAAAACACGGCCAGATCATCAAGATAAACAACTAAAAAGACATCCTTCTCATTAGCAAATGCCATGTCCATGGCCCGCTGAAAAGTGGCACCCGCGTTCTTCAATCCAAACGGCATCTTGGCATAATGGAATGTTCCCCATGGAGTAGTAAATGCTGTCTTGTCACGGTCATCTTCGTGCACCAAAATCTGATTATACCCGAAATAACCATCAAGCAATGACTGTAGGAATTTATAGGGTAAGTTCCTCAGAAAGAACACCAAAAGGACACCGCTCACAACCAGATCACAGATCAATACACCAGTATTTTTGACGTGCTTAAAACCCTCAAAGAGGGAAACAGTCCACGGCCTATCCCAACGTGGGTACTACAGGCAATTTATTAATCAAAGAATGAAAATTTACATAAGCTTCTCTCATGCACGGATTACCCGAACAATGACCCTCCATGCGCTTTAAATAGAACTCATGGACCAATCGGGTGTCAAGCCACGGATCAAGTGTCGGTAATACCGAGGAGAGAGTGAACCATCGGATCACTACATATCGTGACCGTCGGATTGTAAGTTACAAAATGTACAACGGTAAAGAAACACACTTTACCTAACTCTATACCTAACTCTAAACTAGACCAAGTTGTACTTAACTATTTCCTATGTGTCGGAATATCCTAACATCCCCCCTTAAGAACAACTTGGGATAGCATTGAAGGATTTACAAATATGACACAATAGGAGAAGGAAGGAGGCACTAGAGCCTATCCCCCCTTAGTGACAACTTCCTGAACTCCAAGCATATATCGAAGTTTAGTGAACTTCGCCTCTGTGAGAGCCTTTGTGAAGATGTCTGCAACCTGATCATCTGTTGAACAATATTGCACTACAAGAACATGGTCATGAATGAGCTTTCTGATGAAGTGCATGTGTAGTTCAATGTGTTTGCTGCGCTGATGCTGGACTGGATCTTTGCATAGCTGAATGGCACTTTGATTATCACACCAAAGTGTGGTTGGATGTTGCTGCTCAAAGCCAAACTCTGATAGGATCTGACGAAGCCACAATGCTTCCTTACTAGCTTCCACGGCACCACGATACTCTGCTTCTACTGACGAAAGAGAAATGGCATCCTGTTTCTTACAAGCCCATGTAATAGGTCCTGAACCAAGAGTGAAGACATAACCGGCAGTAGACTTCCGATCATCAGGGTCACCAGCCCAATCAGAATCAGTGAAACCAACTAATAGAGGAGCTGCTTTGGCACTGTAATGAATCCCAAACTGTACTGTACCTCAAACATAACGAAGTATTCTTTTAGCTGCTTTCCAATGACTTTCACGGGGGTTTTGCATAAAACGAGCAACAAGGCCAACAACAAAGGAAAGGTTAGGACGAGTATGGGTTAAATACAAGAGTTTTCCTACAAGTTGACGGTATAAGGTAGCATCAACTTTAGGAGAAGTGCAAGAGACTGAAAGTTTGACTCCAGACTGAAAGGGAGAAGGGGCTGGCTTACAGTCTTCCATGTGAAAATGACGAAGAATATCACAAGCATACTTGGACTGGGAAAGGGAAATACCCTCCTTGGATTGCAAGACTTGAAGACCGAGAAAATAATGTAAGTGTCCTAAGTCTTTCATTTCAAATTTCTTTTTAAGGCTGGACTTCACATGGTTGATAAGGTTGGGATCACTACCAGTAAGAATAAGATCATCAACATAAAGAAAAAGGATGATAAGAGAGTTGCCCACTTTCTTGGTGTAGACAGTATTGTCAGAATAACACCGAGAAAAGCCAGATTCTAAAAGAAAGCTATCCATTTTGGCATACCAAGCCCGAGGAGCTTGCTTGAGACCATAGAGAGATTTCTTAAGTCGACATACAAGGCTAGAGTCTGTTTGGATGAAGCCAATGGGTTGTTCCATATAGATTTCTTCATGCAAGTCCCCATGCAAGAAGGCAGATTTAACATCCATCTGATGGACTTCCCATTTTAAAGAGGCAGCAAGGGAAAGAACAAGGCGGATAGAGTTCATTTTGGCAACAGGGGAGAAGGTTTCAGTGTAGTCAATGCCTTCAACCTGTGAAAAACCCTTAGCAACAAGACGATCTTTATGTTTATCAACTTTCCCATCTGGTCCATACTTGGTTCTGTAAACCCATTTACATCTAACAAGTTTGCGTCCCTTTGGCAAAGGAACAAGATCCCATGTATCATTTGCCAACAATGAATGATATTCTTCATTCATAGCTGCTTCCCAATGTGGATGGCCTGAAGCTTCTGCAAAAGTGTCAGGATCATGATTTACTGGAGCTTGAGCCAGTAAAGAAGAGGCTCTTTCAAACTGAGAACGTGTACGTCGCTGATCTGTAGGATCACCGGCAAGATCACCTGCTGCATCCCGAGTAGCACGGACCCATCTTGGAAGTTGAGGATCCTGAGAAGGTGGGGGAGGATTGTCATCCTCACTTTCATCATCTGAAGAAGAAATGTTTTCAAAAGTAGAAGAGATAGGAAGAGGTGGCACATCCGCCGGACTAGGCTCGCAGGCCGATTTATTTTCATCAAATTTTACATCTCTTCTAATGATAACATTTTTGGACTTAAATGGAATAAGTCTATAACCTTTTACATCTTCAGAATATCCAACAAAAGTACATTTCTCACTCTTAGGTTCTAAAGCTTTATGCTTTTCATCTGGAATATGGGCCCATGCTTCACTTCCAAAAACATGAAAGTGACTTACATCTGGTTTAATGGAACTCCAAGCTTCTTCTGGAGTGATATTCTTTAGAACCTTAGTAGGAGTGTGATTGATTATATAATTTGCACAATTAATTGCTTCGGCCCAAAAACTAAGACTGAGTCCTTTAGATTGTAGCATACAATTAGCCATTTCCTTTAAGGTGCGATTTTTCCTTTCAGCTACACCATTTTGTTGTGGAGTGTATGGAACAGTATGTTGCATTTGAATTCCATTTTCGGTGCAAAAGTTGATGAATGTGTTTTTAACATATTCTCCACCATTATCAGTTCTTAGCTTAAGAATTTGATGTCCAGATTGTTTTTCAACAAAGGCTTTGAAGGCCAAAAATGTGTTAAATACTTCGCTCTTGAGTTTTAAGAAGTATACCCAAGTGCGTCTGGAGAAATCATCAATGAAAGTTAAGAAATACTTGCAGCCAGAGAATGAAGCAACAGGAAGTGGACCACATAAATCACTGTGCACACGCTGTAAAGGGGCTGAGGCGTGCCAAGAGGCACGTTTGTCAAAACTGTCCCGATGATGTTTTTCGAGTACACATCCGGAACAAACACCATCTCTGCAAGATACCATAGGAAGACCTGTCACCATATTTTCTTTACATAGATGCTGAAGGGAGCGATAGTTTAAGTGACAAAATCGCCCATGCCAAAGTTTGCTCACTTCATCATTATGAGCAACAAATACTGAGGGAAGATTTGATGACCCAAAGTTGTGAAACTTATACAACCTTGTGGAATCATCAGCAATACCAGTAGCTAGAATCTGTTTAGGATCTCTTAGATCCTTGATTACAACATCATGAGGTGAAAATTCAACGATTTTACCTTCACCTGAATGAGTTATCTGATATACAGATAGAAGGTTGCAAGATAAGGTTGGAACACATAATACATCATTCAACTGACCATTGTCTAGATGAACAGTTCCAGTCCCTACAACATTAAGAGATCTATCATCACCAACATATATATTTTTGGTGTTACAATCATTTAAAGAAGAAAACATGGCTTGGTTTTTGGCCATGTGATAAGAGGCTCCAGAATCAATGAGCCACTCATGAGAAGGAGAAGAAGAAGATACATTTAATGCATAACCAGACTGAGATGATTGACAACGACATGGAGAAAGTGCCATTCTGGAAGTTGAAGTTGAAGTATGCTCCACATGGATGTTATGTTTCTTCATTGCGGCTTCCAAGGCTTCCATCTTCTTAAAGCATTTAGATTCTAAGTGGCCATCTCGATTACAAAAGTTACAATGTCTATCAGTTTTCTTCCATTTGTTTTTATTGGTCTTATCATTTTGCTGAAATGATCTTTCATTTTGAGGTTGAGTTTGCTTGGGACCCTTGTTTGGTTTAGGACCATTCTTTTTAGGATATGACTTCTTAGGATTCTTTGAATTTGGTTGCTGCTGGGCGGCTAACGCTTTCTTGGAAGAGTTTCCAAGATTAAGAAGACCAAGGTGTAAGAGTTTTTCTTGTTCTCTTATTAAGGAATCACAAAAGGAGTCAAAGGAAGGGGCCTTGTAGTCTTTTCCTTGACAAATGAAAGCTTCCCTTGTAGAATGGAAAGTGGAAACAAATACAGAGTAGGCTGGTCCCAACTTAGTAAGGATGGAATAAATAAGGTTACCATCTTCTTTCTTAACCTTAACACCTTCCAAAAGATACCTAAGGGTTTTGAATTTGGACAAGAAATCTTCAATGCAAGAAAAACTATTAGGATCCAAAGTAAGCAACTCATTTTCAAGTTGATGGGCTCTAATTTCATTTTTAATCCCAAAAACTTTAGCGATTTTTTCCAATGCTTCATGAGGAGTCTCAAGTTCTGCAATATGGAATCTAAGATCAGGAGAAATAGACATCCCTATCAAACCACGTGCTTGATCTTGTCTATTTTCCCATTTTGCAGCCTTGTCTTCATCTTTTGGTTTCTTCTCTTGGTCTGTGGTTATTCTGTAGAGACCTTTACTTCTAAGTAAATCTTCCATGTAGGCTATCCATTGGAAGTAGTTAGTGCTGTCAAGAATGACTTGGCATGTACTTTCCATTTTTTAAAAAAACCTGAAGCTAAAGATGCTGAAAGTAAGTGTTCCAATGGATAGATCTCAAAAAATTAGGCTGTTTTAAAAAAAACGGCTCTGAAAAAGGCTTCCGGATGAAGAAGTTATGGCTTTTTGAAAAAAAAATTGTTGAAGTTGCCGGCAAAGTGCACGAATGTGCGGGAATGAAAAAAATCCACCCCCACAAAATGGAGACTTGAACCCAAGACCTCTACTCTCTTAAAATAGCTTTGAACCAATTGATCTATACAAAAAATTTGAGAGAGAGAGAGAGAGAGAGAGAGAGGGGGGGGGGTCTTGGTTTGCGTGCTTGCCTTGAGAAAGCTCTTTTTCCCTACAAAACACAAAACACAAAACCCAACATGAATATGCAAAGAAAAACGAACCTTGCGGCTCGAAGTTAGCTTTAGCCAAAAAACTAGATATTTTAAAAAAAATGAACCTTGCGGCTCAAAGTTAGCTTTAGCTGAAAAACTAAATATTTTTCTCAATGTTTCTGATTTTCCGAGATCACACTAAGGTGCAGGGAAAAGAGCATACGCATGAGAAAAATCCTTCCTTTATGTTTCTGATTTGCCCAAATCGCACAGAGTCACAGGGCAAAGAGCATACGCAGAAATGAAAGGTATAGATCCAGTTAAAAAAAAGGCTAAATAAACCGAAACCGAAATAAGCAGAGAGAAAATAACAGTAAACTGCAAAAACACTTTATACCTCCTGATCTGAAAAATGACGCAGCTAGGGCTACCGGAAACCTTTTCGCGTGAAACGAAAGGGGTTCCTCACTGGAACAGATGCTCCGAACACAACAGAGCAGTCCTCTCGGCCTGAAAGCAGTCAGAAACAGCAGATCTAGGAAACGACAGCCGCATGCAGTTCTACCGGCTTCAGATTTAGATCACCAACGGACACGGCCCTCAAATAGCTCTGATACTATGTAGGAATTTACAGGGTAAGTTCCTCAGAAAGAACACCAAAAGGACACCACTCACAACCAGATCACAGATCAATACACCAGTATTTTTGACGTGGTTAAAACCCTCAAAGAGGGAAACAGTCCACGGCCTGTCCCAACGTGGGTACTACAGGCAATTTATTAATCAAAGAATGAAAATTTACATAAGCTTCTCTCATGCATGGATTACCCGAACAATGACCCTCCATGTGCTTTAAATAGAACTCATGGACCAATCGGGTGTCAAGCCACGGATCAAGTGTCGGTAATACCGAGGAGAGAGTGAACCGTCGGATCACTACATATCGTGACCGTCGGATTGTAAGTTACAAAATGTACAACGGTAAAGAAACACACTTTACCTAACTCTATACCTAACTCTAAACTAGACCAAGTTGTACTTAACTATTTCCTATGTGTCGGAATATCCTAACAATGACATCCTTGATGCCCCCACTACCCACTGCAATATATGGTCCATTTTGGGCAGCGGATAATTGTCCTTTAATGACACCTTGTTTAGATTTCTAAAGTCTATGCACAAGCGAATCTCACCTGTCTTCTTTCTCACGGGCACCAAGTTAGAAATCCAATCAGAAAATCGGATTGGCACTATGATTCCAGACTTAGACAACCTGTTGACTTCCTTCTCGATTAATGGCAGCAATTTAGGATTAATTCTTCTCAACTTTTGTCGAAAAGGCTTTTGATTTGGCTTTATGGGAATGGTATGCTGAATGATACTCGTGTCATAAGTTTTGAAATCTGAGTAGTCCCATGCAAAAACATTAGAAAACGAAGACAATAATCTGATATACTCTTTCTTTACCTTTGGCGGCAATGATTTCGAGAGCTTCACCATCTTTGGATTTTCGGTTGTCCCAAGATTCACATCTTCAACTCCTTCATCCGTTGGTCTCAAAGTTGGCTTACGGGCGACATCATCTTGATCGAACAATTCTTCCAAAGGAATTAATCCTTTAGGAATGTAATTGTCCTTGAGCTGCAATACATCCATCTAATTTACTCCTTCAGCTTCCGTGTCTATTGAAATGTCTTCGAATTTACCCTCAATTTGCATAAAATCTTTGATTTCTTTGTCATCTTGGAAAACTTGCCAACACCTTTGGTTATCTGGAACTGTAGGACGATGCTTCACATATATCTCAAACTTATTGCTGGAATTCATGGGTATTTTCAGATTACTTGCTGCTTTTGCCAATGCATCCGCAACACCATTTTGAATCCGGGGCACACATGTCAAAGTATGTTCTGAAAACCGCTTTAAAATATCTAGGACAGCATTCCGATATGCTCGCATACGAGGATGTTTGGCCTGAAATTCACCTTTCACTTGCTTGATAACCAACTCGGAGTTGCCATATACCGCTATCTTCTTTGCCTTCAACTTCCGAAGGATTTTCAGACCAGCAATAAGAGCTTCATATTCCGCCTCATTATTTGAACAATCAAATGCCAATTTATAAGAACATACCCGTACCTTGCTTGGAACTTGGTTTTGGACTGAAAATGGGCTTTGAATCCACACACCTATACCAGCACCATCGCTGCCCACTGTGCCATCAAAATCCATGGCCCAAAGACCATCCTCATCATCTTCTAAGTGCTGCAAATGTGATGTTGATGCATTTTCTGTTTGCTGCCCATTTGTATCAGCAATTGGCTTTATGACAGCAGACCTCTCTTCACTTTCCTTTCTCAAAACTTCTCTGAAATTTTCTGAAATGTCTGGTATATCTTCTACTTGAACTAACTGACTATCTACCTCATTGAAATTATC
This sequence comes from Pinus tabuliformis, assembly GCA_031772625.1. NCBI lineage: Eukaryota > Viridiplantae > Streptophyta > Pinopsida > Pinales > Pinaceae > Pinus > Pinus tabuliformis. Next base: position 992,692,925 of record CM062806.1, on the reverse strand, counting down.
CGCAAACAAAACAAAGGATTCTAAATCTGTTTGTACATAATTTATAGGATGATTGACTGGCTTTTCCTTACTGGTGATCATGTATTTCATCTTTTGTTCTCGATATAACTTCCTCATTTGACCGAAAACTGGAATTGTGGCATATGAAAAATCAATCTAAAGTGTACCTTTGAGCTTGGCTCCCCATGATCTCGAAAGCAACATGTCGAACCGCGGAGGGATATCCGCCACTACCACATCCATCAAAGCATTCTTCGCTGGAATTTGATCAAGACTCACCACCAAGTCTTTGATCAAGCCAATACATTTCACGCGGCTAGAATCAAATGAATACAAATCATGATACTTTCTTGTGATGTCAAGTCCCAGCTTCTCCATAATCACTTTCGGCATCAAATTATGTGAAGCTCCCCAGTCAAACATGGCATTGTGCAACACATACTCATGCAATCGTAAACTAATATAGAATGGGGGAACATCACTTTCAGGAGAGTCACCATTTAAAGCTGGCCCAAAAATCAATTCCGGCTGATCATCTTGTACATTCACCGTGTCTAGCATTGGATCAAAATTCAACATCTTAAAGAGCTGGCCTCGGTAGGTGCTATTCTTCATGATTTCTGTTAAAGGAATGGGCACTTTCAACTTTGCAATCTCATTTTCCAAACTGAAAACTGAAACCTTCTCACCTTCCTTAGCCAGATTATCTCTTTTTTCATCTTTATCTTTTGGTGCACTTGATGGCTGATCCGCCTTAGCTGCTGGTGATGATTGACTTGTTGAAGGACCGACTATGTCTTTTCCTTTTGTGTGTGAGGAAACCGAATCATTCTTTGCTGATGTATCTTTCCTTTTCTGAATGGGATTTATGGGAATAGCTCGGTTTCTTAATTTCCTTTGCTGGCCTTGCTGAGCTGATAAAGCATGCAAATATCCTCTTTGATACTCCTCGGATTCTTCTTCAAGTATTGCACCATTTGACAAAATATAATGCTCATCTTGGGGAATGATAGAATTACTCACCAACTCATCTTCTTCTGTAATATAAGTGGGCATATCATCAGGCGTGAAGAAGTGATTTTCCTCTCCAACATTATCACCTTCATCCTCTGATTCTTGGCTAACAAAATTATGCTGGAAAGGAAGTTTCATTTGCTACTGAACTGCTGCCTCTTGTGCCTTCATTTCACGTTGCTTGATCCTATATTGTTGCTGCTGTTGACCTCTGAAATTAGGATTACGGATCTGCGGTTCCGGCTTGCCAATATAAACATTATCAACTGCTTTCTTAAGCTGCTAAACCTCACGAAGAAGCTGATTTGAAGTGGATGCCTCCTCCTTGATTGTGACTCGCTTTTCAGCCTTCATTCTCACCCTTTTATCATTTAAATTTGCCTCAATGCTAACAGCAATCTTCTGCATATCCTACAAGGTAGGAGGATCTCTGTCTCTCAATGAGTAGGCCATCTCCGGATCAAAGCCATCCAGGAATTTAAGGAGTGCAGATTTTCTAGATGGCCTCAAATCATCAGGAATAGCATTATAAACTGTATTGAATCTGATTATATAATCTTGAACGGACTCACCCGAATTACGCTTGAGGTTGTTGTATTCGGCATTAATCTGAAGCGGATCTTTTCTAATTTCCCATCGATCTAAAAACTGATTCTGAAGTGCTTCCAAAGTGGCAATGCTATTAGTTGTCAACCCTCTGAACCATTTTCTAACTTCTCCTGCAAATGTTTGCACGAACAACCGCATGGTAACATCTTCTTCATCTAACTCATATAGATCAAAGAAGGTGGTCATTTTATCGATATATTGCTGAGCGGTAATACTTTGCGGAGTACCATCAAACATAGAAATTTTACTTTGATAATCAGCTGGCATATCATGAAGATTTGCAGGCAAAACAAGTGGGGCAAATCGAGCAGCCATTGCTCTAGGAGGAGGAGTAGGATGAGTATGAAGAGGAGGAACTGTGATAGCAGGGACTATAATAAGCGGAGGTGTAGGTTGTGGAGTTGGGGAAGTCAGAGGAGTAGGAGAAGTGGGAGGGGTATGGGGTGTAGGAGGAGAACCGACTGTGGATTCGGGATATGTGATTATAGGCGAAACTGAAACATAAGGAGGATAAGATTCTTTGTGAGCCGTGATAGTGGATCCAATATGATCAGAGATATTCTCAACAAAATCAGCAAGGGTGGTAGCTTGAACACGTGACTGAAGATGTCTCAAGATAAAATTTTCAACCAATTTGTTATGTCTCTCAAATTCAATAGCAGCTGCAAAGTCAGGATCAAGGACTAGAGAATCGAGCGCACTTTCAAACTTGGCTTTAAACAGAGACAACTCAAAGCTTTCGTCGAAATATAAATCTTCAAGATAATCAAAAATAGCTAGGCATGAATGAGATCTGAAAATGGGTCTAGGATCTGTAGCCAGCTTGTTTTTCTCAAAAAGACTAGGAAAGAAAAACCATTCAGCCTGTGAAAACTCTCAACCTATCATCCACGGCTCAGAGTTCACAATTATACTGGGATAAAGTGTCAATGAAGCGCTACATTCACAAGCTCACGGAGATTGACTGAAGCAGCGTTTATCTACTAATGCTGATGTAAAACAAGAGCGTTTTCGAAGGCTACCTGGCGTAACTTCAGGCTCCGTCTAAGACTTATGAAATAACACGTCAATGAGCAAACGATCAGTTTGTTCTCCCCAGTATGGTCGCCAGTATGTTAGCTCTTGAAATTTCACCTCAGGCTGAGAAAGGTAAACCTCAAGGCTACATCAAACCATTTAGCCTCGTAGCTAGCCCTACGGGGCAGGAGAAGGCTCTCTCCAGTCAATCTCAGCAGATCTTCAATGGGATGAGATGACCAACAAGGTAACACTGATATTAGGCTAGTAAACTGATTAAAAAGTTTGATTTGGGGTTTTTTGGGTTTTTGGTGGCAAATTGAGGAATTGCAATTTTGGGTGCGGGGATTTGACACAGTTTCTGCAGGGGGTTCTTTGGGGCGAGGTAGGAGACCATATTGATGCCTTTGATTGAGGTGAGTGGATGGAAAAGATTGGTGAGGAGCTAAGGAGAGCAAATAATACTTTGAATTCTCCTTAAACAGTAGAAAACATAGAAATTAAACAAATTTAAAAGCAGAGCATGGCAAGCATGAATTCTTACTTTAACACTTCATTTGTTTAATATGCAGAAGGAAAGAAAGAAGATTAATCACATAACACACTTACAAGAACATTAAGAAGCACTCCATCAATACATGAAACCACAAGAATCCCAAAAAGGATTGCAAAACCCTGGTCTTCCTTAGCCAAAAATTGCAGAGATACAGTGAAATAATACAATGATAGCTTCTCCCTCAAGAGTCCAACCATGAAAATGAGCAAGAAAGTACATAATATAGATGATATAACCTCTTTCCCTGCCTCCATGGGTCGAGCTCACTATCCTAGGAGCTGTTTCAACCACTTCTAAACTAAGCACTACAAACTAGGCAGTCAAAACAACTTGCCTCTATAAGCTAGGAAACCAATCCATTCATTAAATATTTACCCTTTACGTGAATGAATCTTCTAGAAGTGTTAAACAAGAGTAAAAGTGTCTTAGAGTTACAATAATTACATCAAATATAATCATCTTCCACCCCAAAAAGTCAAACTGGGTCAGAACTGCGTTTTCTGGGCTGTACAATGCAATCTGGCAAAAACTGCCTGACGGGTCACGTGCCCCTGCCTGACGGGTCGCGCGCATTTGGAGCGATGTTTGAGGCACTTGAAGGTGTCCAAATTGAGCAAAAGTGGGCTTGTTGGAAAGGACTGTGAGTCTACTTTCCAACCCAATTGGAATTTTTGAATTTGGAGGTCATTTGCTCTGTCAAAACTTAATTCTCCAAAGACTGGTTTCTGCAACTCAAAAAAGGGCCAGAAAGTCATTTTTTGGTAGTATTTTGACCTTTTGGAGGCCCAAAACTTCATAAAAACTCAAGTCCATTCACAGGCATGTGTAACTTTGCATGACAAATCTAGAAATGCTGAGTTTTTGCCAAACTGAGTTGCCATGATGTAGGGTCGCGCGCGGGGTGAGACCCGTTAATGGGAAAAACCTGCAAATTGCTAAAAATTGCCAAAATTCACCCAAAATTCTCAAAAAAATTTGGGATTTGTTCTGTGGTTGAGCTAATTAGTGCCTTGATCTTTGAGGGAAGCCTCAGCAAAGATACTGAGTGGATTGGTCTTATTTTTCCGTTTTAGGGCCTCGGACAACCGCCTTTGAAACATTTTCATCTTGGCCTTGCACACATGCATTCTTGCCCAGTAATGGCTTTTCATGTTCCTCAGCAATTTATTCTCTTGGTTGGCCTTAGCCAACAGCCTCTCCAAGTGTGCGTTCTCCTGGATGAGCATGGACTCTCGGTCAGCGGGCAATGGATCACCGGGTCTTCTTCGGTTCAAGACTCGATCACTACGAATCCTCCATAACTCATCAAGTGCCTGCTCATCTTCCAACTGTTTGTTGCGCTGCTCAAGGTAGGTGATGGTCCATTGTGCCCCCTCTAATCTCCCCTGCAAGGCATCATTTTAAGCTCTGAGATGCTGAATGATCTCCTTTGCCTCTTGGCTAGGAGAACTGGCCTCAAGGTCAACAAACTCAATATCGGGAACTCCTGATGGACCCTCATCAATCATGGGTTGTTTGCCCCTCTCTGGTACCTGTGCTGGTGAAGAAAGCGAGGCCCCTTCCACCTGATGTGGAGATAACACTCGCTGAGCCGATGATGAAGGCGAGACCCTTTCCACCTGCTGTGGAGATAGTACTCGCCGACTTGCTGCAAACACGGCCCTCTGGCCTCTCTGATAAGTGAGCTGAGATGAGGAACTAACATGTCGAGTGACCGGAATATCAGGCTGCTGAGATGGTCCTCCCTCCTCCTGAATGACCTCAGGATGTGGCTGGGGTGGTGCTGTGAAAAACTCACGGGAAATGAACTCCTCCCATGAGATGCCCTGCTGAGTCAACTGATGCAGTACCACTAGCTGAATCAAACCATAATGATAAAGGCTCCTGTACTGCTGTGCCGGGCTCTTCCTCTACATCATGGACACCATCTTCTCAATGTTCTGATAAAAGAAGACTAGGATGTTCATCATCCGCACTCGAGTGAAGTGCATCAAGAGGCGAATGTGATATGAGTATACCTGGGAAAATCTGCCCTCACAGGTGAAATAAAGCATAATGAGTCTCATCATGGGGGTATACCGACTCCGGAGGAACCTGAAAGGAAACACACCAGCCAAATGTCTCATGAATGGTGGCCGGACAAAAGGCTCAAAGTGAACTGTATCAAATACCTTGCGTTTATTCCAAATCTCCCCGACATTTGGAATCCCTGTAGCCTGTGCAATGATCTCGGGTGTCAAAATGAAATCCACCCCAGCAAGGTTAACATGACCCTCATGCAAGTGCAAGACAAAGAGGCGGGCCAATTCTTGGTGATGCTGAATCCGAGAGATCCTCTCACAAAACTCATAACAGGACATGTACTGAAAGCAAGAAACTGCCATAGGACAAGCTTGTAGACCTGCCAAAGAAGTAGGTTCCTCTCTCCTGTGATGGCCACCTTTTCCACCCCTATGTGGCCTCCTCTGTACCTCAACCTCGGACACTGATGCTTGGTCATCACTCTGCTCATATGTTTCGGTTTCTGACATGTTTGAGGAGCAGAGTGGACAAAATGTACTGCTGTTTCTGCTTGTAAAAGTGCTGAACTCTATGCTGTTTCAAGGGGACAATGACATGAGGGAAATGTTAGGGGAGGGACCTCTTGCACAAGGAATTGGGAATATATGAATAACAGGGAATTTAGGGAATACATTGCAAACAAATATTTGCATATATACAGGCATACATGTACATAACAAGGATATAGGGAATCATTTACAAAATCACTGCATATAGGAATACATGTATAAGCAGTGAACATAAGGGAATACATGTATGTAACAAGGGGACATTTGGAAACTTATTTACAAAACCTTTCACATATTCACCAAGAAATTTTTATGTTTATAGCATGCATATGGTGAAGCAAGAGTAGGGTTTGAGTTTTGATGCTTTGGGAGGGGGGTAGGGTTTGTATTTTTGGTGATTAGGGAGAGGGGAGGGTTTGCAATTATTTACAACATAGCATGGGGAAAATAGATATGAATGCAAATATTAGTACAAAGGGAAGGAGGGAAACAATTTACCAAGGGAAATACCTTGAAACAACACAAACCCTAGCACATTTAAACATTAACATTATAGTCATTTGAAATTTCATCCACTTGCACAATTTAACTTTTAAACACAAGCATAAGGGTCATCAATCTTAACCAACCACCAAACTGAAGTGTAGAGGGCCTACCTCGAACAATCTTGAAGATTTGAGGGAGTTTGAGTGATTTTATTTCAAGTTTGCAGGGGAAACCTTGACGAGTCGCGCACGCTTGATGGGTCGCGCCCGTTCAAAAACTGAACTGCTGGATGGCCTCTGACGGGTCACGCGCCTGTCTTGACGGGTCGCGCGTCTGTGATGAGCCCGAAATTCGACCAGTTTTCGCCTAACACTCTTGATGCTTGCTCACTCTCTCTCAACAATGCCTTGGATGCATAATAAGAATAATAGGAGGGAAATTGAGCTTTTATAACCTCCATTTGAAAAAATTTCATGCTCAAACCCACTTTCTAAAGTTTATCTTTGACACTTTATAAAACTGACTTTTTGGCTTCTTTTGTCTTGAAATTGACTCTTTTAGTGCTTTTTCTTGATTCTTTTTGTAGGTAGAGCATCTGAGGGATCTTGGCAAGGGGACCAGGGTTTCATGATGTCTGTTGTAGTCTTTTGAAAATTTCATCACTTTTTACAAAAATTCAAAAAAAATGACCTTGGCTTTAAAAACAAAGTTTTTAAATCCAAGGTGAAAATTCACTGTACAAGATAAAAATATCGAAGAAACATGTTTACAATCCCTCCTCTGGCTTGCTGAGCACTCATGGACTTTCAAAGACATGACCTTGTAGAGATAAATGACCAAAACCCTAGACCTAGGACTTTGACCTCAAGACAAAACAAGACAAGCTTGAAAGAGCTTAATGACTGATATGACTGATCCAACAAAGCCAAGAGGGGTATAAATACACTAGCTTCTCCATCAGGGTTATGGCATGCCTAACGGGATGCAAAACTTGACACTGATGAGACACCTACCTATGCAAATGCAAAGAGTTTTGATCGCTGATGGAGGGCTTCAAGACCGACACTAACACAAAATATCATTCCCCTCTTTAGATAGTTGCTGTTGCTGGATGTAGCAACTGCGTAGTTGCTGCTTCTGGTGTTGCAGCAACTGCGTAGTTGTTGTTTCTGGTGTTACAGCAACTGCGAATTGTAATTCCTGCAGACTTTAGACAGTTCCATGGTTACTTGGCACTTAGTCACCTTTTCCAAAGATAATTATAAAGATAATCATGAACATGTAATGAACAATTAAACATATAGCTATGCGGAGAATTACTTCATACCTTGGGGTGAATAAGTCATCATGTAATCAAAGCTTACAACTCTTGAACTGAAAAAGGATAATATTATGGCCAAAATGTAAGGTCAAAAATGGTCAATTATGAATCCTAACATCCCCCCCAACTGAAGAGATTGCATGTCCTCATGCAATGCTTACTCTGAGTCTGAATCGGAGTACTGGGATGAACAGTGTAGATTACTGAGACTATATTTATAGGAAGTGACATCAAACTTATCCCTGAATCCACAGACAGTCTGTATTTGCCTCCATGCTGTTGCTTCTTCCTTCTTGGATGATCCAAATTGGCCGCTATATTGTTCACCGGATAGCCATAAAAGTGGAAATTTAAACCTGTATCCCATCCAATTCTCAGCACAGTGTTGCATGCATCTGACATAGTAAGGAACCCTTGAGAGTGCTGCTTGTAAATTAGGTGGATTATAAGGGTGGTATTCCTGCCTCTCCTTGGGGCAATTTTCCCAAAACAAATTATTTGCCTTGACAGCCAATGGTGCCTTAGTTCTCACATAGTGCTGACAATCTCTCAGGACTACTGCTTGTAGTTGCCTGACATGGTCCTTCATTTCAGGATCACTTATCATTCTCTGATGTTGTGCAATGAAGGTGGTTGCGTTCTGGGGTTCAGCCCTAATCCACAGAAGGTAATTCTATTCATTATGTTGAGCTGAGGTAAAAGCGTTCTGCCATGTGAGCTGGTTAGCTAAAAAGGAGATGAAATCTCTCAGTTGTATGTCGCCAACCATAGGTAGCATATTCATGTTTCTTTCTTTGGTCATGGCTTCATTATGGAGATACAGTTCACATAACAAATTTTGATCATTTTTAGGTGCCTCTGCAAAGGTTTGCATAAATTGTTCTGATGTAACTACCTGATGAGGTTTACCTTCTTTGATAGCCTTTATCTGTAGGAATGTGAGTCTTTCCCTCAAAAATGTCGCATAATTGAAAGAGGGTTTCCTTGTGGCAAGCAATCTTTGAAATAATTCAAACATTCGGGACAATCTGGCTTTTAATTCTTTAATTTCCTTGTACTAAGCTCTGCACTGCTCAAGTGCTTCCCAGTTCTTATATGCATAGTTGAACCAGGTCCCCTTCTGCTGTTGGAATGCTTTTCCTTGTGACAGCTCATATTCTCTCCACCATTTTCCTTTTAGTTCTTGAAAACTGTCTGTTTCTGTGCATGCATCATTCACAGCGGAAAGTTCTATTTGTGTAAAGGCATCAACAAGGGTAATCTGCTTTGTGATAACTGGAGTAGGCCGGGATGATTCAACGTCTTTCTTTCCATTTCCAGCTACTGTTTCCTCTTCATGTTTGATATTCTGTACTAATTCATGTGTATCTGTTTCCTCTTCTTGCTCTGTGGCGATTTGGGTAGGCCGGGGTGAGTTCATATTTTCTTCTTCATTTCCTTCTGTAACCATTTCTTCCTTTTGGGTAGGTCGCGGTAAGTCCATATTTTCTTCTTCTTTTTCCTCTCGTTCCATGGTAGTTTGAATGGGGCTGGTTGAGTCCATGTTCTCTTCTTCGTTTTCTCCTGTAACCATTTCTTTCTCTTGTTCCGTGGCAATTTGGGTAGGCCGTGGTGACTTTTCCTCTTCTTTATTCTCTGTTACCTCCTGCATAGATTCTGGAGAACTTACTGGTTCTTATGTGTCAAGAAGTTCTTCTATTTTCTCTGGTGCAGTTTCTGGGGAGCTTACTGGTTCTTGTGTGTCAGTAAGTTCTTCTGTTTTCTCCTGCACCGTTTCTGGAGGGCCTGTTGGTTCTTGTGTGACAACAGGTTCTTCTTTTTGTTCCTGCACCGTTTCTGGAGATCCTGTTGGTTCTTGTGTAACAACAGGTTCTTCTTTCTAAGTGGAGGGTTGTGGTGTTTCCATCTGTGTAGCAACAGGTTCTTTTATTTCAGCCCCAACCACAGGGTCTTCATTCATTGGTTCTGCCACTATCTTGTATCCTGCTTGAGTATATATGTCACCACAACTGGTACACACATATTCATTATCCTTACTCTTCTCTGCTGCAGATGCTACTCGTGCTAAAATATGCAGGCTAAATTCATTTTGATAGGCTTCCTTGACCCTTATAATTTCCTCCTGGTAGTCCTGAATTTGCGCTTTTAAAAATTCAATTTCTTCCTGCAGAGCCGATATGGTGGGCTAAGCCTGTGGAGCAGTAGGTTCCCATGGAGGTAGAGGTTTTGTTTCAACATCAATTTGATCCCTTATACCCTCTGCAGGTGGTTGTTGTGTGTCACCTGGGGTACTGGCTGTTTCTTGTGTTGCAGCTTCTTAGCCAATATTATCTTGGGTGTCGGCAGCTGGTTCTTGTGTGTCAACTGCCTTAAAATATGATGTCACGAAACTGTGAACACTCTGCATCTCAGCCTTCGAGGGTGAGGGAGAGGAGTTTCGAGGGCTGGTGGGAGTGCGGGTTTTTAAGGTGATGGGTGGTGAACTGGGAGGGGTGTGGCTAGGAGATTCGACTATTGCAGACGACCAGGTCCTTTGCTTGGGTAGAGAAGTAGGGAATTCAGGATTTTTCCTTTTCAGACCGGCTTTCTTTAAGATAGGGACAATGGTGGAAGTAGCAACCACTTTAGCCGAAGCCCTAGTTCTTCCTCTTTTTGGTGGGGTTTCTATTTTCCTCTGCATTTTCCGTTTGAGCAAGGTAATAGGGATGTTATCCTTAGAGTCATCGGTAGAAATACCAAGTATGGGAATGGATGGATTGGTTCTATCAGGGGATGGGGTTGTTTCCGCGAGTATTTCTACTGCTGATTGTTCATTTTCAGCAGCTTGCGGGGGTGTTTGCTGGAGGACTTCTTTGGGAATTTGTTCTGGAATGTCGTCTGCTTGCTGAGGAATTTCTTGAGGTATTTGCTCAGGAACATTTTCTGTTTGCTGAGGGATTTGCTCAGGAATATTTTCTGTTCGCTGGGGGATTTCTTCATCTTGCTGAGGTATTTCTTCATCTTGCTGAGGTATATCCTCAGCTTGGTGAAGAATTTCCTCTTCTTGATGAGGGACTTCATGTTCTGGCTGGGGAATCTCTGCCTCTTGATGGGGATTAATGGGGGGTGGAGGGTTATTTAAAGCGAGGCCTCTATTTATCAGCAATTGAGCTAAACGGTGGTGTTTCAAGGAAAGAAGCGGACGCTTTGCATTAACAGTATAACGTGACATATTTTTAAGACATCCCAATAAATAATATGGCATGTTTATCAACTGACGATTTCTCAAATGATTCAACAAGACGAAATCGTGCTGGTAAATTACCTGGTACCGGCCTTCGCACGTCAAGTATTACTTTACAAATTCAGCAACTTTCGGCCACGGTTGAGGCAATGACTGAAGTGCTACACCTCTGCCTTTCGGTTCCACCTGCTCGCCAGGTTGAAGAAAATCCTGCTGCACATTAAGGATCAAGTGCTTTCTACTGAACCACCGTATGCCATTAGCTGGTAGCCCGGTAACTTGGGCTATGACTTCCTCCGTGACTGGGATTTGAACTCCTTGAACAACAGAGAATCCTTCTGTTAAGTTGCATGCAAATTCGAGGACTTGCTGCTCGTCGAAGTCTGGAAGTCTCCTGAAATAATCTATCCATCCCGCTTGTAGAAAGATCTGATAAACTTCGGGATAGAGCTCAAGAAGTGCTGTTGTGCCAGGTTCATGTGTAATGAGATTTCCTCCCATAGCTGTTGTTCAGTGAATTTCACAGTTCAAAGCCAAGTTTCCTAATTCAATTCAGAGTAAACCATTGCAAATGGCAACATGCCGTGATAAGGTGACTTTTACATATTACCGGGAGAGTTAGGGGCGACGGAAGTTGGCGTAGTATGTAATTATGAAAGCGCTTTGGTAATCCCCCCCTTTCTATGCGTAAGTGATATGATTGGAAGTACAATTATTTGGTAGTCCTATCAGCTTCTCCGCATTAACTATTATTTAATGTCCATACATAATCATGCGTACCTTTATGTTTTACCTTTTTGGTTGCTGCGTCAAAAAGTCTTGTCTTATCTTTTGCTGGATCATAATGATTACCGCAGATCTAAGAGCATGAGAATACCGGCGATTTTTGATAGTAATGACGGGAAGTGATAGTGGAGTATCGTAATCATCACAAGAGGTGGTGTATTAAAAAAAATTCGTTCCTTGGGGCTAAAGTGGAGAGGTTGTTGTTTTTATAAATGAGAGAATTGCCAAAAAGGTATTACGGGATCGGAAAGTGGTGTTGCAGCAACAGGGCTTGGTGTTGCAGCAACAGGGCTTGGTGTTGCAGCAACTGGGAATAATGTTACATCATCGAGAAAAGATGTTGTAGTAACGTGAAAAGGTATTACAACGACGGGAGTTGGTGTTGCAGCAACGGGAGTTGGTGTTGCAGCAACGGGAATGGTGTTGCAGCAACAGGAGTTGGTGTTGCAGCAACGGGAATACCAAGTCCGCCAAGTGACTCCTTTAAAGCTTTCCTTCTCAGCTATTTTCCACAGCTCCAATCTGCAAAATACTGAAATATAATATGGTAACCCTTGGCAGGGATTATTAGTAATTAAAAAGAATATCTATCTAAAAAAAATGCATAAATAAACAGAAATTTAAGTGCTTTGAGGAACAGCAAGTTCCCCTGGAAAAGAATACTGTTTAATTGCCATGCAAGTGGCTTTAAAATCTTCTTTAGAAACAGGCCTCTGATATAAACGGAGTCGATAGCCATTCACTAGTAATGGTGTTCTGCTTCCATCAATCGTTAAAAGTCTAACTATGCCATTTGGAAAAACAGCATCCACTTCATAAGGCCCTAACCACATTGTTCTTAACTTACCTTGAAAATTCTCGAAACGAGAATCATAAAGTAGAGCCCAGTTACCTTTCTGGAACTGCTTTTGCTTGATGGTTCTATCATGCCACTTGCTTCTTTGTTGCTGTATTATGGTTGTTTGGTGGATGGCATCCAGTCTTTTCTCGTCCAACTCTTGAAGTTGCTGTAACCTGGCTGTCTGTGCATCAGTCAAATCAAGGTTAACAGCTAAAGAAGTTCTTAAAGTTTTGATCTCAAACTCTACAGGGAAAATAGCGTTCTTTCAAAAAACTAATTCATAGGGTGAAAAGCCTGTAGTATTTCTCCAAGTAGTTCTATAGGCCCATAATGCCTCGAGCAACCTTTGAAACCAATCCCTTCTATTCTCCTTTATTGTTTTTGTTAGGATGGCTTCTATGACTTTATTAGTGCTTTCTACCTACCCATTTACTTGGGGGTGATAGGGTGTGGTCATTTTGTGCTTGATATGATATTTCTGAAGTGTGTTTTTGAAGCCATGAGAGTTAAAAGGAGGTCCTCTATCTGTGACTAATTCTCTAGGCAGTCCAAATCTAACAAAGATTTCTTCAAATAAGAATGTTAGTACTGCTTCTTCATTAGCTCTAATGAGTGCCTTAGCTTCTACCCATTTAGTCATATAATCTGTGCATACTAATATGTACACTCTTTGATTGGATGGAGGATTAATGGGACCTATGAAGTCTAATGCCCATTTCTCAAAAGGTTCAAGAATTACCTGGGGATTGAGTGGCATCTCATCCCTGTCATTAGGCTGGCCCATTCTTTGACAGCTATCACAGGCCTTGACATATTTTCTAGCATCTTTGAAGAGTGATGGCCAATAATAACCCATTCTGAGTACCTTGTGTGCTGTTCTTTTGTCTGCAAAATGTCCTCCACAAGGGCCATCATGACAAGCTTTTAGTACGTCATAAATTTCATCTTCACCAATGCACCTTCGAATTTCCTGATCGATTCCTGTATAGAAAAGACACCCGCTTATCCAGCTGTACCTCGCACTTTGCTGAATGATCCTTCTTCTTTCCCTGTGTGATAGGTGTGATGGTAATTTTCCTATAACTAGATAACTGGCAATGTCTGCATACCAAGGTGAGAGAGCAGATACTGCAAATAAATATTCATCAGGAAAAGAATCATCTACTGGAGCATTTTCATCAGTTTTTAATCGAGAAAGGAAATCAGCAACTACATTTTCTTTCCCTGGCCTATCTACAATTGTGATGTCAAATTCTTGTAATAATAACAACCATCTGGTGACTCGGGCATTTGTAACTGATTTATTCATCAAATATTTAATGGCCGAGTGATCAGTATGCACAAAAGTAGTGTAGCCAGTAATATAATGTCGAAATTTATTGATAGCATAAATAACTGCTAAAAATTCCTTCTCAGTAACTGTATAATTTAACTCAGCTGGTGTCATATTCTTACTAATAAAATAGATGGCATAGGGAAGATTATTTTCTTCCTGACCCAAGACAGCTCCAATTGCAGTGTCTGAGGCATCAGAGGATATATGAAAGGGTAATGCCCGATCAAGTCATCTCAAAATGGGAGCTGTAGACAACTGATGTTTGAGTTCATTAAATGTTTTTTCACAATCATTAGTCCACTTAAATTCAACATTCTTTGTTAATAACACAAATAGAGGAGAAGCTATTTTGGAAAAATTCTTAATAAATATTCTATAGTATCCAGCATGTCCTAAAAAGCTTCTTACATCAGTTTGTGTTTTAGGGATAGGGAGGGTCTGAATTACCTGTATTTTAGCTGGATCGACTTGAATTCCTAGGAATGAGACAAAGTGACCCAATACAATGCCTTGATTCATCATCATATGACACTTTTCAGTGCTTAAGGAAAGGTGTGCTTCTATACACCGCTTAAGTACTTTTTCAAGATTCTGCAGTGCATCCTCAAAAGTCACTCCATAAGGGGTAAAGTCATCCATAAATATTTCCAATGAATCATTTAGCATATCAGAAAAAATCCCTATCACTGCTCTTTGAAATGTTGCTGGAGCTTTACATAGTCCAAATGGAAGTACCCTGTAAGCAAAGGTCCCCCATGGGCTAGTAAATGTGGTCTTGTCCTGGTCTTGGGGTGCAATCTTAATCTGATTATATCCACTAAACCCATCCAAGAATGAAAAGAATTTCTTACCTGCCAAATTATCCAATACCTGATCAATGAATGGTAACGGAAAATGGTCTTTCTAGGTGGCTTTATTCAGTGCTCTTTAATCCACACATACTCTCCATTTGCCATTTTTCTTGGGTACAATCACAAGTGGGGAAACCCACTCACTCTCAGATATAGGATATATAAATCCTGCATTCAAGAGTTTTTGAAGTTCCTCCTTTACAATTTCCCTTAGATTGGGATTCATTCGCCGCTGGGGTTGACAGACTGGTCGGGATGCTTCTTTAATATAAATACGGTGAGTGCATAGCTCAGGGGAGATCCCTTTCATGTCTGTATAGTCCCATGCGAATGCTTCTTTATTTTCCTGGAGTAACTTTATTAACTGTTGTTTTTCATTATCAGTTAAGTTAGGATTTATATTTAGTGTTTTTCCAGGCTCAATTTCTATTTCTGTACTTTTGGAGGGGGTGCCTATTGTTGTCTGAAATAAACTTTTATCTTTCAAGTCCTACTGGGATTCAGATTCTAAGATTACAGTGAAGTGATTATACATTTCTGGGCTGACCGAAGAAGGTTCAGAAATGAAGCTGCTGATTAGCTCATCTTCGGTAGAATCTTTGAAGGTTAAGGCTTGTCCGATAGTCAATATAGGTTGGGTTTCTTCATCCTCATAATCTACCCAAACAGAATTGTCATTATTAATCATGGGTGTAGCATGAGGATAGAGGGTAAGCTGTTTGGTTTCCTGCCCATTAGAGATGGTCATTGATCCCGATCTACAGCTGATAAAAGCATCTGCTGTAGCTAGCCAAGGTCTTCCTAGAATCAGCGGATGACCCCCCAACTTTGTTTTAGTTTGTAACACCACAAAGTCAACTGGGTAATTCCAGGATTCTATAGAAATTATTAAATCTTCAATG
Source organism: Pinus tabuliformis (assembly GCA_031772625.1). Classification (NCBI taxonomy): domain Eukaryota; kingdom Viridiplantae; phylum Streptophyta; class Pinopsida; order Pinales; family Pinaceae; genus Pinus; species Pinus tabuliformis. The sequence goes on along the minus strand of CM062806.1, from coordinate 992,677,413 downwards.
ACCCCTTCCGGTTTAATTGTAGAGCGATCAACCAATTCTAGGATAGTTGGAGTTTCCCTAATAAAGTTTTTTAATTGAAGCAATTGTGATGTTTCAAGTGTCATAATATTTATTGCAGCACCTAAATCTACTAGAACTTTAGAGAAAAAAGTTTTTCCAACTTGGACTGTTACTGTAGGGTGACCAGGGTCACCATATTTCACAGGATGATCTTTTTCTGTCATTAATGCAGTCAATTCTCCCATTACATGAACTGTGAGGGGGTCCTTGGCTTTTCTTCCAGGTTTATTTATGCAAATATCTCTAACGATCCTAGCATAAATGGGAACATCTCTTAATGCTTGCAATAATGGGATTTTAACGTGTAAATTCTGTAGCTCGCCTAAAAGGTTAAAAGCAGGTTGCTCCAGTGTTTTAGTGAGAGCTAACCGTTCCAGAAATGGCGGATCCGTTGTTTGATCATTGCTGTTAGATGCTGCCTCTACTGCTTCATCATTAGCTGATTTTTCTTTTGTAACTTCCTCTTTATCAGAGTCTGTAATGTCATCAATGATTGGTTCAACAATTCTCCCTGAGCGGAGATGGATATCGTTACATTGCATGGGGAAGACAGACTGATTTTGAATATCAATTGCTTGCAAGGCTTTATTATTATTTGGGTTAGGATTTGGTTGCACAGGCAGCTATGGTCCAATTGCCTGGTTATTTGGAGGAGTATTGGATGGTAAGGAAAGAGACTGTTGATGTTGAGGAAATGGCATCTGTTGGGCTGCCCAGCCTAGGTTCCATTGATTAAAATACGGTTGCTGGGGAACCCAAGGATTCCAAATGGTAGGATCAAAAAAAGGAAGATTTGGTTGCTGCATAGGTGGAAAATTCATTGTGTTAAAGGGTGGGTACTGCATTTGGTTCATGGGTGGGTAATTTGTTTGAAAAGGAGAGTGATTATTCCAACGACTAAATGTTTTGTTAGAATTCATACCTTGTCTTTGTGGCCACTGCCTCCTTTGTGTCATCAGGTACACTGCTTCAGCCTCTTCTTCAGTTGACTGCAATGCTGCTTTAATTCCAGGTAGGGAAGGGCATTGCTGGGTCTCATGGTCCTTTTCGCAGATTGTGCAGATTGGTACCTTATCTAGTGGGCATTCTCTGAGTGGATGTTTTTCTCTGCATTTGGAACAAAAAATAGCTAGGGCAGCTTCTGCTTCAGCCTGTTTCTTTTTTACCTGCAGAGCATCAATTTGTGAAGCAAAAGAGCTTAACATTTCAGTTTTAAATTCTTCTAATAAATTACCTATTTCAGCCCTTGTTGCTCCTCCACTTGCCGACTTCTGAACCCTTGAATATACATTGTCCCTGCTTTTTGTTCTGCTCACTGCTCCTCTTGAACATCTCATGCAGAGGTTAACAATTTCATCAAATGGCTCTTTAGAAATGTCTCCTTTTCCTAACATATTCAACATGTCCAAGCAGTCATCTCGGACCCCTTTCAGCAATATTGTTTTCAGAATATCCTTACTCATATTGGGGTGGTCAGACCGCTGTAAATTATACTGCAGTCTTTCCACAAAGTCTTCCAGATTCTCATCCTCCCTCTGAACCATTTTAAACAATTCTTCTTTCCTTTCTCTTATCCGGCAGTAATCCTAATATTTTGCCAGAAAGCTTTCTTTCATTTGATCCCAGGTAGTAATTGCCTGAGCTCCTAAGCTCATAAACCACCTTAACGCATTCCCTTTCAGTGTTGCTGGGAATAGTTTGAATTTCTGATTAGGGCTCACGTAATCATAACTTCTACATAGTATATCAAATTTAAAGAGGAATTCATCCAGGTCCTCAGAGGATAACCCATGAAAGTTGGGCAATGCTGAGAGTGGAATGTTCTTCATGGGGTTTCCTCCTCTTGGGAGTTCCCCAATAGGGAATTCCAGGGTAGAAAGTGAATTTTCCCCTCTTCCTTCTGTTCTGTTATCCTCCATTGGTCTTTTTCCTGAATCGCTTGCCTTATCTTCTGTATCTTCTGTTTCTTCAGGTTCTTCAACCGGTTCCTCAGTATATTCTGGTACTTCCAGCTTTCTTTCAGGTCCTAGTACTTCCTCTGTCTGTCGATCTGTTTGTGAGGAATGCTGGATCTGAGGCCTTCGGGAACTCGTCCTCTGTGATGTCTCGGCTTTGGAGATAATTTCGTCAATAAAGGTTTTTCTTCCTCCTCCGCCTTTGCCGCCTGTGAAATTAGGTTTCTTGCGTCCTCTCATGCACCTGTTATTCTCAAAAAGAAATCATCAATGCTTTTAGAAATCTTTAGTTGCCTTCCCCGGCAACGGCGCCAAAATGTTGGCTAGTTGAATTGTTTATTGATTAACAATCAAGTACCACATTAAATTGTCAACCTGGGAAAGTCTTTTATTTCAAAGGCTACTGCGTACTGTATGTACTTTAACTCTAAAAGCATTAAAAAGCTGTAGTATACGTAATTCTCACGTTATGTGATAACAGTGTACTGTAAAGATAAAATGAAAGCAGTTAAATTAAATCTGAAAAGAAAAGTGATGGATGCTCTGTTATCAGAGGATCAGGACCCTATCCTCCAAACAAGGACGTTCAGCACCTGCCCCTGTAACCAGATTGCTCATTCACACTGTAATTCTAATTCACCGGTGAAATATAGTTTCAAACGATTAACAAAACAGAGTGCCAGCAAAAAGGAAACTATCAGAGACAATGCTACAGAATCCAAAACAGAGTTCCAGCATAAAGAAATTACCAAAACACACTTACACACTTGACAGAAAAGTAAATGGGTGAATCTTGTGAGGAAGGTGGGCCCAGTCCCTCTCACAAGATTCCCCAGAATGCAAATACCAGGTTAGATGCTCAAAACAGTCTTCTATTCATCTGCCAAAAGATTAAATTACAATGAGAGTTCAGACTTTGCTGTTGTCTTCAAAAATTCCCTTTTACAAAACTATTTTCTGTCCCCCCTTTCTAATGTAGATGTCTCCTCTTTATAGAGGAGACATCTATTACAATAGATTATCACAGTTCATTCAGTTAGATCTTCCTGTCAAAAATAAGAGTTACAGGATACTGTTACAATAATGTATTCTTTCTTGAGCTTCTTGCTGTTACACGGCTGGTAACTGAACTTTGACCGTCTCCTTGGGATTCTCGCTTATCCTTCGCCGTTTCCCCATGGTTGCTGATTAGTTAACCCGTGCTATTTCTGATATTTTAGCAACTGTGTTTTTCCCTTTTTAGACAGTCGCAGATCATACTGCATCAGCGCGGAATTCTGGTAATCTTCAGGTAGTTGCTGTTTGTTGTTTCCGGTTTGTTGCAAAATATCATTCCCCGCTTTAGATAGTTGTCGTTGCTGGATGTAGCAACTGCGTAGTTGCTGCTTCTGGTGTTGCAGCAACTGCGTAGTTGCTGTTTCTGGTGTTACAGCAACTGCGAATTGTAATTCCTGCAGACTTTAGACAGTTCCACGGTTACTTGGCACTTAGTCAGCTTTTCCAAAGATAATTATAAAGATAATCATGAACATGTAATGAACAATTAAACATATAGCTATGCGGAGAATTACTTCATACCTTGGGGTGAATAAGTCATCATGTAATCAAAGCTTACAACTATTGAACTGAAAAAGGATAATATTATGGCCAAAATGTAAGGTAAAAAATGGTCAATTCTGAATCCTAACAGTAGTAATTAAAGTTGAAAACATAGTTAAGACTACATCTTGGTTTTGAGAGAGTTTGCTTACATATAGGCCCATCATTCCCAATTGTTCCAAAATTCTTAAATATAAGAATGAAAAAAGTGGTATGCATATAGTGTACTGGAACATATGTGATCAAGGATAATTTTAGGGGCGAATGTTCGCCCTTTGGCGAAATTAAGGGTTTTTAAATTTTTAGTGGGCGAATATTTTGTATCATAGTACATTTTTACAAATCACCTCAAATAGCCCACCTTATTTTAAGGGAGAGGGTAAAAAAGGTAAATTTAGCCCTTGAAATTAGGACTTACAACCTTCCATTCGCCCATTTTCAAGAATAGCTTTTATTTAAGTGAATCCATTCGCCCATTTTCAAGAATAGGTTTTATTTAAGTGAATCCTATGGGTCAAATACCATATATATAAAAGAGGTATGGTAAATTAATAAAAATATAAATAAATGAGAGGTATGGTAAATAAATAAAACATTTTTTATATTTACTCCATAAGTCACCTTATATACATGTAAGGGTGTAAACAAATAAAAATATAAGTAAAGTGGAGGTATGGTAAATAAATAAAACGTCTTTTTATACTTACTCAAAAGGTATGGTAAATAAATAAAAATATAAATAAACTAGACGTATCGTAAATAAATAAAACCTCTTTTTATATTTAGTCCATAACCCTCATTCTATTTATGAAGGCTCAAGAAAGAGGTTTTATTTAAGTGAATCCTATGGGCCAAATACCATATTTGTAAAAGAGGTATGGTAAATTAATAAAAATATAAATAAACGAGAGGTATGGTAAACAAATAAAACATTTTTTTTATATTTACTCCATAAGTCACCTTATATTTACGAACACTCAAAAAATGGGTTATATTTAGGTGAAACCTATGGCCAAAATACTATGGGACAAATACCATGGACTAGATTGTTATTAATACCATGCAAAAAACCATTATTAACCCTAATATTAGAATTAATAAAAATAAAAATGGCACATGGTATTGACCCATGGTATTCAACTGGAATGTAGCCTATTTAAATGGGGGAATTAAACCAGCATGTAGCCTATGCTAAGATTCACTAGGACTTTACAAAGTTTTATTATTTAGTGAAAGACTCGCCAAGATCTTACAAGATTTTATAATTGAGTAAAATATTCGCCATGCCTGGTGAGAGATTCGCCAAAAAATTATATATGCATATTATATTATTGATAAAATCGCCTTCCATTTTTCCTATATACCATGGAGATTCGCCCATTTATTATATTTATAAATTTAGGGGGGGTTCTTAAAATTTTCCCTGTATGTGATGCCTACCTTAATATGCTATATTTTCATTTAGAAGATGCAATTAGTACATTCTTATCTACATTGGCAAATGATTTTTATACTCTTAGTTATGTTTCATACAATTTAATTCTAAGAAAATGTAAAAATTATTAATGAGAGGCAATGAGAATATGAAAATTTTCAATTTAGATACATAAAACCACAAGAGATTCAAGGAAGTAGAGATATAGAAGGAAAAAACACATTTTCACACATAATGATTTTAAGCAATTCTGGCATATATTCATTTATGAGAGTTATAGATAGATAATAAGAAAGACTTGATGGGAATTTTCCATTACATCAATATCCACAATTAAATTTGATTTCATAACTAAGCCTTATATATTCTCAAATGAATTCTCCATGGTGTAGTTAAGGGACATTATAGATGTAGATATCATTGATATAAATACAACTGGAAACTGGTTGTGACTTCCTGCTATCCCTGTGGGTACAACTGGAAACTGGTTGTCACTCCTCTACTAGGCCTACCACCGTCAGACATAAATCATTCATGGAACCCGTCAAGCGACATAGAATCCAATTTTATGATGTATGATTGTGACTTCCTGCTAGACAGTTTAACGCATGATGTTAGAATGTCAAGAGACAAATCAGGTTGACCCTTCCAAACGGAGGTTGCCACTTTACTAGAGCAGATGAGAATGTAATGTGGTCCCAATGTAATAGTAGTTATACATTATAAAGGACATGCATGATTCAAGTTTAAAACAAAGCAATAGTTTACAATGACATACAGTAGCATGATCAAGACCACCAAATTCTTGAAAAATTGCAAGAGAAGAAGGTAGCCTTTATCACATGAATAATTGTAGCATTATTGTGGTGTTCTACTTTGAAGAAGTATCAAATGGAAACCTATTTGATACTTTGCATGAAAACAATGAAGAGTTCACATTAAAGAGAAGAGATATGGTTTTGGGTTGGATAAGATGGTATATGATTAGATTGGGAGTAGCTGATGGATTCAAATATATCCATCCTTTGAGATATTTTCATGAAATATGTGACCTAGACCAATCATTGGTGTAGGAAAGGATTACTTGGTAGTTTTAGCATCCTCAACTTGTTTGTTGGATTTATAATGAATGGTGACTGAATTTCAATCTAGGAATCCTAGAAGAAGTGATAAAATAATATTTGGGTGTTGTTTTGTTGTTTATAATATAATTCTCATAGGTTTGTGCAAGGAAGAAAAAACTACAATTTTCTTGTGATGTTTTAGGAGGAGGCTTAAAGGAGAGGAGATGGTTGGGCTCACTAGTGATATTTACTTAGATATTAAAGGAGGATGTAGTTGTATTATTCAATATATGTATTTTCCTTCACATATATTTCCTAATATTTTTAATTGTGAACTCAAAGAAGTTTCCACCATTCTTGGAGTTGGAATCTAAAATGATGTTGAACAAATTCTTTACCCACCTAGCAATAAAGTTTTACAGAGCTTGAATTTTTCCATTCATGGGTTTCCAAATTTTCACCAACTAATTTAAAAGGGACATTTTTAAATTTATGATATCAATTGAACTATTTATGAGAGTTTATACTGATTACAAGTACTAATTATTTTATTTTGTTGTTAAATACTTATAAATATGATGATGACCATAAATATTTTGAATGTCCATAAAGTTGGATAGTGGAGACATTGAATAAGAATTTCCTAGGACAATCATGGATTCGTTACAAGTTCATCGAGCCTTTACTGCCATGGAGATGCAAGTTGGGAATATGAGGCTACCATGCAAAAGTAATGCCCATAGCCTTTGAAGGTTTTTTATTGTACATTTATCTAAAATTAATTAATGACAAAGAACAAATATGGAGGAGGGGAACGTAATTCAACACTCTGTCCATATATTGTAATTTTTTACTGCATATGATCTTTCAATTTGGTGAGCTAGCATGGTTTTTTGGCCCAAGTTCTAGTAATGTCTTTAGGTAAGTGAGCATGTGCATTGAAAGGCCAATGATTTTATAAAAGTAACATTGTACATATGCACTAATTAAAGAAAATAATGCATAGTTGCAAAAAATATGGTGACAACAGTGTGGGGTAGTAGGACTCCATGAGAGAATAGGAAAGAGGAATAGAGGCTTAGAAATGGGGCTAAGCTAGGAAAATACTATTTTACTCTTATCCTAATTAATAAACTTGGATTATATGTTTTAAGTGGAAATTATAACCTAATTCTGAAAAGATAGGGTGGTGTAATGTTAAAATACGTTATGGTATAATCCAATAAACCATAATGATGTTTTATCATAACTTTTAAAAGAGGGGAAAGGGGCTGTATGGTTTCATGTGTCGAAATGAACCATGAATACAAAATTCAAGGATCTTAGTGGAATTACGATCGTATCATTTAGTGTTCCATTGTGACTAAACTGCCTACATTGAGGAGAGGTAAAGAGTGACCTTGCTACTATTTATCCTCACCATATGAGGCGAGCTTAGGTATGTCCAAACTTCACCTTTCTTGTCTTGGCAATGCTAGAGATCATCTAGATACGCCTAAAGGAAGATAGAACTCTTTATGCTATGCCCGTGATGGAGCACTCGAATACTAGTGGCACATCCTCAAAAACTATAGATATAGAGATGGGGGAGCACTATGTTGAGTTGTGTAGGCATATATGGGATGAGAGCCTATAGGTTGGAGATTTTTGGGTTTTTTTACCTTAGCCTTGAACTGATTGAGCTAATTGCTAGAGAATTGTAGGTGAAAATTTTCCATGATGGAGTCTTAACTCCAACTTAGAGGTGAATCACTAATGAGAGATTAAGAGGAGTGTGGTATATGGTTGGGAGGAAAAAATGAGATATACAACCAATTAGTGCTTCACTGAAACATAAGTTTTTATAATTATTCTTTATAAGTGATTAATAATGTGTTTACTATTTCATCCTTAAAGTCTATATTATTTATGTATGTTATTATGTTATTCTAGTTATATTATATATTATTTATGCATGTTATTATGTTATTCCAGTTATATTATATAATGCATACCCTAGAGTGTGCATTAGGATCAATGCATGAGTAAAGGTTAATTATAGTACCTGCCATACCTCAATGCTAGGGATTTGGCTTTGTAACGTCACGAGGTTATGTTACATGTCAGCTCGTTGTTTTCGGATTGATGTTCGAGCCCTAGTGGGCATGCTATACATGCAGGTATTAGAGCGGTAGCAAAATAGAAAATTTGGAATTTGAAATTCAATTGTTATTGTGTCACATCATGTTAGATGTGATATTGCTAGTCTATAAGAAGGAACTATTTATACTAGTTTGTATTAGAGCGGTAGCAAAATATATAATTTGGAATTTGAAATTCAATTGTTATTGTGTCACATCATGTTAGATGTGATATTGCTAGTCTATAAGAAGGAACTATTTATACTAGTTTGTAGTAAACAACTATCTCAGAGATTTGGAGATTTTACGATTTTGGAGGAGATAAATTTTAGTTAGATCCATCCTTATTTTTGGAAAATATATATCTTACTCTTCATCAAATTCCAAAATTTAAACATATTTTATACCTTCTCCATAAATCAATAAAATAAATAAAGGTAATTCAATGGATAAATTGATAGAGTGTCCATTGCCTCCTTAATTTGCTAATGTATAGTAAGAGAGATGCTTCATATTCTCTTAAAATTCAGCCATTGTCGAAGCTTTATAGGTATTGGAAGATACATTCCTACTGGAGAAAAATATATTAGATCTAATTGTCACTTATATTCTCTTTCTAAAAACCGGGTTTCAGGGACGTATATTTTCATTTATTTGCAAGCGTTAGAATGTTTTCCCTCAAGATAGATTCTTGCTTGCAACTATGTAGATATTACTAGAGGAAAACCATCAAGAATAAGGTAAGATCTTCTCTCCTATTCCTATTAATATAAACTGAATGCACAATTCTTAATTTAGTGTATAAAGAGTATAAAAATCTATATACTCTCCATTTCTTTAACAAAAACGAAAGGTTATGAGTCATAAAAAAATGCATCTAGATGCCGGTGAATTGTAATATATAATTTATTGCTGATTTTGTATTGTAATTTATAATTTATTATAGGAGGAATTTATTGTGTATTTTGTAATGTATACGGTTGTAATGGTAATGATATATCCATTTTATGTATTTCTTTTATAATTTCAGTATTTTGATATGGCAGATCACTAACATTTGCATTATTGTGCAACCTATGGATCTATCTCCCTATTTATTTGATTAAACCAAAACAAATCTTCTTTTTCACATAAAGAATTAAAGAAAAACATTAACATTACATGCATTTAATTGTAATTGTAAATAGAATATTATGTTAGGGTTCAATACAAATAAATATAACAATAAAGAAATACACATTTAAACTATGTACACCATGATTATCTGCAAAATCCGGATTGGGGAAAAACCAACCAACAATAAATCTATTATTGTCCTTGGCTAAAACACAGCCAAGCTGGCCAACAACCTGAGCTTTCACCACTCAACCATGGCTACCTACAATGGAGAATACACAAGCCTTTTAAGGGCTTCAACTACATGTAATACCATGGGCTCAATACCATGAGTCACCAATACTAGTGCCCAAAACCACAACTGTTAACCATAACTGTTGACATAACCTTAACTCCACCATAGGGTCAAGTTTATCTAACAATCCCCCCTTTAAACTTGACTTTGGGTTTTCCTTGGCCAAATTTAGCCAAATCTGCCAAGCGAGCCAGCCACCACTCATCTCCAGGCCCTACCCAGTCAATGTTAGGGTATTTGATATTCAACATGCTTCATCATACCACCACATGCATCCCCATATCACCCAAGCGGACATTCAGACTTTACCAGTGATTTACTGGGGTACGCATGCTTTACCAGGGCCCATTTACATGAAAATTTCCATTTTATTTTTATTTTGTTGCTATCTTGACCCACACACAACTCAGCTCTGGTTCTCTTCCAGAGCAGAAGACAGGCTCCTTCACGCAGCAAAGAGCTCCACACTCAGAGTTTCGGCTCTCCACACAACAACGTGATGAACGCAGCACTTGCCTTCACACAGAGACAGGCTCTGTCAGCGTTCCACGCAGGCAGCATGCAGGACAGACCAGCAACGCTCACGCAGCAAAGAAGCAATATGTAACACGCAACAATGGTCCACGCTTCACGCCTTCCACCATGTAACACGCAGCAATGGTCCAGGCTTCACACCTTCCATGCAGAAACGGGTTCAGCCAGCAATGGGAACCGTCTTCCTCTTCATGCAGAGAAGCACGCAGCCTCTTCGACGGCTGCACACGCAGACTCCTTGATGGCTGCAACGGCTCCTCGCTTCTCGATAGCCTAAATAGGGCCAGCAATGGCTCCACGCAGAGAGCAGACAGGTCCCTTCCTTCACGTGCAGGGGCAGCGCTGTGATGCATGTCTAGTGGCACAGACTTTTGCTAAGCAGCCCGGATTTCTCCTTCTTTCCCTTCCCACCTGCGGGCCTCCTTTTTCCCTTCACAACTGCGGGCAGGGAAATATGATGGCTCTGACTTTCTTGATTTTTTAAATTCCCAAAAAATATTCCTAGGGCTTGCATTTTTTTTCTTGCTCCTCATCGAACGAGGCCTTGGCAAAGACATCGATGGTTTGTGCAACGAGCTATTGCTTCAACCAGCGCCACCGCTTCGTCGATGGGAACATTTCGAATAGCTATCTAAGGCCCTTGCCAAGGAGGGCTCTGATGCCACTTGTTAGGGTTCAAGAAATACACATTTAAACCATATACACCATGATTATCTGAAAAACCCCAATTGGGGAAAAACCAAACAACAATAGATCTATTATTGTCTTTAGCTAAAACACAGCCAAGCTGGCCAACAACCTGAGCTTTCACCACTCAACCATGGCTACCTACAATGGAGAATACACAAACCTTTTAAGGGCTTCAACTACATGTAATACCATGGGCTCAATACCATCAGTCACCAATACTACTGCCCAAAACTACAACTGTTAACCATAACTGTTGACATAACCTTAACTCCACCATAGAGTCAAGTTTATCTAACATATTAATGATACATTCATTTAATTTAATTCTGTAATATATTTTCAACGTGTACTAGACTTCTCTAAAATAAATAAGTGATCTGTCTTATAAGACATATATCTTTTAGAAGTTGAGTCATAAAACATGCATGATGCCAGCGAATTATTATATATGATTTATTATAAGACGTATTCAGAGTGTATTTTGTAACGTATACCGTTAATAATATATCGATTCTATGTATTCCTTTTATAATTTCAGTATGCTGATATTGTAGATGACTAATATGTGTACTGTTGTGCAACCTATGGATGAAGTGATTATTCCACTGGTTAAGATTCCTTACTTTTACATTTATACATGAACGACTTCAAATTGGTATGGAAAATTACAATCATTTTACAGTGACTTTGTCCCATTCGTGGATTAACTGATTATTTCACTAGTTAAGATTTCTCTTTTCTACATTCATACATTGATGGTTGAATTTCAACAACCTGGTATTCTTTATAAATATTATAATGTATTGGACTGATAACGTTTTCTCATTCATTCAATTATGGATCTGTGTTTCAGACCTCACTAACCTCGACACACTTTATAAAGATAACCTTTTTTAGCGTTTTGCAAATACAAACATGACTTCAAAAACTCAATTTCTATTCAAATATACGATATAATAAATATTAAAGTGTCGGGCTACATAGTTTATGCTCAGGAATTAAATTTCAATTTTGGAAAATAATCCAGTGTTTAACGCCATTGCAAGAACCCTAATTGTTATTGAGAATTGCCTCTTAAGATTGATTAAGAATATATATTGACGTAGAATAATGGTTGAAGGAAAAATTGTCATTGACCTCAATAATTTGCAATAATTTGGAAATGTGAGAATAAATCACCTCGTCTCAAAAGCAATATTTATTGAATGTCAAACCATTATGACCTGGCCCATCGATGTATATGTAGACTACCAAAATATTTTCGGTTGCACAATCGTTTTATATGTAGAAATTTACAACATTTATGGATGTACAGTTATCATTCATTGACCAATCTGTAACGCGTCTCTGTGACGCGTGAGCAAATCAAAGTCCAACATTATAGGCGCTTTGTGTTGCATTTAAATTTCAACCATCAATTCGGACTTTTGCGCTTGGCATGGTTAGCTGGATTCCATCGAAGCTTATGTGCATTTCGTTGGGTAGCTATCTGCTGGGTTGAATATTACTATTAAAGACTCGGGACTGAGCGAGAAACAGCGTAATGTTTTCTTTTCGTGCTGAGAGGTGGCTCCAATTTCCTTTTTAAATTTTTAGACAGAACATGACATTGTGATTTACTTTTAGCTTTGTCAAAAGAGCCGCGGATATCTAATGATGTTGACAGAAGAAAGAAGAAAACAACTCACTAATTTTCGTTGCCAGCACAATTGCATACTGTTCCCGCATGGTAGAGAGGCTACATATATTTCACATATGGGATATTATAGTAATCATTCAGGAAGGAAAAGATATGAAGAGAATATACTTTTAACAATCCTGTAGAATTGAATTTGCTAGCATTTTTAGTAAACTCTTCATATTATTAAAAAAAAAAATGTTTTTAAGGAAGATCTAGCCTATTTATTCTTTCGCTTACTTCTCCCAAAGTCACATGGAGCCTACTGATTCTCCTACTCAATTCTTACAACTTTTCCTCAATCTTTTACTTTAATTCTTACAAATTCACCTAAATCATGTTGCTGCCAGAGGTGTATTTTATAGCTTGTTATAAGGGATCTGTGTACCGTCCTTGAGCTCCAGTTGTCGCATACCTCTTTTTAATAATAAAATTTTAATTAAATTATTATAAAACATAAAGAATTTCACTCTCATTATAAACTTTTTGTGGGTTAGTGGTTTATTTAATAATTTATTATAAAAAATTTATAGTAAAAATATTTTTATCTAACTTTCCCTCATATTTCTGAAATAACAAAATTTTATAAAGTTTATAAAAAAACCTTATTATCATAATTTTCTTATAAAATAATATATAAATAATAAGATTCAAAATGGAAAATCTTATATTAAAAAAATATATAATACTTGAAAAAATCAATAAAATTAAAATTGAAATAGAAATATAAATAAATATAGATATATCCTAAAAAAATCATTTTAATAAGAAAAATCTTATTCAATTTTTACATTAAAAATATTTACAACTCAAAATAATATTTTGATCCTAAATCCGTGATTAAAAAAAACTTTTGATAATTTAATTTCCCAAATTTACCAAGCCCAATAATTCACGGACATATCTCCTTTTTTTTTTTTTTTTGTAATTGCTGATCTATTTCTTGATAATTTAATTTCTCACATTTACCATGACCCACTAATTCACGGACATATCTCTGTTTTTCTTTTTAATTGATGATGTATTTCTGTGTCCCACGTTGCCTCAATGTTAAAAATTGATGATCTATTTCTGTCTTCCAAGTTGAGTCAATGTTGTCAATCTAAGTGCATTTTATTTGGAGATGTTTAATTTTTCTTATTTTAATTTTTTTTATTATAATTTATTTCATTAATATATATTAATATATATGTATATATTAATTTAGATTCATCTAACACTATATATATATATTAATTTAGATTCATCTAACATCATATCTATCATGTTTTCTACTTTGAGGGATCTTTCTAGGGGCATGATAGATTTGGTGTTACATGAATTAAGCTAGTTCTAATGGAAGGCAACAACGTCATATTTTTAGATTATCATTATTACGTATATGTTTGAGATTAACTTCAAAATTCACATTATGTTTTCTTTCCTTGGCATGACCATATCATTGGCTTCTTTAATTTTGTCTGTATTGTGGGGCATGATAGATCCAGTGTTTGATGAATGTAAGCTAGTTCCAATTGAGGACAACAATGTCACATTTTTAGATTATCATTATTATGTATATGTTTGAGATTAACTTCAAAATTCACATTGTGTTTTCTTTCCTTGGCATGACCATATCATCTCTTCTTTAATTCAGTCTATGTTTCTTGCCTTGTATGGTTTGTACATCTTTGTTTGGATGCTTTGAGTGATTTGTGTGTTTATGTGCTTGGATTTGGATGATAATATCTTTTGATGTTACGGTTGTTGTGTTATATTTTTATATGTCTATGTAATTGTCAATTAGTAATTAGTTAGTGATGTTTTATATGTCTATGTAATTGTCAGTTAGTAATTAGTTAGTGATGAAGAAGGGAGACAATTTTAGTTGTGAGGATTGATACTACACATCTATTTCATTTCAGTTTAGGTACCACAACTTCTCACAACTAATTAATTATCAATAGTGTCCCTCTAGGTATTACTAAATATATCTTAAAGAATAGTTTTAATAACTTATTGCATAAGATTACTCTCAAAATATTTTTTTCTTTTCTAATGCTCGAAATCATTTATTACCTTCAAGAATATTTTGATTATTTTTTATCTATAGTCGAAGTCAAGAAATCATGTATTTTTTATTTTTTTAGTGGCTAGAGCTATAAAATATTTACATTATTTGTTTCTCCATCTCAAAACAATTATCACATTTATTCAAATATTATGAATACATTATTATATGCAATTATCTATTAGTAATTTCTAATATATGTAATTTTGAATATATTTTGAATATATGTAAATGTCTATTACGAATTAGTTGGTGATGCAAGAGCGAGACAGCCTTATCAAGGATTAATTTGCACTTTCCATGAGGATTGATTCTGCACATCTATTTCATTTTAATTCTAGGTATCACAACATTTGACAGCTAATTAATTCTTAATAGTGTCCTCTAGGTATTACTAAATATATCTTGAAATTTTTTTATCTTAATAATCTACATCATCAAGATTAAGAACATCTAATTCATTTAATGAAAGCAGTCAAATAAGATTAGAAAACAACATCTACACTAAAACCAATGCATCTAATGCAAGCCTTCAAATGAGATTAGACATTAAGATCTACAGTAAAATCAAGTGAAAGCAATCAAATAGGATTAGAAATCCAAATCTACACTGAAATAAATGCATCTAGTGCAAGCAATAAAATAGGATTAGAAATCAACATATACATTGAAATCAATGCATCCACTGCAAACAATTGAATATAATTTTAAGAAAACATCAATCAATGAATCTAGTGCAAGAAATATTCTTCTCTCTCACCCCTTGATCTAATCTTGAAAAATATTTTTAATAATTTATAGTTTCAAGATTCACAACATCCAAATCATCTAATGCAAGCAATCAAATAGGATTAGAAAACAACATCTACACTAAAATTAATGTGTCTAATGAAAGCAATAAACTAAGACTAGAAATCAATGTCTACATTCAAATCAATGCATCTAGTACAAGCAATCAAATATAATTAGAAATCAACATCTACGTTGAAATCAATGCATCTAGTGAAAGCAATCGAATAGGATTAGAAAACACCATCTATACTGAAATCATTGCATCTAAAAAAAGAATTCAAATAGGATTAGAAATAAGCATATACACTGAAATCAATGCACCTAATGCAAATAATCAGTTATAATTAGAAATCACCATCTGCACTGAAATCAATGCATCTAATGCAAACAATCAAATAGGATTATAAATCATTGTCTACATTGAAATCAATTCATCTTGTGGAAAAAACCTTATTCTCTCTCTCACTCATCCATCTACATCTATAACTCCCTTTATCTCTCCTTCTTTGTCACTTTATCTCACCCCCGAAAAGAAACATTCTCTCTCTCTCTCCATATATATCTATCTCTCCCTCACTCACTCCGTCACTCCCTCTATCTCTCTCTTCTTCCATCTCTTTACCTCCTGTCTATATCTTTATCTCCCTTTTACTCTCCTTTGTCTCTCTATATCACCTTCAAAGCATACACACACTTTCTCCATATCTATTTATCTCTCCCTCCCTATTACAGTCCTTCTCCCTCTCTCCCCCTTCTATTTCTCCACTCCTGCTCTCCTCTCTCTCTCTCTCTCTAGACATTTATCTCTTTATGTCTTTCTTCTTACCTACCTCTATTTGCCCCCCAAAATCCCTCTCTCCCTCCCTCTCTCCTCTTTTTCAAGTCATCTTTCTCTTCCTTCCTCTTTGTCCCTTTCCCTCCCACCTCAATCTATCCCCCCCCCTCTCTTCGCCCTCCAACTCTATCACTATATCCCTCCCTCTCTCCTCTCTTCTTCCCTCCCCCATTATTTACATCACTCCTTCTTTGTCTCTCTATCTAACTCCAAAACGTACACACTCTCTATCTCTCCCTTTTCACTCCCTCTCTCTCTCTCAATGTCTTTCTTCTTCACTCTCTTTCTCCCCATCCAACACCATCTCTCTATCCCTCCCTCTCTCCCCCTCTCTCTCATGTCCTCTCTCTGGTCCTTCCCCTATCTGTTGTGGGGAAAAATGCCTATGCAGGACGATCCTATCCACCTAAGGTGTGAGAGTACCTTAGCAACAAACGAATACAGCTACTTCGGTTTCTTCCTTTATGAAATATGAAAGAGAGGAGATTGGTAGACTTACCGTTATCTTTCGGTTGTCCCTCGATCTAGATCCTCTCCTCTTTGTGTGTCCACAGCTACTTTCCTCCTCGCTTTTTCTCCCACGAGATCACAAGAGAATAGCTACCTGTGACAAGAGAACAACTACATGCAACAAGAGAAGGACACAATACAAAGGCAAATATACATATTCATAAATGATTCAGGATTAGAAGTAAATCAAATACACTAATGCAAATCATACAATAAACACCAGCATATAGGAAAGAACCAAGAAGCTTTATTGATTGATAAACAAGGTTCAGGAAGAGATACAACCCATAGGGTTCCAACCTAGCATCTCCTTCCCAACAGAATAGAATTCCTTCTTCAGCCCCTTTCAAAGCATAAGCACCCAATGATCCAACCACAAACCAACAACAATTCTTTGCAAATACAATATTCCAGCCTCTCATGACCTCCTGAGAGAGATCTATATATAGGAGTTTTGGAGAAAGGATGAGTCAGCTTAAGGCTGGCATGGAGCTGACTAGTGTCCTCTCCCACTTCAGTTCTTGAGTCCACTTGGAGGTTCTTGCTTCCACTTGGAGATTTGGAACCTCTTACTCATCACCAATTGAATTCCCTGATCCAAGTGTCATTTTGGAAGCTTCCTGGGCATTGACACCTTGAGAAATGAGTCTGCCACTTGTCCAGTTACGCTCAGCGCAGGTAGCCTTCTTTGCAGTTGACATTCAGCGCAGGTAGACAGTGGAGCAGTTGACATTCAGCGCAGATGCTCAGTGGAGCAGTTGACATGATCCAGAAATGGCCTGTTTTTGAGTGTTTTCAGGGGGAGAACTTTTGTGAATTGCTGTGGTTTGCTGGCCTTGTTCCTCTAGGGGTAGGAACAACATGTTTAGGGACTTGGGATCCCTTAATTATTGACATTTCATGCTCCGTGATGTAAGGCACAAAAATGTCTATAACAGTTTCCCCCTAAAGTATGAGGCCATTTATCGGGTGAAATTCTTTATCCAGGGGAGTCCGAAGTTCATCCATTTGCTGGGAGGAGACCTGTAATAAGATACAATACAATACATTATGATTCATATAGCTTTCATGATCTAGCTGAGGCGGGCATTCCCATGCTCAGCTTTATAAATACATTTTGGTACATAGAACAGACGATCGTCTGATGGTAGACTGATAATTCTGGCGAAACTATCATCCTTTGAGTAGGATGATCATCTGCTGCAATGATGTACATGTCAAATGTCTTTATTCTCCTGAATATATATCGCAGCCTGGATGGATGAAACTAGATCCGGGGTCTTCAAACTCGTCCGATATTCACTCTAAGTACAAGTCGATCCATGTGAGAATTGCGCTGAAGTCGAACATGGAAAGACATCGCTTGATTACTGGTCAATGATGTAAACCGTTAAAAAGAGCGAGAGGAATCACCGATAATGATAATGACCCTGAAGGTACTGCAGTACAATTCACATGGTGCGAATAAAGGACTTGGCGTCGAACACCACGCAAAATCTTCTGGTCGAAGGTCATTGATGTAGACCTGTCGCCGGAAGTGAGAAACTTGCCATTGAGGCATGCAAGCTTCAAAGTACTGAAGGGGTTGTTCCTAGATCAACTTCTTGGATAATGAGCTGATGTCGACAAGAAGCGATCCGTCAAAGGAGGGCCTTAATGAATCCCACATCAGTGACATGGAACGGAGCTAATGATTTTAATGGAGGTGAAAACAATCTGTGACATATGATTCAGGGTGGCGGTCATGAAATGGATGAAGGATAATGTATGGCAGTGGATGGGACCTGGTTGACTCTTTCTGAACGACTTCTCTTGAACATATGGCGACACTGATGCGATGGATTGGTAGCATTACCCCAAGTATGGATGGTGTGGCAAAGACCATGGTGATGTGACCGGTGAATGAAACAACCCAACCCGATGTGGTACGGAGGAAAAGTGTCATGTTCAAGAGCGACCTGCTACCATCAAAGACTTCTTTATTTTTCCCAATTTTTCCCCAGTCATTGCTGACCAGTACCTCTTTATTTTTGTCAAGCTTGAGGAGGATAACATATGCTTGTTCTATAACCTGCCCTTCGGGCAAGCCCATCGCTATGTTTTAACAAGCCTAGCGATAGGGAAACTCGTTCTCGTCTAAAGACAAGTTTGTCACTATTTACTGATTTTAACGAGTCTAACGACAAGGAAAACTCGGCCCTTTTCATTTTTAGAGAGTCTGAAAAGGTACATAAAGTTAACTCCAGAATTCCTTTTTCGTCATCTAATCCCTTAAGTCCGAAAAAGTATAAAACAATACAGAAGGGATGAGTTTTCGATAGTTTTAACAAGCCGAACAAAATAAGCGCTCGATCTTTTTGTGCAATAATCCCTTAGGTCCAAAAAGATTAAAATCTAGAGGAGGGATAGCTCTTCCGGTCGTTTAACGAGCTGGAAGGCCAAAACTCGGCAATCTTTTCATATTTTACGAGTCAGTTGAAAAGAGCTTAAAGAAGACTCGTCTTTCGAGGAACGAGTGATGAACAGGGATAGCAGCTGATTCCAGGTATAGGTTGGAATTTTCCAATCACGGTAGTGTCACAAGGATGGCTAGCTGAAATCACTCTTCGCAGCTGTTCCTCAAAATGGGTAAACAATCATATGGAGGTAAACGATCGGCCAAATGAAACGTGGAGGTGACGGTACACAAACACGACCAAGGCTTTTATGGTTGATCAGGTTACATACTTCAATGGTTATTTACCGGGATGGGTTCATTTTTTAACGAGCTTGAATGCACCAAAACACTGCTCAATCTTATGTTTATTTTTTAACGAGCATGAACTATGTGCTAAAACTGCTCGGATCTCGCTTTTTCTATTTTTTAACGAGCATAAATTCTGCGATAAAACTGCTCGATATACCAGTCATATGATATGAGTGTCTCAATGGAGATTGCTATTTTTTAAGGAGCTTCATCTCTCTTGCGCTTTACTCCTCATCCTTTCTTTATGCAAGTTCGGAAACGGCTAACCCAAAAAACAGATAAATAACCGCTCTTTCCTTGCACTCCAAAAGGTTTGCATGCCCCCAGGTATAAAATACAATTTCAAGGTTGCCCCTCCTCCTTCTCACCTCCGCTCTTCTTTGGGTGTTCACAGCTACTTGTCGTCTTGCTAGTTTAGTTTCAATGGGTCTATACGAGGTCACAAGAGAGCAGCTACCTGTCTTCTCGTTAGTCCAACTTTCAATAGATTTTTTGCAAGATCACAAGAGAACAGCTACTTGCGACAAGAGAGCAGCTACTTGCGACAAGAGAAGAACACTACTCAAAGACAAAACATTTGTGTTACTGAGGGAGGCTTACCTCTTTCTGGTTACCCAAAGATTGTCTCGTTAGACAAAACACTTCCTTGGCCTACCTTTTTCAGGTTACCTAAAGATTGTCTCGTTAAACAAAACACTTCCTCGGCAATGCCTACCGAAATAGACAAAGGTGGGCGACGGGTCCCGTCCTCCCACATAACTTTGACAAAAGAATCTTATCCTAGAACAACCCTCTTTCCTCTACAGACGGGGTATGGACTAGTCATATTCTCTCGCGGAAATCCTACCTTATACCCAAAGTTCTCTGCCGAAGCAGATTAGGACGCATGCCCCCTGGGTTCCAGTCATGTCCTCTCGGATTACTCGCGCTTATCAAGAGGACTGACCGTGGGTTGAGACACTTCTTGCGTGAATAGACCATTTAGGGATGGTATATGACTATTTGCGATGTGCGATCCGGGAAACGAAAGTTGGTCCACGAGCTTGACCATTCTTCCTGCATGCGGAAAACACATTACTCTAAAGAGTGAGGAGACTACTGCTTCCATGCAATATATATAGTCTCATCCAAGGAGTAGGTTATAATCCAAGGGTCCTTGAACGACCATCACGTTCATTTGAACGGTCTTCCCTTTCAATGTTATTGGCACATTGGGGAGGATCCCTAAAGGGCGACTGGTTCCCTTATCAAAGCCTGATAGATTTCTCATTTCAGGCAAAAGCGCAGGCGAACCAAGCGCTTTCCAAGCAATAGAGGAAAGGATACTCACAGATGCCCCTTCATCAATAACTGTACCAGTCATTACCATTCTGTATATTTAGACAATAATTCTGAATGGTATGCTAGCTGGCAAGTGGGGTCTGCCTAGTTGGTTCCAATCAAAGGACACAACCAGGTTGCTTGGTGGTGGGACCGAGTAAACGGCCAAATAGCGCTCTGATGAACTTCCTTCCTACGATAAAGGAATGGCGAGATTGCCCCCTTGATCATCAGAGTCAGTGTTGATGAAGAGAATTTGGACGTTGTCGTCTTTATTCTCCTCTATGATGGTGTCATTCGAAGATAGAGCCTCTGAAGGCAAAACCGGGTCAACTGCCGTTTCAACCTTTAGACTTTCGTCAGGTATGGATTCAGACGGTTCATCTTCAATGACAGGTGCTTCGGCTGACCACCTGGGCGGGTCAACCGGATTCTCAACTAGCGAGGGACTTGGCAAGAGTTTTTGATATCCAGGAGGAAGATTCGCTCGTAATATCGGGCGATCTTGCAGAACTCTTTTCGCTTCATCTAAGAAGGGACAATGGTGGATGGCGTGATCGCCTTCACACAGTCTGCAGGGAAATTTAGCTTTCCCGCTCTGTCCTGGAGCTTCACTCCCACTAGTTGACGGTGAACAATCGACATGGCTATCAGAGGTCGATGCTACCAAATTGTGCAAACGGGGGGACCAGTCTCTTAGTATCCGGGGGATACATGGACAATCTCTATGGAAGTGGTCTCCCCTGCATACGACGCATGGCGATTTAGGCCTTACGAGTGCTGTGTGTGGATTTTTGTTAGATGACGCTTGTTTGCCCCCAGTCGCCTTAGGCTCCTTTTGCTTCTTTTCTTTCTTCTTCTTCTCCTTCTTCTCCTTAGGAACCCGGTTCTTTGAACGACCAGTTCCATCAAGCGAAGAGGAAGGAGGAGAGGAAGATGAAGTGGAAGGCTGGTGGGCAACTCTTGTCTTATCTAACTGTTGACTCGACTGTTCAGGAATGGTGGTATTCTGAACGACATTGGTTGAAAAGAGCCATACTGGTAGGCCAATCGTCAGTCCTGGAAGCAACAATGTGGCCATGTGGGGCGCACCAACATCTCCCCAAGAGGAGAAAGGACTAGGATTCCCATCAAGGGGAACTCCTTTTTTGGTGTGCTCCATCTTTTCAACCTAAAGATCAACGCGAGAATAAGGGTGATTGTTCCATTTAAAATAAATTGTTAATGACGCTTTAGACACAACTTGCTTTTTCAGTTTTAAAGAGTCGAGAAAAAGCTAAAGATGACTCTAGTCTCCTTCGATGTTTTAACGAGCCCAAAGTGACAAATGCTCGGATGGACTTTTTCTGTTATAGAGTCTGAAAAAGGCCAAAAGAAACTGCTCTGGAGATCTAGGCAGAGGGTGTGCCAAACTTTTCGCAAAACCACAGAATAATTTTTACGGTACGGGTGGTCGATCTTCGTGAATGCTGTGTTCACTGCATTGCGATCAGTAGGGCGGCCGACACGGCTTCCTAAGGATAAAGGATATATGCCTATAGGGATCTCCCAATATATACGCGACGGTACGTGGGAGCACAAGTCCGTATTAGTGCAATCGTCCCTCAGGAGGAATCACCCACCTTCTTAGAGATCGACAGTCACTACGTTTAACGACGCCGGAACACGTCTCTACCTAGACCTCTATGTTGTGCGTTATGTTGCGAAGCGTTGTTAGGTTCATTCAATATATTTTAAGTTGATCTTTTTAAAGTTTGTCTTTCAGGATCACCACGAGATGTATTGGTACAAATTCCTAAATGCAGTCTAAGATGATAAGAAAGCTTTATAATCTTTCAACTTTGAAAATCCTAGCTACTAAGGGAAAAGAGAGCGACTATCTTTTCTCAAAGAGAAATCAGCACACTCTAATGCACTCTTCCTAAATCAAACATGCAAACTTATCAAAATGCAAAATGCACAATGCAGGTGTTTGTTTTCACTTTCTTAGTATAAATGCCTACAAAGAAAGCTTTTGTACAACTTTGAATTTGCTTTTAAATGACTAAAAAATAAACAAGTTTACTCTTTCCAAAATCAGCAAGGGTAGAAGAGATTACAATCACTTTGCGATTTTTCGAAAGAAATACTTGTTTCGACACTTAAAAGTGACAAATTCAAACCAATAAGCAAAAGCAAATGATAATCAAACTACAAACAGCCAATGAACTCTCTCCTAAGATCACAATCAATCAATCAATCAGATCTGAATCAAGGCTACAAGATGACTATTTCGCCCATGCAAAGGAAAACTGTAAATGGTGCCACAAACACATAAAAACACTTACAGTCTTTTTGTACAAAAATGAGGTGGAATTCAAGCAAAGAACAGGGGTATCAGAGGTGGTACCTATGCTGGTTAAAGGCTGCAAAAACAGAGATCAAAACAGGGCAAAAGACAGCAAGGAACCCCAGCTGCACAAGGCCACACTAGTTCAGCGCAAGTGTAACACTGTCAGTTTGACATTCAGTGCAAGTAGACTTCACGGGACCTGCGTTGAAATGCAGACTGCCTTCACAGTGTCTGCGCTAAAAGGAGAAACTCTCGTTTCTCTTGGTTTCCGGGTCATAAAATGCTCAAAAATCAACTGTTTCAGGCCAAATCAGAAACACACGCAAGGTATAAACAGAGGGATGCTTTGAGAGGGTACTAAAGACTATCACAAAGGATCATCAAGTCATTTGTGAGTCCATTGTTGAGATCATAGACAAAAACCCAGTGAAGGATCAAAGCAGCAACATTCTACTTTGCAAAGCAGTTCGATTGTTGTTGTTAAGTCTATGAGGTAAACAATGATGCAAACAAACAAAATGACTAAAACAAAAGTTCTTCCCCAGTGGAGTCGCCAATTTGTTGTGGGGAAAAATGCCTATGCAGGACGATCCTATCCACCTAACGTGTGACAGTACCTTAGCAACAAATGAATACAGCTACTTCGGTTTCTTCCTTTATGAAATATGAAAGAGAGGAGATTGGTAGACTTACCGTTATCTTTCGGTTGTCCCTCGATCTAGGTCCTCTCCTCTTTGTGTGTCCACAGCTACTTGCCTCCTCGCTTTTGCTCCCACGAGATCACAAGAGAACAACTACCTGTGACAAGAGAACAGCTACATGCAACAAGAGAAGGACACAATACAAAGGCAAATATACATATTCATAAATGATTCAGGATTAGAAGTAAATCAAATACACTAATGCAAATCATACAATAAACACCAGCATATAGGAAAGAACCAAGAAGCTTTATTGATTGATAAACAAGGTTCAAGAAGAGATACAACCCATAGGGTTCCAACCCAGCATCTCCTTCCCAGCAGAATAGAATTCCTTCTTCAGCCCCTTTCAAAGCATAAGCACCCAATGATCCAACCACAAACCAATAGCAATTCTTTGCAAATACAATATTCCAGCCTCTCATGACCTCCTGAGAGAGATCTATATATAGGAGTTTTGGAGAAAGGATGAGTCAGCTTGAGGCTGGCATGGAGCTGACTAGTGTCCTCTCCCACTTCAGTTCTTGAGTCCACTTGGAGGTTCTTGCTTCCACTTGGAGATTTGGAACCTCTTACTCATCACCAGTCGAATTCCCTGATCCAAGTGTCATTTTGGAAGCTTCCTGGGCATTGACACCTTGAGAAATGAGTCTGCCACTTGTCGAGTTACGCTCAGCGCAGGTAGCCTTCTTTGCAGTTGACATTCAGCGCAGGTAGACAGTGGAGCAGTTGACATTCAGCGCAGATGCTCAGTGGAGCAGTTGACATGATCCAGAAATGGCCTGTTTTTGAGTGTTTTCAGGTGGAGAACTTTTGTGAATTGCTGTGGTTTGCTGGCCTTGTTCCTCTAGGGGTAGGAACAACATGTTTAGGGACTTTGGATCCCTTAATTATTGACATTTCATGCTCCATGATGTAAGGCACAAAAATGTCTATAACACTATCCCTTTCTCTCCTACCTCCCTCTCCCCCCAATCTCTCTCTCTCTCTCTTTTCCCTCTTACCTTGTCACTATCTCTCTCTTCCCCCTTCTCTCTCTCTCACTACTCTCTTTCTCTCTCCCTTCACTTCCTCTATCTCTCCACCTCTATCACTCTATGTCTTTGTTTTCCCCTCCATATATATATCTAGAGTTAATATATATGGGGATATATTAATATATTATAATATAACAAATAGAATATGATATTAAATTTACTATTGCATTAATCCAAATTTATTAAATTTAATAATACTAATAATATAATATATTAATATTATTCTTGAATATAATATTAATATTATAATATCAATATTAGATTTAATGATGTTTTTTTACATGGCATGATAACTAAATTTATAATAAAACTACATCAAATTAATATTTTCAAATATTAAAACTTTGATGTGGAAATATTTGCGCCTTTAAATATTTTAATATCTCCCTAGGATATGACTTTTCCTTTTAAAGATTCATTTTGAAAATGTTTAGTTAAAAGAAATATTAAAAGATTCTATAGAAAGATTTTCCATTCTTTTGTTGAATAAACATTTTTCCATTGATTTAGGATATGGAATTGACTTTAGTAAAGAGTAAAATTGTTTAAAATTTTACTTATTTTGAAATTTTAATGTGGTACAAAATTTGTGAAAAGTAAATTTACGATCCATTCAAATTCAAGTATACGATAAAGGAACTATTAAAGGCATGAGATAAATTACTATCAATTCAAATACGTAGTTATATTTTAATAATTAATCTTAGTCCATTAATAAGATTAATGAGTTATATATAATTTAAGATTGGCGGACATTAGCCAATTTATTTTTATTATTTTTTTAGGACGCGACATACTTACACATCTCGGTCATATAATAATTTTTTTTTTTAACTTTTTATTATCAATGGAACCAATATTTAAATGTTTACAATAGCCAACATTTAAATATTTACACTCATCCTCAATACTTAACTATATATTATTTTTAAATTTGTATTTATTACTATATATTATTTTTAAATTTGTATTTAGTACTATATATTACTTTTAAATTTGTATTTATTACTTTTAATTTTTCCATTATTAATTGAGCCAACATTTAAATGTTTACTCTCATCCGTGCTCTATATTACTTTTAACTTTTTATAATTCTTTAATTGGGCCATCATTTAAAAATGTTGGAAAAGTTTCTTACATTACACCTATAGATATTCCCTATACTTGGCTATATAGCATCTCTTAGTGCAATAACTTTGTATAGATTTGGTGATTTTCTCATTAAGTTATAAAAAATGGGAAGTATTTGCAAATATTTTGATAAATTACAAAACCACATATAATAATAAGAACAAATTTCATGAAATTATGATATATTCATTTTGCATGTTTACAAAAAGAAACATAATTTGTCCCTCCTCTAAACAATGCTATAACTATTAAGAGTTGCATTCATCAAGTTTATTTTTTTACATTCATGCAAATAATTCTCTTAGTTTTGATCATGTTTAAGCACAAATTTGTTTGATGTATTTATGTTGTTAATCTACAAATTGCCATGGATCTAATAAACTATACTTTAAAATCTAAAGTCTACACTAAGAGGGTTTAATTCTCTTTAGATTTATGGATTTGTAAATAACTATTAATTGCATATACACGTAAACTATGATTATGCAATAAATATAGAATAGTCAAATTAAAAACTAGTCAAATTAAAAACTCACAAACCACAGTTGACATAGAATATGATCCAAACTTAAACAAAAATGCAACAACTTACAGATATAATCATAAACAAAAAGATGCAATAGAAAATTACCTCATTTTATTAATAGAAAAATATTGAACTATGCTTACAAACAAGATGGAAATAAGATAGCTCAAGCAATGGTAGGTTATCTCTAAGAAGAGATGTGGCATCTACATGCCTCTGAACTATGTTATAATGAGGCTCAAGGGCCTATTTATTATTGGAAAACATGAGAAAACCGTAAACAACCAAAACCCTAACCCTAGGAGATGTAATACCAAGAATTTGTCGACCCTGATGTGATTAGTTGGGCAGCCAACTTCCTAGGGTCGTAACTTGGTCATATTATCTCCATTTGATGCGTACGATACCTTCTTGGAAATGTCTCTCTAAGTACTACAAGTTTCACCATAGGAATTTCCTACGTCCTTGGGCCTTCCATAGAAATCAAAGAGATGAAATTCAAGGGGTCAAAACTTCTCTAGAAGTTCATGACCCGAAAAACTGCTAAAAATAGTAAATGCTGAAATGATCAAGGAAACAGATGAAACTGACTCAGGGATCTAGGTGGAATAGGGGAGTGGCCACCAATATCCACATGGATCATTCCTCTCCCCTTAGGAATAAATGGTCCCCATTGCGTGTAGAGCCTCCTTAAGGTGACAAAATTTATGTTGAACCCGTCCCTCATGAACCACTTGCCCTCGTGAAGGAGTTGCCCTACTTTGGAAACTAGATATAGTTGTATCCTTTATGGCGAGTGTTCTTGATATATGTGTCAATGATCTAATCACTTGTGGTATGTTCCATGCAGTCCAAGTTGAGCTCTATTGGTGTGATTTGTTCTGCAATGTCAGATGTATCCAACAATGGTGGAAAGTATGGTTGAAGGAAATGTACATTGAACACTAGGTGTAGACCGAGGAACAGTGGGATGCTGAGCTCGAGGGCATTGACACTGACAACCTTGGCAATGGTGTATGTGCCATATCAGAGCGAGTGAAGCTTGTGGTGGGGTCCAGAAAGGCACTTCTTCTACAAATTTAGCCAAAATTTGTTGCCCACCTAAAACTTGTGCAACACTCGATGTTGATCATGGTGCTGCTTGTACTTAGCATTGGCTCTATCCAATATATGATGGACCTACTAGAATATGTGTTCAATGTGCTTAATGAAGTTGCTAGCCATTTTAGCTTTGGACTGAACATGAGACGAATCTACCTGAGTGGCTACAAATGGTACGGACACATCAATGGAGAAAAATGGCTAAAACCCTAGCCCTACCCAAAAGGGGTTGTGGCATGTTGAGTTGTGGAGAGCTCTATTGTAGATGTGTTGGACATAGGGGAGTCTACCATCCCACGTGCATGGATGATTCGAGTTGTACATGCACATAATGTGTAAGATCATCTTGTTGACAACCTCTATTTGACCATCAATTTGGGGATGGAAAGTCGTGGACATAGTAAGTTTTGTATCCAACATCGACCAGACACTTAACCAAAATGCACTCAGGAATATGTTGTCCTGATCTGATACAATGGAATATGGGATCCCAAAGTGTACCTATACTTGCTTAAAGAAGAGCTTAGCAGTGGCCTGTACTATGATACTCTTCTTACAGGCCACCATGGTGGCCATCTTAAAGAATTTGTCAATGGCCATGAAAATGCAATCATTGTTGTGGTCAGTAGAAGGAAGGCCCGCCATGTAATCCATGGGGACAAATTCCGAAGGCCGGATATGAGTAGGTATAGGAGGATACAGACCTTGCTTCTTGATGGTTGGTTTGGTAATGGCATAGACAGTGCAGGATCTAATGTACTTCTCAACATCCTGATGAAGTTTTGGCCAATAAAAATACTTCTACAATACCACCACTAGCTTCTCTACTCCAAAATGTCTAGCAACCCAAATATTGTGTGCCTCCGAAATAATATTTTAATGCTCACTTGAAGGAACACCGATGTGTCCCAGGTGGCATAACAGTGCATCCTAAAGGTGAAAATTCGGAACTTGATTCCCTTCTAGGAGTGTCTGGTATATGCTTCTGAATTCTGAATTGCTCTTGTAAAGATGTAGCCACCCCGATGTCTCGTGCCCATATGATTCAAGAACAGTAATCAGTGCCATGACTGGTGGTCAGCTGAGGCAATCAACAACATTATTTGTGCTCCCCTTCTTATACTTAATGTTCAGATGGAACTATTGCAAATAGGTGGACCATTTCTGACGGTAATGTTCTGCAACTTCCCTTATGTCTATATGAACTATAGAGGTTGGTGGTCTGTGTGGATGACTGTTTCCTTCCCCAGAATGTAATGCTTCCGTTGGCGGTAGGCCTATACAATGGAATACATTTCTTTGTCGTAAGTGGGGTACTCTCGAACTGTGTCTAAAAGTGTCTCACTGTGATAAGCCACTCGATGTCCATGCTGAATAAGAACCACACCAATAACATATTCGGAGGCATCTGTCTCAATCTCAAATGGTTATTTCAAGTCTGGTAATGTGATGCAGAATATAGGTGATTATTCAACTTAGAGAATGCTTGTTTTTGGGTTTCCGACCAAAAAAATGTTTCTTTCGCTCTGCCCTTAGTAACTTGAATTAAAGGCCAAGTTATATGAGAGAACCCTCACACGAACCTATGGTATAAATTGGCAAGACCCAAAAAGCTGGGGAGCCCTGTTATAGTGGTTAGGGATGGCCAATCTTGACTGAGTTGTATCTTGGAAAGGTCCACATGTACACCCTTCCCATTAATGATGTACCCTAGATATTGAACCTGGGTCCGACAAAAGGTGAATTTCTCTAAGTTAGCACAAAACTTGTGTTGGCGTAGGGTTTGAAGGACCTGTCGAATATGGTGGAGGTTATCTTCCCAACTCTGGTTGAAGATAAAGATTTAATCTAAATACACCACCACGAATGCATTGGTGAATGGTCGCAAGATGTCATCCATTAGTCTCATGAAGGTTGCGGGGGTGTTCGTTAATCCGAACAGCATGAGAAACCATTCAAAAATGCCCTCCTTGGATTTGAAGGCATTATTCCACACTCGAAGGGTTCGATAAACATCTAGTGATAACCTAACTTCAAGTCAAACTTACTAAAATATTTGGTCCCCTTGAGCTGGTCTAGAAGGTCATCAATCCACAGGATTGGGTACCTATTCCAAGAAATGATCTTGTTCAGTGCACGATAGTCAATACGGAACCTCCAAGTTCCATCCTTCTTTTGTACCAATAAAATAGGACTCCCAAAAGGTGATGAGGTTGGCCTGATGTGCCCTTTCTACAATAGCTCCTGAATCTACATCTTGATCTCATTGTTCTCTAGAACATAGAGTCGATAGATCGGTCCATTGGGTAGTGGCACGCCCGAGGTTAGATCGATGGAGTGCTTGACCTGATATTGCAGAGGTACCCCTATGGGTGAGGTGAAAATGTCCCTATACTCCTCCACGACCTTGTCCATCTGCTACTAATGTGCAGAGCAGCCTTTCCTGGAAGCCCTGACCACAACCTTCTTCATGCCCTGGGGGGTAGTAGGACTCCATGAGAGAATAGGAAAGGGGAGTAGAGGCTTAGCAATGGGGCTTAGCTAGGAGAATACTATTTTACTCTTATACTAATTAATAAACTTGGACTACATGTTTTAAGTGGAAAGTATAACCTAATTATGAAAAGATAAAGAGACGTAATGTTAAAATACATTATGGTATAATCCAAAAAATGATATTGATGTTTTATCATAAGTTTTAAAAGAGGGGAAAGGGGTTGCATTGGTTCCATGTGTCAAAATGAACCATGAATACAAAATTCAAGGATCTTAGTGGAATTATGATCGTATCATTTAGTGTTCCATTGTGACTAAACTGCCTACATTGAGGAGAGGTAGAGAGTGACCTTGCTACTATTTATCCTCACCATATGGGGCGAGCTTAGGTATGTCCAAACTTCTCCTTTCTTTCCTTGGCAATGCTAGGGATCATCTAGAGACCCCTAAAGGAGGATAGAACTCTTTATGCTATGTATGTGATGGAGCACTCGAATACTAGTGGCACATCCTAGAAAACAGTAGATATAGAGATGGGGGAGAACTATGTTGAGTTGTGTAGGCATATATGGGATGAGACTATAGGTTGGAGATTTTTGGGATTTTGTACCTTAGCCATGAACTGATTGAGCTAATTGCTAGAGAACTGTAGGTGAACATTTTCCATGGTGGAGTATTAACTCCAACTTAGAGGTGAATCACTAATGGGAGATTAAGAGGAGTCTGCTATATGATTGGGAGAAATAAAATGAGGTATACAACCAATGAGTGCTTCACTAAAACATAATTTTTTATAATTATTCTTTACAAGTGATTAATAATGTGTTTACTATTATAATGTGTTTATTCTTTATAATGTGTTTGATCCTTAGGGTTTATATTATTTATGTATGCTATTATGTTATTCTAGTTATATTATATATTATTTATGGATGTTATTATGTTATTCTAGTTATATTATATATTGCATACCCTATAGTGTGCTTTAGGATCAATGCATGAGTAAAGGTTAATTATAGTACCTACCATACCTCAATGGTAGGGATTTGGCTTTGTAATGTCACGAGGCTATTTCACAGGTCAGCTAGTTGTTTTCGGATTGATGTTCTAGCCCTAGTGGGCATGCTAGACATGGTATTAGAGCGTTAGCAAAATAGATTCAATTTGGAATTTGAAATTCAATTGTTATGGTCTCACATCATGTTGGATGTGATATTGCTAGTCTATGAGAAGGAACTATTTATACTATTTTGTAGAAATTTTGAGATTTTACGATTTTGGAGATAAATTTTAGTTAGATCCATCCTTATTTTTGAAAAATATCTATCCTACTATTCATCAAATTCCAAAATTTAAACATATTTCATACCTTCTCCATATATCTATAAAATAAATAAAGGTAGTTCAATGGATAAATAGATAGAGTGTCCATTGCCTCCTTATTCTGCTAATGTATAGTAAGGGAGATGCTTCATATTCTCTTAAAATTCATCCATTATCGAAGCTTTATAGGTATGGGAAGATACATTCTTACCGGAGAAAATTATATTAGATCTAATTGTCACTTATATTCTCTTTCTAAAAACCGGGTTTCAGGGACGTATATTTTCATTTATTTGCAAGCGTTAGAATTTTTCTCTTGATATAGATTCTTGCTTGCAACTATGTGGATATTACTAGAGGAAAACCATCAAGAGTAAGGTAAGATCTTCTCTCCAATTCCTATTAATATAAACTGAATGCAAAATTCTTAATTTAGTGTGCAAAGAGTATATAAATCTATATACTCTCTATTTCTTTACTAAAAACGAAAACTTGTGAGTCATAAAAAATGCATCTAGATGCCGGTGAATTGTAATATATAATTTATTGCTGATTTTGTATTGTAATATATAATTTATTACAGGAGGAAATTATTGTGTATTTTGTAATGTATAGGGTTGTAATGATAATGATATATCCATTTTATGTATTTCTTTTATAATTTCAGTATTTTGATATTGCAGATCACTAACATTTGCACTATTGTGCAACCTATGGATCTATCTCCCTATCTATTTGATTAAACCAAACAAACCTTCTTCTTGACATAAATAATTAAGAAAAAACATTAACATTACATACATTTAATTGTAATTGTAATAGAATATTAATGATACATTCATTTAATTTAATTCTGTGATATAGTTTCAACATGTACTAGACTTCTCTAAAATAAATAAGTGATCTGTCTTATAAGACATATATCTTTCAGAAGTTGAGTCATAAAACATGCATGATGCCAGTGAATTATTATATATGATTTATTTTAAGAGGTATTTAGAGTGTATTTTGTAATGTATACCGTTATAATGATAATAATATACCGATTCTATGTATTCCTTTTATAATTTTAGTATGCTGATATTGTAGATGACTAATATGTGTACTGTTGTGCAACCTATGGATGAAGTGATTATTCCACTGGTTAAGATTGCTTACTTTTACATTTATACATGAACGAGTTCAAATTGGTATTGAAAATTACAAGCATTTTACAGTGACGTTGTCCCATTCGTGGATTAACTGATTATTTAACTAGTTAAGATTTCTCTTTTTTACATTCATACATTGATGGTTGAAATTCAACAACCTGGTATTCTTCATAAATATTATAATTTATTGAACTGATAACGTTTTCTCATTCGTTCAATTATGGCTCTGTGTTTCAGACCTCACCAACCTCGACACGCTTTATAAAGATAACCTTTTGTAACGTTTTGCAAATACAAACATGACTTCAAAAACTCAATTTCTATTCAAATATACTATATAATAAATATTAAAGTGTGGGGCTACATAGTTTATGCTCTAGAATTAAATTTCAATTTTGGAAAATAATCCAGTGTTTAACGCCATTGCAAGAACCCTAATTGATATTGAGAATTGCCTCTTAAGATTGATTAAGAATATATATTGACGTAGAATAATGGTTGAAGGAAAATTTGTCATTGACCTCAATAATTTGCAATAATTTGCAAATGTGAGAATAAATCACCTCGTGTCTGTCTACCAAGTATTTTGGATTATGAAACCGTTATGACCTGGCCCATCAATGTATATGTACACTACCAAAATATTTTCGGTTGCACAATTGTTTTATATGTAGAAATTTACAACATTTATGGATGTACAATTATCATTCACTGACCAATCTGTAACGCGTCTCTGTGACGCGTGAGCAAATCAAAGTCCAACATTATAGGCGCTTTGTGTTGCATTTAAATTTCAACCATCAATTCGGACTTTTGCGCTTGGCATGGTTAGCTGGATTCCATCGAAGCTTATGTGCATTTCGTTGGGTAGCTATCGGCTGGGTTGAATATTACTGTTAAAGACTCGGGACTGAGTGAGAAACAGCGTAATGTTTTCTTTTCGTGCTGAGAGGTCGCTCCAATTTCCCTTTTAGACAGACCATGACATTGTGATTTACTTTTAGCTGTGTCAAAAGAGCCGCGGATATCTAATGATGTTGACAGAAGAAAGAAGAAAACAACTCACTAAATGGAGGAAATCCTCATCCACCTAAAATCTTCGTTGCCAGCACAATTGCATACTATTCCCCAAGGTAGAAAGGCTACAGATATTTCACATATGGGATATTATAGTAATCATTCAGGAAGGAAAAGATATGAAGAGAATATACTTTGTAAAAAATGTTTTGAAGGAAGATCTAGCCTATTTATTCTTTCGCTTATTTCTCCCAAATTCACATGGAGCCTACTTATTCTCCTACTCAATTCTTACGACTTTACCTAAATCTTTACTTTAATTCTTACAAATTCACCTAAATCATGTTGCTGCTAGAGGTGTATTTTATAGCTTGTTATAAGGGATCTGTGTACCGTCCTTGAGTTCCAGTTGTCGCATACCTTTTTTTTAATAATAAAATTTTAATTAAATTATTATAAAACATAAAGAATTTCACTCTCATTATAAGCTTTTTGTGGGTTAGTGGTTTATTTAATAATTTATTATAAAAAATTTATAGTAAAAATATTTTTATCTAACTTTCCCTCATATTTATGAAATAACAAAATTTTATAAAGTTTATAAGAAAACCTTATTATCATAATTTTCTTATTAAATAATATATAAATAATAAGATTCAAAATGGAAAATCTTATATTAAAAAAATATATAATACTTGAAAAAATCAATAAAATTAAAATTAAAATTAAAATACATATATAAATAGATATATCTTAAAAAAATCATTTTAATTATGCATTCAAAGAAAAATCTTATTTAATTTTTACATTATAAATATTTACGACTCAAAATAATATTTTGATCCTAAATCCGTGATTAAAAAAAACTTGATAATTTAATTTCCCACAACTACCAAGGCCAAATAATTCAAGGACATATCTCTTTTTTTTTTAATTGATGATCTATTTCTTGATAATTTAATTTCTCACATTTACCATGGCCCAATAATTCACGGACATATCTCTTTTTTTTCTTTTTAATTGATGATCTATTTCTGTGTCCCACGTTGCCTCAATGTTAAAAATTGATGATCTATTTCTGTCTTTCAAGTTGAGTCAACGTTGTCAATCTAAGTGCATTTTATTTGGAGACGTTTAATTTTTCTTATTTTAGTTTTTTTCTTATTATAACTTATTTCATTAATATACATACATTAATTTAGATTCATCTAACATTAGATCTATCATGTCTTCAACCTCGAGGGATTTTTCTAGGGGCATGACAGATCCGGTGTTACATGAATCTAAGCTAGTTTCAATTGAAGGCAACAATGTCATATTTTTAGATTATCATTATTACGTATATGTTTGAGATTAACTTCAAAATTCACATTATGTTTTCTTTCCTTGGCATGACCATATCATTCTCTTCTTTAATTTAGTCTGTATTGTGGGGCATGATAGATCCGGTGTTAGATGAATGTAAGCTAGTTCCAATTGAAGACAACAATGTCACATTTTTAGATTATCATTATTATGTATATGTTTGAGATTAACTTCAAAATTCACATTATGTTTTCTTTCCTTGGCATGACCATATCATTCTCTTTTTTAATTTAGTCTATGTTGCTTGGCTTGTATGGTTTGTACATCTTTGTTTGGATGCTTTGAGTGATTTGTGTGTTTATGTGCTTGGATTTGGATGGTAATATTTTTCGATGTTACGGTTGTTGTGTTATATTTTTATATGTGTATGCAATTGTCAATTAGTAATTAGTTAGTGATGTTTTATATGTGTATGTAATTGTTAGTTAGTAATTAATTAGCAATGAAGAAGGGAGACAATTTTAGTTGTGAGGATTGATACTACACATCTATTTCATTTCAATTTAACTTCTCACAACTAATTAATTATCAATAGTGTCCCTCTAGGTATTACTAGATATATCTTAAAGAATAGTTTTAATAATTTATTGCATAAGATTACTCTAGAAATAATTTTTTTCTTTGCTAATGTTCGAAATCATTTATTACCTTCAAGAATATTTTGATTATTTTTTTATCTATAGTCAAAGTCAAGAAATAATGTATTTTTTAATTTTTTAGTTACTAGAGCTATAAAATATTTACATTATTTGTTTCTCCATCTCAAAACAATTATCACATTTCTTCAAATATTATGAATACATTATTATATGCAATTATCTATTAGTAATTTCTAATATATGTAATTTTGAATATATTTTGAATATATGTAAATTTCTATAACTAATTAGTTGGTGATACAGAAGGGAGACAGTCTTATCAGCGATTAATTTTCACTTTCCATGAGGATTGATTCTGCACATCTATTTCATTTTAATTCTAGGTATCACAACATTTGACAGCTAATTATTTCTTAATAGTGTCTTCTAGGTATTACGAAATATATCTTGAAATTTTTTATCATAATAATCTACAATGTCAAGATTAAGAACATCTAATTAATTTAACGAAAGCAGTCAAATAAGATTAGAAAACATCTACACTGAAATCAATGAATCTAATACAAGAAATATTCTTCTTTCTCTCTCCCCTCAATCTAATCTTGAAAAATATTTTTAATAATTTACAGTCTCAAGATTAACAACATTCAAATCATCTAATGCAAGCAATCAAATAGGATTAGAAAACAACATCTACACTAAAATTAATGCGTCTAATGCAAGCAATAAACTAAGACTAGAAATCAATGTCTACATTCAAATCAATGCATCTGGTACAAGCAATCAAATATAATTAGAAATCAACATCTACGCTTAAATCAATGCATCTAGTGAAAGCAATCAAATAGGATTAGAAAACACCATCTACAGTGAAATCAATGCATCTAGAAAAAGAATTCAAATAGGATTCGAAATAAACATATACACTGAAATCAATGCACCTAATGTAAATAATCAGGTATAATTAGAAATCACCATCTGCACTGAAATCAATGCATCTAATGCAAAAAATCAAATATGATTATAAATCATCATTTACATTGAAATCAATGCATCCTGTGGAAGAAACCTTATTCTCTCTCTCACTCATCCATCTACATCTATAACTCCCTTTATCTCTCCTTCTTTGTCACTTTATCTCACCCCCGAAAACACACATTCTCTCTCTCTCCATATATATCTATGTCTCCCTCACTCACTGCATCACTCCCTCTATCTCTCTCTTCTTCCCTCTCTTTACCTCCTGTCTATATCTTTATCTCCCTTTTCCTCTCGTTTGTCTCTCTATATCACCTGCAAAGCATACACACACTTTCTCCATATCTATTTATCTCTCCCTCCCTATTACACTCCCTCTCCCTCTCTCCCCCTTCTATTTTTCTTCAATCCTGCTCTCCTCTCTCCCCCTCTGTATTTTCCTTATTACTCCCTCTCTCTCGCTCCACATTTATCTCTTTATGTCTTTCTTCTTACCTATCTCTCTTTGCCCCTCCAAATCCCTCTCTCCCTCCCTCTCTCCTCTTTTTCAAGTCATTTCTCTCTTCCTTCCTCTTTGTCCCTTTCCCTCCCACCTCAATCTATCTCCCCCCTCTCTCTCTCTTCGCCCTGCAACTCTATCACTATATCACTCCCTCTCTCCTCTCTCCTTCTCTCCCCCATTCCTTACATCTCTCCTTCTTTGTCTCTCTATCTCACTCCAAAATGTACACACTCTCTATCTCTCCCTTTTCACTCCCTCTCTCTCTCTCTCTCAATGTCTTTCTTCTTCACTCTCTTTCTCCCCATCCAACACCATCTCTCTATCCCTCCCTCTCTCCCCCTCTCTCTCATGTCCTCTCTCTGGTCCTTCCCCTATCTCTTTCTCTCCTACCTCCCTCTCCCCCCATCTCTCTCTCTCTCTCTCTCTTCCCTCTTACCTTGTCACTATCTCTCTCTTCCCCCTTCTCTCTCTCTCACTCCTCTCTTTCCCTCTCTCTCTTCATTCCTCCTCTTCCCTCTCCTTCATTGTATCTCCTCCTCTCCCTTCACTCCCCCTATCTCTCCACCTCTATCACTCTATGTTTTTTTTTTCCCCTCCATATATATATCTAGAGTTAATATATATGAGGATATATTAATATATATTATAATATAACAAATAGAATATGATATTAAATTTACTATTGCATTAATCCAAAGTTATTAAATTTAATAATACTAATAATATAATATATTAATATTATTCTTGAATATAATATTAATATTATAATATCAATATTAGATTTAATGATGTTTTTTTACATGGCATGATAACTAAATTTATAATAAAATTACATCAGATTAATATTTTCAAATATTAAAACTTTGATGTGGAAATATTTACACCTTTAAAGATTTTGATATCTCCCTAGGATATGACTTTTCCTTTTAAAGATTCATTTTGCAAATGTTTAGTTAAATTTAAAATATTAAAAGATTCTATAGAAAGATTTTCCATTCTTTTGTTGAATTAATCTTTTTCCATTGATTTAGGATATGGAATTGACTTTAGTAAAGAGTAAAATTGTTTAAAATTTTACTTAATTTGAAATTTTAATGTGGTAAAAAATTTGTGAAAAGCAAATTTATGATCCATTCAAATTCAAGTATATGATAAAGGAACTATTAAAAGCATGAGATAAATTACAATAAATTCAAATACGTAGTTATATTTTAATAATTAATCTTAGTCCATTAATAAGATTAAATAGTTATATATAATTTAAGATCGCCGGACATTAGCCAATTTCTTTTCATTATTTTTTAAGGACGCGACATACTGACACATCTCGGTCATATAATATTTTTTTTTTTTTAACTTTTTATTATCAATCGAACCAATATTTAAATGTTTACAATAGCCAACATTTAAATATTTACACTCATCCTCGATACTTAACTATATATTATTTTTATATTTGTATTTATTACTTTTAATTTTTCCATTATTAATTGAGCCAACATTTAAATGTTTACTCTCATCCTGGGCTCTATATTACTTTTAAATTTTTATAATTCTTTAATTGGGCCATCATTTAAAAATGTTGGCAAAGTTTCTTACATTACACCTATACATATTCCCTATACTCGGCTATATAGCATCTCTCAGTGCAATAACTTTGTATAGATTGGGTGATTTTCTCATTAAGTTATAAAAAAGTGGGAAGTATTTGCAAATATTTTGATAAATTACAAAACCACATATAATAATAAGAACAAATTTCATGAAATTATGATATATTCATTTTGCATGTTTACAAAAAGAAACATAATTTGTCCCTCCTCTAAACAATGCTATAACCATTAAGAGTTGCATTCATCAAGTTTATTTTTATAAATTCATGCAAATAATTCTCTTAGTTTTGATCATGTTTAAGCACAAATTTGTTTAATGTATTTATGTTGATAATCTACAAATTGCCATGGATATT
Source organism: Pinus tabuliformis (assembly GCA_031772625.1). Lineage (NCBI taxonomy): Eukaryota > Viridiplantae > Streptophyta > Pinopsida > Pinales > Pinaceae > Pinus > Pinus tabuliformis. The sequence goes on along the minus strand of CM062806.1, from coordinate 992,638,386 downwards.
TCACTAAAGAATTTGTCACAATGGATCTAATAAACTATACTTTAAAATCTAAAGTCTACACTATGAGGGTTTACTTCTCTTTAGATTTATGTATTTGTAAATTACTATTAATTGCATATACACGTAAACTATGATTATGCAGTAAATATAGAATAGTCAAATAAAAAACTTAGAAACCATAATTGACACAAAATATGATCCGAACTTAAAAAAAAATGCAACAACTTACAGATATAATCATAAACAGAAAGATGCAGCAAAAAATTACTTCATTTTATTAATAGAAAAATATTGAACTATGCTTACAAACAAAATGGAAAGAAGATAGCTCGAGGGATGGTAGGTTATCTCTCAGAAGAGATGTGGCATCTACATGTCTCTGATCTGTGTTACAATGAGGCTCAAGGGCCTATTTATTATTGGAAAACATGAGAAAACCGTAAACAAACAAAACCCTAACCCCAGGAGATGTAACACCAAGAATTTGTCGACCATGTTGCGATTAGTTGGGCAGCCAACTTCCTAGGGTCGTAACTTGGTCATATTATCTCCATTTGGTGCGTACGATACCTTCTTGGAAAGGTCTCTCTAAGTACTATAGGTTTCACCGTAGGAATTTCCTACATCCTTGGGCCTTCCATAGAACCCAAAAAGATGACATTCAAGGGGTCAAAACTTCTCTAGAATTTCACGACCTGAAAAAACTGCTAAAAATAGTAAATGCTGAAATGAACAAGGAAACAAATGGAAGTGACTCAGGGGTCTAGGTGAAATAGGTGGGTGGCCACCAATATCCACCTGGATCATTCCTCTCCCCTTAGGAAGAAATGGTCCCCATTGCGTGTAGAGACTCCATAAGGTGAGGAAATTTATGTTGAACCTGGTCCCTCGTGAACCACTTGCCCTAGTGAAGGAGTTTCCCTACTTTGGAAACTAGATATAGTTGTATCCTTTATGGTGAGTGTTCTTGATATATGTGTCAATGATCTAATCACTTGTGGTATGTTCCATGCAGTCCAGGTTGAGCTCTCTTGGTGTGATTTGTTCTGCAATGTCGGATGTATCCAACAATGGTGGAAAGTATGGCTAAAGGAAATGTACATTGAACACTAGGTGCAGACCAAGAAATAGTGGGATGCTGAGCTCAAAGGAATTGACACTAACAACCTTGGCGATGGTGTATGACCCATATTAGAGCGAGCAAAGCATGTGGTGGGGTCCAGCAAGGCACTCCTTCTACAAATGTAGCCAAAATTTGTTGCCCACTTGAAACTTGTGCAACACTAAATGTTGATCATGGTGCCACTTGTAGTTAGCATTGGCTCTATCCAATATATCATGGACCTACTAGAATATGTGTTCAATCTGCTTAATGAAGTTGCTAGCCATTTTAGCTTTGGATTGAACGTGAGACAAATCTACCTGTGTGACTACAAATGGTATGGACACATCAATGGAGAAAAATGGTTGAAACCCCAGCCCTACCTGAAAGGGGCTGTGGCATGTTAAGTTGTGGAGAGCTCTGTTGTAGATGTGTTGGACATAGGGAAGTCTACCATCCCACGTGCGTGGATGATTCGAGTTGTACATGCACATAATGTGTAAGATTATCTTGTTGAAAACCTTTATTTGACCATCAATTTGGGGATGGAAAGTCATGGAGATAGTAAGTTTTGTATCCAACATTGACGAGAGACATGACCAAAATGCACTCAGGAATATGTTGTCCCGATCTGAGACAATGGACTATGGGATCCAAAAGTGTACCTATACTCACTCAAAGAAGAGCTTAGCAGTGGCCTCTACTATGATACTCTTCTTACAGGCTGCCATGGTGGCCATCTTAAAGAATTTGTCGATGACCATGAAAATGAAATCATTGTTGTGGTTAGTAGAAGGAATGCCCACCATGTAATCCATGGGGACAAATTCTGAAGGTCGGCTACGAGTAGGTATGGGAGTATACAAACCTTGCTTCTTGATGGTTGGTTTGGTAATGGCATAGATCGTGCAGGATCTAATGTACTTCCCAACATCCTGATGAAGTTTCGGCCAATAAAAATACTTTTACAATACCGCTACTAGTTTCTCTACTCCGAAATGTCTAGCGACCCAAATATTGTATGCCTTCGAAATAATATTGTCATGCTCACTTGAAGGAACACAGATGTGTCCCAGGTGGCATAACAGTGCATCCTAAAGGTGAAAATTTGGAACTTAATTCCCTTCCAGGAGTGTCTGGTATATGCTTCTGAATTCTGAATTGCTCTTGTAAAGATGCAACCACCCCGATGTCTCGTGCCCATAAGATTCAAGCATAGTAATCAGTGCCATGACTAGTGGTCAGCTGAGGCAATCAACAACATTATTTGTGCTCCCCTTCTTATACTTAATGTTCAAATAGAACTATTGCAAATAGTGGATCATTTCTGATGGTAATGTTCTGCAACTTCCCTTATGTCTGTATGAACTATAGAGGTTGGTGGTCTATGTGGATGACTGTTTCCTTCCCCAGAATGTAATGCTTCCATTGACGGTAGGCCTACACAATGGAATACATTTCTTTGTCGTAAGTGGGGTACTCTCGAACTGTGTTTGAAAGTGTCTCACTGTGATAAGCCACTCAATGTCCATGCTGAGTAAGAACCACACCAATAACATATTCGGAGGCATCTGTCTCAATCTCAAATGGTTATTTCAAGTATGGTAATGTGATGCATAATATAGGTGATTATTCAACTTAGAGAATACTTGTTTTTGGGTTTCTGGCCAAAAAAATGTTTCTTTCACTCTGCCCTTAGTGACATGAATGAAAGGCCACGTTATATGAGAGAACCCCCACATGAACCTATGGTATAAATTGGCAAGACCCAAAAAGCTGCGGAGCCCTGTTATAGTGGTCAGGGATGGCCAATCCTGACTGAGTTATATCTTGGATAGGTCCACATGTACACCCTACTCATTAATGATGTACCCCAGATATTGAACCTGGGTCAGGCCAAAGGTGAATTTCTCTAAGTTAGCACAAAACTTGTGTTGGCGTAGGGTTTGAAGGACCTGTCGAATATGGTGGAGGTTATCTTCCTAACTCTAGTTGAGTATCAAGATTTAATCTAAATACACCACCACAAATGCATTGGTGAAGGGTTGCAAGATGTCATCCATTAGTCTCATGAATGTTTTGGGGGCGTTCGTTAATCCGAACAACATGAGAAACAATTCGAAAATTCCCTCCTTGGATTTCAAGGTAGTATTCCACACTCGGAGGGTTCGATAAACATATAGTGATAACCTGACTTCAAGTCAAACTTGCTATAATATTTGGCCCCCTTGAGCTGGTCTAGAAGGTCATCAATCCACAGGATTGGGTACCTATTCTAGGAAATGATCTTGTTCAACGCACGATAGTCAATACAGAACCTCCAGGTTCCATCCTTCTTTCGTACCAATAAAATAGGGCTCCCACAAGGTGATGAGCTTGGCTTGATGTGCCCTTTCTACAATAGCTCCTGAATCTACCTCTTGGTCTCATTGTTCTCTAGAACATAGAGTCGATAGATCGCTCCATTGGGTAGTGGCACGCTCGGGGTTAGATCGATGGAGTGTTTGACCTGATATTGGAGAGGTAACCCTATGGGTGAGGTGAAAATGTCCCTATAATCCTCCATGACCTTGTACATCTGCTGCTACTATGCAGAGGAGCCTTTCCTGGAAGTCGTGACCACAACCTTCTTCATGCCCTGGGGGGTAGTAGGACTCCATGATAGAATAGGAAAGGGGAATAGAGACTTAGCAATGGGGCTAAGCTAGGAGAATACTATTTTACTCTTATACTAATTAATAAACTTGGACTATATGTTTTAAGTGGAAAGTATGACCTAATTATGAAAAGATAAGGCGATGTAATGTTAAAATACATTATGGTATAATCCAATAAACCATATTGATGTTTTATCATAAGTTTTAAAAGAGGGGAAAGGGGTTGCATGGGTTCCATGTGTCAAAATGAACCATGAATACAAAATTCAAGGATCTTAGTGGAATTACGATCATATCATTTAGTGTTCCATTGTGACTACACTGCCTACATTGAGGAGAGGTAGAGAGTGACCTTGCTACTATTTATCCTCACCATATGAGCCGAGCGTAGGTATGTCCAAAATTCTCCTTTCTTGCCTTGGCAATGCTAGGGATCATCTAGCGACCCCTAAAGGAGGATAGAACTCTTTATGTTATGCATGTGATGGAGCACTCGAATACTAGTGGCACATCCTAGAAAACAATAAATATAGAGATGGGGGAGAACTATGTTGAGTTGTGTAGTCATATATGGGATGAGACTATAGGTTGGAGATTTTTAGGGTTTTGTACCTTAGCCATGAACTGATTGAGCTAATTGCTAGAGAATTGTAGGTGAACATTTTCCATGGTGGAGTATTAACTCCAACTTAGAGGTGAATCACTAATGGGAGATTAAGAGGAGTCTGCTATATGGTTGGGATAAAATAAAATGAGGTATACAACTAATGAGTGCTTCACTGAAACATAAGTTTTTATAATTATTCTTTATAAGTGATTAATAATGTGTTTACTATTTGATCCTTAGGGTTTATATTATTTATGTATGAAACATAAGGTTTTATAATTATTCTTTATAAGTGATTAATAATGTGTTTATTATTTGATCCTTAGGGTTTATATTATTTATGTATGTTATTATGTTATTCTAGTTATATTATATATTATTTATGGATGTTATTATGTTATTCTAGTTATATTATATATTGCATACCCTATAGTGTGATTTAGGATCAATGCATGAGTAAAGGTTAATTATAGTACCTACCATACCTCAATGGTAGGGATTTGGCTTTGTAATGTCACGAGGCTATGTCACAGGTCAGCTAGTTGTCTTCGGATTGATGTTCTAGCCCTAGTGGGCATGCTAGACATGGTATTAGAGCGTTAGCAAAATAGATTCAATTTGGAATTTGAAACTCAATTGTTATTCTCTCACATCATGTTGGATGTGATATTGCTAGTCTATGAGAAGGAACTATTTATACTGTTTTGTAGAAATTTTGAGATTTTACGATTTTGGAGATAAATTTTAGTTAGATCCATCCTTATTTTTGGAAAATATCTATCATACTCTTCATCAAATTCCAAAATTTAAACATATTTCATACCTTCTCCATATATCTATAAAATAACTAAAGGTAGTTCAATGGATAAATAGATAGAGTGTCCATTGCCTCATTATTCTGCTAATGTATAGTAAGGGAGATGCTTCACTCATTATTCTGCTAATGTATAGTAAGGGAGATGCTTCATATTCTCTTAAAATTCATCCATTATCGAAGCTTGATAGGTATGGGAAGATACATTCTTACCGGAGAAAATTATATTAGATCTAATTGTCACTTATATTATATTAGATCTAATTGTCACTTATATTCTCTTTCTAAAAGCCGGGTTTCAGGGACGTATATTTTCATTTATTTGCAAGCGTTAGAATTTTTCTCTTGAGATAGATTCTTGCTTGCAACTATGTGGATATTACTAGAGGAAAACCATAGAATAAGGTAAGATCTTCTCTCCAATTCCTATTAATATAAACTGAATGCACAATTCTTAATTTAGTGTGCAAAGAGTATATAAATCTATATACTCTCTATTTCTTTAATAAAAACGAAAACTTGTGAGTCATAAAAAAAATGCATCTAGATGCCGGTGAATTGTAATATATAATTTATTACTGATTTTGTATTGTAATATATCATTTATTATAGGAGGAATTTATTGTGTATTTTGTAATGTATACGGTTGTAATGATAACGATATATCCATTTTATGTATTTCTTTTATAATTTCAGTATTTTGATATTGCAGATCACTAACATTTGCATTATTGTGCAACCTATGGATCTATTTCCCTATCTATTTGATTAAACCAAAACAAACCTTCTTGTTCACATAAAGAATTGAGAAAAAAAATTAACATTACATACATTTAATTGTAATTGTATATAGAATATTAATGATACATTCATTTAATTTAATTCTGTGATATATTTTCAACATCTACTAGACTTCTCTAAAATAAATAAGTGATCTGTCTTATAAGACATATATGTTTTAGAAGTTGAGTCATAAAACATGCATGATGCCAGTGAATTATTATATATGATTTATTATAAGAGGTATTTAGAGTGTATTTTGTAATGTATACCGTTATAATGATAATAATATACCGATTCTATGTATTCCTTTTATAATTTCAGTATGCTGATATTGTAGATGACTATTTGTACTGTTTTGAAACATATAGATGAAGTGATTATTCCACTGCTTAAGATTGGTTACTTTTACATTTATACATGAGCGAGTTCAAATTGGTATTGAAAATTACAAGCATTTTACAGTGACGTTGTCCCATTCGTGGATTAACTGATTATTTCACTAGTTAAGATTTCTCTTTTTTACATTCATACATTGATGGTTGAAATTCAACAACCTGGTATTCTTTACAAATATTATAATTTATTGGACTGATAACGTTTTCTCATTCATTCAATTATGGGTCTGTGTTTCAGACCTCACCAACCTCGACACACTTTATAAAGATAACCTTTTTTAACGTTTTGCAAATACAAACATGACTTCAAAAACTCAATTTCTATTCAAATATACAATATAATAAATATTAAAGTGTGGGCCTACATAGTTTATGCTCTAGAATAAAATTTCAATTTTGGAAAATAATTAAGTGTTTAACGCCATTGCAAGAACCCTAATTGATATTGAGAATTGCCTCTTAAGATTGATTAAGAGTATATATTGACGTAGAATAATGGTTGAAGGAAAAAATGTCATTGACCTCAATAATTTGCAAATGTGAGGATAATCTCAGGTCTTGTCCGTCTACCAAGTTTCCTGGACTATCGCAGACCTGAATAATTTGCAAATGTGAGAATAAATCACCTGGTGTCCGTCTACCAAGTATTTTGGACTATCAAAAACAATATTTACTGATTATCAAACAATTATGACCTGGCCCATCAATGTATATGTAGACTACCAAAATATTTTCGGTTGCACCATCGTTTTATATGTAGAAATTTACAACATTTACGGATGTACAATTATCATTCATTGACCAATCTGTAACGCGTCTCTGTGACGCGTGAGCAAATCAAAGTCCAACATTATAGGCGCTTTGTGTTGCATTTAAATTTCAACCATCAATTCGGACTTTTGCGCTTGGCATGGTTAGCTGGATTCCATCGAAGGTTATGTGCATTTCGTTGGGTAGCTATCTGCTGGGTTGAATATTACTGTTAAAGACTCGGGACTGAGTGAGAAACAGCGTAATGGTTTTTTTTCGTGCTGAGAGGTCGCTCCAGTTTCCTTTTTAAATTTTTAGACAGACAATGACATTGTGATTTACTTTTAGCTCTGTCAAAAGAGCCGCGGATATCTAATGAAGTTGACAGAAGAAAGAAGAAAACAACTCACTACTTAGTGGAGGAAGTCTTCGTTGCTAGCACAATTGCATACTATTCCGGGTTCCCCCATGGTAGAAAGGCTACAGATATTTCACATATGGGATATTGTAGTAATCATTCAGGTAGGAAAAGATATGAAGAGAATATACTTTTAATATTCCTGTAGTATTGAATTTGCTAGTATTTTTAGTAAAATCTTCATGTTATTAAAAAAAAAGTTTTTAAGGAAGATCGAGCCTATTTATTCATTCGCTTATTTCTCACAAATTCACAGGGAGCCTACTTATTCTCCTACTCAATTCTTACAACTTTACCTAAATCTTTTACTTTATTCTTACAAATTCACCTAAATCATGTTGCTGCCAGAGGTGTATTTTATAGCTTGTTATAAGGGATCTGTGTACCGTCCTTGAGCTCCAGTTGTCGCATACCTTTTTTTAATAATAAAATTTTAATTAAATTATTATAAAACATAAAGAATTTCACTCTCATTATAAGCTTTTTGTGGGTTAGTGGTTTATTTAATAATTTATTATAAAAAATTTATAGTAAAAATATTTTTATCTAACTTTCCCTCATATTTCTGAAATAACAAAATTTTATAAAGTTTATAAGAAAACCTTATTATCATAGTTTTCTTATAAAATAATATATAAATAATAAGATTCAAAGTGGAAAATCTTATATTAAAAAAATATATAATACTTGAAAAAATCAATAAAATTAAAATTGAAATGGAAATATATATATATAAATAGATATATCCTAAAATAAACATTTTAATTATACATTCAAAGAAAAATCTTATTTAATTTTTACATAAAAAATATTTACAACTCAAAATAATATTTTGATCCTAAATCCATGATTTAAAAAACCTTGATAATTTAATTTCCCACATTTACCAAGGCTCAATAATTCACGGACATATTTTTTTTTTTAATTGATGATGTATTTCTTGATAATCTAATTTGTCACATTTACCATGACCCAATAATTCACGGACATATCTCCTTTTCTCTTTTTAATTGATGATCTATTTGTGTGTCCCACGTTGCCTCAATGTTAAAAATTGATGATCTATTTCTGTCTTCCAAGTTGAGTCAATGTTGTCAATCTAAGTGCATTTTATTTGGAGATGTTTAATTTTTCTTATTTTAATTTTTTCTTATTATAACTTATTTATATATTAATTTAGATACATCTAATATTAGATTTATCATGTCCTCCACTTCGAGGGATCTTTCTAGGGACATGATAGATTTGGTGTTACATGAATCTAAGCTAGTTCCAATTGAAGGCAACAATGTCATATTTTTAGATTATCATTATTACGTATATGTTTGAGATTAAGTTCAAAATTCACATTATGTTTTCTTTCCTTGGCATGACCATATCATTCTCTTCTTTAATTTTGTCTGTATTGTGGGGCATGATAGATCTAGTGTTTGATGAATGTAAGCTAGTTCCAATTGAAGACAACAATGTCACATTTTTAGATTATCATTATTATGTATATGTTTGAGATTAACTTCAAAATTCACATTGTTTTTTCTTTCCTTGGCATGACCATATCATTCTCTTCTTTAATTTAGTCTGTGTTGCTTGCCTTGTATGGTTTGTACATCTTTGTTTGGATGCTTTGAGTGATTTGTGTGTTTATGTGCTTGGATTTGGATGATAATATTTTTTGATGTAACGGTTGTTGTGTTATATTTTTATATGTCTGTGTAATTGTCAATTAGTAATTAGTTAGTGATGTTTTATATGTCTATGTAATTGTCAGTTAGTAATTAGTTAGTGATGAAGAAGGGAGACAATTTTAGTTGTGAGGATTGATACTACACATCTATTTCATTTCAGTTTAGGTACCACAACTTCTCACAACTAATTAATTATCAATAGTGTCCCTCTAGGTATTACTAAATATATCTTAAAGAATAGTTTTAATAACTTATTGCATAAGATTACTCTCGAAATAATTTTTTTCTTTGCTAATGTTCAAAATCATTTATTACCTTCAAGAATATTTTGATTATTTTTTATCTATAGTCGAAGTCAAGAAATAATGTATTTTTTATTTTTTAGTGGCTAGAGCTATAAAATATTTACATTATTTGTTTCTCCATCTCAAAACAATTATCACATTTATTCAAATATTATGAATACATTATTATATGCAATTATCTATTAGTAATTTCTAATATATGTAATTTTGAATATATTTTGAATATATGTAAATGTCTATTACGAATTAGTTGGTGATGCGAAGGGAGACAGTCTTATCAAGGATTAATTTGCACTTTCCATGAGGATTGATTCTGTACATCTATTTCATTTTAATTCTAGGTATCACAACATTTGACATCTAATTAATTCTTAATAGTGTCTTCTAGGTATTACTAAATATATCTTGAAATTTTTTATCTTAATAATCTACATCATCAAGATTAAGAACATCTAATTCATTTAATGAAAGCAGTCAAATAAGATTAGAAAACAACATCTACACTAAAACCAATGCATCTAATGCAAGCCTTCAGATGAGTTTAGACATTAATATCTACAATAAAATCAAGTGAAAGCAATCAAGTAGGATTAGAAATCCAAATCTACACTGAAATAAATGCATCTAGTGCAAGCAATAAAATAGGGTTAGAAAGCAACATATACATTGAAATCAATGCATCTAGTGCAAACAATTGAATATAATTCTAAGAAAGTGTCATCTACACTGAAATCAATGAATCTAGTGTAAGAAATATTCTTCTCTCTCTCCCCTTTATCTAATCTTGAAAAATATTTTTAATAATTTATAGTCTCAAGATTAACAACATCCAAATCATCTAATGCAAGCAATCAAATAGGATTAGAAAACAACATCTACACTAAAATTAATGTGTCTAATGGAAGCAATAATCTAAGACTAGAAATCAATGTCTACATTCAAATCAATGCATCTAGTACAAGCAATCAAATATAATTAGAAATCAACATCTATGCTGAAATCAATGCATATAGTGAAAGCAATCAAATAGGATTAGAAAACACCATCTACACTGAAATCAATGCATCTAGAAAACGAATTCAAATAGGATTATAAATAAGCATATACACTGAAATCAATGCACCTAATGCAAATAATCAGTTATAATTATAAATCACCATCTGCACTGAAATCAATGCATCTAATGCAAAAAATCAAATAGGATTATAAATCATTGTCTACATTGAAATCAATGCATCTTGTGGAAGAAACCTTATTCTCTCTCTCACTCATCCATCTACATCTATAACTCCCTTTATCTCTCCTTCTTTGTCACTTTATCTCACCCCCGAAAACACACATTCTCTCTCTCTCCATATATATCTCTCTCTCCCTCACTCACTCCGTGACTTCCTCTATCTCTCTCTTCTTCCCTCTCTTTACCTCTTGTCTATATCTTTATCTCCCTTTTCCTCTCCTTTGTCTCTCTATATCACCTGCAAAGCATACACACACTTTCTCCATATCTATTTATCTCTCCCTCCCTATTACAATCCCTCTCCCTCTCTCCCCCTTCTATTTCTATTCACTCCTGCTCTCCTCTCTCTCTCTCTCCACATTTATCTCTTTATGTCTTTCTTCTTACCTACCTCTCTTTTCCCCCCAAAATCCCTCTCTCCTCTTTTTCAAGTCATCTCTCTCTTCCTTCCTCTTTGTCCCTTTCCCTCCCACCTCAATCTATCCCCCCCTCTCTCTTCACCCTCCAACTCTATCACTATATCCCTCCCTCTCTCCTCTCTTCTTCTCTCCCCCATTCCTTACATCTCTCCTTCTTTGTCTCTCTATCTCACTCCAAAACGTACACACTCTCTATCTCTCCATTTTCACTCCCTCTCTCTCTCTCTCTCAATGTCTTTCTTCTTCACTCTCTTTCTCCCCATCCAACACCATCTCTCTATCCCTCCCTCTGTCCCCCTCTCTCTCATGTCCTCTCTCTGGTCCTTCCCCTATCCCTTTCTCTCCTACCTCCCTCTCCCCCCCCCCATCTCTCTCTCTCTCTTTTTCCTCTTACCTTGTCACTATCTCTCTCTTCCCCCTTCTCTCTCTCTCTCTCACTACTCTCTTTCTCTCTCTCTCTCTTCATTCCTCCTCTTCCCTCTCCTTCATTGTATCTCCTCCTCTCCCTTATCTTCCCCTATCTCTCCACCTCTATCACTTTATGTCTTTGTTTTCCCATCCATATATATATCTAGAGTTAATATATATGAAGATAATATAACAAATAGAATATGATATTAAATTTACTATTGCATTAATCCAAAGATATTAAATTTAATAATACTAATAATATAATATATTAATATTATTCTTGAATATAATATTAATATTATAATATCAATATTAGATTTAATGATGTTTTTTTACATGGCATGATAACAAAATTTATAATAAAACTACATCAAATTAATATTTTCAAATATTAAAACTTTGATGTGGAAATATTTAAGCCTTTAAAGATTTTAATATCTCCCTAGGATATGACTTTTCCTTTTAAAGATTCATTTTGCAAATGTTTAGTTAAAAGAAATATTAAAAGATTCTATGGAAAGATTTTCCATCTTTTGTTGAATTAACCTTTTTCCATTGATTTAGGATATGGAATTGACTTTAGTAAAGAGTAAAATTGTTTAAAATTTTACTTAATTTGAAATTTTAATGTGGTACAAAATTTTTGAAAAGTAAATTTATGATCCATTCAAAATCAAGTATACGATAAAGGAACTATTAAAAGCATGAGATAAATTACCATCAATTCAAATATGTAGTTATATTTTAATAATTAATCTTAGTCCATTAATAAGATTAAACAGTTATATATAATTTAAGATTGGCAGACATTAGCCAATTTCTTTTTATTATTTTTTTAGGACGCGACATACTTACACGTCTCGGTCATATAATAATTTTTTTAAACATTTTATTACCAATGGAATCAATATTTAAATGTTTACAATAGCCAACATTTAAATATTTACACTCATCCTCGATACTTAACTATATATTATTTTTAAATTTGTATTTATTACTATATATTATTTTTAAATTTGTATTTAGTACTATATATTATTTTTAAATTTGTATTTATTACTTTTAATTTTTCCATTATTAATTGAGCCAACATTTAAATGTTTACTCTCATCCCGGGCTCTATATTACTTTTAACTTTTTATAATTCTTTAATTGAGCCATCATTTAAAAATGTTGGCAAAGTTTCTTACATTACACCTATACATATTCCCTATACTTGGCTATATAGCATCTCTCAGTGCAATAACTTTGTATAGATTTGGTGATTTTCTCATTAAGTTATCAAAAAATGGGAAGTATTTGCCAATATTTTGATAAATTACAAAACCACATATAATAATAAGAACAAATTTCATAAAATTATGATATATTCATTTTGCATGTTTACAAAAAGAAACATAATTTGTCCCTCCTCTAAACAATGTTATAACCATTAAGAGTTGCATTCATCAAGTTTATTTTTATACATTCATGCAAATAATCCTCTTAGTTTTGATAATGTTTAAGCACAAATTTGTTTAATGTATTTATGTTGATAATCTACAAATTGCCATGGATATTTCACTAAAGAATTTGTCACAATGTATCTAATAAACTATACTTCAAAATATAAAGTCTACACTATGAGGGTTTACTTCTCTTTAGATTTATGGATTTATAAATTACTATTAATTGCATATACACATAAACTATGATTATGCAGTAAATATAGAATAGTCAAATTAAAAACTCACAAACCACAATTGACACAAAATATGATCCGAACTTAAACAAAAATGCAACAACTTACAGATATAATCATATACAAAAAGATGCAACAAAAAATTACCTCATTATATTAATAGAAAAAAATTGAACTATGCTTACAAACAAAATGGAAATAAGATAGCGCGGGCAATGGTAGGTTACCTCTGAGAAGAGATGTGGCGTCTACATGCCTCTGAATTGTGTTACAATGAGGCTCAAGGGCCTATTTATTATTGGAAAACATGAGAAAACCGTAAACAACTAAAACCCTAACCCTAGGAGATGTAATACCAAGAATTTTTCGACCCTGCTGTGATTAGTTGGGCAGCCAACTTCCCAGGTTCGTAACTTGGTCATATTATCTCCATTTGGTGCGTACGACACCTTCTTGGAAATGTCTCTCTAAGTACTACAGGTTTCACTATAGGCATTTCCTACATCCTTGGGCCTTCCACATAACCCAAAGAGATGAAATTCAGGGGGTCAAAACTTCTCTAGAAGTTCATGACCCGAAAAATTGCTAAAAATAGTAAATGCTGAAATGAACAAGGAAACAGATGAAACTGACTCAGGGTTCTAGGTGGAACAGGCGGGTGGCCACCAATATCCACCTAGACCATTCCTCTCCCCTTACGAATAAATGGTGTCCATTGTGTGTAGAGCCTCCTTAAGGTGAGGAAATTTATGTTGAACCTGGTTCCTCATGAAGCACTTGCCCTAGTGAAGGAGTTGCCCTACTTTGGAAACTAGATATAGTTGTATCCTTTATAGCGAGTGTCATTGATATATGTGTCAATGATATAATCACTTGTGGTATGTTCCATGCAGTCCAAGTTGAGCTCTGTTGGTGTGATTTGTTCTGTAATGTCAGATGTATCCAACAATGGTGGAAAGTATGGTTGAAGGATATGTACATTGAACACTAGGTGTAGACCAAGGAACAATGGGATGCTGAGCTTGAAGGCATTGACACTGACAACCTTGGCAATGGTGTATGTGCCATATCAGAGTAGGTGAAGCTTGCGGTGGGGTCTAGAAAGGCACTCCTACAAATGTAGCCAAAATTTGTTGCCCACCTAAAACTTGTGCAACACTCAATGTTGATCATGGTGCCGCTTGTACTTAGCATTGGCTCTATCCAATATATCATGGACCTACTAGAATATGTGTTCAATGTGCTTAATGAAGTTGCTAGCCATTTTAGCTTTGGACTGAACATGAGACGAATCTACCTGAGTGGCTACAAATGGTATGGACACATCAATGGAGAAAAATGGATAAAACCCTAGCCCTACTCGAAAGTGGTTGTGGCATGCTGAGTTGTGGAGAGCTCTGTTGTAGATGTGTTGGACATAGGGGAGTCTGCCATCCCACGTGCGTGGATGATTCGAGTTGTACATGCACATAATGTGTAAGATCATCTTGTTGACAACCTCTATTTGACCATCAGTTTGGGGATGGAAAGTCATGGACATAGTAAATATTGTATCCAAGATTGACCAGAGACTTGACGAAAATGAACTTAGGAATATGTTGTCCCAATATGAGACAATGGACTATGGGATCCCAAAGTATACCTATACTCGCTCAAAGAAGAGCTTAGCAGTGGCCTCTATTGTGATACTCTTCTTACAGGCCGCCACGGTGGCCATCTTAAATAATTTGTCAATGACCATGAAAATGCAATTGTTGTTGTGGTCAATAGAAGGAAGGCCTGCCATGTAATCCATGGGGAAAAAATCTTGAAGGCTGGCTATGAGTAGGCATAGGAGGATACAATCCTTGCTTCTTGATGGTTGGTTTGGTAATGGCGTAGACAGTGCAGGATCTAATGTACTTCTCAACATCCTGATGAAGTTTCGGCCAATAAAAATACTTCTGCAATACACCACTAGTTTCTCTACTCCAAAATGTCTAGTGACCAAAATATTGTGTGCCTCCGAAATAATATTGTCATGCTCACTTGAAGGAACACAGATGTGTCCCAGGTGTCATAACAGTGCATCCTAAAGGTGAAATTTTGGAACTTGATTCCCTTCTAGGAGTGTCTTGTATATGCTTCTGAATTCTGAATTGCTCTTGTAAAGATGCAGCCACCCCGATGTCTCATGCCCATATGATTTGAGCATAGTAATCAGTGCCATGACTGGTGGTCAGTTGAGGCAATCAAAAACATTATTTTTGCTCCCCTTCTTACACTTAATGTTCAAATGGAACTATTGCAAATAGGTGGACCATTTCTGATGGTAATGTTCTGCAACTTACCTTATGTTTGTATGAACTATAGAGGTTGGTGGTCTGTGTGGATGACTGTTTCCTTCCCTAGAATGTAATGCTTCCATTGACGGTAGGCCTATACAATGGAATACATTTCTTTGTCGTAAGTGGGGTACTCTCGAACTATGTCTGAAAGTGTCTCACTGTGATAAGCCACTCGATGTCCATGCTGAGTAAGAACCACACCAATAACATATTCGGAGGCATCTGTCTCAATCTCAAATGGTTATTTCAAGTTTGGTAATGTGATGCAGAATATAGGTGATTATTTGACTTATAGAATTCTTGTTTTTGGGTTTCCGACCAAAAAAATGTTTCTTTCGCTCTGGCCTTAGTGACTTGAATTAAAGGCCAAGTTATATGAGAGAACCCCCCCACGAACATATGGTATAAATTGGCAAGACCCAAAAAGCTACAGAGCCCTGATATAGTGGTTAGGGATGGCCAATCTTGACTGAGTTGTATCTTGGATAGGTCCACATGTACACCCTTCCCATTAATGATGTACCCTAGATATTGAACCTGGGTCAGGCCAAAGGTGAATTTCTCTAAGTTAGCACAAAACTTGTGTTGGCATAGGGTTTGAAGGACCTGTCGAATATGGTGGAGGTTATCTTCCCAACTCTAGTTGAAGATAAAGATTTAATCTAAATACACCACCATGATTGCATTGGTGAAGGGCCGCAAGATGTCATCCATTAGTCTCATGAAGGTTGTGGGGGTGTTCGTTAATCCGAACAGCATGAGAAACCATTTGAAAATTCCCTCCTTGGATTTGAAGGCGGTATTCCACACTCGGAGGGTTCAATAAACATCTAGTGATAACCTGACTTCAAGTCAAACTTGCTAAAATATTTGGGCCCCTTGAGCTGGTCTAGAAGGTCATCAATCCACGGGATTGGGTACCTATTCCAGGAAATGATCTTGTTCAGCACACGATAGTCAATACAGAACCTCCAAGTTCCATCCTTCTTTTGTACCAATAAAATAGGGCTCCCACAAGGTGATGAGGTTGGCCTGATGTGCCCTTTCTACAATAGCTCCTGAATCTACCTCTTGATCTCATTGTTCTCTAGAGCATAGAGTCAATAGATCGGTCCATTGGGTAGTGGCACGCCCGGGGATAGATCGATGGAGTGCTTGAGCTGATATTGCAGAGGTACCCCTATGGGTGAGGTAAGAATGTCCCTATACTCCTCCACGACCTTGTCCATCTGCTACTAATGTGCAGAGGAGCCTTTCCTGGAAGCCCTGACCACAACCTTCTTCATGCCCTGGGGGGTAGTAGGACTCCATGAGAGAATAGGAAAGGGGAATAGAGGCTTAGCAATAGGGCTAAGCTAGGAGAATACTATTTTAATCTTATACTAATTAATAAACTTGGACTATATGTTTTAAGTGGAAAGTATAACCTAATTATGAAAAGATAAAGAGATGTAATGTTAAAATACATTATGGTATAATCCAAAAAATGATATTGATGTTTTATCATAAGTTTTAAAAGAGGGGAAAGGGGTTGCATGGGTTCCATGTGTCAAAATAAACCATGAATACAAAATTCAAGGATCTTAGTGGAATTACGATCGTATCATTTAGTGTTCCATTGTGACTAAACTACCTACATTGAGGAGAGGTAGAGAGTGACCTTGCTACTATTTATCCTCACCATATGAGGCGAGCTTAGGTATGTCCAAACTTCTCCTTTCTTGCTTTGGCAAAGCTAGGGATCATCTAGAGACCCCTAACGGAGGATAGAACTCTTTATGCTATGTCTGTGATGGAGCACTTGAATACTAGTGGCACATCCTAGAAAAGAGTAGATATAGAGATGAGGGAGAACTATGTTGATTTGTGTAGGCATATATGGGATGAGACTATAGGTTGGAGATTTTTGGGGTTTTGTACCTTAGCCATGAACTGATTGAGCTAATTGCTAGGGAATTGTAGGTGAACATTTTCCATGGTGGAGTATTAACTCCAACTTAGAGGTGAATCACTAATGGGAGATTAAGAGGAGTCTACTATATGGTTGGGAGAAAAGAAAAAGAGGTATACAACCAATGAGTGCTTCACTGAAACATAAGTTTTTATAATTATTCTTTATAAGTGATTAAGAATGTGTGTACTATTTGATACTTAGGGTTTATATTGTTTATGTATGCTATTATGTTATTCTAGTTATATTATATATTACTTATGGATGTTATTATGTTATTCTAGTTATATTATATATTGCATACCCTATAGTGTGCTTTAGGATCAATGCATGAGTACAGGTTAATTATAGTACCTACCAGACCTCTCAATGGTAGGGATTTGGCTTTGTAACGTCACGAGGCTATGTCACAGGTCAGCTAGTTGTTTTCGGATTGATGTTCTAGCCCTAGTGGGCATGCTAGACATGGTATTAGAGCGTTAGCAAAATAGATTCAATTTGGAATTTGAAATTCAATTGTTATTGTCTCACATCATGTTGGATGTGATATTGCGAGTCTATGAGAAGGAACTATTTATACTATTTTGCAGAAATTTTGAGATTTTACGATTTTGGAGATAAATTTTAGTTAGATCCATCCTTATTTTTGGAAAATATCTATCCTACTCCTCATCAAATTCCAAAATTTAAACATATTTCATACCTTCTCCATATATCTATAAAATAAATAAAGGTAGTTCAATGGATAAATAGATAGATTGTCCATTGCCTCCTTATTCTGCTAATGTATAGTAAGGGAGATGCTTCATATTCTCTTAAAATTCATCCATTATCGAAGCTTTATGGGTATGGGAAGATACATTCTTACTGGAGAAAATTATATTAGATCTAATTGTCACTTATATTCTCTTTCTAAAAACCGGGTTTCAGGGACGTATATTTTCATTTATTTGCAAGCGTTAGAATTTTTCTCTTGATATAGATTCTTGCTTGCAACTATGTGGATATTACTATAGGAAAACAATCAAGAATAAGGTAAGATCTTCTCTCCTGTTCCTATTAATATAAACTGAATGAACAATTCTTAATTTAGTGTGCAAAGAGTATATAAATCTATATACTCTCTATTTCTTTAATAAAAACGAAAACTTGTGAGTCATAAAAATTGCATCTAGATGCCGGTGAATTGTAATATATAATTTATTGCTGATTTTGTATTGTAATATATAATTTATTATAGGAGGAATTTATTGTGTATTTTGTAATGTATACGGTTGTAATGATAATGATATATCCATTTTATGTATTTCTTTTATAATTTCAGTATTTTGATATTGCAGATCACTAACATTTGCACTATTGTGCAACCTATGGATCTATCTCCCTATCTATTTGATTAAACCAAAACAAACCTTCTTGTTCACATAAAGAATTCAGAAAAAACATTAACATTACATACATTTAATTGTAATTGTAATAGAATATTAATGATACACTCATTTAATTTAATTCTGTGATATATTTTCAACATGTCCTAGACTTCTCTAAAATAAATTAGTGATCTGTCTTATAAGACATATATCTTTCAGAAGTTGAGTCATAAAACATGCATGGTGCCAGTGAATTATTATATATGATTTATTTAAAGAGGTATTTAGAGTGTATTTTGTAATGTATACCGTTATAATGATAATAATATACCGATTCTATGTATTCCATTTATAATTTCAGTATGCTGATATTGTAGATGATTATTTGTACTGTTGTGCAACCTATGGATGAAGTGATTATTCCACTGGTTAAGATTGCTTACTTTCACATTTATACATGAACGAGTTCAAATTGGTATTGAAACTTACAAGCATTTTACAGTGACGTTGTCCCATTCGTGGATTAACTGTTTATTTAACTAGTTAAGATATCTCTTTTTTACATTCATACAGTGATGGTTGAAATTCAACAACCTGGTATTCTTTATAGATATTATAATTTATTGGACTGATAACGTTTTCTCATTCATTCAATTATGGGTCTGTGTTTCAGACCTCACCAACCTCGACACACTTTATAAAGATAACCTTTTTTAACGTTTTGCAAATACAAACATGACTTCAAAAACTCAATTTCTATTTAAATATACGATATAATAAATATTGAAGTGTGGACCTACATAGTTTACGCTCTAGAATAAAATTTCAATTTTGGAAAATAATTAAGTGTTTAATGCCATTGCAAGAACCCTAATTGATATTGAGAATTGCCTCTTAAGATTGATTAAGAGTATATATTGACGTAGAATAATGGTTGAAGGAAAAAAAAGTCGTTGACCTCAATAATTTGCAATAATTTGCAAATGTGAGGATAATCTCAGGTCTTGTCCGTCTACCAAGTTTCCTGGACTATGGCAGACCTGAATAATTTGCAAATGTGAGAATAAATCACCTCGTGTCCGTCTACCAAGTATTTTGGACTATCAAAAACAATATTTACTGATTATCAAACAATTATGACCTGGCCCATCAATGTATATGTAGACTACCAAAATATTTTCGGTTGCACAATCGTTGTATATGTAGAAATTTACAACATTTATGGATGTACAATTATCATTCATTGACCAATCTGTAACGCGTCTCTGTGACGCGTGAGCAAATCAAAGTCCAACATTATAGGCGCTTTGTGTTGCATTTAAATTTCAACAATCAATTCGGACTTTTGCGCTTGGCATGGTTAGCTGGATTCCATCGAAGCTTATGTGCATTTCGTTGGGTAGCTATCTGCTGGGTTGAATATTACTGTTACTGGCTGAGTGAGAAACAGCGTAATGTTTTCCTTTCGTGCTGAGAGGTCGCTCCAATTTTCTTTTTAAATTTTTAGACAGACCATGACATTGTGATTTACTTTTAGCTTTGTCAAAGAACCGCGGATATCTAATGATGTTGACAGAAGAAAGAAGAAAACAACTCAGTACTTAATGGAGGAAATCATCATCCACCTAAAATCTTCATTGCCAGCACAATTGCATACTATTCCCCAAGGTAGAAAGGCTACAGATATTTCACATATGGGATATTATAGTAATCATTCAGGTAGGAAAAGATATGAAGAGAATATACTTTTAGTAAAATCTTCATGTTATTAAAAAAATGCATTTAAGGAAGATCGAGCCTATTTATTCTTTCGCTTATTTCTCACAATTTCACATGGAGCCTACTTATTCTCCTACTCAATTCTTACAACTTCACCTCAATCGTTTACTTTATTATTACAAATTCACCTAAATCATGTTGCTGCCAAAGGTGTATTTTATAGGTTGTTATAAGGGATCTGTGTCCCGGGCTTGAGCTCCAGTTGTGGCATACCTTTTTTTAAATAATAAAATTTTAATTAAATTATTATAAAACATAAAGAATTTCACTCTCATTATAAGCTTTTTGTGGGTTAGTGGTTTATTTAATAATTTAATATAAAAAATTTATAGTAAATTTTTTTTTATCTCACTTTCCCTCATATTTATGAAATAATAAAATTTTATAAAGGTTTATAAGGAAACCTTATTGATCATGGTTTTCTTATAAAATATTATATAAATAATAAGATTTAAGATTCAAAATCTTATATTAAAAAATATATATAATACTTAAAAAAAATCAATAAAATTAAAATTATATATATATATACTAAAAAAAATTCACCTTATTTATATATCTAAAGAAAAATCTTATTTAATTTTTATATTAAAAATATTTACAACTCAAAATAATATTTTGATCCTATCATCTTATTAAATCCGTGATAAAAAATACTTGATAATTTAATTTCCCACATTTACCCTAGCCCAATAATTGACGGACATATCTCTTTTATTTTTTTTTCAATTGATGATCTATTTCTGTGTCCCAGGTTGTCTGAATGTTAAAAATTGATGATCTATTTCTGTCTCCCAAGTTGTCTCAATGTCGTCAATCTAAGTGCATGTTATTTGGAGATGTTGTTTAATCTTTCTTATTTTAATTTGTTTTCTTATTATGATTTATTTCACCAATATATATGTATATATCAATTTAAATTCATTTAACATGGGATTTATCATATCTTCTACCTCCAGGGATCTTTTTGGGGCTTGATAGGTCTAGTGTTAGATGAATCTAAGCTAGTTTCAATTGAAGGCAACAATGTCACATTTTTAGATTATCATTATTATGTATATGTTTGAGATTAACTTCAAAATTCACATTATGTTCTCTTTTCTTACCATGACCATCTCATTCTCTTCCTTAATTTAGTCTGTGTTGCAGGGCATGATAGATCTGGTTTTAGATGAATCTAAGCTAGTTCCAATTGAACGCAACAATGTCACATTTATAGATTATCATTATTATATATATGTTTGAGATTAAATTCAAAATTCACATTATGTTTTCTTTCCTTGGCATGACCATATCATTCTCTTCTTTAATTTACACTCTGTTTCTTGCCTTGAATGGTTTGTACATCTTTGTTTGGATGCTTTGAGTGATTTGTGTGTTTATGTGCTTGGATTTGGATGATAATATTTTTGAATGTTACCGTTGTTGTGTTATATTTTTATATGTGTATGTAATTGTCAATTAGTAATTAGTTAGTGATGTTTTATATTTGTATGTAATTGTCAATTAGTAATTATTTAGTGATGAAGAAGGGAGACAATTTTAGTTGTGAGGATTGATAATACACATCTATTTCATTAAATTCTAGGTATCACAACTTCTGAAAACTAATTAATTCTCAATAGTGTCCCACTAGGTATTACTAAATATATCTTAAAGAATAGTCTTAAAATTTTATTGCATATGATTACTCTTGAAATAATTTTTTTGTTTGCTAATGTTCGAAATCGTTTATTACCTTCAATAATATTTTGATGATTTTTTGTCTATAGTCGAAATCAAGAAATAATGTATTTTTTATTTTTTTAGTGGCAAGAGCTATAAAATATTTACATTATTTGTTTCTCCATCTCAAAACAATTATCACATTATTTCAAGAATATTTTGATTTGTTTTGAATGTTTATAAATCTATCTTTTCGTGTTATATATATTATGAATACATTATTATATGCAATTATCTATTGGTAATTTCAAATATATGTAATTTTGAATATATGTAAATGTTTATTACTAATTAGTTGGTGATGCAGAAGGGAGATGGTTTTATCAAGGATTAATTTGCACTGTGAATGAGGATTGATTCTACACATCTATTTCATTTTAATTGTAGGTATCACAACATTTGATAGCTAATTAATTCTTAATAGTGTCTTCTAGGTATTACTAAATATATCTTGAAAATATTTTATCTTAGTAATCTACAATGTCAAGATTAAGAACATCTAATTCATCTAATGAAAGCAATCAAATAAGATTAGAAAACAACATCTACACTAAAATCAATGCATCTAATGCAAGCAATCAAATGAGATTAGAAATCAAGATCTACAGTAAAACCAATGCATCAAGTGAAAGCAATCAAATAGGATTAGAAATCCAAATCTACACTGAAATAAATGCATCTAGTGAAAGCAGTAAAATATGATTAGAAATCAACATATACCCTGAAATCAATGCATCCATTGCAAACAATTGAATATAATTCTAAGAAAACATCATCTACACTGAAATCAATGAATCTAGTGCAAGAAATATTCTTCCCTCTCTCTCCCCTCGATCTAATCTTGAAAAATATTTTAATAATTTACAGTCTCAAGATTAACAACATTCTAATCATCTACTGCAAGTAATCAAATAGGATTAGAAAACAACATCTACACTAAAATTAGTGCGTCTAATGCAAACAATCAACTAAGACTAAATCAGCATCTACATTCAAATCAATGCATCTAGTAAAAGCAATCAAATAGAATTAGAAATCAACATCTATGCTGAAATGAATGCATCTAGTGAAAGCAATCAAATCGGATTAAAAAACACCATCTACATTGAAATCAATGCATCTAGAAAAAGAAATCAAATAGGATTAGAAGTAAACATCTACACTAAAATCAATCCACCTAGTGCAAATAATCAGATATAATTAGAAATCAACATCTACACTGAAATCAATGCATCTAATGCAAACAATCAAATAGGATTATAAATCATCATCTACAATGAAATCAATGCATCTTGTGGAAGAAATATTATTCTCTCTCTCACTCGTCCATCTACATCTATATCTCCCTTTATCTATCCTTCTTTGTCACTTTATCTCACCCCCGAAAACACACATACTCTCTCTCTCTCTCTCCTTATATATCTATCTCTACCTGACTCACTCAGTCACTCCCTCTAGCTCTCTCTTCTTCCCTCTCTTCACCTCCTATCTATATCTTTATCTCCATTTTCTTCTCCTTTGTCTCTCTATATCACCTATAAAGCATACACACTCTTTCTCCATATCTATTTATCTCTCCCTCCTTATTACTCTCCCTCTACCTCTCTGCCCATTCTATTTCTCTTCCCTCCTACTCTTCTCTCTCCCCCTCTCTATCTTCATTCTTACTCCCTCTCTCTCTCTCTCTCTCCACGTTTATCTCTTTATGTCTTTCTTCTTACCCACCTCTCTTTCCCCCTCCAACTTCCTCTCTTCCTCCCTCTCTTCTCTTTTTCATGTGATCTCTTTCTTCCTTCCTCTTTGTCCCTTTCCCTCCCACCTCACTATATCTCCCCCCTCTCTCTCTTCACCCTCCAACTATATCACTATATCCCTCCCTCTCTCCACTCTCCTTCTCTCCCCCATTCCTTACATCTCTCCTTCTTTGTCTCTCTATCTCACTCCAAAACATACACACTCTCTATCTCTCCCTTTTCACTCCCTCTCTTTCTCTCAATGTCTTTCTTCTTCACTCTCTTTCTCCCCATCCAACTCCATCTCTCTATCCCTCCCTCTCTCCCCCTCTCTCTCATGTCGCCTCTCTGGTCCTTCCCCTCTCTCCCTTTCTCTCCTACCTCCCTCTCTCTCGCCCCATCTCTCTCCCTCTCTCTCTTTTCCCTCTAACCTTGTCACTATCTCTCTTCCCCCCTCTCTCCCTCTTTCATTCCTCTCTTTCTATCTCTCTTCATTCCTCCTCTTCCTTCTCCTTCATTGTATCTCCTCCTCTCCCTTCACTCCCCCTATCTCTCCACCTCTATCACTCTATGTCTTTGTTTTCCCCTCCATATATATCTAGAGTTAATATATATGAGGATATATTAATATATATTATAATATAACAAATTGGATATTATATTAAAATTACTATTGCATTAATCCAAAGTTATTAAATTTAATAATACTAATAATATAATATATTAATATTATTATTGAATATAATATTAATATTATAATATCAATATTAGATTTAATGATGTTTTTTTACATGGAGTGATAACAAAAATTATAATAAAACTACATCAAATTAATATTTTGAAATATTACAACTTTGATGTGGAAATATTTATGCCTTTAAAGATTTTAGTATCTCCCTAGTATATGACTTTTCCTTTTAAAGATTCATTTTACAAATGTTTAGTTAAAAGAAATATTAAAAGATTCTCCAGAAAGATTTTTCATTCTTTTGTTGAATTAACCTTTTTTTTTATTTATTTAGGATATGGAATTGACTTTTGTAAAGAGTAAAATGTTTAAAATTTTACTTAATTTGAAATTTTAATGTGGTACAAAATTTGTGAAAAGTAAATTTATGGTTCATTCAAATTCATGTATATGATAAAGGAACTATTAAGAGCATGAGATAATTTACTATCAATTCAAATACATAGTTATATTTTAATAATTAATCTTAGTCCATTAGTAAGATTAAAAAATTATATATAATTTAAGATTGCGACATTAGCAATTTTTTTTTATTATTTTTTTAGGAAGCGACATACTTACAACAATTTTCTTTTTTAACTTTTTATTATCAATTGAATCAATATTTAAATGTTTACACTAGCCAACATTTAAATGTTTACTCTCATCCCAGGCTCTATATTACTTTTAACTTTTATAATTCTTTAATTGAGCCATCATTTAAAAATGTTGGCAAAGTTTCTTACATCACACCTATACATTTTACTTTTAACTTTTTATAATTATTTAATTGAGCCATCATTTAAAAATGTTGGCAAAGTTTCTTACATTACACCTATACATATTCCCTATACTTGGCTTATGCAATAACTTTGTATAGATTTGGTGATTTTCTCTCTAAGTTATAAAAAAATGGGAAGTGTTTGCAAATATTTCTATAAATTACAAAACCACATATAATAATAAGAACCAATTTTATGAAATTATTATATATCCATTTTTCATGTTTACAAAAAGAATCATAATTTGTCCCTCCTCTAAACAATGCTATAACCATTAAGAGTTGCATTCATCATGTTTATTTTTATACATTCTTGCAAATCATTCTCTTAGTTTTCATAATGTTTAAGCACGAATTTATTTAATGTATTTATGTTCATAATCTACAAAATTCCATGTATATTTCACTAAAGAATTTGTCACAATGGATCTAATAAAATATACTTTAAAATCTAAAGTCTACACTATGAGGGTTTACTTCTCTTTAGATTTATGGATTTGTAAATTACTATTAATTGCATATACATGTAAACTATGATTATGCAGTAAATATATAATAGTCAAATAAAATACTCACAAACCACAATTGACACAAAATATGATGCGAACTTAAATAGAAATGCAACAAATTACATATATAATCATAAACACAAAGATGTAGAAGAAAAAACTTCATTTCATTAATAGAAAAATATTGAACTACGCTTACAAACAAAATGGAAATAAGATAGCTCGGGCGATGGTAGGTTATCTCTGAGAAGAGATGTGGCGTCTACATGCCTTTGAACTGTGTTACAATGAGACTCAAAGGCCTATTTATTATTGGAAAACATGAGAAAATTGTAAAAAACCAAAACCCTATCCCTAGGAGATGTAACATCAAGAGTTTGTTGATCGTGTTGGGATTAGTTGGGCAACCAACTTCCCAAGGTCATAACTTGGTCATATTATCTCCATTTGGTGCATATAATACCTTCTTGGAAGGGTCTCTCTAAGTACTATAGGTTTCACCATAGGTGTTTTCTACGTCCTTGGTCCTACCAAGAACCCCAAAAAATGATGTTCATGGAGTCAAAACTACTCCAGAAGGCCACGACCTGAAAAACTGTTAAAAATAGTAAATGCTGAAATGAACAAGGAAACAGATGAAATTGACTCGGGGGTCTAGGTGGAATAGGTAGGTGGCCACCAATATCCACCCAGATCATTCCTCCCCCCTTAGGTAGAAATGGTCCCCATTTCCTATAGAGCCTCCATGAGGTGAGGAAATTTATGTTGAACTTGGTCCCTGGTGAACCACTTGCCCTAGTGAAGGAGTTTCCCTACTTTGGAAACTAGATATAGTTGTATCCTCTGTTGGTGAGTGTTATTGATCTGTGTGTCCATGATCTAATCACTTGTGGTATGTTCCATGCAGTCCAGGTTGAGCTCTGTTGGTGTGATTTGTTCTGCAATGTCAGATGTATCCAACAATGGTGGAAAGTATGGCTGAAGGAAATCTACATTGAACACTTAGTGCAGACCAAGGAACAGCGGGATGATGAGCCCAAAGTCATTGTCATTGACAACCTTGGTGATGGTGTATGGCCCATATTAGAACGGGTGAAGCTTGCGGTGGGGTCTAGCAAGACACTCCTTCTGCAAATGTAGCCAAAATTTATTGCCCACCTGAAACTTATGTGACACTCGATGTTGATCATGGTGTTGCTTGTACTTAGCATTGGCTCTATCCAATATATCATGGACCTACTAGTAGATGTGTTCAATGTGCTTAGTGAAGCTACTAGCCATTTTAGCTTTTGACTGAACGTGAGACAAATCTACCTGAGTGGCTGCAAATGGTACAGACACATCAATGGGGAGAAATGACTGAAACCCTAGCCCTACTTTAAAAGGGTTGTGGCATGTTGAATTGTGGAGAACATTGTTATAGATGTGTTGGACATAGGGGAGTTTTCCACCCCATGTGTATGGATGCTTTGAGTTGTCCATGTGCAGAATGTGTATGATCATCCTATTGACAACCTATGTTTGACCATCAGTTTGGGGATGGAAAGTCGTGGACTTGTAATTTTTGTATCTAGCGTCGACCAGAGACTTGACCAAAATGCACTCAGGAATATCTTATCCTAATCTAAGACAATGGACTGTGGGATCCCAAAGTGTACCCATACTTGCTCAAAGAAGAGCTTAGCAGTGGCCTCTTTTGTGATACTCTTCTTACAGGCCAGCATGATCGCCATCTTAGAGAATTTGTTGACGACCATGAAAATGCAATCATTGTCATGGTTAGTAGAAGGAAGGCCTGACATGTAATCCATGTAGACAGATTCCCAAGGCCGGCTACGAGTAGGTATAGTAGTATACAAGCCTTGTTTCTTGATGGTTGGTTTGGTAATGGCATAGATGGTGTAGGATCTAATGTACTTCCCAACATCCTGATGAAGTTTCGACCAATAAAAATACTTCTGCAATACCGCCACTATTTTCTCTACTCTGAAATGTCCAGTGACCCAAATATAGTGTGCCTCCTAAATAATATTGTCATGCTCACTTGAAGGAACACAGATGTGTCCCAAGTGGCATAACAGTGCATCCTGAAGGTGAAAATTTGGAGCTTGATTCCCTTCGAAGAGTGTCTGGTATATGCTGCTGAGTTCTGGATCACTCTTGTAAAGATGCGGCCACCCCGATGTCTCGTGCCCATATGATTCGAGCATAGTAATCAGTGCCATGACCGGTGGTCAGCTGAGGTAATCAACAACATTATTGGTGATCCCCTTCCTATACTTAATGTTCAAGTGGAACTATTGCAAATAGGTGGACCAATTCTAATGGTGATCGTTTTGCAACTTCCCTTGTGTCTCTATGAATTGTAGAGGTTGGTGATCTATGTGGATGACTGTTTCTTCCCAGAATGTAATGCTTCCATTGACGGTAGCCCTACACAATGGAATACATTTCTTTGTTGTAAGTGGGGTACCCTCGAACTATGTCTGAAAGTGTCTCACTTTGGTAAGCCACTCGATGCCCATGCTGAGTAAGAACTGCACCAATAACATATTCAAAGGCATTTGTCTCAATCTCAAATGGTTATTTCAAGTCTGGTAATGTGACACTGATGTAGAATATAGGTGATTATTCAACTCATGGAACACTTGTTGTTGGGTTTCCAACCAAAAAAACGTTTCTTTCGCTTTGCCCTTAGTGACTTTAATTAAAGGCCAAGTGATATGAGAGAACCCCCACACGAACCTATGGTATAAATTAGCAAGACCCAAAAAGCTACGGAGCTCTGTTAGAGTGGTTAGGGATGGCCAATCCCGACTAAGTTGTATCTTGGATGGGTCCACATGTACACCCTTCTCATTAATGATGTACCCCAGATATTGAACCTATGTTAGGCTAAAGGTGCATTTCTCCAAGTTATCACAAAACTTGTGTTGGCGTAGGTTTTGAAGGACTTGTCAAATATCATGGAGGTAATCTTCCAAACTCTGGTTGAAGATCAAGATGTCATCTAAATACACCACCATTAATGCATTGGTGAAGGGTCACAAGATGTCATCCATTAGTCTCAGGAAGGTTGTAGGGGCGTTCGTCAATCCAAACGGCATGAGTAACCATTTGAAAATTCCCTCCTTGGATTTGAAGGTAGTCTTCCGCACTAGTGATAACCTGACTTGAAGTCAATATTTCTAAAATATTTGGCCCTCTTGAGCTAGTCTAGAAGGTCATTAATCCACGAGATTAGGTACCTATTCCAAAAAATGATATTGTCCAATGCCCGATAGTCAATAGAGAACCTCCAGGTCCCATCCTTCTTTTGTACCAATAAAATAGAGCTCCCTGAATCTGATGCTTCTGTGCAGAGGAGCTTTTCCTAGAAGTCGTGACAACAACCTTCTTCTTTCTCTAGGGACGAATCATAAGGAAAACAAATTTCCTAGTCTGGGAAATGATCTTACTGCATTGCTTTGCAGTGATCAAAGAGATGACAGTAGGAGGGGCTACCTATTGTATCCTGTACAACTTATTAGCCAAAGTAATAATCATAGAGTGAGGTATAGACTCATATACAACATGTCACTTCCACAAGTATGGTTTTCCTAACAATACATCACAAAATTCAAGAGGTGCAACATCATACAGTGCCTCATCAATGAAGATCTTGATGACGTAGGGAAGGTGGCACTACTAGCTGACATGAAGATCTCATACTTGGTGAAGCCACCTAATGGTGTATGTTGTGGATATGCTATAGTATTTAGGCCTAGCCACTTCACAACCCCTGTTGAAATGAGGTTCTTTTAGCTCCCGTAGTTGAAAATGAACTGCAGCTGAGAACACTTCACCAACATTTGTGGGTGGAAGAGGCGTTCCCTCTCCTCTAGATCTCTAAGCTTAATATTCTGGATCTTAGTAGCGGCCACAGTGGCATTGGGCTCCACATCAATGATTTTCTTTGCTTTGTTAGTTCCCTTATTGGATTATGATTCAGAGTCAGAATGTGCATTTGATTCGAAAGCCTTCAGCTCGACCACGAGTGACTTCCTGGCTTGACACTCACTTATATTGTGAGTTGAACTCTTATGGAACTCACATCATTTTCTAGTGTCCTTCTTCATCTTTGGGGTGTTATTCTTTTATTGCAGCTTCATTGGCTTGTCCTGGGCAGCGCGGCCTTAGCTTAGTCCTTTGTTCCATGGTTTGGGGACACCTTTTCCTTTCTTTGGATTTGGAGATCCAAAGTACCACTTATTCTATTTGAACTTTTGCTCAATCTTGATAGTGTACCGATATGTCATGTCGAGTGAGGAAATGTCCAGGAACTTCATCTTGTCTTGGATGTACTTGTGTAGACATCCATGGTAGTTGAGAAGCAAATGCCACTCAGTATCCATGATACCTAGCTTCGTGTGAAGGGTATAGAAAGTATTTGTGAATTTTGGCACATCTCTATCCCTTCCCCGCCATAGCATGGTCCACTTTATGTATTTGTCTTCATAGCTCCCAAAAGGGTAATATTATTCCTTAATGGCATCTTAGAAAAAATTCCAAGTGGGTGTGGCTAAAAACAGTGAGGGTTCACTCTCATCCTTTTGTTCACAGTGGGTTTCCCACCAATCCTTGACGTGTGGGGCAGCCTTAAGAAGTGCAAATGTAACCTTTTCTCGATTGGAAAAGTTATGAACTGAAAAATATCCTTCTAATATATTTAATCATTTATCTACCACGTCTACATCTATCAAGCCTTCGAATATGGGAATATCAAAGTTAACTTGTACCTTAAAAGGAGTGGCACCTCCATTATGGCTGCTAGATGAAGATGCATCACCTATGGGTTGTTGTTGAAGGATCTAGACAAAGTTATCCATTATCACATCCCTTTGTCATTTGAGGACTTGCTCAAGCAACATTTTGAAAGGAACTCCTACCCCCTCACCTTTCTTTTCTTCTTCCATGGGAGGTCGTTAGGTTTTGTGAGGCTGATCTTGTAATGGTTCAACTAGATGAAACCCTAACTCCTTTAACCCTTGACCTCGTTGGGGACATGCAAAGAAAAACAGAGAAAGAGCATACCTCTCTGATACCAATGATCTGAACCTAAAAAAGAACACAAAAACTTACATATATAATTATAAACATAAAGATGCAATAGAAAAACACTTCATTTCATTAATAGAAAAATATTGAACTATGCTTACAAACATAATGGAAATAAGATAGCTTGGGCGATGGTAGCTTATCTATGAGAATAGATGTGGTGTTACATGCCTTTGAACTGTGTCACAATGAGGCTCAAGGGCCTATTTATTATTGGAAAATACGAGAAAACCATAAACAACCAAAACCCTAATCCAAGGAGATGTAACACCAAGAGTTTGTGGACTCCGTTGGGGCTAGTTGCGCAACCATCTTCCCAGGTTCATAACTTGGTCATATTATCTCTATTTGGCACATATGATACCTTGTTGGAAATTTCTCTCTAATTACTACAAGTGAAACCATAGCCCTTGCGTATGGCAACGGCCTGCCGCGGACCCAAACAAAATGTTGTTTAGGGCGTTAAAACTACTCTGGAAGTTCAGGACCTAAAAAACTCCTAAAAATAGTAAATCCTGAAATGAACAAGGAAATAGATGAAACTGACTTGGGGGGTCTAGGTGGAATAAGCGGGTGGCCACAAATATATGTCTAAATCAAAATATCTCTTGGAAAATCATTTCAAGAGAAAATCCTGGCTGGAAGGTGAGGTCACTCTACTCCCTTTCTTTAAATAGAAAATGGTTGCAAGTTCAAAGAAGTATGGTATGTGTCTTGTCAACTATTACAAAGCCTAAACCCTCTATATGCTCTCTCCCTATTAGTCTCACCTACTTTGGTCATCTATGGAACAAAATACATTTGAAAATATTGGATCTCCTTTTTCTCCTAGTGACCGAGTTATAATAGAGCCCAATAGTGTACTAGTGGTTGGGTTTCACTCCCTCAACTCTTAATCAAAGTTACAATATGGAATCCTATAGAGTCTTATTCATAATGATCATATGGATAGCCTCTTTTCCTTGAGAAATGGGGGTTGAAGTGGCATCATCTTAAGTTATGGTAGCGAAAATAGGAAGATAAACTTTCGACTAACATAACTTTAGCATACAAACTCCAATTGAGGTGATTCTTGCACCATTAGAAAGGACTCTAGGTGTAGAATATGAAATAAATTTGCAACATTAAAGTGAAAAAAATTTCCCCCAAAAAATACCATTTGATGCCTCAAAATGCTATTGAAAATTTTTAGACCCTAATTTTCCAAACTAGGTCCCATCAGTGAAAATGGTCATGTGACCTAATTCTTCTAGTTTTCCACTATGAAGATCGTGTTCAATAATAAACAATATAATGATCCAATTCAGATAAAACCTCACCTTTCTGAGAGGATTTTTGTCCCAAAAATCTTATACTAAACAAGAAAATTAAAATCTTCCTCTATCTTCTCTTGGGTATGGTATTTAGCTTTTTTTAGATCTTGTCATTTAAACCCAATATGTCGAAGGTCATTATACCCTATCTTATATTTATGGACCTTTTATGAAATACTATATCTTATATTATGTTTTCCCAAACATCTGGTGACAAATATTCTACTGAATTTAAGACTTGTTTCCCTTCCTGATCCAACATGGAAGGATCATAGAGTTTTACATTTGGTGCATTCACAGTGTAACACCCCACCCCAAATTTACCCACTTTAACCTACTCACCGGGGTAAACATCAATTAAGAGTTACTATACATGACCCAATTTCCAGGATTCACTCATGGAAAATAGGTTCGACATGTATAAAATTGACTGTAAACACCCAATGACATATGATCACATTATGGTCAGCCTAACTTGATCCAACACTATTTACTTTCAATTTCGTTTCCTTAATTTTATCACAACTTTTTATTTTTGGTTGTTTTTCAGGTCCTAAATTTATTATGTCATTTTTAAGGCCTAAACCACATTTTCAAGGAGACAGTAGAAAAGTGCCAAAATCTATTTTTCATATTCTCTTTTTGACCTCCTCGTGGAAATATTCCAAACGAGGTATTATGATAGAAAAACAGAGATCGTATGCCAAAGTTACGACCCTAAGAAGTTGTTGGTTCAAATTCTTCATTTATACAAACACTTTGTGACTATGGTACCTATAGGTCATGAATGCATAGTTTGTTCACTATTTTCTTTAGTTCATTAGATATTCATCGAGAGGGCTTGCTACTCTCTCAGACTAGTAGCAATAAAGCACATATTAGCACATGCATTCATATAAATAAACCATGATGCACCAAACCATGAATTAAATCTAAATCAAGAGCACATCATATAATAAGAAATATACCATGCATGTAACCAACATTTAACCAAAATGAATCCTTAACAAACCAATCATATAAATAATAGTGAATCATAACTTATGCTTATTGGTCATCAATAAATAATAACACATATTAACATATGCATAGTGCCAACCATATCAGAGACTTCCACATACCACCCAACCATAAATTGGGCAAAACCAAATATTTCATTCATCCCATCACCCCTGTGCCATATTCCAAACATGAATGTGGGACAAAACAAAATAAAACTAACCAGGGAATCCAAACGTTAAACCACCTCCACCCTCAACCATAGTGATTTCACCTAAACCATTCCATAAATCACAAAAAGAAAAACAATATTTAATGCCTGAGAATCTATTCACCATACCAAGAGGAATTTTCATATCTCCCCCCCACCTATCAAGAA
The DNA here is from genome assembly GCA_031772625.1 of Pinus tabuliformis. Taxonomy (NCBI): domain Eukaryota; kingdom Viridiplantae; phylum Streptophyta; class Pinopsida; order Pinales; family Pinaceae; genus Pinus; species Pinus tabuliformis. The sequence continues at coordinate 992,604,432 of CM062806.1, read as the reverse complement.
CATCCCAGAGAAAATGATATTCACCCTCAACCATTGCAAATTTTTCTTGAGACCACCTCAACAGGATCAAAAATGTATCGACAATCCAAAGCTCAACCAAAGGGAACCCATTACATTATGGCTATAAGGGAAATTACAAAGGAAAGTTGTATACCATAGTCAATCTGGGAAAATCCCTTGTCAATGACATTTAAATGACCAATAAATTAAATGCATTAACCACGCATTCAAATCCCAGCAAGATAAACATACATGCAACCTATTACCTATAAAATCCTCTTGTTGGCTCCTCTTTCTTTGCTTGATTTCTGCCCCTGCTTATTGTTGTCCAACATTCCTCTTGTGCTCCCTTCCTTGTTCCTTCCTTTCTTGTGTCTTCCTTGCATCTAATTTCTCTCACCCTTGCTCTCCTCTTGCTCTAATCCAAAGGTGAATCTTCAATAAATAAATGTTATCATTTTCTCTCCCTTTTTCCTTTCTTTTCCTTTTCCTTTTCTTCATTTTCATTTGTATGCATGTTCTTGTATATTCACCTTCATTTTCCCTTATTTTCCTTTATTTCTTGTATTAATTTCCATTCATTGTCTTTTCCCTCTTTCCAATGCGAATTTCCATATCAAATAAATAATTAATCACAAGTGAATCCCAATGTAGTTTTTTCCCCTTCATTCAGCTTGAAATACATTTCCCATGACCTTGATTTCATTTTTTCTTTTATAATGTGAATTTATTATATGGAACTTTAACCTGGGGTTGTTATAGACAACTTAGTAAATGTGCATGCCTAAGAGTATATTGAATCTATAGGCATTATACCCCACATTCTATAGTGTCTCAAGATAGGCATTATACCACATGGAATTGTTTTATTTTCAAGATTGTGTAGCCTCTCCTTGTTCAACTCTCACCATACTATATCTCCCATCTCAAATGAATTACTTGTTCTATGTTGATCATGCCCAACATTCAAATTTTCTTGTCAATTATTTTGTGTCTCCTATACCTATATATGGATCTACCTGATCTTCTCCACAATTTTTTTAGCCCTCAAGGCATTCCGTGTAAGATCCTCTCTCGCTATTCCTTGTTTCCCATACAAAATAGCCAAAGGTGAATATGGAAATATGAAAAACAAGTTTCAAATAAGGGATTATGAGTAGAAGTGTTGATTGTTCTAAGATAAGAGTGTTGTATATAACTATATTTTCATCCCATCTTGAGATGCTTCTAGTTGTAGCCTCTCAAAAGATGCACCAAATTCCTGTTGACTACTTATGTTTTCTCATTTTTATGTGGTTGGAATCCTTTAGATCCCTTCAAATTTATGTGCATTATCTCCCATAATGTTATCCCAAATGCACTAAGCAATATTGTCTCCCTATTTGAAATGATTCTCCTTGGTATCCCAAACTGCATTGAGACTTGTTGAAATAATAAGCTTTCTACTTCTCTCCTACTGATGGTATTTTTTAAAAGGCATCACAATGAACATCTTGTTAAACCTATCAACTACCATGAACAAGGAGTCATGTTCCTTCTTTGTTGTTGGTAAGCCTCTCACAAAATCCATGGAAATTATTTCCCATGGACAAGTGGGTAAAGGGTATGGATGATATAAACCATATTTCCTTTTACTAGGACTGCTAGTACAATAAAGCATGTATCCCCTTATGATCCTAGCTACATGTTCTTACCACCTGGGCCATACACACATCTTTGCAAGGTGGCCATTGTCTTTCATACACTGATATTCCCTACAAACTTAGTGGTGTAGGCCTTTCCGATCAACTACATTAACTTACCTATAGCAATAGATAACTTATCCAACCGATAGAATAACACACTCTAGAGATAGTAGTGAATAATGTTGAAACCATCATCAACATGAATAAATCTTTACAATTGATGAAACATGTCATTTCATCATCCTCTGAATATGCATCTCTATATGGATCATGGGTGAATGGCTCCATGTGCATAATAGTTCCCAAAACTGTGATATTTGATGTGGGTGGCCCTGAAAGCATGTCAACCAACTTTTTTTTACTTAACTTTTTGTAATTTATCCCTAAATTAAACTTTTTTACAAGCCCCATCCACTTGTAATGCCTGATTTACTATAGATTACTCTAGGCCTCAGGTACTCTAGTGGTTGGTTATTTGTGTGGATTATTATCTCCTTTCCCATTAGATAGTAATTCCGCTTCTTCATAGCTTGAACTAGAGAATAGAGATCCTTATCACAGGCAATGTAGCTAAGCATTGCCCTATGAAATACTTTAGAATGGTAGCATACAAGCCTTCCTACTTGGATCAAGACCACTCCCATAGCATACCCACTCACATATGTCTCCAATTTGAAGGTTTGTTGAACCTATGGTAATGTCAAAACTCATGCTTGAGTAATATTCCTTTTTAGCTCCTCAAAGATCCTCTATTTTCCCTTTCCCCATTGGAAACTCTTGCCACTTGTTGTTGTGGCGTGGAGCGGTGCTACTATCACTGAAAACTAGGATATGAATTTCCTTGGGTACTACGCTACTCAAATGAAACTCCTAACCTTAAAAACATTAGTAGGCATCGGTCATTTCATGATGGCCTCTGTATTAGAAGAATTTATTTTTAGCTCTACACCACCAATAATATACCCCATTTACACCAAAGACTACTATGCAAACTCACGCTTCTTGACATATGTTAGAAATTAGTGTGTCCTTAATATCTCTAGCACTTGTGCCAAATTTTAGATGTGTTCTAACTAAGTAGCACTATATATTATTATATCAACCAATTAGAAAATAAAAAATTAATTTATAAAAACGTGTAGTATTTCATTCATTAACCTCATAAATGTAGTTGATTCATTGCATAGGCCAAATACAATGACTAACCAATCATACAAACCTTGGCTAGTTTTGAAGGTGGCTTTCTAGGTATCTTCCTCTCGAACTTGAATGTGGTGATATCCAAACTTTAAGTCTAGCTTGGTGAACTATCTCAATTATTGCAACTAATCTAGTAGGTAATTTAGTATAGATAGAGGCTACTTGTTCTTGAGCATGATTTTGTTCAATGCCTTGTAATATATACACATCTGTAAAGTCCCATATTTTTTGGCACTATGATGATGGGTGACCCAGATAGAAATGTATTGAGTCGAATAACACCTTGTATAAGTCGCTGAAGTAATTGCTTCTTCACCTCACTTGCTTCTATAACTAGATCTCCTTCTCCACTTACCTCTTGGGTGGTAACCCTTTACACTCCCGAAATACAACCCTATATACCTGTAGAAACTCTTCAAAATGTCGTTTCTATTTCTTAGTAAACCACTCCAGCGATTCCTTTACTCTTACTAACTCTTTTATAGACTCGTTTTCTCTTAAGAAAAGTAAAACAAACGTATTGCTAGAATTGATCAGTTCCTTTGATTGGTTCACACTTACCAAAACAATTTTCAACTTTCCTTTTTACCCATTGATGGTGAATGATTTTCCACCCTTGATGAGTACATATTGGTTAGCTATTTTCATGATTACATATTTCAATTTCCAAATACCAATCAACATACATCAAGGGGAACTACATCGAGTTTTACTTCATCAATAAAATCAACATTGATAAGAAATCTAATTTTGCACTTTTTTGTTACCTTTAACTTTGCATCCTTATTTACCCATCACAATTGATATGGACTAGGATGATTCCTAACTTCCAATCCCAAATTTTTTACTAGTTCTATTGCAATTAAATTTTTCATTGATCTTCAGTCAAACAAAGCATCCATCTTTGTCTTCTTGACCTGTATCTTTATGTGGAAGAGTTTGGTATTTTCTTTTTCTTCCTATTGCTAAAGGCTACTCAAATTCAACTCCTTCTTCACTAACATGCAATGATATTCTCATCCACATCCAAGCTCCTTTTAACCTGGTTGCTTGAATCAATGGTCATGAGGTTCTTCTTATTACTAATTTCCTTTTTATTCTTTGGGTTAAACTCGAGATGAAACTTCTGACACTTCTCCTCTATATGACGATCAATATTACTGTGATTGCAACGATTGTTAGGATTCTTGTACTTGTTTGTTGTGGTTTCCATATTCTATCTTTTACCCATTTCCACTTCTTCTTCCCCTCCTTACAAATGTTTTGGTGCTCCTTTTTCTTACATCCACTTGATTTTCCTTTCTTTTGGCCTCTCTTTTCTAGGTATTGTACTTGTACACAAACCCCAACCACTCATCTATGCTTGAAAAACATCACTTGCTTCTACAAAAGGTTGTGTAGACTTCCTAGATACTGGTGGAGTATATGCAGCTTTTATGGGGAGAAACCCAACATTATGACCATCTTTTAGAACTTTGTGGTGTACTCCAATACACTCTGCCGAAACTTCTAGCCGAAGTAGTACCACTAGATCGATTGGTCCTCTACATATATGACATGATAAAATTGTGAATTTATAATGGTTTTAATGTCATCCCACTTAGACACTGGAGGATCTCCTTCCAACCTCAAATTATTCATGTGTCTTTCCCACTAGGTCACTCCATGGCCGTCTACTTTTAGTAGCATGAATGGAATCTTCTCTTCTTCCTCTATATGATGAACTCTAAAACGAATTAAATAAACTCATTAAATCTATAATTATCTAATTAATATAATAGACAACAAAATAAAAAAATAACATAATTATTTCATATAAACTAATAAACATACTCATAAGTGAAAATATTACAAATAATAACGTTAATCAAAACCGTAAAAATATTATTCCAAGATAAAATTAACCCATATCAGTAGCAAATCAACATAATTGAAATCCCATATATCGCTAGCAAACCAACATAACTGAAATCCAATATCCTAATCCTTTTAGAAATTTGCATGGCCAGGTATTGTAGTTCAGTTAGGCGCTTCTATTGGTCTGGTCTCCAGGTATGCTAGTTCAACAAGTATAGACATGAGAATTGTTAGAGTATCCTTCCCATAGAAACCCAAAGGTTATCCCACAACCCAACTTCATCGATATTTCCTAGATGTGATGACAAACTAACTTTATACTGTCCTGCGCTGTCACTACGCGGAGGAGAGAAATTTAAAAGGCTTAAAACGAAATATTCTTGCTTATATTGACCGCATTCCTCTGCCTGTGGAACGTTTTCTACCGATTCTTTCATTTCCATAAATTTCAACCCATAGTCGTCGTCGATGTTTAGTGCAGTCACATATGTAAAATCTATGTACATATAAAAAACATGTGGACACCATTGGTATGAAGTCATCGTTGTCAATTCTCTGGTTCTTTCCGCAGATGAAATCTCTCCCTATATACAGAACATGTGGAGATAATTCACATAGGTTGTTCTTCAAAATATTACAATGATGGGCATTAAAGGGAGAGTAGAGATTGATTGGTAGTGGAGGGCTTTGGAATGATCTGGCATCAGCCTCCCACGGTTGTTCACAATATGCGAGTCTTTTGTCAACGAGTGAGAGAAACAATTTTTTTAGCATTCTACCTTGGTTTAGTGGTTATACAATGGGCGTCGTCTTGAGATGCTTAACTCGTGGCTTGGTGGAGTTCGATGTTATTATTAAAAAAACATAATAAATGCCTTGAGATGCTTAGTTCATGCCTTGGTGGAGTTCGATCTTATTATTAAAAACGCATAATAAATGCCTTGAGATGCTTAGTTCGTGCCTTCGTGGAGTTCGATGTTATTAAAAATGCATAATAAATGTCTTGAGATGCCTTGCTCGTGCCTTGGTGAAGTTCGATGTAAATTATTAAAAACACATAATAAATCTTTGAGATGCTTAGCTCGTAATTCCCAAATGTAAACGTCCACACTCCTTGCCATCCCATCTTTCCAAGCTTAATGAAGGTGGGAGCTCTCAAGAATGTCTCAATAACATGATCAATAGTCCGAAGAAATAACATGATCATGAGTTTTAATTTAATCGGGAGAGTTAACGGTCATTCCAGGTTTCAGATTCTATCCCCCAGATGAGAAATCAGTGGGTTTCTATCCGCAGAAACCAGTCCAAGGGGGTCACCAACTGAAATTCGATATAATTACACCATAAAGTTAAATCTTAAAACATGGATTGGAACATTTCTGAACTTGTGCGTGTAACCCTTGCCTTGGAACCCACCTAAGGTATCATTCTAATTTTATCTGATGTCTCCCAAAGAGACTTCGGTATAATTGAACCAACGTTGGATATGTATCGATATCATCCGTGGGAACTGCAAGGTACTTAACAGTCTGCTTCTCACCCTCGCCTAGGAACCCTCCTAAGGTATCATTCTAATTTTATCGGATATCTCCCGAAGAGACTTCGATATAATTATACCAACTTTCGATATGTATTGATATGATCCATAGGAACTGCCAGGTACTTAAAAGTCTGTTTCTCACTTTGCTTGAATTTGAAACCAATTTTTCACACAATTATATGTGTATTCGTATTGTTGCAGGTTTGGCTAATGATGTCTCAAGAAAACTCTTGTGTTTTATAAAGGAAAAGCCCCACTTGATCAATAGCATTTTTGTTTTAATTATATGATATTTATACATTGTAAAAATACAGACCAAATTCTTAGCAACACAGGTTATGAAATACCTATCTTTTCTGGTTGCGAAGATAATGAAGGAATGTAAGTTGGCATGTGCAGAAAATGATGGATATGGTGATATGTAGGATATAAAAAAAAGGCATCTCAAAAATCGATGGAATAAAAAACAAAATATGATCTGCGTGAGAAAGAAAACTTGGTTGCTTCAACAGGTGATGGATGTGAAGAGAAATTCCATTAAATCAACCTTATTCGCTGCTCATCACAGTCAAATCCAATGACAGAGGCCAAATTTCTTTCGTCACATTATAATGAGAATGAAAAGGGAGAATGTTATTCTAATGTTCCTAAAATGCACAACGAAGCTCTTCAATTAGAGGATTAGAAGGTAGGTTGTTTTAATGAAGCCAGTCAATCTGAGTGTCCGAGATGGATAGCGTTTTGTGAAATGAACACTGAAGCTAGTCTGTTTGAATGTCCAGGAGTGATAATGTCACGCCCCCAAGCCGGCGATAGTCTTACAACCGCTCTTAGCAAGGTGCGGCACCACCGAACACTTTCCTTTCACCAATACTTATGTTCGTGGACTACGCCTAACCACTTACTCCTACTTAGTTTGTGTTTTGCAACAAAGTATTATAAATATCTCCTTTATACCAATGAACACCCATACACATTCATTATCAACAACAATTATAAACAACGAACACAATTGCACAGAATAAAGGGAGGGGAAACTCCCTGAACAATGAGTCTGCCCGAATAATATATTATACAATATTTTACAAGTTACAAGCTTTACAAGTGTACTTGGAAACTCCAAGTTTCATACTTAGCCAAATTTACAATCTTCGGAAAACACGGTTGCCCAGCTCGTCGGCGCCTTTGCACGGTAGCCACACGACTCTCTAACCCTTCGTTCACCTTGTCACACGATCGTGTTGTTTGCCTAACATGGGCACACCCCCAAGTCGCCACACGCGGGCGCCTTTGCCCGAGACACACCTCCATTTACAATCTCAACACTTCACCAAAAGTCACACCATGCACACTTGCACAATGGGCAGGCGCTCACCTGAGTCGCTCAAGAACCCGTGCCAAGTCATCGCACAAACCGGGCGCCCACCAACGTTTCACCGTTAGGTGCTCCGTCGCATAACCCGGGTGCCACACACCCATGCATGCCCTCACCCAACCGCTGGGTGCTCCTGCCCGCACCCTTCACCCACAACCGAGTTAAATGTGTCTTTACCATGTAGCCAAGCCCAAGAATGGGTGCATCCTAACCTGCGCCTCTTCTCCTTAGTTCTGCGCACTAGACCTGCGCCTTTACTCCTTGAGCAAAGATGTTGAGCATATGAGTGATATCGAAATGAGCTCCAACGCTGTACAATATATATGCATTGAAGGGGGAGGTTGTGGCTTTCCCAGTGGACCTCTCCCACGCCCTTGCTTCATTGCAAAAACCTCTTATCTTCAAGTTAGCCTCCATATGTGTTAACACATACTCCACACCATATAAACATGCTCGCCCATCCTTATACCATGCACATAACACACTGTCGCATATCAAGGGAGCTTGCACTTCCTCCAACCGCAGCCGCACTTGCTCATTCAACTTGAACCGTCGTTCGTTCAAGCCTCACCCGTGGTCGCACTTCATGCCGAAGCGTTTAAGGACTGCAGGTCCTTACATCCTCCTCCACCTGGAGTCTTTGTCATCCTCGACAACATACCATCCTTGTAGCCATCCACCAAGATCATCATCAATATCTGTCTCATCGATGATGTCAACTCCTCCACATACTGTAAACATCTTTGCAACATATGTAGAACCACTGTCTCCATCATGTCTCGTCCTCGCAACCATCTGTCACCAAGATTACCATACCAAGGTATACACCCCATCGTTATGTCATACATCGAAAATCATCTCAATCCATGACCATCGACCATCTCGTCGCAATCTCCACATGCTGCTCTCCCATAATGGAAGGCTGGCCCCTCCATCTCAAGCTACTTGCTTCCTGCAACCTCATGTCGACCTCACCAGGTGTCGCCATCATGTGAACTGCTGCCATGATACTCCAACACAATGCTAACACATCTCTTGCACACTTCGTGACCCCATGTCTGAACTAGTTTGGTAGCTAATCCAACCATCACGCTCAAAGCATGAGAGTGAACATCCTTATGTCATCATCAGTTATTTCTCAGAATACCCTGTCACATCCTCAACTCGATCAAGAATCCATCTCCATATAAGTAAGCCATGCTCAGGTCCATGAAGTAGTCCTCATCTCATCTATAACATGTTGTCCATGATGCTTGGTACCAATGTGCTGCCTGAAATCACCCACATTTATCCCAACATCATCATCCATATGTGTGCCTCCTCAATATGAAGAGACCATCTCATCAAACTCTGACTCTCGATGTGCCACATCCAGGTCCATGAAGCAACCTTCATCATATCTGCAATGTGCCATCCCTCAAGTCTGCCATAGAAAGAAGTATACACTTGTCCCCTCTATCCATGTGCTGCCCATGATCATAGATCAATCAGCTCCCATGTGCCAAAAGTAGTTGAGTCTCAGCTCAACCCATGCCCAAGTGTAGTCACCAAGGCATCATCATCGTTGTAACTCCATCACTTCAAAGTGTCTCATATCGATCCTCCACATCAAGTTACCTTTCAAGCCATTCCCATACATGTAATTGAAAGTATGCACCCCATCCTTCATCAAAGTCTCAGACCTCAGCTCCTCAATGCATTAGATCCTCCAAATCCACTATATATGAAGTCTCCCTGGAAGTCACGACCTTATGTCATCATGAGCTCCATGAGTCATCTCCAACCAACACTCTAGCAAACATACAAGTCTTGGCCCAAAGGTCTCTGCAAGATGCCTCAGCTCTCCATGTAGTAGGAATGCTCCATAGTCTGCTCACAGCTCCATCCAAGTCCATGGCCTTGTTGCACAAGAGTGCACAACCTCTTCATTGGCTCATAAGTAAAACATCCCCATGTCACACCAGCAAATCTACCTGCACAACATCCCTGCCTTGGCACTCCTCATTGGATGCCCATAAGTGACACCTCTACAAGTGCTCCTGCATAATGTCCCTGCAGAAGACTGCCATGCTCCATGTCACCAACCTAATTTCCATGACTAAGTTGCCCATGTATTCCAACCAAGTAGACCCATCACAACAATTGGTCATCCTCATCCAAGTCTGCAATCTTCGGTCTAGTGAACTCGGTCACCCAACCATATCATCATCCTCACGAGTCCCTTCCATCATACCTCCCCCACTGAAGGTTCCACCAAGACTTGGTCTTGGTCTCAGCCATGAGAAGTCCACCCAAGCATCATCATACCTCAAGTGTGTGCCCTCTTCAATCTATCCATGAGTCATGCCTGGCACTTAGCCAATTCTTCATATGGCTAAAGCATGACCCATCCTTCGCAACGATCATCATGTTCCTCCCTTGTCATGGGCCTCTGTACCTTCTACCATAAGGTCACAAACAACCCCAACAAGTCCTGCAACAGTCAACAATCCTTGCTTCTCCATACAAGGTCTCATCATAGTCATCCATGGTAGGATGCTCCCCTGCATCAACAAACTAACTTTGCCCTTCCATGCATACGATCCATCTACCAAATGCTCAAGTGAAACACAAGTATCAATACTTACTTCATCATCATCATCATGAGGCTCCTCCATGTGAGTCTCCCCATTCATCCATGTCTGCAAACGGCACGATCCTGGTCCAACTTGATCAATCTCAAGTTCATCCTCCATCGTTGTCACATCTGCAACATCCTCAATCATCACAACTTCCTCTTCCTTGTCAGCACAATCTGCAACTTCATCTTGCTCCATTGTCTAACCAAGTTGAAGAAGTTCGTCTTCAACATTTTTTTCCAAGACTTCAAGTTCCTTTCGAATCCGAGGATTCTCTTCTTTCATCCACTTCAACCTGTATAAGGTAAGCAAGAGCTTCCCTTCGCATTCTTCCAAGCCTGCCATGCCTTGTCGTTCAGCTTAGTCCAAGCACGATGCTTCACCTCTGCTAAACTTGTTTCACCATTCACCAGCTTCACCAAGTTCCCTGCAACCATGAACCGGCCCTTGTTCCACTTGTATGTGAAACTAACTTCCTTCACCTGCAAATACTTGCTTCCACTGTCATCAATTGTCAAGCTTCCAAGTGTACCCACACCTGCACTTCGTCACGAGAAACACTACTCTAACACCAGCTCCAACCGAGCTCTGATACCACCTATCATGCCCCTACACCTGCAGTAGTCTTTCAACCACTCTTAGAGAGGTGCGGCACCACTGAACACTTTCTTTTCACCAATACTTATGTTTGTGGACTACGCCTAACCACTTACTCCTACTTAGTTTGTGTTTCGCAACCAAGTATTATTAATGTTTCCTTTATACCAATGAACACCCATACACATTCATTATCAACACCAATTATAAACGAAGAACACAATTGCACAGTATAAAGGGAGGGGCAACTCCCTGAACAATGGGTCTGCCTGAATAATATATTATACAATCTTTTACAAGTTTGAAGCTTTACAAGTATACTTGGAAACTCCAAGTTTCATACTTAGCCAAATTTACAATCTTCAGCAAACTCGGTTGCCCAGCTCGTCGGTGCCTCCGCACGGTCGCCGCATGACTCTGCAACCCTTCGTTCACCTTGTCACACGATCATGTTGTTTGCCCAACTCAAGCATGCCTCCAAGTCGCCACACGTGGACGCCTCTGCCCGAGACACACCTATGTTCACAATCTCAACACTTCACCAAAAGTCACACCGTGCACACTTGCACGATGGGCGGGCGCTCACCCGAGTCACCCAGGAACCCGTGCTAAGTCATCGCACAAACCGGGCACCCACCAACGTTTCACCGTTGAGCACTCCGTCGCATAACCCGGGCACCACACACCCGTGCACGCCCTCACCCAACTGCTGGAAGCTCCTGCCCAGACCCTTCACCCACAACCGAGTTAAGCGAGTCTTCACCGTGCAACCAAGCCCAAGAATGGGTGCATCCCAACCTACGCCTCTTCTCCTTAGTTCTACGCAGTATACCTGCGCCTTTACTCCTTGAGCACAGATGTTGAGCATATGAGTGATGTCCAAATGAGCTCCAACGCTCTACAATATATATGCGTTGAAGGGGGAGATCGTGGCTTGCCCATCCGACCTCTCCCACACCCTTGCTTCATCGCAAAAGCCTCTTATCTTCAAGTCGGCCTCCATATGTGTTAACACATACTCCACCCCATATAAACATGCTCGCCCATCCTTATACCATGCGCATAACACATCGTCGCATATCAAGGGAGCTCGCACTTCGTCCAACCACAGCTGCACTTGCTCGTTCAACTTCAACCGTCATTCGTTCAAGCCTCACCCACGATCACACTTCATGCCGGAGTGTTTAAGGACTGCAAGTCCTTACAGATAATGTTTCGTGAAGAAACTATGGTATTGAATGTGGGAGGTACAACTCCAACATCCACTCCCAGTTACATTCAGAGTGTGTTGTAAATAAATAGTAGCTTGTTCGTTTATGGATTGGTGTTTAGAGTCATAGAGTGAGTACCATCGAACGTTTGGTTGTTTGAGTGTGCTCTAAATAAATATTAGCTTGTTTGTTTGTGGATATGTCTTAAGAGTCATAGGATGTGCCATTTAGATGCGGGTGAATTATGGTTTGCAACTTACTATAAAAGGTATGTAGTTTGTGTGTGTTGTAAAAAAACTATTAGCTTTTTGTTTATGAAAAGGTAATGTGAGTCATCAGATGAATACCAATTAGATGACCGTAAATTATGGTTTACAACATATTATAAAAAAGTATGCCATTTGTATTTTTTAATCTAAATTTGTGTGGGATATTTTTACATGGGTTTGACGTCTTTATAAAGTCTAAGATAATTATTGGGAGTGCACAAGAGCAATCATGGTTGTGAATATTTTTTCGATGAAGTGAAATTTGAAGGTTCTTGCTAAGACATTACATATGCTTGAGAGTTAGTTCTAAAGCATCTACGTTATAATTACTCAAATTATTTGGTAATTGTAATTGAAAAGGCCAACCAAAAGCATTATAGTGAGCGCTGTATTTCCCTCGTAAACATATCGTTTGTGAACAAAGGTATGGATTCCTGGGATATTGGAAGAGGAAAGGTAGAAAAATCAAATATGTAGAGTTTTTTCGATGAAGTGAAATTTGAAGGTTCTTGCCAAGACACCACATATGCCTGAGAGTTAGTTCTGAAGCATCTATGTTATAATTATTCAAATTATTTGGTAATTGTAATTGAAAAGGCCAACCAAAAGCATTATAGTGAGCGCTGTATTTCCCTGGTAAACATATCGTTTGTCAACAAAGGTACGGATTCCTGGGATATTGGAAGCGGAAAGGTGGAAAAATCAAATGTGTAGAGACCGGAAAGTATTATGTTTCATACATATTTGATTAATCGGGGACTTTTAACATACATTTATTTACACGATATTCTGTCGACTCGTACTAGCCTTTGTATGGGTGAAACAAATAGTGACAAAAAATGAAAGTCGTGGAGCGAAATTTTTTTCCTCAATATTCCAAAACAGTAATATAAGATTATATTGGAGACATAATAAATGATTAAATCAAATTGAACTGAACTCAATTAACAGTGATGTTTGGATGGACAGCTATAACACTTAGCATGTGGTTAGAATTAGATTTCTCAACACTTTTTCATAATTACAATCACATAAAAAATTAATTAAGATGTATGTTGGTCTAAGTCTCGGCTAGGTTTACAATTTAAAAAAATTACAGTTTCTTTTTCTTTTCTTCGAAATCCTATAGCCTCTAAAATGCTCAACTTTTTTTTGTTGTTGTTCAAACCTTAGTTTCTTCATTCGCTGGTGCAGGTCTTTCATTGTTCTAGGTTGTCTGAGCATTTCCTGAACTTCTTAAAAAATTGTCTTGTATTTGTATACGACATGTCATCTTATGTTGTGTACTTTTCATCGTCAATATTCTGCTGCAACATAAGTTTCTAATAAACAAATATTTCTTAAACACTCTATGTCATGAAAACATCATTAATCTTTTCATCATCTATGTTTTCTTCAACATTAATTTCTACAACTTTTATACATAATTTATCAAAACATGGTGTTGCAAATCATGCTCCAAGAAAATTTAACTCTTCTTCATAATTGTCCTATTTACCTGCACATTGGAGATCAACTGTAAGTGTAAAAACATCCGCAGAACCATATTGTTTTTGTTCCTTCTGCTCTGTAATGAGACCTTTCTCTTGTTGCACTTCCTTCTCTGCCTTTGTTTATGTCTCTGTGTCTTTGACTTCATTACTAACATGCGCTGTTGCAAACAGTTTGTCTTCCACTTGGTTTTGAGACTCAAGTGAGCTTCTCTCACCCAATAACATCATGTCAATATAATATTTTTGTTGCATCATCAACAACCATTCATCATTAGGCAACAAGTTTTCATCAAATTTAACATCAACAAATTGAATTGTTGGATTCACCATAACATTGGCTACTCCAATGGAAGCTTCATTGTCATCAGCAAAGTCGTCTATTGTTGGATTTATCAAATCTTCATCCGCTTGTAGCTATGCGTAATGTGATTCACGAGCATCTGTGTGCTCCTTCTCTACTTCTTTTGCAATCACAGTCATCATTCACTTGTGGCTGAGCATTAATGGGATTCACTAGCATCTATGTGCTCCTTCTCTACTTCTTTTGCAAATTTTTCATAGTGATCATTCACTTGTCGCTGAGCAGAATGGGATTCACCAAACTCTTCATCTTCAAATGAATAACTCCCCCTTACACCAAAATTCATGTCAAAGGTATCCCAAACCTCTTTGGCTGTCTTTGCATTTTCATACATCTTTTGTTGTTGTTTCAACTTTCTCAGCATCTTGGTTTTTCTGATTTGTTAAGTGTTGGTTGACTATGACTCAATAAGTAAATCAGTTTGCATACATAACTGTTGCCTGTGGTTGCACTTCTACTATGGCTGCTCTGCTGCTCAAATTTTACAAAAAAGACAAATCTACAAATCCTCGACTAAAACTAAAACTTCACAAACCTTTTTAAAACATCCCTACAAAATGTTTTTCAAATCCTTAAATAATAGAATAAAACTCCTTTTTGAAAATTGTCAATGACTTTTTCATCTTACATTGTGATTCTGTCCCTTTTTCTCACATAATTTTCTTGGAATAAAATAAAATTTTATGGTAAAACGCTAAAATTCTCAAATAATGCTCTATTTCCCAGATATAAACTTTGGCTCCTTTTCTCTTAGAAAGAGTCGTTACCTTTTCAATAAACATCTTTTAAGAAAAAAGACTTTTAAAAAAGAATTTCGTTCCCTTTCCAATAAACATCTTTTAAGAAAAAAGACTTAAAAAAGAATTTTGATGAAAAACGAATAAGGGGAGTCATGTAAAGGATAAAGGATAAGAGGGTTTAACAATGGAGCATTTCACCACGGGATATGAGGGCTCTATTCACAATCGACTCTTAGTCTTGTGATCCCTTTTTCATTTTCGGCCACGGAATTGGCTATTGCAATGACGCTTAACCTAACCAATTTTTTTTATTGCATGCAGCGTAAAAAAAATGAACGTGTTACATATGTGCCTCGGCCCACTCGAGCTCTTTCACCCTGACGAGCTCCACCGTTTGTTCTTTATACACACGGGTGCATATCATTGCACTGATTTTCCCAATTTCGTAATAGTAAGTGCGTTGACCATTCATTTTTTTTATTTTTTATTTTTAAATTACCATTAGTTATTTGTGATTTTCTCAAGATTATATTGGATCGAGATATGAATAATAAATCAATGCAGAGAGGCTGAACCACAACCCAAAGTGAACTCAATTAATTATGACACTTGGATGAACAACTATAATACCTAACTAGTGGTTGAAATTATATTCAACACCATTTATTATAAGTCATAAGATATACGTTATTTGAATAAGATGAGCACCATAAAAATCCGTTAGAATAATTTATATTCTTGTTACTGTAATAAAATAGTCTTTTTGTGTATTGTTTCAGCTATTATAATATAGCTAACAAGTGGTTGAAATTATATTCAATACCATTTATTAAAAGTCATAAGAAATACGTTACATGAACAATATGAGCACCATAAAAATCCGTTAGAATAATTTATATTCTTGTTACTATAATAAAATAGTCAGTTACTATAAAAGGTAACAATATTGGTGTGATGAGTAAATCATATTCTGTTTCTCATAGATTTTTTTTTCCACAGGTCGAGCATAATCCGTCGGGTGAAGTATAATCCACCATTTAGAAGAAAATGTAATGCAAGTAATTGTGAAATTGGCATTTTTTTTTTTTTTTTCCAATTTTATTTTAGTTAAAAAGTTCGAAAAAAGGAAATTTTAAATATTTCTAAATGTGCAGCTATGAAGGATTTTACTTAAGTTTTGAAATTATGGAAAGATTTCAGATTTATGTTTTGGAAAGAACATAAGCTTGAGAGAGAAAATGTGATTTTTTTAGAATTTTATGCGTAAAATGTCTTTATCATTCAAAATTAAAAGTTATTTAAAGTTTAAAATAAATTAAAGAGGAAATGAGCAAAAGACATAATTGTTGCATAAAGGAAATTGTTTAAAATATATATTATCCAAAATATGTTTCAGATACATATTATCTAATTTTTTTCTAAGTAATTTTTTTATATTCAATTTTTTATAATATGGTATCGAATTCCAATTTAAACTAGGTAACTCAACTAAACTAAAATTACAATTGAGAAAATATATGAGTTACTGCTAAAGTAATAACTCTAATTTCCACTAAGCATTGCCTGACCACATTTGCAAGGTATCACGGTTGAAGTACAATTTTCGTGGACATGTTAATTTCCAAACGCTAAAATAATCGATTTTGCGTTCTTGAACTAACTGTTAATAATATTTTCCTCAAAACATTTTATTTGTACTTTATTAAAACATTTAAGCTACACAATTATTCGTTGATTACCAAATCTGTAGCGAATCATCTTATACGTAAGGTATTAAAACACTTTAGGCTTCACAAATATTGACCGATGGCCCAATCGCTAAGGTTCTATGATATTTACACTTTTTACATTACATTTTGTTGAGGTATTAATTTCATTGTTGGTTAAGTGTCATTATTTTTTATTTTATTTTCTGTTTAAGTGTTATAGGCAGTTTAGTTTTACTTGAGTTCTCTACTCCATAGGTGTCGAATTTTACTTCAGTTATTTATGATTGATGTTTAGAATGTAATCTATTTAATCATTTTCAATATTGAGAAGAGCAATCTCTACGCAATTTTTCGATTTCATTTTTTTTCATGGTATCAGACTTTACACTATCAGACTTTACACTGTGTAAGACTCTTTGAAAAAGCAACAGAAATAGAGTGAGGTTGAATAAGACTCGTTGAGAGCAGCACTTCATATATGTATGTATTCACCAAAAAAAGGCAGAGATTCGCCATAGAGATTGTAGCAAAGTGAAGCAGCCGTGAGACCTCCTACTGCGAAAAGGAAGATTGTTGCGAAGTCGTTGAAGAGAAAGAATAGGTCAAAAGTCTGCATTAGAAGAAGAATTGCATTTTTTTTGAGAGAATAACGCTGTCCCGGAGTCAAACCAGAGCGTTAATAACGCTCACTGAAAACACCAGGAGTCATAACGTGAATAACGCTAAGCAGTTAGATGAAATCTCACGTTAGTTACGGCCTAACTCTCCATAGTAATGATGAACAATGCGTTATAGTAATTTACGGCAAATGTACCAGACAAAACGCTCCAGTTTTGATTCTTGATTCAAAAGTCAAACTTCACGAGTTTTAAGAAAGGTACTCGTGACTCCTTTCAAAATACGTTTGTATGTTTAATGAATTTTTTTTTGAAAACGTATGATTTAAAAAAGGAAGGTGGCCTTGTTATATTTTAAAAAGGAGTATTAAAAAGAGGTTTTGTTATATTTTTTTAAAAATGTTCTTTTAAATAAAAATTTAGGAAAGGAAAAGATTTTTTTTTAAGTTTTTTTTTTTTTTTTTCAAACAAAAATTTGGAAAGGAAAATGTTTTTGTTTTTTTTTTGGTTTTTTTGTTTTTTTTTTTAAGTTTTAAAAGGAGATTTAAAAGAAAAGGTGCACATTTTGCATTTAAAGAAATGGCTTTCTCCAGCGCTTTGCCACAGATTCAGTTTGGAAAAAATTATAAACTTTGGTTTTTGAGAATGAAGACGTTTCTGCAAAATTGCTGTCCAAACAGAAGGTGAGAAATTACTAAGAAAAATTTGTTCCCGGCTCCATGTAAATATGATGCTGGTTGGAACTCCAAATAAACACAAGTGGGAACTCCTTGATGGTAATCTCTTGGAGACAGATACATAATTTCCCCCTTGGAAGAATTTTGTGATGAGAGGACAAGATGGAAAATTGTAAAAATTACTTCCATCACATTCAGATGATCCCACCTTAGTAGCAAGAGATTCAATTGCTGCTACCAACTGGACTAATCTAGCCTTGTCCAGTCTTGAATAATTTGTCAGACCTAAATTTGAGAGTATTGAAACTGCTGATTCCGAAATGAAGGTTATGCTTGAAAGTATTTTGCGAAAACAAGATTATAACACAGTTTGTTTGAATAGCAGTGTAACTACTCAGCAGAAAATGATAAGGCTCTTGCCCAGAGTCTTGACAGATTGTCTTTACAGACAGAAAGGAAGATCCATGATGCTGCCTCTGCTCATGGAAAAGAGGTAGACAAAATCAGCAATTCCCTGGATATTGTAAAAAACAAGTTTGGGAAGTATCACAAGGGGTAGAATCTCTGAAAAAGAAGCCTCGGGTAGAAGCCTATAAGTCAACAACCTTATTTTTAGAACCCAAGACTTTTGTTCCTTATTCTATTACTCCTTCTGTGGAAAGTCTCATAAGAACACCCAGTTCCATAACCTTTCCAACCCCTACCTCTACTCATCCCTATTCTTTATTTGCCAATCCCAGTTTCTTCAGTCCTAGTCAAGCAATCTCAAGATCTAAAGAACCTGAAGAAACCATCAAAGAGTCTTCTGATTTTGTATTTGGTTCATCTTCTAAAGATGAAGAAGAAAAAGAGAATTTTGATAAAAGTATTCATAAAATTGATGTTGAGCCAGAAATTGAAGATCTTGAAGCATGTATCCATAATTTCTCTATCTCAGATAGAGAGCAGTCTGAAAATGATGAAGTCCAAGTAAATGCTACATCTTCCAGATCCCAATGGGATACCACCTGGAATCCTGCACCTGACCGTAGAGACCTTATGAAATCTGAATATCATAAGGATTGGTCTGCTAATGCTACATATTCATGGAATATAGACAATTGCACTGAAGCTGAAATTATGTCTGTTTTGCATTCCATGCTTATTTGTTATAGGACCTATTTTGCAGATGATATAGGTCCCATTAATGCCACCAGGAGGATTATCGGAGGATTTGAGGGCACTTTGGATTCTTGGCTAAAAGCAGAAACCCTCAAACACCCAAATCTTTTGACATCTTGGGAACAAACTACTATTCTTAATGAATATGGATCTACCCACATGGATCCCGTCACCCATATGCCGGTCAGTAATATGATAGGAAGTCTCCTATATGGCATTACAATCAATTTCATTAGTTTCCCTCAAATAACCAATGACATTACAACTACTACTTTGCTTGCCATGAAGTTGCATAATATGCAACATTTTGAAGAATACTTTAATGAATTCCTTCACAGGTTACACACTCTGACTCCAGATCTTATCCTTGAGCCAAAATGGAAGGAAATTTTTGTAGCATCTCTTCCCCAGTGGGTCTCTTCTACTATTGTTAATAAATTACCAAGGAAGGCTGGTGATTATAAATTTGGAATAATCAGGCAAGCTGTTGAGGCCATCATTGTTGAATTATGCTCACAAATGAAGATTGCTAGAGCAACTACTAATCCTAAAAAGCCCCATGGCTATCAGCAGCTTTGTAAGCAATGGCACCTTGGCAAAGTTGGCGATTCTGAGGGGCATAGATAAAGAAAGAAAAGGCATTTCAAAAAGAATTCCTAGTTTTCCCAAGATGAACCAAAAAGAAAACATCACAAAGCTAAACCTTACAAGCATACAAAGATGTTTTCTAAAGACAAAGAAAACATCACAAAGCTAAACCTTACAAGCATACAAAGATGTTTTCTAAAGACAAAGAAATCATTTGTTACAATTGTAACAAGAAAGGCCATACAGCTCCAAATTGTCCAAACAAGAAGAAAGACAAATCAAAGAAGAAAATCCAATATAGAAATAAAAAGGGAAAAATAAATTTCTTTGATTTACCAAGTAGCTGTGATGAACTAATATCTTCTGATTCAGAATCAGAACATGATTTGAATTTTGTTGATTCTGAAGATACTTCTGAAGATGAATATTGCAGGGACCCTCATTGCACAGAATGTAGGGATTGTGATTGCAGTGACCCTGATGTCTGTAAATGTAATGCAGTCAGAATGATGAAATCTGACTATGATGAGACCAACAGGAATATATTTGCACAAATGATGAATGCTACTGAGCCTCAAATAAAGAATATGTACAAATCTTTGTTAACAGAACATTTGAAGCAAGCACCTGCTGAATCAAAGAAGTCTCCTAATAAAGGGTATGTGCCTCCTGCCACCTTATTCTCAGTTGAAGCTCTGACTCAGCAGTTCAGGAATGAAGATTTTGGTGAAGACCTGCCGCAAACATTGCCTGCGGTTCATCAGGCAATTAAAGAATTGAGAAAAACGATTAAAGACAATAGAAGATTGTGTATAGAAAAACATGAAGAATTAAATGTCAGACTGTTGAATGCTCAATGGGCCTCTACCTCAACCTCACAAGGACCAGAGTTATCAGGAAAAACAGAAAACTGGACTTTTCATTCAGAACCAGTTATCACAAAAATCCACCAGCAAAATAGTCCAGAAGAAGAGGAAGAGAAAGATAGAACAGATTTTGGATGCAATACCATGAGCCGAGATGTAATGTATTGTGTCAAAATGAAAGTAAAGATTGGTGGACAGTTTGAGTATTGGAAAGTATTGTTGGATACTGGCTCAAGATTAAACATTGTCAGCAATACAGTGGTCAGTATGCATCTACGAAGACCTACTGCCTGTCCCAGAGTCATTACTGCAAGTGGTGAAATTGCCATTAAACATGAATCAGAGATAGATGTTTTCCCGACTAATGAAGTAGGAGTACATTTAGTCTGTCCAATAGTTCCAGGTATAGACTGTGCTATGTATCTAGGAACTCCCTTTTTCCAGAACTTCAAGAAGCATGGAGCAAAGCTTGATGAAAATAGCCAAAGGTATGGTTATTTTTTCAGCTTAGGAAATAAAGAAATCTTCTTTCCATTCATAAACTCCAATTCGCCTAATAGAATAAAGAGAATTGAGAGATTGGAGAACCTCTTAGCGAAAATGGAAGTGAAGAAGGAAATTTTAAAAACAGAAGAACATTTGGACAATGGAAAATATGCCTCTGAAATAGCAGACCTCACTGCTAAATTCAAAGAGTGTTGTTCAGATGACCCAAATGCCTTCTGGCATATCAAGAAGCAGGAAGTGGAACTTCCTCTTAAGAAGGATTTCAGCGGAAAGCTGAGGAGATCTAAAGCAGTGGCAATGAACGAAGATCAGATGAAAATGTGCAAGGTAGAAATCAAGGATCTCCTAAAAAAAGGACTCATCAGAAAGAGTAAAAGCCCAATAGCATGTTTCACATTTTATGTTAATAAACATGCTGAGATCGCCAGAGGTAAGCCAAGGTTGGTTGTTAACTACAAACCTCTTAATAGTATTTTGGATTATGATGCCTATCCTCTGCCTAAGCCTTCTTCCATACTTGCTCAAATATCAAAATCAAAGATATTTTCCAAATTTGATTTAAAGTCTGGTTTCTGGCAAGTTGGGATTAAGTAAGAAGATAAATGGAAGACAACATTCTCTGTGCCTGAGGGACATTATGAGTGGAACATTATGCCATTCGGTCTGATAAATGCCCCCTCAGCCTTTCAGAGAAAAATGGACGAGACTTTTGAAGGAATGGAGGAATTCTTGAAAAAGTACATTGATGATTTACTGATTCATTCTGATAATATTGCTGACCATATCAAACATCTAAAAATCTTTCTGCGCAGGGTCAAAGAAATGGGTATAGTATTATCAGAATCCAAAATGAAGTTGTTCCGGCCAATGATAGACTTCTTGGGTTACAACATACAGTATGGATCTTATACTGTAATCCAAAGAAGTTTAAATTTTGTTGATCACTTCCCTGATGAAATCAAAGATAAAACTCAGTTGCAGAGGTTTTTGGGAAGTTTGAATTATATTTCTAAGTTCCTGAAGCATTGTGCACAAGAAAGAAAGTTGTTAAATAAATGGCTTCAGAAAGATCCAATTCCATGGAATAATGACTGCACTCAGGCAGTCAGGACAATAAAAGAAAAGGTAAGAAGTATCCAGCCACTCTCCCCGATCAGAGAAGAATGGGAGAAAATCATAATGACAGATGCAAGATATGAAGGATGGGGAGTAGTTTTGTGGCAAAAGAACCCCAACAACAAAAATGAAACTGAAGTTTGCCAGTATGCATCAGGACTTTGGGCCAAGAATCAATTGAATTGGTCAAGTCTGAAAAAGGAGCTTAGAGCAGTTTGCTTGGGAATAGCAAAATTCAGGGATTCTGTTATCTACACTAAGTTCACTGTTAGAACAGACTGCCAAGCATTAAAATTTTCCATTCACAATGTGATTTTGAGGACACTGCCATGGTAAGATGGATTATGCAGCTCAGCCAATATAACTTCAATATAGAATTTGTGAAAGGAGACAAAAACAATTTTGTTGATATGCTCAGTAGGGAATTTTTAGCTAAACATTCAATACTAAGTCTACAATGTAATTATCTCAGGAGAAGAGAAAGCACTATTGAAATTGAAACACCCAATGGATGGGTAAGCTATGAGCTTGAAATTCCAGTGCTTATTCATGATCTAGATTGGTATCCAATCAAAGAAATCAGACACCGTGAAGATATTCCCTATCTATGGACAGAAACAATGCAAGATGAAATGAATCAAGAATCAATTGAGGCTTTGGAATATTTGGAACACATTGGCAGCATACTCTATACTCTTGAAAGAGATGATGAGGATGATGACAGAATGACAAGTTGCCACATCACACTCCAGAGGTTTGATAACCACCTACATCAGAATGATTATGATCCTGACGGACAAAAAGAAGCATTCCTTACAACCATGAACCTCCAAAATTGTTCAGCCAACTTATTTTATTCTGTACAGTCCTCATTTCTATTTGAAGGAATGACAGTAGAGGCCCTAGAACGTGAAGACCCCACACTAGACTGGTTCATTGAATGGTGGCAAATATATGGACTCTCAGCCTTGGTCATTAAGCCGTATACTCTACATAGCCCAAGAGTGTTGGGATACATTTCAGACTTAATATGTAGAGCCGACTCAAGAAGCATGGGAAACCATGACTAATAATCAGAGGAATGCAGCTATTGAACTCAGAAAGAAACAACACAGAGCCAAATGTTGGATACAAAACTCAATTGATGACTCTATTTTCGACAAGATAACTGGCGCATCCACAACACATGAAGCTTGGGAAATCTTGAAAGTTGCGTATCAAGGTAATGATACAGTGAAGACAGTGAAATTACAGACATTGAGATCATAGTTTGAAACCCTAAAGATGACTCGCACAAAAAATGTGGATCAATTCATGATTAGAGTCGTGGGAATAGTCAATCAGATCAAACTCATCGATGAAACCATTTCAGATGAGAAAATTGTTCAGAAAGTCCTTTGAAGTCTGCCTAAGAAATATGACATGATTGTAACAACCATTTTTGAATCCAAATATTTTACAACTTTCTCAGTAGAAAAATTGACTGGATCGCTTCTAGCACATGAAATAAGACTCAACTTGATAGAAGATTCCATGGAACAAGTGTTCAAAGAACAACTTTCTTTTGGCAGAGGCAAAGGCAGAGGATATAGAGGCGGAAACAAGTGAGGAAGAGGTCGAAGTAGAGGCAAATTGGAACATCATCATGCAATAGAGCAATGGAGACCTGCACAAAACCAAAATCAAAGAAGTAGAGCATGGAGAAAATATAATGTCCAGTGTTATTACTACAAGAAATGTGGGCATTCTGAACATGAATGCAAAAGGAAACAGTGAGATCATCATAGAGGAAATGTCCATCTCTCCAATAATGAAGAGGAATCGTCTAAAACAATGTTTCTTTCATGCCATCTTTCTGAAGACACTCACAATAAGGATCTTTGGTTGCTCGACAATGGTTTCAGCTATCATATGATAGGTAATAAAAATATGTTTTCTTATCTTGATGCTTCCATAACATCAGAAATTGCTGTTGGATATCGTTCTTGCATTTAAGATGAAGGAAAAGGTAATGTTCCTATTCTTAGTAAACAGAATCAACAAAAATACATTCCTAATGTTTATTATGTTCCAAATCTGAAGCATAACCTCATTAGTGTAGGACAACTCATGGAGCATGGTTATGATGTAATATTTAAAGGGAACACGCGTTATATCTATAATAAACCTCCCAGTAGAAGACTGATAGCAAATGTTGAAAAAACCAAGAATAGGATGTTTCCTTTGACTCTTAGAAGTGGAAGTCTCTCATAGTATTTTGTACACAATGTGAAAGGAATTATAGATATGTCCACATACCATTCACAAGTGTAAGTTAGGTTCAGAAATAGTCAATCGTCATTGGTCTCCCTATTATGAATGAAAAAGACTGTAATTGTGAAATTTGTGTTATGTCCAAGCATAAAAGAGATAATATTCCCACATGTCCCTCTAGAGAAAAAGAGCCTTTAGAGCTTGTCCATAAAAATATATGTGGCCAAATGCAGACACAATATATTGGTGGTAGTATTTATTTTCTGACATTCATTGATGATTATAGCAGGAAGACATGGGTGTATTTTCTGAAAAACAAATCAGATACATTCTCAAGGTTCAGAGAATTCAAAGAGAAAGCAAAAAAGCAGAGTGAAAAGCCTTTGAAAGTACTCAGATCCAGTAGAGGAGGAGTGTACAACTTCAATCACTTGAAATATTTTTTTCAACAACAAGGAATCATAATGCAAAACACAGAAAGATATACTCCACAACCAAATGGAGTAGAAAAAAGGAAAAATTAGTCAATCATGAACATGGCCAGATGTATGCTTCGTGATAAGAAGTTGTCAAAAAATTATTGGGCTAAAGTAGTTTCTACAACAATGTACGTTCTCAATAGATCTCCAACAACCACTCTCCAAGATAAAATACGTCAAGAAGCATGGGATGGTAAAAAGGTAAATTATCTCACTTTAGAATTTTTGGATCAGTAGCATTTTCACATGTTCCTGAGAAGCTAAGAAAGAAGCTTGATGATAAGAGTGAAAGATGTCTTTTCATAGGCTATAGTGAGCAGTGAAAGGCCTACAGACTTTATAATCTAGTTACAAAGAAGTTTGTTTTAAGCAGAGAGGTAAAGCTTTTTGAAAATAAATCTTGGTTTGATCATGTTGATGAATCTTCAAGTTGGTCTTTTTATCCACCACAACCACCAAGATTACAGGTTGAAGAAGAACCTTACCATTCTAAAAATGGTACATCTTCAAGCAATGAATCCACCAGTGATTCAACATCTTTATAAGACAATCATAAAGCAAGAAGCATTTGAGAAATATATGAGAAAGAGCATGAGTTTGACCAACATAATATGTTTGCATTTCTTTCATATCAACCAATTCATTTTGAAGAAGCAGTTAAAGAAAAGCACTGGGTAGATGCAATGAACCATGAAATTGCTTCCATTGAGAAGAATCATACTTGGGAATTAGATGATCTCCCAAGATACAAAACTAGAATTGATGTAAAATGGGTATATAAGACCGGGCTGAATGAAATAGGAGAAATTGAGAAACATAAGGCAAGGTTGGTTGCCAAAGGATTCTCACAACAATTTGGTGTCAACTATGGTGAAACCTTTGCTCCAATAGCAAGTTTAGACACTTTCAGAACCATTTTGCCCACAACACTCAACAAAAATGGAAATTCTATCAACCTGATGTAGAATATTATTTTCTAAATGGTATACTGCAAGAAGAAGTTTATGTAGAGCAACCTCCTTGTTTGGAAGTTCCAAGATAGGAACATAAGGTATATGGATTGAAGAAAGCCTTGTATGGTTTGAAACAAGCTCCAAGAGCTTGGTATAGTTGCATTGAGACCTATCTCATCAAAAGTGGTTTTTGGAGAAGCAATCATCAACAAACTTTGTATACCAAAATGCATGAAGGTAAAATTGTTATTGTATGCCTCTATGTAGATGATATTTTTTATACCAAAAATATGATGTTAGAATATTTCAAAGAAGCAATGTAAATAGAGTTTGATAAGAGAGATCTAGGAGTCATGAAATACTTCGTAGGCATTAAAATTCACCAATATGCTAATGGAACTTTTGTCGGTGAGCAATAAAATGTGAATGATATCATCAAAAAGTTCAGAATGACCAATTGCAAACCTGTAGATACACCAATTTCTCAAGGCACAAAACTAAGCGAAGAATATGTAGCACCACCATTTTGATTCCACACTGTATAAAAGTATAGTTGGTAGCTTGTTATATCTCACTTCAACTAGACCTGATATTATATTTGCAGCAAGTTTTGTCTCCAAGTTTATGCAATCACCTAATATTTCTCATTGGAAGGTTGCAAAAAGGATCTTAAAGTATATTGTGGGGACAATAGATTATTGTTGGCATTATGATACATATGTTGTACTTGATGGAAACCCACTCATCTTAGATGATAAATTATAGTGCAGCAAAGTTCACGCACTTTCATGAAGATAAAAGTTTCTTTCATGTAGAGAAAAGTTCACGCACTTTTATGCAGAGAAAAGTTTATTTCATGTAGAGAAAAGTTCACGCACTTTCATGCAGAGAAAAGTCCCTTTCATGAAGAGAAAATTTCATGCACTTATATGTAGAGAAAAGTTTATTTCATGTAGAGAAAAGTTCACGCACTTTTATGCAGAGAAAAGTTTATTTCATGTAGAGAAAAGTTCACGCACTTTTATGCAGAGAAAAGTTTATTTCATGTAGAGAAAAGTTCATGCACTTTCATGCAGAGAAAAGTCCCTTTCATGAAGAGAAAAATTCACGCACTTTCATGGTTGGCTCATGGTATTAGTCCGATAGTTTTTGATCCTATGGTTTTGGTCCGTGGTATTGCATCCAAAAGTGTTGATCTCATGCACTTTCATGGTTAGTTCATGGTATTAGTCCTATAGTTTTTGATCCTATGGTTTTGGCTCGTGGTATTGCATCCAAAAGTGTTGATCTCATGCACTTTCATGGTTGGTTCATGGTATTAGTCCAACAGTTTTTTGATCCTATGGTTTTGGACCGTGGTATTGTGGAAGGCCTAAGACTATAAAAGAGGAAGGAGATCATTTGGCAAAGCATCATCGAATGAATTGAATATCTAATAAGTGCTAGATCTGAAATATTTGTGATTGGGTTATGGTGTTGATCTGGATCTGAATGAAGGAGGAACCTTAGCGCATAAAGAAGGATAAGTTCTTTTGATGGGTCATAATCTTTATGCTTGAATAATAGTATCTTTGCATGATTTTGATCTGTTATATGAGGCGCATGCTTGATCTATAAATCTGACAATCTGGGTTAATTAGTGTCTGAATATTTGAAAGAAGGAATTATCCTTTATAGATCTGCACGCAGGTTTCGGGTTGTTGAAGTAGCGTATATCTTTAAATTATGATCTAGCTGCCTCTGTCTATTGCTGCAGTATTCTGGGTTCAGAATTTGGTGTGTGGTTACTGTTACTGTGTTCTGGGTACAGCTGTCAGAGAAGTGTTTACTTGATTCAGTGCTAATTGGGAAAAGGAGATTGTTTGATGCAGATATACTTGATGATTGATTGATGTTCATGGATCCAGTCTGAAAATTTATGAAACGTGGTCCCTGGAAGAAAGAGAAGGTTGTAGCCTTCAATAGGCCAGCACCTACGTACTAGTATCTTGGCTAAGGGGGTTGTAGCTCCCTTCCAGGAGAAGCTGGAGAACGAGAGAGGGTTGTAGCTCTCTCCAGGTTGTAGCCTGCGTACTGGTAAAGGACTGCACCAGTACAAAATCATTGTAAAAGGAGTTTCTAATTGAAAGAAGATAGAGACATATTGCAGCAGGTGGTTTTCACCCACATTGGGTTTCCACCTTATATCTGGTGTTCTTTTGTGTGACTATTTGTTTTTCTTGTTCCTGCTCATTATTTTATGATACTGACATACAAAGTAATGATCAATATTTGAAGAATTATTCAAAGTATAAATAAGGAAGATAGATTGATAAGAATTTGATAATACTGATTCACCCCCCCCCCCCTCTCAGTATTATTTCCAACAATTGGTATCAGAGCAGGTCCTTCTAAAGAAGCTTGATCGCTTGAAGGAAGATCTAACATCATGAGAAACTACGAGAGGGAAGCATCAGTCAGGCCACCGATTTTTGATGGAACAAACTTCGTATATTGGAAGGTAAGAGTTATTGCCTATCTTCAATATTTGGGTACAGAAGTATGGGACATTATAGAAACAGGGTATACTTTTCCATCAGCTACTCCTACAGATTCAGCTGAGAAGAAGAAATATGAAACAAATGCAAAGGCGGTTAATACTCTTCTAGGATGTCTATCTCAATCTGAATTTGTGAAGGTTATGCAATATAAATCCGCAAAAGAAATATGGGACAAGATTTTTTTGAGCTACGAAGGAGATGAACAGGTAAAACGTGCAAAACTTCAAACCCTCAGGATTCAGTATGAGAATCTCAGAATGTATAATGATGAAAGTGTGGCTAACTATTTCCTTCGGGTAGACGAGATTGTTAATTGTATGAAAAACTTGGGTGAAGAAATAAAAGAGGCTGTTGTGGTTGAAAAAGTCCTAAGATCATTGTCCCCCAAGTTTGAATCTAAAGTGTCTGCAATAGAAGAAAAGGAAAATCTACGAACTCTTACTATGTCTCAACTACACGGAATTATAACTGCTTATGAAATGAGAAAAGGAGGTCCATCATACAAGAGAGAAGCTGCTTTTAAGGCTTCAGGCAAAGGAGACTACTATGAATCAAGTTACGTGCCAGAAGAAGAAGAAGAATCAAATTTTGTCAGAAATCTTCAACGGGGTACTGGAAGGTTCAGAGGTAAGCTACCTTTTAAATGCTTTGCTTGTGGAAGAGTAGGTCATTATGCTGCCAAATGTCCTCATAAGGATAAGATTGAAAAAGGAAAGGAACCTGCCAGACGGAACAAGAAACATAATGCAAATAAGAAAAGCTACTACACTCATGAAGACAGTGATGGTCTATCAAATAGTGATGAAGATGAACTAGGTAATGACTATAAACTTTTAATGGCATTTGAAGAGGATGATTACATGGATGCTATAGATGTGGATAGTTTTTATGAAGAGATTTCTAGACTTAAGACATGTATAGAAGAAAAGAATATGATCATTGATACTCTACAATTTCAAATTGATGAAAAAGAAAAATATCTTGAAAAGTTAGAAGGTGAAATTGTTGGCCTTAGAAAAGAAATTGAGAAAACAAAGGCTATTAATCTTAAGTTTGTCAAAGGATCTGAAACTCTGGATGAGATCATCAATGTACAACGTTCTCCGCTAAACAAGACAGGTCTAGGGTATAATGGAGAAACATCTCAAGCATCCACCTCAAAGAGTTATCTTGATGCAGCAAGAAGGAATGATCAAAAGCATAATGGAGATCACCAGGTAAAGCAGGGACGAATTACATCAAGAACGAACAAAGACTATCAGGTAAACCAGGGGCAATCTGTCTTAAGGATGAACAAAAGCTACAACCAGCCACAGGTAAAATCTTCTCAATTTGCTTCAAGAATGGATGACAATAGAAATTACAATCATTTGGCCGGTAGATTTGATAATCGCAGAAGTTTCTTCAATGGGAAATGTTTCTCTTGCCATAACTTTGGTCATAAAGCAGCTTAATGTGTTGCATATAAAACAATCATGACTAGAGAAGCTCAAAAACAAAGAAGTATGATCGGGATTACAAAAAGGACCTATAACAACTTTTCGGCTCTTGAAAATGAAGTTGAATGTTCTATTTACAATAACTTTGGTCATGAAGATTCTGAATGCAGGAGCAGGTTTCAGCAGACAAAGGAACAAGCCTCAAGCACCAGAACATGGAGAATAAAGGAACCACAAACAGAAAGATGTGGGATAGCATTTTATGCAGAAGGACAAGAAAATCTATGGTACATTGACAGTGGATGTTCGAAACATATGACATGTGATAAAGAAAAGCTTGAATCATATTCTACTTTAGAAAAGGGAAAGAAAGTCTCTTTTGGAAATGATAGTCCTGCAGCTATAAAAGGAAAAGGCACTGCTCAGTTAAAAGAAAAGGTCAAAGCTGGAAATGTTTTGTATGTTGATGGATTGAAGCATAATCTTCTAAGTGTCAGCCAGATGTGCGATCAAGGAACCGAGGTGATATTTAGATCAAACTGATGTCGTGTTCGTGATCTTGATACAGGTGAAACAGTGATCAAAGGTAGAAGAACTCCAAATAATCTATACATATTTGAAGAAGGACAACAACAATGCTATTTGAGCAAGGATGATGAACACTGGTTATGGCACCGGAGGTTGGGGCATCTAAGTTTTTCACAAATAAGGAAAGCATGCAAATATTAGGCAGTTCGTGGTCTTCCAGATATCAAAATTCTAGACAACGCCATATGCAAATCATGTCAGTTTGGAAAGCAAACCAGAACTAACTTTCCAGAGAAGGAAGGATCAGCTAGCATGCCTCTTGAGCTAGTCCATACAGATGTATGTGGTCCATTTAGGAAAAGGACACCTCGAGGAGAAGAATACTTGATATTATTCATTGACGATTTCTCTAGGTTTGTTTGGTTAGGACTTATGAAGCACAAAGACGAAGCATTCGAGAAATTCAAATCCTTCAAAGCCTTTGTTGAAAATGAATCAGGTTACAAAATTAAGTGCCTCAGGTCTGACAGAGGTGGGGAGTTTACCTCAAATGAATTTTTCGATTTCTGTGAAGAACATGGGATAAGAAGAGAATTCTCTACAGCTAGAACTCCTCAGCAAAATGGAGTGGTGGAAAGGATGAACAGAATAGTCCAACAAATGGCTCGTGCTATGCTGGATGAGTCTGGAACTCCCGCAACTTTCTAGGGTGAAGCCACATATGTTGCGGTTGTTATTCTCAACAAAACAAATGTCCGAGTGAACATCACTCAAACTCCTCATGAGCTCTGGTATGGTGAGATTCCTTCGGTAAAGCACTTCAAAATCTTTGGGAGCAAATGCTATATTAAGAATACTGATGAGCAACTTGGCAAACTTGAACCTAGAGCAGATGAAGGCATTCTTCTTGGTTATCCTCCACACAGCAAAGCATATAAGTGCTACAATAAAAGACTTGGAAGAATTGTTGACAGCATTGATGTAGTGGTTGATGAAAAGGGATACATTCCTAGGAAAGTAAATCATGAAAATATCGAAGAAGATGAAGACTACCCTCAAAGACAGAATGATGAAGAAGAAGAACCTCAAGAAGCACCAGAGGAACAGATAAGGATAGAAGAGAAGACTCCATCCCGGTACGTTCAGAAGAATCATCTAGAATCTCAAATTTTGGGGCAGAAAGAAGCAGGTGTACAAACAAGAAGAACAATTGCAGAAGCTTCAAGCTATTTGGCATTACTCTCCTCCACTGAACCACAAAATGTAAAAGAGGCATGCAAAGATGAATGTTTGGTCAAAGCAATGGATGAAGAACTTGAGCAGATCAAAAAGAACAACACTTGGGAGTTGGTTCCAAGACCAAAGGATAAGAATGTTATAGGGACAAAATGGGTCTTCAAAAATAAGTTGAATGAAAATGTGGAAGTAATTAGAAAGAAGGAAAGACTTGTTTGTAAAGGGTATGCGCAGCAAGAAGGAATAGATTTTGAGGAAAATTTTGCTCCTGTTGCAAGACTTGAGGCCATCCGAATGTTCCTTGCTCTCTCAAGCTTTCAAAAGTTCAAAGTATTTCAAATGGACATGAAATCAGCCTTTCTGAATGGAGACTTAGAAGAAGAAGTATACATTGAGGAACCAGATGGTTTCATTCTTGGAAATGATCCAAATCTTGTATGCAGACTGAAAAAGGCTCTCTATGGTCTTAAACAAGCTCCAAGGGCTTGGTACTATTGTTTGGACAAATATCTTCATCAACAAGGTTTTTCAAAAGGATCAGCAGATAGCAATATTTATATAAAAATTGAAAATGACAAATTGCTAATACTTGTTGTGTATGTAGATGACATTATCTTTGGCAGCAATGAAGAATCTATGAGTCAAAGCTTTGCCTTGGTGATGCAGAAAGAATTCGAAATGTCCTTGCTTGGAGAATTGACATATTTTCTTGGCCTGCAAATCCAACAAAAGGAAGGAGGGATCTTCTTGTCTCAAACCAAGTATCTCAAGCAGATTTTGAAGAAATATGGCACGGAAGATGCAAAACCAGTATGTACACCCATGGTCACAGGATGTAGCCTCAGTGCAAATGATGAATCAGCAGCAGTACATCAACCAACCTATAGATCTATGATTGGAAGTCTACTTTATTTGACAGGTACCCGACCAGACATCATGCATGCAGTGGGAATAGTTGGAAGATTTTAGGCAAATCCAAAGGAAACTCATCTTCAGGCAGTAAAGAGAATCTTCAAATATCTTCAAGGGACTCAAAATTATGGCTTATGGTATCCTAGAGATACAGATCTCACACTTCATGCTTATACTGATGCAGATTGGGCCGGAAGCATGGATGACAGGAAGAGCACAAGTGGTGGTGCATTCTTTATGGGTTCCAGATTAGTATCTTGGTTCAGCAAGAAACAGAGTTCGATTGCCTTGTCTACAGCTGAAACAGAATATGCTGCTGCTGCATCTTGCTGCACTCAACTCCTTTGGATGATGCAGACCTTGCAAGATTTTCAAATCACTTGTACACCACCCATCTCCATCTTATGTGATAATACAAGTGCAATCAGCATTTCAAAGAACCCAGTCATGCATTCAAAAACCAAGCACATACCAATCAAGTATCACTTTCTCCGGGAACAAGTGCTTGAACAAAAGCTCAAGTTGGAGTATGTTCCTTCTAAGGAACAGGTTGCTGATATACTCACCAAACCATTGCCTAGGGAGACCTTTGAATACCTCGGGCAAAAGCTGGGGGTTGTTGATGCATCATCTTGTTGTTGAATCTCTTCTGATTGTTGGTTGTACGCAAGGTTCATCTGAAGTATATGCGTGCATGTGCTGGGTTGCGGATTGGTCAAAGATCGAATGGCACAGGTTCAAGGGGAGCATATCATGCATTGTTGGCATTATGGAGGAAGTACAGAAGGAGATCATTGATGCTGGTCTGAATATTGCTGCAAAACGTCTCTATCTCTTTCATGGTCATTTATGGTGTTTGATGGATTATGGTTCTTCTTTGCAGATCTGGTTTATAGTCAGGGGGAGCATGTTCTTAGGGGGAGCATAACCCTTTTCCCTTGATGTCAAAGGGGGAGAGTGATTGGTTGTTGTTGCCATCAAGTCCAAAGGGGGAGATTGTTGGCATTATGATACATATGTTGTACTTGATGGCAACCCACTCATCTCAGATGATAAATTATAGTGCAACAAAGTTCACGCACTTTCATGAAGATAAAAGTTTCTTTCATGAAGATAAAAGTTTCTTTCATGTAGAGAAAAGTTCATGCACTTTTATGCAGAGAAAAGTTTATTTCATGTAGAGAAAATTTCACGCACTTTCATGCAGAGAAAAGTCCCTTTCATGAATAGAAAAGTTCACGCACTTATATGCAGAGAAAATTTTATTTCATGTAGAGAAAAGTTCACGCACTTTTATGCAGAGAAAAGTTTATTTCATGTAGAGAAAAGTTCACGCACTTTTATGCAGAGAAAAGTTTATTTCATGTAGAGAAAAGTTCACGCACTTTCATGCAGAGAAAAGTCCCTTTCATGAAGAGAAAAGTTCACGCACTTTCATGGTTGGCTCATGGTATTAGTCCGATAGTTTTTGATCCTATGGTTTTGGTCCGTGGTATTGCATCCAAAAGTTTTGATCTCACGCACTTTCATGGTTAGTTCATGGTATTAGTCCTATAGTTTTTGATCCTATGGTTTTGGCTCGTGGTATTGCATCCAAAAGTGTTGATCTCACACACTTTCATGGTTGGTTCATGGTATTAGTCCAATAGTTTTTTGATCCTATGGTTTTGGACCGTGGTATTGTGGAAGGCCTAAGACTATAAAAGAGGAAGGAGATCATTTGGCAAAGCATCATCGAATGAATTGAATATCTAATAAGTGCTAGATCTGAAATATTTGTGATTGGGTTATGGTGCAGATCTGGATCTGAATGAAGGAGGAACCTTAGCGCATAAAGAAGGATAAGTTCTTTTGATGGGTCATAATCTTTATGCTTGAATAATAGTATCTTTGCATGATTTTGATCTGTTATATGAGGCGCATGCTTGATCTATAAATCTGACAATATGGGTTAATTAGTGTCTGAATATTTGAAAAAAGGAATTATCCTTTATAGATCTGCACGCAGGTTTCAGGTTGTTGAAGTAGCGTATATCTTTAAATTATGATCTAGCTGCCTTTGTCTATTGCTGCAGTATTCTGGGTTCAGAATTTGGTGTGTGGTTACTGTTACTGTGTTCTGGGTACAGCTGTCAGAGAAGTGTTTACTTGATTCAGTGCTAATTGGGAAAAGGAGATTGTTTGATGCAGATATACTTGATGATTGATTGATGTTCATGGATCCAGTCTGAAAATTTATGAAACGTGGTCCCTGGAAGAAAGAGAATATTGTAGCCTTCAGTAGGCCAGCACCTACGTACTAGTATCTTGGCTAAGGGGGTTGTAGCTCCCTTCCAAGAGAAGCTGGTGAACGAGAGAGGGTTGTAGCTCTCTGCAGGTTGTAGCCTGCGTACTGGTAAAGGACTGCACCAGTACAAAATCATTGTAAAAGGAGTTTCTAATTGAAAGAAGATAGAGACATATTGC
Source organism: Pinus tabuliformis (assembly GCA_031772625.1). Classification (NCBI taxonomy): domain Eukaryota; kingdom Viridiplantae; phylum Streptophyta; class Pinopsida; order Pinales; family Pinaceae; genus Pinus; species Pinus tabuliformis. The sequence goes on along the minus strand of CM062806.1, from coordinate 992,569,439 downwards.
AGCAGGTGGTTTTCACCCACATTGGGTTTCCACCTTATATCTGGTGTTCTTTTGTGTGACTATTTGCTTTTCTTGTTCCTGCTCATTATTTTATGATACTGACATACAAAGTAATGATCAATATTTGAAGAATTATTCAAAGTATAAATAAGGAAGATATTTTGATAAGAATCTGATAATACTGATTCACCCCCCCCTCTCAGTATTATTTCCAACAATTATGGCTTGTTCTATACACATTCTGAAAATTGTTCACTTTCAGGTTATACAAACAATGATTATGTAGGGAGTTTAGATGATCGCAAAATCACCTCAGGGTATGCTTTTCATCTTGGAACCAATCTAATTTCATGGGCATCCAAGAAACAGTCAATCATTTCAATATCTTCTATAGAAACAAAATATGTAGCAGCAAATTCAGTAGCTTGTTAAGCTGTTTGGTTGAGAGGATTATTGAAAGATATTTCAAATATTCAGAAGGAGCCAACTCCAATCTACTATGATAACAATTTAGCAATTTCTTTATCAAAAAATCATGTTTTCCACAAAAAGAGCAAGCACATTGACACACGTTTTCATTTCATCTGTGAGCTTGTCAATGATGGGGACATAGTACTTGCTTTTTGTGGTTCCAAATATCAACTAGCAAATATTTTCACAAAGCCATTCGGCAAGAATGTAATTTCAAAGAGAATAACTAGGAATTGTAAGTGTCTCTACATGTAACAATTGAGATTAGCAGGGGATGTTGAGATATTAATCTCACTGTCAGTTAGTTGTTGGTTAGGTGCCATCACATCTAATTCTATTGTCTACTAGGTGTCATAGGTAGTTTAGTTTTACTTGAGTTCTACTCCATAGGTGTTGAGTTTTACTTCAGTCATTTATTATTGATGTTTACAATGTAATCTATTTAGTGAGTTTGAATATTGAGAAGAGAAATCTGTACTCCGCTTTTCGATTTCATTCTTTGTCACATTCATCATGAATTTATTAGGGTTATGACTACCTCCCACCATGAAGCAAACCTAAGTCTTTAATCAATTGCAGGTCTCGAAGAGAACTATGAAGAAGATGCTCGCAATGAATTGTAGATAATACAAGAATAATAGATGTATAAGTTTCTTATTGTTGGGTTCTTATTGATCACAAAGTAAATCGATTGTTGTTAAAGATGGATTTACATGTACAATTTGTTTTATCATTATTATTTTTTACGTGATAGTGTTAATTTGCAGATGTAGTTGTTTTCCATGTTTTTTTGGTTTATAAAATGTATGATGTAAGCCATTTATAGAGGGTTAGCCAAAAAAATGCTTATAATCCTCTATATATCCGCAGTACACATATTATTTATTAGATGCAAATATAATTTTTTATGAATATCGTATAAAAAGAGGTGATATATGTAGCTTCTTTGAATATTGTACAAGAAGAGGTCACACATGCAAATCTCTATAAATGTCGAAAAGTGTTATATTCGCATTTGTTTTTATTGTAGGTATTGTTATATTTATTGTAGGCATGTTATATTTATAGTTTCCAACTTGGGTTTCACACTAAGAACTATGTAATCAGGGTGAAATTACATTTTTTATCAACAAAAACAATTTTTTGGGGGGCATAGTTGTTCCTTGGATTTTTGGAAGGGTGGCTTGCTATTAATATGCAAGAAGTGACATGAAACAAGTCACTTACTCTAGTCATAACCTTTCTAACTTTTTAGATTCACTTCTTCGCACAACATTTAGAAGTTTTTAGATTGATGGATTTTTAGGAGATTTATTAGGACTAAGTTAGCCATGATTTATCATAAATTTTAAACGTATTTTCCAGTGATTGTTTATCAAATTTCAAAATTTTAAATTAGAGACTCTATCATGAAAAAATATAGCTTTAGCGGTAAACACATAGAGAGCTCATTATATCCTTATACCTTTAGAGTATAGCGAAAAATTCTCTTCATATTCTCTTTTAGTACATGCATAATAATATAGATAGCTAAGGAAGGCTCAAGGAATCGAGGGGCTGAATATATCTCTTTAGTTCTCAAGGAAATACTAAGGAAATACTATGTTGTTATACTTTATTTTTATTATTATTATAGATTTATAGCTTTTAACTTCCCATGTTTATAAATTGTTGTGATTTCTTTATTGATATTGATAGATTTTTTTTTTACTTGGGGAAGATTAAACTAATTTTAATGGTCATTTATATTCTCCTTATACCAAATGGGATTTTGGAGGGACATTGTCACTTATGTGTTCATGTTTGAAGTGTTGGAGCCACTAATAAAATCTTGGAGCCATATAGACCAAGACCACTGGAGGAAATTTGCTAGGAATAAGGTAGGATCTTCCCTCATTATTAGTATAAATTTAATGTAAAATTATAGATCTAGAGTGTGATGGTCATAGAGATCTATCATTATATATGTGGACAACATTGTGCATATTAGAGAAAGAACCCATTTTTACATAGGGAATTCTTTATTCTAGGAAGGAAACCATATCTTTCTTTCCCTAGCTTAATAAGTTTGATTATTTTCTACTTGTAACTTTTTAGTATCTTAGGACTATATGTTGCTATTTCCTAAATGTTTGGAACCTTTATATCGCTCTCTCTCACACACACACACACAAATATATATATATATATATATATATATGATATATTAAATTTCCTCAAATTGCTTGCAAAGTCAATGTTGTTAGCATAAGACAAACCATGATTGTGTCTTGTAGGTGGGCCTTTTGATAATTTTTCTTATAAAAATCTAAGACCTATCTATGTTTTCTCTCAAGGAGGTTAGGTTAAAGTGTTATGCAACTTTCCCCTTGGTATCTTTACTAATTTTATTTGTCATTTGGATTTAGATTTTTCTTTCATCCAATTTGTTCTATGGTTTGCATGATCTTGATCTAATGAGAAATGATCTCAATTGAGTTATTGATTTTGTGTGATTGTGTATTATTTTTTTGTTTTCATTTTTATATTTATATTAAAATCTTTAAAAATTGCATTTAAATAACCATCTTCTTAAAGAGTTTATGGGTGTTTCTTCAAGTCTATACATTGGCATATGAGTAATCATCATCCTAACGATCTTACATATATTACAATAAACCATTTTATTTACCTATTATTTTTTTTTCTTCTTTTAATTATTCTTTTCAGTGAAAAAAAAGACGAAAATCAATTCAAACCAAAAAAATTGTTGCATTAGTTTGGGTAAAATTTTCTAGGTGAGTTTAAAAAAAAATTAAACTGTTGCTTATTGACTTTAGGATTTGAAATACTTTTGGATTTGTTGGTAATATGTCTTTTAGTGTAAACTTGTTGTGCATTTCCTGAATTTGTGATAAAATAAAAGATATATTTTCTCCTCTCTATGTAGATTTCATTGAAAAAAGTGTATTTTTGTGGCACGACGACTTCACTCAATGAACCTATGATATATAATGTGTGTTTGTGCCATACTAAATAATACCCTTAATTTGACTATATATTGGAAAATAACTCTAAAAATTAAATTATTTAACCAACTACCAAAATTAACTCAATACACCTTCCCAATTTAAAAAACCCTTACTTTCATTAGATATTGTACGTATCCATTTTTTCATTAACATTTTTTTATACCCTGTTATATTTTTTCATTAAGTTTCAGCTCCATTTTTTATACCTCCCAATATAAAAACTATTTACCTCCTATATATCCCCCAATATATTATGTAATTTTTTCCTCAATATTTATCCCCCAATATGAATAAACATGGTATGGTATATCTCCCCGAGTGAAGTCCCCATGCTTCAAGCTAATCATAGTCTATGCATGAAAGTGATCTCCCTTGTTGACCTTCAGGTTATCTTCTCACACTTCTACCTTTCAATCCTAAGATGACTATATCTTGAATTTATAATTTCCACGTATCCTATGTTGAGCCTTGCCTCAACATTCTTCATATATTCTTGCAATAACCTTCCTAGTAAAAAGATATGTTAACCACATAACCAACAACAATACTTAATATTAGATTTACCTTATCACTATGACCTTCTCATCAAAGAACCAACATCCTCATGGTCCATCTCCACATAAATATTCCTTCATGCATCATAGTGCCCAAGGGTCGAACTTGATTACCAAGTTAGAGCTTTTCCTATGGAGGTTATAATGGACGTTAATCATTATTCTACATAACCTATAGAAAGTCTAAATTGTTTATTTATCCTTAAGTAAGTGAAATTATTCCCTTTTAAACGTCACATAATGAAACAAAGCATGTTGCAAGGTTCTACACATATGAATCTTATCCAAGAGACACTTTCAATGTACATTCCTATGCTTCCTATTCCATGATCTAGCTATATGTCTCATAATGAGCCTACAACCTGATCCATTACATTCCTTCATCCCTTTAAAATTATTGTTTCCATACTATATGGAATGTATGGTAACGTTGTCATAACGCTTCTTTCAAGAACCCACACATTATTTTTCTTCCTAAAGATGAATTTCATAAGCAGGTTTGAAATGTCGAGATCCTAAAACTAATGCGATGGATCCTAAAAATTATCTACAGCCAATGTCAACTCAGGGAAGTCTAAATTTAGAAACAAAAATGATAGTTCTTATAGGATCATGATGATCGAACTTATCAAGATGACTACATCTAATATAATTTTAGATAATTCCTAGATGAACAATGTGTAAAATGGTTTATATTTCTATCTTTAAAGGTTAGATGATTTCTACAATGCAACTTAACCCAGTTGTCTCCAAGTATTCTACTATCACATTATTCTCTCTATGATAACATACTCAATCAAGATTCTTTCATAAAACACAATGATGCAAGCTTACTCCATTAATGAATTTGTTAGCATCATTTCCTTCAAGGCTCTTATTGTTCTCTCCTTTTATTGTGCTCATCACTAACCAACATAAGAACTGCTTTTCTTAGCCATCCTTCTCAGTTTTCTTACTTCATTTTGTACCTGCAATATTTATTGACAAGTAAAAATACAAGAGCACGATGACGATCTAGTGTTTCCATGGTTTTCTTAGTGGGTATTCTCCTAGGATTCTTAGACGCAAACCATAAATTCCTATTTATTTCCCCAAGAAACATCATCCCTAGGGTTTTGATGTCATATCCTAGATTTTATTCAATTCCACTCTTGTTAAGGTTTACCATATACCCTATATTATATGAAAATCCTACAAGTCAAGAGCTAGATTTTCTATGAGGGAACAAACTGATTACGGTTAGGGTTTTCTGTTTAACTAGGTTTTCCTAATTCCATGACCCATCTAGGGTTTACAATATCTAGATACCCACAAACCCTCAACAAAGTGAAGTCTACAAACCATGGATTCTTATAATTCACAACATGTATCAAATCCCTAATGCATACTTTATGTAGACCGTTAATTAAATCTTTACAAATGATCATACAATACCTTCCTACAACATTAATTTATCCTTTCTTACAAAGAGACTGCTTACCAAGGATATAGTTTTGATCTCATAGTTAAAGTTGTACTTCCTTAAAAACTATATTTAAGAGAATATTCTAAAGATGCCAAGGAAAGACACTCTAGGTGGCTAATTGTGACTCTTCTTGAATTCTTGTGAGGTTATGTTGTAGATGCTAGATGCTCAAACTAGACTCCTACTATAGCTTCGTACTTCATACAAACCTTGAATGTTACACATCAATCATTCCTTTTTCTTATATCCTTGATGATTGATCTAAAATAAAGCTTGGGTTATCATTCTACAACTTCATTCCTTCTAGATAGGGCTTATCACAGTCACTATAAGAACCTTGATGCTATGCTTGAAACGCCTCTTCAATATTCGGTCTTATATCTTCAACAAGTTACCTTATAGCCTTGAATTACGCAATAAATGAGGTTATAAGTCTCAAACTATATTATAAAAGCTTGAAGTTTCCATGGTGACTTCAGCCCTATCATTAGGGCTTCGAAAACTACTATAAAGACTTCACAAGGAGGCCTAAAATTATCTTCTATAACTGTGGTCCTTTTTTTTCTTCAAGGATACTTCTTCGCTAGATTAGTAGTCCTAATATGAACTTATTTAAGGCCTTCCATCCCCTCCAAATAGTCCACTATAGGGATGACGATCATTCTGCAATATTCACAATAAATGTGACCTAATTCTGCCACCAAATTTTATAATTACAACATAGAAACACTTTCCAAGCCTTATGCTTTGGATTAAGGTCATGATATTGTTGCTCTAGCTTGTAGACTAGCTCCTCAAATAGCTCTCTGTTCCATGAGTTAGTTATGAAACCTTCGATCTAGATTATAGTGGAATTTAAGTGCCCAATATTTCCTTTGATCCCACGTTGAGTCTTCTACTCTTCCTTGGTCTTGTGCTAGAACAATTCATCCTTGTAGACAATCCATTCATTTCGGATTTTTTGGAGTAAGGAAAATACTTTGAAATAATCTTCCCACTGCGTATACTATTTTCTAAGCTATGATACTATTTTTGAAAATTTATTATGGCAACATTTTAATTTTAATTTTCCTTCCTTAACAATTATTTGTGATATTATGTTCTTATTCATTATTATGATTGTGTTTTTCCCATCAAATAAATGCCAAAACAATGAATATCACAACCGTATAAATATGAACATAAGATATTGGATCCAAGTTAGGGAAAAACACCTCCAAAGGAGAAAAACCATAGAGAACTTCTATTGTTATAGAATCAATTCAAGGGAGACTTCCAAGACCAAAATCCTATACCAGGCCTACCAGCAAAACCGAAGTCAACTAGCCAAACTGCAAGACAAAGTATCGAATAATAGAAAAGCAACATCCCTTCAGGATGACATCTCTTCTAGCCTTTTGAGATTATGATGACAACACGCAATAAATCTTGCACTTTCAGACTTGAGGTAGCCATCTAAATGTTAGGGTACTTAGATGTGTGACCAATAGAAGAAAAATTTCAGACTTCCGAACTTTACTATGACTTCTTCTTCACTTTGTCATCCTTCTCCTTGCTTTTCAAGGCCTTCACACCCTTCCTCCAATTTCAAATCCAATATGTGTATTATTGTGTGTTTGTCAAATAGGTCGAAGTGCCTCCTTTTTATACCCTTCCAAGAGGCTCGGACAACCCTCTCTAGGTCGACTTCTCCTTGGTTGGACGATGTTAGGAAAAATACTGAGACAGGGGGTGAATCAATTTTTTATTTCACTTTATCTTCAATTTCAAATTCAAAATTTTGTACGCTACTCCTATTCAGACAACCTCTGTGTGTAAGCATTCTTAATTAATGAGATATATATCAAGATTATGAATTTTTCATTATTTCTATCAGTTGTTTAAATTTAATCATTGCATCAATGTTTCAATGTCAATTAATTAAGCAGTAATCATGAGAAGTAAGAGAAAATAAACCATCACAGATAATCAACACATGAACACATAAGGACACTAGGTTTTTAGGTGGAAACCCAATGTGGGAGAAAACCATCGTTGATATTATCTCTATCTTCTTGTATTATTATAATGAAAAAGCATTCATCACATCATGGCCTTTTACTAGCACAGATTCTTTCCAGAATGCAGGGACCCACCTGTAGGAGGCTACAACCTCTACTTTTTCTCCAAGACCAACTGGAAGGGAGCTACACCTCTATAATCTCATTTACCAACTCCCCTAAGAAGGGAGCTCCTACCCCCTCATTGAAGGATACAAACCTCAGCACCTCATGTGCCACATTTCATAATATTTCATACTAGATCCACTTATTTCAAACTATTAAATCATGAAAGCCATCTTTCATCATACTTCCAAACTAGACCCACACCCAACAATATGCTCAATACCAAGATACCAATCAAACAATCACACTCTCATCAATATACAACTAATTTGCGGTCATTACAAACCATAATAAATTTTACATCATAATATACACATTATTCTTTTGAAGCATATCCAAGTATATATGTTCTTCCTGTGCATAAAACATGTGCACATATATCAAATCACTAAATATTGAAACACTGTCACACTCAATCACTACATCAAACACTGAATCACTTAAATTCTAAGGAAAAACAACAACTAATCATAGATATACAAATATTTGTATCACTATATACCCAATCAAAATTTTCCAGCATCATCTCTAATCGATATACCAAGCCACAACCAAGTCATTCCAATCCTCACTATCAGATACAATCCATTCTAATTAAGACATCATTAAAAAACAACAAAAAGTAATATAGAGTTCATCAATTATCATCACGAAGCAACAATTAAAAACTGTAGAACAAATATGTGACTTCAATTAAACAGATTTGCGTATATACGTTCTTACCATGTATAGAATTTGTGTATAGATTTCAAAATATTGAATACCGAAACATTTCTAGTAGATCATTATGATGAACCAAGACAATCCTCAAAAATAACATCAATCAACATCTTAACATCTGTAAAATACTTGGATCAAGCAGTAATCAAAACATATTAACTTAGTAAGTAGATGCAACTATTTTGAAGTAGATCCACTTATGTACATGACATTTGAGAAGAAAACCTTCATACACGTCTTAAATTACTAAATCAAATCTTCACTACAAATGAAAACACATGGCAAACTCAAATATCTGTGCACATACTATCGAAAGCTATATATCTCAATAAATATATATTTTTATCATAGTTCCACCTGCATTGTTATCCACTTAGATCAATCAAGCATATATTTCAACACATCTTTGCATATTTCATATAAGACCCATCTCCTTGTTCCCTGGTGCACAACTATTTTGGATCATTTCACACATGAACTAATTTTCTTCATTGCACACTTAAATCCTTGATATCCTTCTCCTTATATAGGTTTTTCCCTTATCAATGGCACAAGAAAATCCCTTAGTAATGTTTTTGGTATTCATTTGATAGGATCAAATAGATGTTGACATTATAATTCTATGGGAAATTACCATGGTAATAGCTCATGGTTTCCTATTTTCCATGGTTTGGATTATGTACATGAATTTAGTTCATGGAACCTGTTTATGTTCATGACTCTTCTTCACAAGGGTCACGTATACTTTTCAACCTTCAAAATTTTCTGTCATTATGTAACTAAACTTCCAATTCTCTTTCATATCCTCTATAATATCTATACCATCAAACACATCATCTACAATAGTTCCATAATCATCATATTATAACCAATTTGACATCAAGGACATATTTTTCAAGTAGGTTGTCATCAAGGACAACACATTAGCCATAATGATAACAATCTCCCCCTTTGGACTTGATGGAAACCTCTTTGATGTTTGGAAACCACCTGCAAACACCAATTCTTCTCTACCCCTTTGACACCAAGTATTCTCTCCTTTTGTAGAGATCAATAATATAAGTCTAATGTCCTAATATGAATCATGAAATCTGCATATTGACTATGCTTCCTCTACACATATGTTGGAGCTTCTAAAGATATGGAATAAAAGAACAAGACTTTATGACTCAAATACATGGCTATTCATGACATGTCCTATAATAAATGACTATATGAAAAGTCACCCAATATAATGGGGTTACACATTTGTCCCCAATTTTACATCAGTCACCCAAAAGAATGGGATTACATATATAACATGACTTGATACCAATAGCCCATACATGACTAAGTTTTACAATGATTAAAACATGGGTATTTTTATGACCTTTACATCATGAGACATACATGAAATCCATAACATAAACAAGGATTTTAGCAATGAAGTCTCTTTGTAGAAAAACCATGATGATCATCAAAAACCATCATGCACCTTATAGGTATTTGCAACATAATCATCTGATAAAAACAACATAAATGATATAATAGCAGCATGAACATCCTCATCATCAAGAAGAAATCAAGTAGATAATGTTAGGGTCCCACCCTAACCCCCTTATTTATGTAATGGGATCACGTCATATTCAAAAGTCAATAAAGCCCATATTAATAGTTGTAAGTGGTTAATCCGCAATTAATGACGGAACCACAGTTAGTTGCAAATGGGCCGTAGTATTAGATAGATGGTATTAATAAAACCCACGGTATTGGCCCGTGGTATTGCATGTATGAGTCATATATAAAGGATAGAGACTCCCTGCGAGGAGCATCGTGTCTTATTTTGTAATCGAACTCTGCTCTATTGGAGGTTGCCCCCTCGAAGAGGCAAGTGAACATTACTCTCTGAATAATAAAATCATTGCTATTCTATGTATTGGGTATCTTTTCTTCGCATATTCTGTATTTGGGTATCATTTTGGAGGTTAAGAGCATAACAATTGGTATCAGAGCACTTTCCAGGGCCAGTGGGATCTCCATTTCTTAGCAAAAATTTTTTTTTGGCTAGAGACATGTTCTGGCGTCTTTAAACCACGTGATCTGTCATTGAGCACATAAACCTGCGGATTTGGGGAGGTATGCACGCAGGAAATACAAGTGGTGGTCACATCTATTGGACTCCCTTGTAACCCCTATGGTTACCCCTTCGAGTAGTAGCGCATTAGACAGAACCGCGCACAGACTATCTTCCACGTACCCTCTGGGTATATCGGAAGCCCCCTAGGCTCCCTTGAAACCTCGCCATAGATAAACCGTCGGTTTTCTTGCGGCTACAGTACACCGAGAACAGCACTCAAAGAGATTACTCGCCCATACGATAGGGTAGTCGGGTTGTACGGCTAAGGGTACGGTCGATCCTCCTTAGTTAGAGCCCTGAAACATTGGGCCGAGTACTACTGCCAGACCCTTATGTATATTGCGATCTATATCACCTGACACTCCTCAAGACCATAGTTCCCTTTTCTATCGGGGGATCACACATCATCTCTTCCAGATCCGCTTGTGCAAAGGGGTGCAGCAGTAGCAGACATCAGTCCCGCAGTCTCGAGTTTGCAGATCAGCCATTCTGATCTATTAGATCCATCAGATCCACAGAAGCAATCTATTCCGCTGCCCATAGCTATCAGATCCGCCATTCAGATCTCTCAGATCCACCAGATCGGAGTCGTTGTGAAGGGTTCCTATACCGGGGTATAATTTTCACAGGACTTTTGGCCACATTGACATTTTGAGGATTTGGCCATTGCAGTATTGATAAGGAAGGAGTAAAACTCCGTTAGGAGTTTTCAGAAATCAGAAAAAAAAAAAAAAAAAAAAAGTCCGAGATCTTTCGGGGCGCTTATTGGTGATCTAGCCCATCAGAATCAGGACGACGAGCTGAGCACGGTGGTACCATTCACTTCTTAGTGAATTTTTTTTTTAGGCGGTCCCAATTTTCAAAAAATCTGGTTGGTGTATGGTAGAAACTAGAGCTCAAGCGATGGCCAATGAAAGGATGGACAAACTTGAAGAATCAGTGCACAACCTCCACATTCAGCTTACCGGACTATGTAGCATGGTCGAGAAAATAGTCCCGAAGGGCAAGGAGCAAGCCCATGAGGAGGCGTATAATGGCGATGAAAACAATGAGGGTGAGTCTAGCCACTCTCCTCACGTCTGGCACACCAACCCACCACCCAGTCAGTGACCTCCCAAGTTGGATATGCATAAATTTGACGGTTCTCACCCGTCGGCATGGATAGCACAAATGGAGCAGTATTTCAAACTGAATCACATCTTCGATGATGAGACTCAGCTTATGTTGGGGAGCATGTACTTGGACAATGAAAGGTGGCAATGGTGGGAATGGCATCAACGTTGCACTGGACCTTTTAGGACTTGGACCAAATTCACCAAAGCTCTTCAAGACCGCTTTGACCAGGAATCATCTTTTTTGGGTCATCTTACTAAGCTCCGACAAACTGGTACAGTGGATGAATATATTACAGCTTTTGAAGCCTTAGCCTTCCGCACTTGGGGTCTCTCAGATGTGTTCTACACAGAATGTTTTATCAGCAGTCTTAAAGAAGCTATCAAAGCCCAAGTCCTACTGCACCACCCTCCCACATGGACAAAGGCTTGCAAGGTAGCTCGTAACGTGGAACGGGCATTAGCAGCCCAATACAGTCGCCCAAATTTCTCCGCTAAAGGTCGCCCCCCACAGGCTCACAACATGACTCAAACACTTAAGGTCCAAAAGGTGTCACCTGTGGAAATGGCCGAAAGAAGAAAGCAAGGCCTATGTTACTACTGTGATGAAAAATACTCCCCAAGTCATAAATGCAAGGAGCCCAAATTTTTTCAAATTGATGCCACTGACTACAGCTCAACAGAGGAAGATCCACCACTAGAGGAACATGAGCCGCTAGAAGAAGACAACCAAAAGGAAAATGTCTCTGACGAACTAGTTATTTCATTGCATGCTTTGGCAGGGATTTCTTCCCCTCAAACTCTCAAAATCAGAGGTTTTATTAAACATCGCCCAGTAGTACTCTTGATTGATAGTGGAAGTACACATAATTTCATCCATCAAAAAGTCGTAGAAGCAGTGCATTGTTTTGTACGAGCAGTTTCTAACTTCCAAGTTCAAATTGCGGATGGAGGCACAATGAAATGTGAAGGCCACTGTGAAAATGTAAAACTTCAAATGGGGGATTATCAGTTGAAAACCCACATGTTTGCCATACACATGGGGGGTTGCGACATTGTCCTCGGCGCTAAATGGCTCCGAACTCTTGGGCCAATCACAATGGATTTCTAGGAGTTATATATGAGTTTTAAGCAGAACAACTACACACATACCCTACGTGGACTCCAGGTGGGAGCACCCTTTATCATCAGCTCGCATAGGATGGAAAAATTGTTAAAAAAGGGCAATCATGGAGTTGTAGCTCAATTTAATGCCATCCAGGCAGTTGAAACCAAGCCTCTGCCAATTCATCCTGAGATGCAACAGATTTTAAATAACCATCTGCCGGTCTTTGACAAGCCTCATGACCTTCCACCCTCGCGAGGGGAACATGATCATAGCATCACCTTGGTTCTAGGGGCCCAACCCCCAAATGTGCACCCATACAGATATCCGTTCACCGAAAAGAATGAAATAGAAAAAATCATCAAGGAACTCTTGGAAGCAAGTGTCATTCGTCCCAGCATTAGTCCTTATTCATCCCCAGTGGTCATGGTGCTTAAGAAAGATGGGGAGTGGCGGATGTGTCCCGACTTTAGGGCCCTCAATAAGCTTACAATCAAAGATAAATTTCCCATCCCGGTGGTTGATGATTTGCTGGATGAACTCAATGGGGCTCAATTCTTCAGTAAGCTGGATCTTCGCTCAGGCTACCAACAAATTCGGATGAAGGAAGTCGACATCCCCAAGATTGCTTTCAGAACTCATGAAGGCCATTATGAATTCCTGGTCATGCCATTTGGTCTTTGTAATGCCCCTCTACTTTTTAGAGCCTTATGAACCACATTCTCAAACCATATCTCAGGAAATTTGTCCTTGTCTTCTTCGATGACATCCTCATCTATAGTTGCACTTGGGCCGCACATCTTCAGCATGTAGATCTACTCTTGCAACTGCTCCGCAAGCATAAATTATTTTTCAAGATGTCTAAGTGTTCGTTTGGCATGGCAAAAGTAGAGTATTTGGGCCACGTTGTGGGGTGTGAAGGTGTCAAGGTGGACCCCAAAAAGATCCAGGCAATGCAGGAATGGCCTCAACCTAAGACCTTGAAGAGCTTGAGAGGATTTTTGGGTCTCACAGGCTATTATCGTAAATTTTTCCACAAATATGGTCGCATAGCAAAGCCCCTCAACCAACTCCTAAAGAAAAATTCATTCTTCTGGAATGAGGAAGAACAACAGGCCTTTACAGCTCTAAAAAATGCCATGTGTTCCACTCCAATCTTAGCACTACCTGACTTCACCAAACCTTTTGTCATTGAATGTGATGCTTCGGGTACAGGTATTGGGGCGGTCTTAATGTAGGAAGGGCGACCGTTGGCCTTCACAAGCCAACAACTCAGTGGGAGGAATATGGGCCAATCTACCTACGAGAAGGAAATGATGGCCATCTTACATGCAGTCGAGACCTGGTGACCTTTCTTATTGGGGCGACGTTTCCAAATCCACACAGATCATCACAGTCTTAAATATTTTTTGGAGCAATGCCTATCCTCCCCACAACAAAATAAATGGCTAGCCAAAATGCTGGGATATGATTATGACATCATTTACAAGAAAGGGAAAGACAATAGTGTAGCAGATGCATTATCTCGCCAATTTGAGGAGGAAAGTACTCTGCTAGCAATTTCCCTCCCCATTCCAGAATGGATTGAAGAGGCTCGCAGGGAATGGTTTTCAAACCCCGGGCTCTCCCAACTCATTTCTCAATTGCAGGTAGATCCAAATTCCACCAAGGGCTGCTCGTGGCAGGATGATATTCTTCGCTACAAGGACAGAGTCGTAATATCACCAACATCCACCCTCAAAAGTCGCATTTTGGTAGAATTGCACTCATCTCCCATTACAGGACATTCGGGCTTTCAGAAGACATATGCTCGCACCAGAAGATCATTTTTTTGGACAGGCATGAAAAAGGACATCCTTACTTTCGTAGCAGAATGCGATGTCTGTCAACGCCACAAAGGGGAAACCGTCACCACACCAGGCACATTACAACCATTACCCATTCCGGCATCAATTTGGACGGAGGTTTCTATGGATTTCATTACAGGTCTTCCGAAGTCAGGGAAAAAGTCAGTCATCATGGTGGTTGTGGACCGACTGTTGAAGTATGCTCATTTTTGCGCCCTACCCCACCCGTTTACACCAACTTTTGTTGCTTAATCTTTCATGGATCAGATCTTCAAATTGCATGGCATGCCCACTTCTATTGTGTCCGATCGCGACCCGATCTTCACCAGTAATTTTTGGCAGGAACTCTTCAGAATACAAGGCACTCAGCTAAAACTCAGTACTTCCTATCATCCGCAAACAGATGGTCAAACCGAAGCCATCAACAAATGTCTAGAAACCTACCTTAGGTGTTTCACTTCAGAAAAGCAACACCTTTGGGTACAGTGGCTACCTCTGGCTGAATGGTGGTATAATGCCAACTATCATTCCACCACCAAAATGACTCCCTATGAAGTAGTATATGGTCAACTCCCTCCTTCACCTACTTCGTATCTCAAGGAATGGTCAAAAGTACAAGCAGTGGATCAACTCCTACAACACCGCGCAACCATGCTCGCCCATCTTCGGGAGAATCTTCATCAAGCAACAGGTAGACCAGCATCACTCAGAGCGCCAATTTCAAGAAGGGGATCAGGTCTTTTTACGGCTCCAACCATATAAGCAAACATCACTCAAAGACAAGGGGTGTCAGAAACTCTCTCCCAAATTCTACGGACCATATCAAGTACTTCAGCGCATTGGAGAAGTGGCCTACAAGTTGGCCTTGCCACCCACTGCAAAAATCCATCCAGTTTTCCATGTCTCATGCCTTAAGAAAGTGATTGGGAACAATTGCAGAATTCAGACCAGTCTACTTGAATTGGACGAAGAAGGGTCCATCTGGCTTCAACCCGGATAGGTCCTAGACACACGAGACAAGCAACTGCGCAGTCGCATGATTAAGGATGTCCTTGTCAAATGGAAAGACACCTCTCCGGAAGATGCAACTTGGGAACCAACCACTATTCTTCAGCAGTTTCCGCAGCTTCATCCTTGAGGACAAGGCTAGTCTTAAGGGGGAGGGCATGTTAGGGTCCCACCCTAACCCCCTTATTTACGTAATGGGATCACGTCATAGTCAAGAGTCAATAAAGCCCATATTAATAATTGTAAGTGGTTAATCTGCAATTAATGACGGAACCACAGTTAGTTGCAAATGGGTCGTAGTATTAGATAGATGGTATTAATAAAACCCACGGTATTGGCCCGTGGTAGTGCATGTATGAGTCATATATAAAGGATAGAGACTCCCTGCGAGGAGCATCGAGTATTATTTTGTAATCGAGCTCTGCTCTATTCGAGGTTTCCCCCTCGAAGAGGCAAGTGAACATTACTCTCTAAATAATAAAATCATTGCTATTCTATGTTCTGGGTATCTTTTCTTCGCATATTCTATATTTGGGTATCATTTTGCAGGTTAAGAGCATAGCAGATAAGATAATGTAACATTATCATGTGGCCAAATATACAATATATCCAAGCAACATATAGTCATCATTGATAACTTATGATAGAGTGACATCGACATGTATATGTTTCTATTAGTGATAACTACAATAACCATGAACTCATCATATACACCATCATGCAATAAAGAGTAGTCATAATGCCAAGAATAAGCCATTAAAAGCATAGAATATGCTCCCCTTAAACTTGTGCCAACTCTTCAATATCAACTTTGATCACATTATATCCTTCTTACAAATAGAAAAGAGATAAATCATCAACAATAATAAGATTTTACAACATTTCATCACTCATCAAGAACCAATACTCTTTCATATATTTTGAAACTTTCATAAGGTTGCTATCAATAGGCTACACCAAACAAACTATAGAAAAATAAATTCCAATAATGCACTGATGGATGCATATGCAAAGCTGCCCTTAAAATTTTGTTACTTCTTTATCATCACAAAAAACTATACATGACCGTCTAAGTCAATAATTACACGCATACATGAATTTCGTTCATGAGAATTGTATACAGAATGTAAAATGTTTTTTCTTTCATGGCCACAGCTCCCCCTTGTTAGAAATAATACTGAGAAGGGGGGGTGAATCAATATTTTCAAATCAATATGTTTTTCATTTCCATAATCAGATTTATATACGCTACTTCAGTGAGGGGAACTCAAGTGTGCACGCAACTGTTCTTAAGGTAACCAACATATATCTAGTGAACTTATGATTTAGTTAATTCATCATATGTTGATATTTAATCGGTGCATCAGTACTTTATTAAACATTAAATAGTAACCATGTGCATTTAATAACAGAATGAACCATCACACATAAGCAACACACATGAACACCAAGATTTAAGGTGGAAACCCAATGTGGGTGAAAACCACCTACTGTTGTCGTCTCTATCTTCTTTTAATAATAAGAAAATCTATTTACAACATTGTATTGGTGCAGACTCATACTAGTACGTAGGCTTCTACCTGCAGAAGGTTACAACCTTCTCTCCTTTTCCAGCTTCTACTGGAATGGAGCTACAACCCCCTAGCTCTTGTACTAACCGATATGTTTACTAGTATGTAGGTGCCAACCTACAGAAGGTTACGATGTTCATTCTTCCCAAGGATGATTTTAGGGGCGAATGTTCGCCCTTTGGCGAAATTAAGGGGTTTTAAATTTTTAGTGGGCGAATATTTTGTATCATAGTACATTTTTACAAATCACCTCAAATAGCCCACCTTATTTTAAGGGAGAGGGTAAAAAAGGTAAATTTAGCCCTTGAAATTAGGACTTACAACCTTCCATTCGCCCATTTTCAAGAATAGGGTTTATTTAAGTGAATCCATTCGCCCATTTTCAAGAATAGGTTTTATTTAAGTGAATCCTATGGACCAAATACCATATTTATAAAAGATGCATGGTAAATTAATAAAAATATAAATAAATGAGAGGTATGGTAAATAAATAAAACATTTTTTATATTTACTCCATAAGTCACCTTATATACATGTAAGGGTGTAAACAAATAAAAATATAAGTAAAGTGGAGGTATGGTAAATAAATAAAACGTCTTTTTATACTTACTCAAAAGGTATGGTAAATAAATAAAAATATAAATAAACTAGACGTATCGTAAATAAATAAAACCTCTTTTTATATTTAGTCCATAACCCTCGTTCTATTTATGAAGGCTCAAGAAAGAGGTTTTATTTAAGTGAATCCTATGGCCAAATACCATATTTGTAAAAGAGGTATGGTAAATTAATAAAAATATAAATAAACGAGAGGTATGGTAAACAAATAAAACATTTTTTTACATTTACTCCATAAGTCACCTTATATTTATGAACACTCAAAAAATGGGTTATATTTAGGTTAAACCTATGGCCAAAATACTATGGGACAAATACCATGGACTAGATTATTATTAATACCATGCAAAAAACCATTATTAACCCTAATATTAGAATTAATAAAAATAAAAATGGCACATGGTATTGACCCATGGTATTCACCAAAATGGCACATGGTATTGACCCATGGTATTCACCTGGAATGTAGCCTATTTAAATGGGGGAATTAAACTAGCATGTAGCCTATGCTAAGATTCACTAGGACTTTACAAAGTTTTATTATTTAGTGAAAGACTCGCCAAGATCTTACAAGATTTTATAATTGAGTAAAATATTTGCCATGCCTGGTGAGAGATTCGCCAAAAAATTATATATACATATTATATTATTGATAAAATCGCCTTCCATTTTTCCTATATATCATGGAGATTCGCCCATTTATTATATTTATAAATTTAGGGGGGGTTCTTAAAATTTTCCTTGATTCTTCCTCCAGGGACCACGTTTCATAAATTTTCAGACTGTATGCTCTTGGTACACAAGAATACACATGAAGGCCTCTTTTCATCCAATTTCCATACTAGGCCCATCAACAACATTGAAGCTTAGAATCAATCATCATTGCAATACAACCATCAACTACATATGCATCAACTAATCACTGAAACTCAATCATCACTCTCTGAATAAACCAAACTCAATCAATCACTGACAACCTCTGAACCTCTGACACAACTGAATCAACCATTCATTCATACTTAATCAAATTCAACAAATCCACTGGAACAGATAGATCATTGTAACCAGTACACAGATCTGAACCCAGAACACTGCATCATCATTCAGAACCAACTGTAACCTTAAAACCATGCATCATAGTGTATACACAACTTGGAAGATCTGAATCAGCGTGTATACGCAACTTCATCAAAGCGAACCAGCGTATAGATCTGAAAATACTTACTTATAACTTCGCTGCACTTCCCAACTTCAGACATACCCAGATCATCCCATATAAAGGATGAAACATGTTTTAGCAATCAGATCTAGCCCATTAAATCACATAATGATAAGTCATTATGATCCTGATCCATTATTAGATCTCATCCATCATCATTAAAGTAAATCACAATCAATCAATCTAAACACTATTACTAGAACGTAGTCACCAGAACATAAAGCAAAACCCATAACTCTACATCAACAACCAGAACCAACTGTAACTTCAAGCATCATATTTCATAAGGTATACGCTACTTCGATGTGTCAAACCAACGTGTATACACACTTTTACCAAAGCGAAACAACATACATATCTGCAAATACTAACTTAAAACTTCACAGACATTCCAGACTTCAGTCATACCCAGATCGTACCATTTACAGAATAAAACATGCGTCAGTATTCAGATCTAGACTGTCCATGATCACACCACATAATGATAATAAATTTGAAGGCTTTATGATCTCGATCCATCAACCACCAACAACCACATAGTTTCATCTTTAGATCTGATCAAGCAAAGCATCAGAAGCTTATAACCTACATATGTGATCTAACACTTCAGAAGATATTCAATACTTGCACACGTGGCCTAATGATCTTCTCCTCGTTCTATAGTTTTAGTATTTTCTCAATACCTTGGACCAAAACCACTTAGGACCAATACCTTGGTCCAAATACTTAGGGTCAATACCTTGGACCAATTACCTCGGATCAAGTACCTTGGACTAAATACCTCGGTCCAAAACTTTGGTTTTCCAACATGTACGCGCTTTTCCTTTTGTGAAATTGTGTGTATATGTTATACACTCCTTTGGTTCTGTTAACCTGTGCGTATACACTCCTTGGACAAAGTGAACACACATATACCTCTCTTTCTTCATTCTTTGGAGTTTGATCTGTAATCCTTTGTTGTTAACCTTCTACACTATGAACTGTCATCTGAGAGAGTTGTCATTGTGCATTACTTCTGAACTGATTCCTTTGAACTGCCCTATGTTTTGTCACATCTGTAAACACAACTTCCATGCATTCTATCACATCTGATATCTCTTCTGTAGATTCATCTAGTCACCATATACAAGTGAGTTGTTCTGCTACAAGTGGGTTGCCATCAAGTACAACACATCCATCATAATGCCAACAATATCCCCCTCTAGACTTGATGGCAACCATGTGGGTGTTGATTACCACAAGTTGTAGAAACTGTTAGAGATAACAAGAAACACCAAAATACTCACCCCTTTGACATCAAGGTCAAAGGGTGGACCATGATATTGTCCCCCTTTATATCAAGGGCAAAGGGTTGACCGAAAAAAAGCTTTCATATTTTAACAACTGAATATAAACATTAATCATGCTCCCCCTAAGCACATGCTGAATTCTATGATTAAACTCCCCCTTTGTACATGCTGAGATGCACTATATCATCCATGCTCCCACTGAGCACATGCAAAGTCTACAAATATCTTCCAAAAGAATAACATGACTCTATAACTCAACTAAGTGAGTTTGGCCTTCTTATCACCAATGACTCATACATACATCAATCTCCAAACCAAGTGGAGATATACCAAATTTGACTCATCCTCCCAACTAAGTGGGGATATACCAATTTATACATGACTGAAATAGAAATTATTACATCATCCTTCCCATGCATAGAGGGGGTACAAATTACATCATATGACCAAAAAGGACTCATCAAAAGACTATGAAAAATAAAGACAAATTATTACATCATGGGTCTTTATATTACCTTTACATCGAATGATATACATGACATTTAAAACAGAAACCAAATATCTAATCAAGACCATGATAGTCATCAACAACTATCATACACCATGTATGATCTACACCATCAGCATCTGTCAACAGCGTCCATACCATCAACCTATATATGTCTATTATTGGTTCCCAAGTGTAGTTATCATCAATGTGTGACAAAGTATGCTACATATAGATATTAACTCATCCTCTTGATCTCATCAAGATCAACTTGCTCCATTTTCTTAGTAGAAAGAGCCCTATCATAACCCTCCATGAATCAACTAAGCATATGTCATATCTCCAAGAAATAGCACAAAATCATTCACATGATATCATATGTATGTGAAAACACTATAGTCATCATCTATGATCATAACATCATCATCAAGAATTGCATGATCTTTCCACAAGAGCCTTCAATATATCAATCGTGTATCATCACTAGGGAACATCCCACATATGATAAGAATCAACCATGATAATCAACATATGTGAGTATCAACCTATCATCATAAGGCAAGAACTCATCATCGTTGTCTAAGTAAGCCATATCTTCAAATAGCTATGTCTTCATGTGACCTGCAATAACACCATTCTCTTGGCCAGCCAACAATATTTATCAATATGCAACTTAAGTAATCATCCATGTATCCAAAATAATGTGTGTCCATCAATTATGTATCTAGCAAACCAGGAGCACATGGTAATTTGTCCAGCTTTCTTGATACCATCAACAACAATCCTTAATGAACTATAGGAATCTTGAATCATAACTATACCATATACATCTTTGAAGGCATGATGACATCAACATAAAATAAATGAGTGGTTTGTCATCAAATAATGAAGTTGTCTACTCAAGATTTGTACTTCTCCTTGTGCTTATGAAGATCACCATGTAAGAAAAATATATGTACTACATATATCATCAAAAAGTCATCCACAATCATCCATAAATCTGATCTGAATAACAACCATGTAACCCCAAGAAATACAAGTATCATATGAGATTTCATCATGGGAAACTCATAACCGTCACATAGCAAGATGTATCATTTAAACACTTTAGCCACATAAGCATCATCATCATTGATTAGGTACCAAATACTTCTAAACATAATGCCAACAATGCTTTATCAGAAGCATAGCATGTTCTCCCCCTGAAACAGTTCCACCTGTTCACTGTCAGATCTGATCATTGCATATATCAGTAAGAAGTATCAAGGCATCATCATCAATCATATATACATCATGTTGTCAACAACTTGCGACGATCAAAAGCACTTCTAAATAACATCCACAGACTGTAGTCATCTATCATCACGACAGAAAAGATAACTAATAATTGTCTGAATCATATCAAATCATTTTTTCTAAGTCTGTCCCATTGCATTTTTCCTCAAACCAACATATACGTGACTATGTAGCTTCGAACTCATGTATATACATGACTTGTCTTCATGGAAATTGCGTATGAGAGTTAGAACATTGAGGTTTCACACTTTTAGCTCCCCCTGAATTTGTTATGTCTGTACACTGTGCCATGCCACATTTTTTTGTCTGTACTTCCTTCATCTTCCATACCTTTGATGATGATTTTTTATCCTTTTGGTATGCTGTCTGAAATTTTCTCTTGCATTCCTTTGCGATATGTCTAAACTTGTTACATGCATAACATCTTACATGTTTCATATTTCTTCTATAGCAGTCAATGCCTTTGTGACCAAACATATTGCAAGAAAAAAAATATCCCTTAAAGTACCTGGAAGCTAATGATCTTTCTATGTGATGGTCTTGAACCATTCTAATTCCGCATCTCGCTGAAACATGTTCAAGATTAAAACATTCAACATTATTCATTTGAGGAAATAACTGACTATCACTTCCAAGTTAGGAGTAAAAGATTTCCTTTGAAGAATTTCCTTCCTTGGTTGTTGATGGGGTTGACCTCTAATCTCCTTGTTGAGCATTTCAGATTTTGCATTAGATTTCCTTGCCTCAACTTGTGAGCTAGATTCACCTTCAACAAACTGATGAAAACCAAGATCAGATTTGATGGCAGGAGACCTTTGACTACTAAAAATATCATCCAAAATCTTAGTACTATCTTGAAATCGTAAAAGCTTATCCTTTTCTTCTAATTTACCTTTTAGTATATTTACCTCAACCTAATATTGCTCTTCCTTTTCAAGATACTGCTTCTTCATGATTTCTTCAGCTTTTCTTCCTTCTTCCACTTGTTGCCTTAATTCGAGAACTTCGTTTTCTTGTTCTTCAAGAGCTTGGAGTAGTTCTTCATTCTTCTTATTTGATTTTTCAAGATCTTCTTTTAGAGAGAGGATCTTAGCTTCAAGACCTTCATAGTAACTGGATCTATCTTTAAGTTTCTTGATTGTTGTGCTCCTTTTATTTACTTCATTTCTTAATGATGTCACTTCATCCTGCAGCTTTTGACATTGATCTTTATTTTCCTTGTGCTGCTTCCTCACCTTGTTTCCTTCCTCTAGTTGAGCTTTTAGTCTGGTAGCTTTTTCTGTGGAGGCACACTCCCTTTTGTCCAATAGATCTTGTTGATCTCTAATTTTGTCTGTGAGTTTTTTAAATTCTACCTCTATTTGATATCTTTCTCTTTCACCCATAAGAGCAAATTCAGTTGTTTCACTGTCACTTTCATCATCTTCAAATGGACAGAGAAATGTATCACCAGAGGATAACAAATTCATACTTGACAGTTCTTTTGCTTGTTCATCTTCATTCTGAGGTGATTTTGAATCTAAAGATTTGATTCCACATAATCCCCAATTGACTCTCCCACTGTCATAGTTCCTTTGAGATGCCTTCTTCTTTTGAGGTGCTCTCTTCTTTCCCATTGTTTATATGGATATTCTTCAAGCGATCAAGCTTCTGCCAAAGGACCTGCTCTAATACCAATTGTTGGAAATAATACTCGGGGGGGGGGGGGGGGGGGGCGTGAATCAGCATTTGAAAATCAATATGTTTTCATTTCCATAATCAAATTTATATATGCTACTTCAGTGAAGGGAACTCGCGTGTGAATGCAACTGTTCTTAAGGCAACTAGTGTATATCTAGTGAACTTATGATTCAATTAATTCATCATATGTTGATCTTTAATCTGTGCATCAGTACTTTATTAAACATTAAATAGTAACCACGTGTAGTTAATAACAGAATGAACCATCACACATCAACAACACACTTGAACACCAAGATTTAAGGTGTAAACCCAATGTGGGTGAAAACCACCTGCTGCTGTCATCTCTATCTTCTTTTAATAATAAGAAAATATGTTTACAACATTGTACTGGTGCAGACTCATACCAGTATGTAGGCTTATACCTACAGAAGGTTACAACCTTCTCTCATTTTCCAGCTTCTACTAGAAGGGAGCTACAACCACCTAGCTCTTGTCCTAGTCTATATGTTTACTAGTATGTAGGTGCCAACCTACAGAAGCCTACGACCCTCTTTCTTCCTCCAGGGACCATGTTTAATAAATTTTCAAACTGGATGCTCCTGGTACACAACAGGACACATGAAGGCCTCTTTTCATCCAATTTTCATACTGGGCCCATCAACAACATTGAAGCTTAGAATCAATCATCATTGCAATACAACCATCAACTACATCTGCATCAAGTAATCACTGAAACTCAATCATCACTCTCTGAATCAACCAAAATCAATCAATCACTAACAACCTCTGATCCTCTGACACAACTGAAATAACCATTCATTCATACTTAATCAACTTCAACAAATCGACTAGAACATATAGATTACTATAACCAGTACACAAATCTGAACCCAGAAGTTTGCATCATCATTTAGAACTAGTTGTAACCTCAAAACCATGCATCAGAGTCTATACACAACTTGGAAGAGCCGAACTAGTGTGTATACACAACTTCATCAAAGCGAACCAACATATATATCTGCAAATACTTACTTATAACTTCGTTGCACTTCCTGACTTTAGACATACCCAAATCATCACATATAAAGGATAAAACATGTGTTAGCAATCTGATCTAGCCCATCAGATCACATAATGATAAGTCATTATGATCCTAATCCATTATTAGATCTCATCCATCATCACTGAAAAAAATCACAATCAATCAATCTAAACACCGTTACCAGAATGCAGTCACGAGAACATAAAGCAAAACCCAAAACTCTGCATCAACCACCAAAACCAACTGTAACTTCAAACATCATAGTTCATAAGGTATACGCTACTTCAATACGTCGAACCAGGATGTATACGCGCTTTTACCAAAGCGAAACATCATACATATCTGCAAATACTAACTTAAAACTTCACAGACATTCCAGACTTCAATCATACCCAGATCTTATCATTTACAGAATAAAAAATGCGTCAGTATTCAGATCTAGACTGTCCATGATCAAATCAGATAATGATAATACATTTTAAGGCTCTATGATCTTGATCCAACAACCATCATCAACCACATAGTTGCATCCTTAGATCTGATCAAGCAAAGCATCAAAAGCTCATAACGTGCATATGTGATCTAACACTTTAGAAGATATTCAATACTTGCACACGTGGCCTAATGATCTTCTCCTCCTTACATAGTTTTAGTATTTTCTCAATACCTTGGACCAAAACCACTTAGGACCAATACCTTGGTCCAAATACCTAGGGTCAATACCTCGAACCAATTACCTCAAACCAAGTACCTTGGATCAATACCTTGGACTAAATACCTCGGTCCAAAAATTTTGTTTTCCAACATGTACGCACTTTTCCTTTTGTGAAACTACATGTATACATTATATGCTCCTTTGGTTCTGTTAACCTGCGTGTATACGTCCCTTGGACAAAGTGAACCCGTATATACCTCTCTTTCTTCATTCTTTGGAGTTTGATCTGTAATCCTTTGATGTTAACCTTCTGCACTGTGAACTGTCATCTAAGAGAGTTTCCATTGTACATTACTTCTGAACTGATTCATTTGAACTACCCTGCATTTTGTCACATCTATAAACACAACTGCCATCCATTTTGTCACATCTAATATCTCTTCTGTAGATTCATCTAGTTACCATATACAAGTGAGTTGTTCTGCTACAAGTGGGTTGCCATCAAGTACAACACATGCATCATAATGCCAACGCCCCTAAGATCAGACACCACTAATCCCGTGGACCTGATAGTTTCATATTCCCTTAAAAAATAGGATCAAATATAATAGACTGTAATGGGGACAATTTACCCTTACTCAGAATTTGAGGAAGAGGAGTTAGTCCTATTATTTCTAGTATTCTTTGTTAGTACATATAATTTATTTCAATTTTTGTATCCTTTTTCTATAACTTGTTGAAATATGTAACTATGTTTGGTATTCATAAATGTACTTGAGCCACAATAGAATGTATTTATCAAATGAATGAATCAAATATTATTATTATTATTATTATGACATATTAAAGCATGGGTTTCATGCATAACTCTAATGACTCAATAAATCCTAAAAGTCATCAATGGGGACTTTGGACTAAGACATGATTAAAATAGGCCCTTCTTAGGCTTTTGAATCATGCAAAAAGAATTATTATTGAGTCAAATATACTATTTGTCCCCTCCACATCAAATCGGCCTCAAGATGGACAATTCAACCCCACTGGAAGGCTATATATACAATGTAGTTCGAATTCATTTGGAGAAATTCACTATCTCTCTCTCATATAGTTCAATATCTAGAAGCTAGAAGCTGGGAAATGCAAAGTTGAAGAAGAGCTGAAAAGGGGCTGAAAAGGAGTGAAAAATTTTGGAGGAAAGAAGAAGACATCAAGATCAAAATTTTGGGCTATCTATCTCTCATTCAGGAGGATTATCTAGGAAGATCAAAGTTTTCTTTTGTCTAGCCTAAGTTGCTAATATTATTGATGCTTCTTGTTTCTAGGTCAAAGATGCTACTACAAGTTGATGGTACTAGATCAAAGTTGATATTGAAGGGTTGTCCTCAGCAAGAAGGATTGTGGCTAAATTGATGTGGAGGAAATCATTGTCTAGGTCAATAGTCTTGGATTATCTCGAGATACTATTAAAGGAAGAATTTGTTGACTGAGTTTTCACCTAAATAGGGGTTTCTCCATGGATTTCTGTGTACATATTTTTTCCTTGTGCTATTGTTTTGGTAATTAATATATGAACTAAAAGATAAAAGGAGGACATCAAGATAAAATGATCACAAGTAATGATCTCTATAAGAAAATATTTCTACTTTTCTAATTATCTAACATGGTATCAAAGCTAAGGTGAAGAAGAAGAAAAGGAGTTTTGAGAATCTACTAGAAGGAGTCTAAAGGATTGAACAAGGGGTCATATAAGGATCTCTCATAAGGGAAGAAGCTTATTATCTTTAGGGACAATGTCTAAGACAATAAAGAGTGAGAAAAATTGGAAGGACCATCGAATTACATGGCATGGAAGAGAATAATTGACCTCATTCTTAAAAAGAACAAGGTCTTGGATTTGGTCAAAGGAAACATGAATAAATGATGCTAGCCTAAGCCAACAATACCCACATTATGCAAAGAAAATTGCATGTCCTTGGTCCTGGGCCTTAATCGCTTGATCCATGGTGAAAAATTTCTCAAATAAAGGTTTAAGGCCCTTAATTAATTCTCATGCGGAACTGTTTGTTTGACTATTCAATAGTATGAATTTTAGTCAACCTCTACATGCCAACTCATCATTTACTGCTATCGTGGAGATTCAAAGTGTTATCACCTAGATTGACCTCAGGCTGAAGGGAGGCAATTCTAGGGTAACCACAAACCATGCTTAACCTAGTAGCTAGCCCTACTAGGTCAGGAGAGGGCTCTCTCCTTATGGATCTCAGTCAAGATGACTGGATCAGGAAAAAGATTTTATGCTAGGTATAGTAGCTCAAGGGTTTTGATTGAAGTTGTTGGTGTTTTTGCTAGATCAGGAGGAGCTAGGCAATTTGGGTCTAGGAAGCTAAGTCAAAATTGTAGGGGATTCTATGGGGCAAGGTAGGTATGAGTTTTTGCACCTTAGGCTTGATGGCTTGAAATGCTAGACTGGTGAGGAGCTAAGAAGGGCATGAGCAGGTCATGAATCCTTCCTAAACAGTAGAAAAGACATGAAATATTGGTGTTTTCCCAAGGTAGAGCATTAAAACCTAATGTATTCCACCTATCTGACTTGAAAACAACCAATCAAAAGCAATTATATGAAAGAGGCATACATAAATAACATGAGAACATAATAATAGAAGAAGAAACACATGCTAAAGTCCATACCATAGGGATCCCATAAAAATATATACAACTTTATTAGTTTCTTGCCAAAACTGCTACAAAGTGATATGTGTTCAATACATGATCATCCAACTGAATCCAACCTTTGCCAATGACAAAGAAAATACATGGTATAGAATTTCAAAACACTCATCCTAACCATCAGAGGTCAAAACCATGAGAAGAGAATCTGTTTCAACCATTTCTAAACAAAGAATAGGAATCTAGGCAGTCAAACAACTTGCCTCTAAAAGAGGGGAAACTGATTCATTAGCCTCAAAACCAAATTTTATCTAATGAATCTACCATCTACTAGTGTTTAACTATTAACTTTACAAACCATAGAACTAATTACATCATTAAATTCACCTTCACGAGAGAGAAAACAAGAAAATGGTCGAAATTTAGCAAAACAGACATGCTGTGTGAAAATGCCCTACACGAGGCGCCACTAGTTCTACGCATAGTGCCAATTTGAGTCCACTGTTGGAGGCCTTCCCTTCATCGAAATTGAGCCCAAGATAGCTCATTGGAAAGGTATTCAAGTCTAGTTTCAGGAATGCCTAGAATTTCTAGATTTGTAGTTCATTTTACCCCTCAAACGCTCATTCTCCCAAGGCTACTTTTGTGTGTCCAAAAACTAGCAGAAAGGTCAAATTTTGAGTGTTTTTGGACCTTTTGGTGGACTAAATCTGCTCCAAAAATTCTGAAAATTGCTAGGGTGCATTTCCTTGATGCCCTGAATCCAAAAATGTAAGCCATTTGTGCATTGGGTGCCCCTAGAAAAAGCGCAGCGCTGCTTCTGGGCAAATTTTCTGTGTATTGAATTTCCAAAATTCAAAAATTACAAAATTTCCTCAAAAACTGCCCAATATTGGTATGAGGCACCACCATCAATTGCTTTGATTAGCCAAGGAGGATTTTGCCTTCTAAATCCCTCCTTAATCTAGCCTTTAACTTTCTTATCCTCATGTTACAAATTTTATTGCGATCCATGTAATGGTATGCCACGTGTCTAATAATTTTCTTGTCCCTATTGGCCTTCTCAATGAGCCCTTCAAGGTGTAGTTTGACTCTTTCAAGCCAAGTCTCCCTATCCTTTTCAATTTCTTGCTCGATAGGAGTCAAAGTGACATGAGCCTCTTTGCCACTTTGCCTTCCTGCTTTCAGTACTTCAAGCTCCATGAGGACCTATTTATCACTCATTTGTTTGTTCATCTACTTCAAGTAAATGATAAAAAACTTGGCTCTCTCTAAGTTATCAATCAAGGCTTGTACCTGAGCTTCCTCCTCCTAAATGATGATGTCTTTGAAAGTTTCTCTCTCTTAAGCCTCTAAATCAATAACCTCAGTCTCATGCTGCTCGGGCCCACCATGTTCTTCCAACTCAAACTCCATTTCTTGCTTGTCATCCAAGTCATAGTCACCTCTATCCAGGTTTAACTAGATTCTTAATTGCACAAATTTTAGACAATGTAAATGGGACTGAATGGGATACTCTAGGGTTTGTAGGAATGAGTTTGAGTGAATTTAGGTAGTTATGGACAAATAATGAGAGTGAGGGGAGGGTTTTGGGAATGATGAATAGATGATGGAATGTAGATGAGGGTGAAGGAAATGATGGGTAAGGGGTTTTAGTTATGAAGCTAGGCAATGGGAAAAATAAAATGATTAGGGTTTATAGTGAAAAACTAGGGTTTCGTATTTGGAGTGAAAAAGTTGTCCAAAACTTCACATATGAAAGCCAACCATCAAGTGAAGTGAGAGTACTTACTTACACAAGGTGATTTTGGAGGCAATTAGGTGAGAATTTTAAGTTTGGAGCATTTTGGTGGCGTGTTGCCCTACGCGCAGCGCCTTCACCCAGAAGCACAACGCCTTTTGGCATGCCACTTTTTGATGCCTTACTAGTGTCAAAATTGGGCGTGGGATAGCTTGTTGGAAAGCTTGTCAAGTCCACTTTCCAGAAAATCTTGAATTTTTCAATTTGGAGCTCATTTTCCCTGCCAAAATCTCAATCTCCCAAGACTAGTCAAAATGTGCAAAATGAGGCTGCCAAAATGCAGAGTGTTGTTTCAGTCAACTTTTGGAGGTGTTCCTCAACTCCAAATTGAGCTCAGGATTGCTCATTGGAAATATCTTTGTGTCTATTTATAATTTGACTCATCAATCAGGTTGTTTGGTCACTCTAGCTAGAAGAAATATTGATTTTCCCAAGGTCACTCCAGAAGTGCATCAACTCTCCCGAGGAAACTATATTTTTGACATTTCTCTAAAACCATGACACCTGTCGAAAAAATGAAGGATTTTTTTCTTCCTTGGCCTATTTTGGAGAAAAACCACTCTCACGTTTTCCAAATTCTACCCTGTTTGGTCTACAACATAGTTTAAAAAAAACCGGCCCTATGTGTGGAAAATGATTTGTCCCTTGGAATGACTTATTGAAAAATGATGGAGATATGATGTGTATGATTTGGAACGGCCTCATACTTGATGAAATGTCCTCCCTTATGCCTCATATACTCAGATTTCTCTGATTCCATAGCCAACCCTAGCTCAATGGTTGAGGAAATTAGGGTTTAGTGCTTGTGGAAAATGATGATTTGGACACCCTTAGGAAAAAAAAACTCCCTTTGGCATGCACTTAACCCTTTGAAACTTTACCCTTTAACTTGACTATTTCCTTTGTAAAATTGATCTTTTGATGGTCTGGCATCTTTGGAACACTGAGTTAACAACTTGGTATGGTGAAATTAGTACATTTTAAAGACATCAAATTACATAATGAAACTTTACAAATCATCTTCACATGGTTAAGGGATGTTATTTGATCACCCTTTACTTGTTGGTCTTATGCAATGGAATGGAACCTTGGCAACCCTAATGACCTAATTAAACCTTTGAAAAACCCTAAAGACCTAATTAGACCTTGAAGGACTGGATTTCAAGATGACATAATGACCTCATGACTGATACAAATGGCATGATAAAAATAACTTTATGGATGATGTATAGTCAACAAGATATGAAACTATGCTAGCAAGTAATCACATTTAGGGAAGAGTGATGTTTTGGGACTAGGACTACCATCAGTGACTAATTTTTTGCATGACTTAGTGGAATGATAAAAATTTGTTGAATCAGATCCATAAAATGATATGAAAAGAGGATTTTTGATCAATAATGGCAGGATACAAATATTGACACTAATAGAAAGGAATCTTAAGAATATGGCATTCAAAAATCCCAATTTGCGATATGTGATTACTCTACCTTTATTGCATTCAACCTCCACTGTTGATTTCACTCCATCATATCAACGACTGTTGCGTCGTATCGCCCATTAAACCCATTCATTCGATGAAACTCAAATCACTTAACTCGCATTGATAAACTTCTCGGGTCTGTTCAGGCCTAAGCCTTATCGAATTCAATCTCCACCATTGATCTTACCATTCAATCCAAAAATTATTGATACACCCGAGCATCGCACATCGCAAATCGCATTTTCTTAAGGCCAAGTTTCATCCACTCATAAAATATTGCGATGCGAAGCTAGTCGGTGATCCCCCACCATTTGATCAAGGCACACTTGATCTAACAATCACCAGCGATATCAGACGGAATCTTGCATGATGTTTAACTGCCCTTACGGAGTCAGTAAGGAATATAAACCCTTGACCTATAAATGTCTAGGTCTGTTTTTGGAATTAAAGCCCAATCACTTTATGAAACGATATCCATTGGATATAAGATGCCATAAAATCTACAGCTTGTGGGACTCCAACCCGCATGCGAATTAATAATGACTTAACCCCCGTAGTTGACTGTGACCAAAAATTTTGAAAATGAGATCGATGACTGAGAGCAAGTGCGGGACTCTAGCTATGATCAAGGAAACCTGTACTCTCCTACCCCCGTAGTGGCTGATCACCGTCGATCTAACAGATCTATCGATCCAGATCTATTCCTTTGCCATTCTTCTTTCGCCATTAATATCTGTCAATCTAATGGATCTATTGATCTAATGATCCAGATCAATTTCTGCGATTCGCCTTCTGCAAGCACTTGGGTTTGATCTCCGCCATTCATTTCTTGACTCCATTCTATGCGACTTAATCATGGACGCTTATCACAAACAATCTCATCCGTTGATCTAGCTGATCCAATGGCTCTTATGCATCGACACTTCACTTCTTCGTTCTTCCCTTTACTTTGTTTTTATTTCATTTCTTCGGTGTTCTTCTGTGGTTTCGGGTTTCTTCCAGGGTTTCTGTCTTTAGATGTCCTGCATCACAACTTCCTCCAGAGCTTAACTTTGCATGCTATTAACACAGTCACTTCTGAATCTCGACTGTGATCCTTTGAATGTATTCAATCGATCCATTATGATCCTTCATATCTTTCTTCTTCTCTGTGTTATGCTCTAATTCCACCTACAACCTCTGTTACACAGAACTTACTCTAGTTCACACAGAGATTATAACTAAATTACTCCACACACACACAAAAACTCAGGATCGAGTTGGTTGTATTAATAAGCAGGTATTTACATGGGAACTTTCTCCTTGGCCTGATCTTCTGTATCAATGGCCTCTATTTTCCTACATGCATGTAGGCTTACAATCAAACCTCTAACTCACAACCTCTAACTAGCTAACCAACTAACTATCTAACTTGACTATGCCTTTTAGACTTACATTTATACAAAAGTATTATATAACCAAGTCATGGTTTAGATCCATAAACTTCTCATCAAAATCTTAAAATCTCATCTTTATCCCCAAGGATCCTCCTTAATCCATAGATCAGGAAACCAATACCGAATCTAAGATTTACAACTAATTCTCAAATCTCTAAACTATCCTAATTCTCTCATGTTCTCCAACATTCAAGAACATTACAAATATGACTCGCTATACTTAATTAAATCCCTATTCTATCTTCTCTCATTAAAGTCACTCAAAACCTTAACAATTACATTAATTCAACACTTAGGAAACCAACTTCTTTAAAACACAAGGCACCCCTATGTCTACTAAAATATAGTGATTCTTCTGAGATGAACGCTCCCGCATCAGACTCCCAAAGTAGAAAACATTCATGATCTCCTAATCATGTGTCTTCATATGTTGATAGAAAACCTCCAAGGTCCCAAACATTAGTTTGTAGTTGTCTGAATTCTCTGCATCATTGCTGCTACTGTATGTCTGATGTCTTCTATTTCATCTTCCTCTCCTTGTCAATCAGTTTCAAGTTCCGATTGATCATCCTTCCTACTGTTGTCAATCTTCTCCATATGGACTGTTTCATCATCAACTGCCATAATTCTTCAATATCCATTTCCAGCAAACCCTTGGGCTAGTCCATACTTTGCCACTTACTTCTACCTCTTTCTATTTGTTTCAGGTTGTTGTTGCTATCCACTAGCTGTTAAAAATGTTGTTCTTCTCTTTGTAGTTGTCGAATTCTTACTCTTACTCTTACTTTTTCTACCTCTCTTTCATCCTTACCCTCTTTCATGATTATTTCTTTCTGCATTGAATCCTGACTTTCCAGCATTCTCTCTAGCAATTGAACATCTTTGTTCCATGGAATAAATTCTTCCATAGAATCCTGTTCTACCATTTTTACTTGGCTACTCATCTGTGCCAAATTTCCTCCAGCATATGTAGCTAAACCTCCACTCACAAAAAAAATATTAAAATAAAAAACATAAGGCCTCAATGCCTCTTCTTCCTTTGGAAACACTTCAGGATGCTGCTCTAATTTCTCCTCTTCTACCAACATATCAGTATGCTGATTCAACCTCTTTAAAGAATTCTCTAATTTACTCCCAAGGCTCTCAGTTAGTCTACCCTCCACATCATCTGCTCTAATGATGTCTTTCTGCTCTTGTCCACTGTAGTGAACTCCTTCCTCTGCAAACACATTGTCATACTCTAAATTTGCCAGCAAATACTCCAGAAACTCAATTTCTTTGTGACACTTCATAAGTACTTCATCATTACTTATGATTCCTGCATTTATACAAAAATTATCAGTTTGAAAATTACAGGGTTCAACAGTCTAATCTAGTGCTTCACATATCAATTCTTCAGACTGAATTTCATCCCTTTTCACAAGAAATTTTTCCTGTGTTGTCACAGCTTCAAACATCATTGTATTACTAAATTCTTCCTGCCACAATAATTCACTGCTTTTATCATTCAAGAGACATTCTCCATCATTCTTTACTTCAAAGTTTTTATCTTCTGAAAGATACTCTTCCTTACTTTTGACAACTTCAAAAGATTGCTCATCCCCTGCAAAACCTATAATCAGATAAAAAGTATTAGATTCAACAATATAAGGTTTTACATTCTCCTGTTGGTCTGCATTTGTCCAACAGTTCATAAAATCATCAATAATTCCTTCTTCTTCACCCAAAACTTCACCCTGCTCTGGTTCACAAATGGACACTTCAATTTCCAACTCAGCTTCTTTGAGTTTTTCCATCATCCACTTTACTTGCCTCTGTTGTAGCCTTCTCTGTAAATTATGACACTTTATTGTCTTCTTCTTTAATACCCAACCTAGTCTCTGGCTTTCCTCCAGTATCCTCCTTAACGCATCAAGTTGTTCTTTTATCTCTACAATTTCCTTGTCAAGCTCCTCTTGACCCATTCTCTTGCCATTTTCCTTCGCATCCTCCTTCTTCACTTTTCTTCTGATATGGTCTTCCTCAGAACCTCTATTATGACTATTAGTAGTCATCTTCTCCTTCGCTATCTTCATGAGATCCTTACTCACTTCCTATGAGCTACATTAAAGCCTCTGCAACAGCAAGTCCTCCATGCTGCCACTTACCTCACTAAGCTTTCCTCTATACTTGGTCTTTTGGCAAGCCCTTGGTTCTCTATCTCTAGAACCTGTTTTGAGCACTTCTCTCTGCTCCTTGTAGGCTTCAACTCATCTGCACCTTCTAAGAACACAATTTTCCTCTTCTATTTCAATCACAATGGAATACTTGGTTTTGACCACCTCTTCTTTCACTTCGAAATTCTTATCAGCTTCCTTCATTACTTAGCAATTCTACCCACATCCTCTGTGGAACTGCCTTTGTGAGATGCAACAATACCTCTATAGTAACTAGTCTCCTTCTTGATACATATGCCTCACTACGCTTCTCTCCTCTGAACTCAGTCTTTTGGCATCTCTCTAGTTCTTTCCTCTGGAACCAATTGAGCACTTCTTACTCTAGGTTGCTGTAATCTTCTCATCTTCTTATGATGGTACCTGTGCATCAATATAAAAACCACAGCTCTCCAATCTTTAAATCAAATTAAAACAAAAATATCATCTCACCTTCAAGACCTCTGCATGATCTTGTTCTACCATTCACCTGCACTTTGAATAGATTGTCCTATGTTTCCTTGCATCTACAAGTTCTGCTACACTTTATCCCTGTGTGTCTACTATTTGTCATACTAGAATCTGATCTCCTCTTGCCTGCATACACACCTTAAAACATAACTCTATTCTAAATTTTCTCAAAGATATTTTACACAAAATTCCCTTATTCTGTTCTGAGATCAATTGTTTCAACCACAATTCTGCTCTGATACCAAATGATGCCAGCCTAAGCCGACAATACCCACATTATGAAAATAAAATTGCATGTCATTGGTCCCAGGCCTTAATCACCTGATCCATGGTGAAAACCTTCTCAAATAAAGGTTTAAGGCCCTTAATTAAATCTCATGTGGAACCGTTTATTTGACTATTCAATAGTCTGAACTTTAGTCAACCTCTACGTGCCAACTCATGATTTATCGCAATCATAGAGATTCAAATGACTCTTAAGAATATGGCATTTAGAACTCCTGGTTTGCGATATGTGATTTCTCTACCTTTATCGCATTCAGCCCCCAGCATTGATTTCACTCCATTAGATCAACGGTTGTCGCTTTGTATCGCCACTTAAACCCATTCATCTGCCAGAACTCAAATCACTTAACTCACGTTGATAAACTTCTTAGGTCCACTCAGGCCTAAGCCTTATCGGCTTCAATCTCTGCCATTGATCTTACCATTCAATTCGATGATTGTTGATACACCCGAGCATCGCACATCGCAAATCGCATTTTCTTAAGGCCAAGTTTCATCCACTAATGACCTATTGCGATGTGAAGCTAATCGGCGATCCTCCATCATTTGATCAAGGCACAGTTGATCTGATGGTCAGCAGTGATATCAGACAAGAATCTTGCATGACATTTAACTGCCCTTACAGAGCCAATAAGGAATATAAACCCTTGACCTAGAAATGTTTGGGTCCAATTTTGGAATTAAAGCCCGATCACTTTATGACCTGATATCCATTGGATATAAGAGGCCATAAAATCTATGGCTTGTAGGACTCCAATCTGCACACGAGTTAAAAATG
This sequence comes from Pinus tabuliformis, assembly GCA_031772625.1. Classification (NCBI taxonomy): domain Eukaryota; kingdom Viridiplantae; phylum Streptophyta; class Pinopsida; order Pinales; family Pinaceae; genus Pinus; species Pinus tabuliformis. The sequence goes on along the minus strand of CM062806.1, from coordinate 992,532,892 downwards.
GCTTAACCCTTGCAGTTGACTATGACTGAAAAGTTTGAAAAATGAGATCAACAATTAAGAGCAAGTGTGGGACTCCAGCCACGATCAACGAAACCTGTACTCTCCTAACCCAACAGTTGCTGATCACCGTCAATATAACAGATATTTCGATATGACGATCCAGATCTATTCCTCTACCATTCTTCTTCTGTCATTGATATCTATCGATCTAACAGATTTGTTGATCTGACGATCCAAATCAATTTCTGGGATCCACCTTCCACAAGCACTTGGGTTTGATCTTCGTCGTTCATTTCTTGACTCCATCGTACATGACTTATTTCTAGCTGCTTATCGCAAACAATCTCGTCCGTTGATCTAGCTGATCCAACGGCTCCTATGCATCGACACTTCACTTCTTCGTTCTTCCCTTTACTTCATTTTTATGTCGTTTATTGTTCGTCTATCAGTTTGGTTTTCTTCTAGGGTTTCGGTCTTTAGAAGTCCTACATCACAAATTCTTCCTGAGCTTAACTCCACATGCTCTTCACAAAGTGACTCCTGAATCTCGACTGTGATCCTTCGAACGGATTCAAGCAATCCATTACGATCCTTCATATCAATCTTCTTCTCTGTGTTATGCTCGAATTACACCTACAACCTCTGTTACACAGAACTTAATCTAGTTCACACACATATTATAACTAAATTACTCCACACACACACACAAACTCAGAATTGAGTTGTTTGTATTAATAAATAGGTATTTACATAGGAACTTTCTCCTTGGCCTGATATTTTGTATCAGTGGCCTCTGTTTTCCTACCTGCCCATAGGCTTACAATCAAACCTCTAACTCACAACCTCTAACTAGCTAACCAGCTAACTATCTAACTTGACTATGCCTTTTAGGCTTACATTTATACAAAAGGATTCTATAACCAATTCTTGGTTTAGATCCATAAACTTCTCAACAAAATCCTAAAATCTCATCTTTATCCCCAAGGATCCTCTTTAATCCACAAATCAGGAAACGAAATCCTAATCTAATATTTACAACCGATTCTAAAATCTCTCAACTATCCTAAATCTCTCATGTTCTCCAACATTCGAGAACATTTACAAATATGCCTCACTATACTTAATTAAATCCCTATTCTAGCTTCTCTCATTAAAATCACTCAAAACCTTAATAATTACATTAATTCAACACTTAGGAAACCAGCTTCCTTAAAACACAAGACCCCCCTATGTCTACTAAAATACAATGATTCTTCTGAGCTAAATGCTCCTGCATCAATAAACCTACCGAAGAATCTAGTGATGCAGAAAAATTGGAGTTTAGAGTGTCAGAAATATTGGCTATGACGCTGATGGTAGAAAGCATAAAGGACTACAAAAATGACAAAGGATGACACTGTGGCTTCCTTCTTTGTAAGGATATCTAGAATTAATGATGAACTTCAAGTCATAGATTAAATTTTACTGGAAAAGCAGCTAGTAATTACTGAATTATTAGTGTTTCCACCTGCTTGGAGTTCTTTTCTTTCAAGTCTTAATCGCTGGAAATAAGTTCCTACCTTCGAGAAATTATGGAATCCTTGTAGTCAAGAAGAAATGCAAATCTCATTAGTATCCAATAATGAAGAAGAGATGGTTTCAAATGCATACTCTGCTTCTCACAAGAAAGGAAAATTCAAGAAGTCAAAAGGGCCAAGAAGGAAGGTTGGTATGTCGAAAATAGAATCTAATGTCACAAAGTGGGTCACTATATAAGTTATTTTCTTGATAATCCAAAGAACAATAAAATAAATAGAGACCAAGCCAATGTTTTTGAAGAAGGAACTCTAAAGAAGAATAAACCTGGAGAACTGGATATACGAGACTTACCCTACTAAGTCCTTTGCTCCAAGCTTTAGTCGTTTCATTTTTTATTTCTAATATTTGTAGGTTTAACACATTTCGGAAAAATAATTTTTGGTTCGATTTTATAAGGTTATAGGTAGCCCTGAAGCTTGGAGGGAGACCTCACCAACCTCCAAAGATAAGTATCTTAATACATTTTCATTTTTAGTTTTCGTTACTTATCTAGTTTTTCTTGCATTAAATACTAATAACATGTCTACTAATATTTCCCATGTTTAGGAAAAAATTGCTAAATAATCAAGGAGCTCAGGGAAGTCTTCATAGGAGAAAGCATTTGAGATACTAGGTTTGTTAAGAAACAAAGGTATGTTTTGAACTACAAGTTTTTTCTCTCTTCATATTCATTCTTAATAAACTATTACAAACATTTTGTGTCTAGCTCACTTGAATCATAACGATTCTCGATTGGGTGATTCATCATTAGATAAATCTACCCTCCTCATATCTTTGATTACTCTTGTGGAACCATGGAAAGGTTCTCTGTGAAAAAACCTAACTTTAGGGTATGTTAAGTATGTGCGAAACCATAACCTACTCAGGGTTATTGATGAAATCTAAATAACATGTTTAATGCATTGATGATGCCATGTTTGGGGTTTTGTTATGGTAATGAAAACCCTAGCTTGTTAGGGTTAAATGGTGATGTATAAAATCCACAACCTTTAAAGTATTGATATATTAAGATTTGTTGTGTTAGGTATTGAAACCCTAGATCGTTAGGGTTTGGTAGGGTGTATAAGCAAAACCTCTGTTTTAGATAATTTCCTAGGAATAAAATCCTAGGTATATATGTGATTGTCCAATTGAAACCCTAGTCTGATCATGTTTTTTATATGTCTAACTCTAATATATCGATGTTTGTGTCATTGGGTTTGACTAATAAATGTCATGATATGCTTATGTATGATGATGAGGTCCTAGATATATGTGTTGACCTAATGTTTTATTGTAATGAGTCCTAGGGTTTGGAGTTAAGCCGTAGTCGAAGTTTGATTATCTAGGATGACATTATTTGTTAATTCTACAATTTTGTAACTAAACCTTAGTAGAAGCTCAATTATCTAATATGTCATGGCTAGTGTGATAATCTGAGATTGTTGAAATATGAAATTGAGCCTTGAGTAATGTGTGATTGTTGAAGCTTAATGACTCATGAAATCTAAGATCTTGCATTAAATCCTAGTGAAAGTCTAACATATGAGTTCTAAAGTTGTCAAATGGATTTTTAGATGCATTGTATGTGATACCTCTAGAAGATATATTCAAACCCTAGATATAATGAAGGTTTTCATGTTTTAGATGCTTAAATTCTTAATGATATAGTCCAGGCTTTATGACAAAAACCCTAGCAAGAAGTTGAAAAGTATGTGTCTCTTTTTTGTAACTAAGTTTGGGTATTTGATTTCTTCTTCTATTTTTAAATGATTCTAGTGTGATTAACTTCATTCTTATATATATTTGGTTGTACTTGTTATCTATGTTGTGCATGTACATAATATTCAAAGATGGCGAAGATGATCGTAAGTAATGTTGATATGATAAGCATGATGAAGAAAGTTATATGAATGATGATGGTCATGATAAATATAATAAAAAGGCTGGAAGCCATGAAATATTCTCCGATGTGAATGTTGAGCGCCGTAAGTTAAGAGGGATCTTGAATGAAAAGAATCTCCCCAATTAAGAGGGAGGTCATATCATAGTAATGATGAACACTTCGAAAGAAGAAAATGGAGAATACTATTTGAGGGGTTGCTAAGATAAGAAAGGCAGGATCTGTTTGTAGAATACGTTGTTGCACGAGAAGTAGGAAAGGAAGATGTATGATTGAGGAATCTTTTGTGAAGATTCGTTTGAAAGTCCTACAATGATAAATTGAGTAGCAACTTTTAGTTGTTATAAGGACCCCCAAGGTTTGCATTTATTTGAAAGTATGTTACTGATCGGAGTTGTGTTTGTACAGGTAAATATCTCGGTGGTTTTATAACATGCTTTACATTCTAGTTACTGATCAATTTGATTGGGAGAGATTTCTTACCGATCATCTTGATCGAGAGAGATTTGTTACTAATCAGTTTGATCAAGAGATATTTGTTATTGATATGCTAGATTGGGAGGATTTTTCATTGTTAAGAATAATCAAGAGCATTGAGGCTTTGTGTGTGAGACACATTTCCTAGGAGGACATCTCGCCAACACTTTGTGTTGATTTCTAGTTCTCAAATTAGGGATGGTCCTGTTGGTCATGGAGATCTAACATCGGATACAAACCTACATCATTGTGTTGATGGTTAGAAAGTAAGTCAAATCGTACATAGAGAGGCTTAGATATTTAGTCCATCTTAGTCCCAAATGGATAGATTTCCTTGGTTAGGAATCTAGTCCATGGCATTGTGAGTGCCTAAACTATTGGAGGACCTTGGAAAGATTTCATTAGTCAGGGATCTAGTCCATGGCATTGCAATGCCTAAATTCTTCAAGGTTCATACGTTTTTAGATCTTCCTTTTACTTTTACTTACAAATACCTCCCTAGTTAAGAGGGAGTGTTAAAATATGTAACTAGGTTTGGTCTTCAGAAACGTTCTTGAGTGATAATAAAATGTCTTTATCAAAATAATGAAGAAAATATAATTATTATTATTATGAATTATTAAAGCATGTTTTTCATGCTTGGGTCATCATGTTTTAGGTCAAAGTCCGCATTGAGGAGTTCAAGGATTTATTCTGTCACTAGAGTTATTTTCCATTAAAAGAGACCCTTCTTGGGCTCTTGAATCATGTAAAAAGAATTAATATTGAGTCAAATATACTATTTGTCCCCTCCACATCAAGTCAGCCTCAAAGAGATCAAGTCCACCTCAAGCAGGACATTTGACCTCATTAGAAGACTATTTATACAAGGCAGTCCAAATTCATTTGGAGAAATTCACTCTCTCTCTCTCACTCTCATATAGTTCGATATCCAAAAGATGGAAGTTGGGAAATGCGAAGTTGAAGAAGAGATCGAGAGGGGTTGAAAAGGAGTGTGAAATTTTGGAGGAAAGAAGAAGAAATCAAGATTGAAAATTTTGGTCTATTTATCTCTCAGTTAGGAGGAGTATCTAGGGAGATCAAAGTTTTCTTTTGTCTTGTTGAAGATGTTGTTGCTGCATGTTGATGGTTTGAAGTTGCTACTACAAATTGAGGTTGCTAGATGAAAGTTTCTGTTAAAGGGTTGCCATTTGTAAGAAGGATTGAGGGTTGACTTGGTGTGGAGGAATTATTTGTCTAGGTCAAGAGTCTTGGATTACCTTGAGAAACAATTGAAGGAAGAATTTTTTGACTGGGTTTTCCCCTAGATAAGGGTTTTTCCTTGGGAATCTTCCTACACCTATTGTCCTTTTTCTATTGTTGATATTTTCTTGATGATATAAAACATAAAAGAAGAACACATATATAAAAGAATCACAAGTAATTATCTATATAAGAAAATATTTCTGCTCTGATTTTCTAACACTTCTCCATTGCCTTTTTTTGTTATCTTGCATCCATTTGTTGTAAATATAATTACATTTCGTTTATCAGATATCTATCGTACACTTAGAATATTTTTTTTAGCCCATCAAACAATAGTACATTAGATTCTTCTCTATTCTGAACATCAATATTAGCATTACCCATGCCTAGTACCTTTGTAGATGAACCATTTCCAAGAATAGTCATACCACTCTTATTTTTCTTAAGAGAGATAAAATTTACCTTATGTCTAAATATATGATGAGAGCATCCAATATCAATATAACATTGATCTTATTCTTCAAATGCACACAAGGAAATGCCACACCTTACATGTTCTTATTCCTTATAAGTAGTGCTAGTGGATCCAATAATGTTCATGTCTTTCTACGTGTTTTTTTGTCTAAATGAACTCATTGATATGTTCTTGCATTCTTTAGCCATATGTCCAAAAAATCTATATTTATAACACCTTCCATGACCAGAAAAGGGAGCAAGAAAATCACAATATTTCTGCTTCATAATTCTCCTATTGCAATCAATAACTTTGTGACCAAACATATTGCATGTAGAACAATATCCCTTAAAGAAACATTAGTACCTGGGAGCTGATGATCTTCCCATGAATTTTATTCTGCAATTGGTTTCCTTGTGTCCAAGGTTATGAGAGATAAAACATTCAATGTCATTTTTCAAAGGAAAGAATTGATTGTTGCTTCTATTATTGTGAGCAAATGATTTCCTTAGATTTTTTTCTTTGGTTGTTGCTTTTGTTCACTTCTTAATTCTTTACCAAGTTTTTCATACTTTTCTTAGTTAACCTCATTATTTATGAAGCAATATTGTGAGTTAGATTCTCCTTTTACAATTTCATGAAAACCAAGAATTGACTTAATGGAGGGAGACCTTTGACTTCTAAGAAGATTGTCCAATATATTTGAGCTATCTTGAAATCTCAATTTCTTATCCTTTTCTACTAACTTATGTTCTAGTATACTTACCTCAACTTTTTTTCCTCTCTTTTTTCTTTTCAAGCTAAGTTCTCAACTTGATCATATATCCTTTAAGCTTCTTCTCTTGGCTTTCAAATACTTGAAGTATCTTTTCATATCGTTTGTTTGACTTTCCAAGATCATATTTGAGAGAGATTATTTATGCTTCAAGCACTTCATAGTAACTGAGTCTTTCTTTAAGATTCTTCACTGCTGCATCTTTTTTAGTTTTATATGCCTCTTCTTGCTTGGAAATTTTCTTTCCATGTTCATTTCTCAATGAAGCTAATTCATCCTCTAATCTTTGACATTGATCTTCTTTTTCCCTATACTAGTTCCTCATTCCTTTCTCAATTTTTCTTCCTTCTTGCAGCTGAGTCTTTAATGTGACAATTTCTTCTCTATAGGAACTTTCTTTTTCATCAAAATGCTGTAGTAACTTTTCATTATTTCTATTTTTAGTTGTGAGTCTTTTAATCTCTACTTCTAGGGCCATTATTTTGTAATCTGATTTTTCTGTAGAATAATTACTTTCATTTCTACCCATGAGACCAATTTCAGCTAATTCATTATTATCATCACTACATGAGCAAGTGAATTGAAAATAATTTATACAATGTTCATCATGACTACAACCCAAATAAAAACCAATACCTGATAATTCCACATCATTATGTTCACTATCTCCTCCATCCTTGGTCAACAAGACATGTCATTCATCTATGATTGATGGTATTGCTACTACATCAAATACATCACTATCACTGCTACACTTTTCCTGACTTGGCCTCTTCCTTTGTGTTGCTTTTTTATTGTGCTTTCTTCCCATTGTTCCTAATCCACTCTCATATCGTTAAGCTTCTCTTGGAGAGGATCTCTCTGATTCCAATTATTAGGACAAAGACTAGGGGGGTTGAATCAATATTTTATCTTACTTTATCTTCAATTTAAAATTTAGAATTTTGTATGCTATTGTTATTAAGAAAACGTGTGTGTGTACACATTTTTTACTAATGAGATCTACACATATCTAGATTAACAATTTTTCATTATTTCTATCAGTTGTTTGACTTTTATCATTGCATCCATATTTCATTATCCATTAATTAAATAGTAACCATGACCAGTAAGAGATAATAAACCATCACACATAATCAACACATCAACACATAAGGACACCAAGATTTTAGGTAGAAACCCTAGGTTGGGAGATAACCAATGTTGTTATCATCTATGTTTTATTCTCTTATTATAATGAAAAATCATTCATTACATCATGATATTATACTAGCACAAAATCTTACCAGCACACAGGCACCCACTTATAAGAGGCTACAACCTCAACTCTTTCTCTAGCCAAAAAGGGAAGGAAGCTACAACCCCCTAATTTCATTTATCGGATCCTACCAAAAGGGATCTCCTACCCCCCACTAAAGGCTACAAGCCTCAGCACATCATGGAGCACCTTTCATAACATTTTGTATTGGATCCACCTCTATCAAAACATTAAAACATGCATACCACCTTTCATCATATTTTAAAATTGGACCCACACCTAACAATATGCTCAATACCAAGATACCAATAAACCAATCACTCATACTAATCAACCAATCACACTGTCACAATACAGAACTAAGATGAAGTCATTAAAAATCTTGATCAAATTTACCGAAAAATATACACATGATTTCTCTGAAGCATATCCGCATATATAAGCACTTCCTATGCATAAAACATGTGTACAGATCTCAAATCACTAAATATTGAAACATTGTCAAACTGAATCACTATATCAATTAATGAGTCACTAAAATATTGAGTCACAATAAACCCTAATCTTAGATATACCAATAATGAATCATTGAATACACCATCATAATTTTGCATCATCATCACTGATCATTATACCAAGCTACAACCAAATAAATATAATCCACACTGTCAAATAAAAACCATTTTGATCAAGACATCATTGATGAACAACAATAAATAATACATACTTCATCAACTGTCATCACCAACCATCCATTACAAGCCCTAAAACACATACACAAGTTTAATTAAACATATATGCATATATACGTGCTTCCCATGTATAAAATCTGCGTATATATTTCAAAATACTAAGTACCAAAACATTTATAGCACATGATTCTAACGAACCAAGACAATCCTAAAAAATTACATAAACTAACATCCAAACATTTATAAACAACTCATATCAAGCAATAATCAAAACAAATTAACTCAGTGAGTATACCTGGCTATTAGATGCATATCCACATATGTATGCAACATTCCAGAAGCAAACCTCTGTACATATCTTAAATTAATGAATCAAATCTTCACTCTAAATCACAACACATGTCAAACCTTGATCTTTACGCACATATTTTTGAAAGCTATAGACATCAGTAAATTTATATTATGATCATAGTTCCACCTACATTGTTAGCCAATTAAAGTAATCAACCATCTATTTCAACATATCTTGAGATATTTCAGATTTCAGCCTTCTCCTTGCTCCCCAGTGCACACTTGTTCTAGATCATATCACACATCAAATAATCTTCTTCATTTCACACTTAACTCCTTTATCTCCTTCTCCTTATATATATATTTTTCCTTGCGAATACCACAGGAAAATCCCTTGCTAATATATATGGAATTCATTTGATTGGATCAAGTAGACGTTGTCGTCGCAAAAATATGGGAAATTAACATGGTAATAGCTCTTGGTTTCCTATTTTCCATGGTTCGGATTATGTCTATGACTCTTGTTCACAGAATCTATGTATGTACATGACTCTTCTTTACAAGGGTCGTGTATACTTTTGAACTTTCACAAATTTAATTTGTTGTGTAAATAAACTTCCAATTCTCCGTGATATCCTCTGTAATATCTATAATATCAAACATGTAATCTGTAATAGCTCCATAATCATCATATTATGACCAATTTGACATCAAGGACATATTTTTCAAGAAAGTTTCTTTCAAGGAAAACACATTAGACATAATGCCAACAATATCCCCCTTTCAACCTGATGGCAACCTCTTTGGTGTTTGGAAACCACCTGAAAACACCTACAAACACTAATTCTTCTTCCCCCCTTTGAAATTAAGGGCAATGGGATGATCTAGGATGAATCAAGTTCTTCTCTTTGTAGAGAAAAATACTTTAAGTCTGATATGTTGCAATGAATCATGAAATATTCATCTGACCATGCTTCCCGTGAGCATATGTTGGAGATTCTAAAGATATGCAATAAAAGTACAAGACTTCATAACTGAAATACATGGCTATTCATGACATATCCTATAATCAAGGACTCTATGATCAGTCAACCAAGATAATGGGATAACACATTTGACCCAATTTTTACATCAATCACCCAAAATAATGGGATTACACACATAGCATGACTTGATCCCAATAACCAATACATGATTGAATTTTACAATGATTACAATGTTGATTTTTTCATCACCTTTCCATCAAGAGACATACATGACATATGTTCTAGCTCCTAGAGACAACCCTTGGGTTGAGGGAAGGGTCAATGCCTAGGTCATCTTAGTCTCTCTTGAAAGATAACTCGATTCATCTCAAGATATGAATAAAATTGATTTAGATGGTTGGTTAAATTCCCTTTCTCAAAGAGAAATTGGGTATACACATGAACTATGTATCATTCCAAATAATAAATTCTTTAGGACTCGTGCCTGACACACAGAGAATGTAGCTTAAACTTTGTCATTCCAGTAAATATGGGCAGAAGGAAATTGCGGAATGAATTCAGTGCAGAGGGCTGGATAAACACAAAATCCTACGCAACAAATCCTAGCAGAATTATGAAAGAATAAGAAGATGAAAGTGCAAACATTGCGGAGCACATTTTAAAGTTTCTAGCTCAATATTTCATGGGTACATATGTTATAGCATAACATAGTAGATCTTTGGTTTCACAAGTACTGTATGATACAAAATAGCATAGTAAATCTATAATATCATAGGTAATATTTGCTACCATATAAAATAAGTAAATCCATGATTTGTGAGTGAATCCAACAACTTCTATTTACACAATTTCAGAGGAAGAGAAACACATATGAAATGACATATAGAGGAGAACACATACTACATACCCCAAATGCTTGGAATCACCCATAATTATTCATTAATCTTCCAAAATGAATTACATACCACAAGCCCAAATAGGAGAAAATGTGCAAAAACAAAGCAGACTCATGGAATAAGAAATTTGGACCAAAATTGGAACCTCCTTCTCTGTAAATAGAACTCGAAACCTCTGTAGAGACAAAATTCAGACCCATGGAATACAAAATTTGGGAACCTTTAAAATGAGTTTCTTCCCCCTATTTATAAGGAGAGGGGGAGCTTGGAACAACAGTTACAAAATATCTTCTAAAGTTATAGTTGTCTAATCAGATAACTATCTCGAAGTGCACATATCCAACTGACTAACAAACAGATGGATTCCTTATTTAAAATGAAACAAATTACAAAATAACAAACATGGGAAAACTATCTGATTGCCACAACAAAATATCTTCATCCTGATACATGTGATCACCTCTTATTAGGCCATGTCTCTACCACTGTGTTCCTTTGTATTTACTAGCTGATATGCCTGTTGTTTTGTCCCCTTAATTTCCTAAATTCCCCACTTTCTGAAGATGAAATCGATAAACTATGGTGGCATTAACAGTGCTCTATAACATAGTTGTCGACCCATCCATATCCATACACTCTAGTCCATACTTATCAGAACTCAATATATCTCTTAGCTCTTATAAAATATTGTTACGTATACACATAAATATGATCATCGTTATCTCCTCTTTCTTAATATCCTTTATCACTTCTCAACCATGGGACCACTTCCTGTGACAAAAGGATTAATAAATAGGCACTGCAATATCAAATCTTTCTATCCGCATAACTTCATTTGAAATAACATTCTGAAAAAATAAATTTCCTATGCCTTCAATCTATTCTTCCCTTGATCCTCTTCCTGTTCATTCCATGGGACCGGGTGCCGTGACCTCAGGCTCAGTGATTGGGTGATAAAACATTTGGTTTCCTATCGGGGTGTATATGCCTTTGTAATTTAATCTTCACCCTTGCTTCTTTGGATAGTCATGACCAAGCACCACCACATATCGGATCCCCTCTTCATCGTAACTTTTAAAAATTAGAATTTTTACAGGAGTTACAAAATTCAAATCCCCGATATGGCCCATAATGCTTAGGTGCTAAATATTCCCCGTGCCCTTGGTTCTATGGATAGTCATGAACAAATGCCACATGATTTCAAAGCTCCTTCCCTAAAAGGTTATTCGAATAAATGTTTTGATGGCGTATGCTCTGAGGTCCCACCTTGTTATATGACCCATGGTACTTTGGAATGCTTTGCGACCAAGTGCCATTCTAAATCTGGGCCCCTCTTCATCATAAGTTTTTGAAAAAGGAATTAAAATTAAGTTATGAGGGTTTCAATCGTCTAAAAAACTGACCTCCGATATGCCTTCCTGCCAACCTTCCTGATATCGGGTTTCGACGTGATCGGATCCTGAATATCAACACTCCTATTTAGATTTGGGCTTTCCTTTTGGCTTTGAGACTTAGGATTTTGATTTTTGGCCTCCCCCTCATGATTTTATCCTCTGGTATTTTCTTTCCTCTTTGGACCTTTTGCACTTCGGCTCCCCTTTTTGGTCATGATTTGACATAATTTGACAAAATTCCAAAAAAGCTATAATAGGTGACAACATTGGCTTCAACTAGGAACAATTCCTTCCTGGCAAGGTGCTGAGAACATGCAGAATAGTAGCCCTCACCATTGGGCATGGAGTAAAAAGTATATGTAACCTATAAAACCAAAAAATCTACGTGGAACTTTATTTGTTGGGAGTCCTTTCCCCATAATAATGAAATGAAAAACTATCATTTATAGAAACTTGGAACTTAAATGCTCACATGCTAAGCTTATTTATGTGCAACTTGTACTTCTATACAAGGCTCAATTCACCCAAGAGAATTCAACCTTTCAATGATACCATCTCAACATCTAAGCATTGAACTTTATGCCATCATTCTTTAGAAATTCAACAACTAAAACAGCCATGTACCACATAAAATATTTGGACAAAAAGTTGGATATGTGTGCTCAAACTGATATTTGATGCTCAACTCTTTTAATCTCCTCCATCAACCTCCTAATTGGGTTATGTTCTTGAAAATCATTGACTAAAATAGGCATGCACCACATAAAAACTTGACACCAAAAATTTAACACAAACATTGGAATTGATGTATACTTTTGCGGGCCAAAGAAATATGCCATGTAGTAAGCTACTAGATCATAGAACTAATGAGAATTTTTTTTAGCTATCTCCCTTTCTTGAGTAGTTTCTAGGTAGGAATATTTCTGCAACAAGCAGCCACAAACACTGCTTAGGTATTCAACTTTGGGCTCCTTTTGAGGAAGTTGTCGCTCGTAATCTTCTCCCCATTTTCTGGAATGAAAATCCCTTTCAAAGTGTGCAACAATCTCATCCTCCGTTGAATCATTTGAATCATAGATCAAGGGATATTTATCAAATTTAATACTAGTGTCTTAAACTTGTTCTCAATTTGAAGGATGTGAATCATAAACTAGAGTCTCTTTGTTAACCTCATGGTGGGCCTCCTCTTTTTGTGAAGCTTCCCATGACTGAAACTATTGTGGTTCTGCATCACTCAACTCCCCATTGGATTCATACAAATCATAAGAAGGAGAATCATCAAATTTAGCAGAATAAGATCTCTTAGGGTTTGTTTGCAACTTGATAATGTCTCCTTCTTCACTTTCTTGATTTTTGGGTATTGCTTCTTGATGTAAGCATATTCTTTCTTGTAGTTGAGCCCCATAGATATCTTCAGCAACATCATTAATCTAAGAAATATTTTCAATGTTAAAATGTCCACAAAAATCATAAAACAGACCACCTGATGGATATAATCTTTTGTAGAAATGATTAAATTCTATGTGAAATCTCTTCAAGGAAGATATGCTATCCTGACGTATTGTTCTATACCAAACTCTAGCATCTTCATCTAAAGAAAACACGAACAATTTTATTTTCACATCTTGAAGACTAATACCCTATTGTTCCATGCATTCATGAAAGTACTTAAGGTCCTAGTTTGAGATTCTATCTATGCTTCCACTGAATCTAGGAAAATAGGTAGACCATTCATGATATGGAGGAACATGATGGGAATAACCAAAAGTAGAAGAAAAATCTAGTGTGGCAAATTTGTTTTCCAAGAATGCACAATGGGCCATTTTGAAAACCTGTTTAGGTGAGTGATCTCAAGGTCAATTAGGGGAAGGTTTCTTCTATTTAGCATAAGACAGAGTATGAGGCCTCTTGAAAGCCAGGATAACCAAATAAATATATAGACAGTGGAGTCACTAGAGTGAGAGATCTTCAACCCAAACTTCCCTTACTTAGTTGAGAGAGGGAATGTAAAACATTTTCGTACCAGGGGAAAAATATTTTCATTCATTCCCTGACAACGACGCTAGAATATGTTTAAGCTCCTAGAGACAACCCTGACGACGAGGGAAGGGTCAGTGCCCAAGACATATTAGTATCTATTGAAAGATAGCTCGATGAAGCTCAAGAGATGAATAAAAGTGATTTAGATGGCTAGTTAAATTTCCTTTCACAGAGAGAGATTGAGTATACACATGAACTATGTGTCATTCCAAAGAATAAATGGTTTAGGACTGGTGGTTGACACACAAAGAATGCAACTTAAACTTTGTCGTTGCAGTAAAGATGGGAAGAGGGAATGTGAGGACGGAATTTAGTGTAGAGGATTGGATAAACACAAGATCCTAAGCAACAAATCCCATGAGAATTATGAAAGAATAAGAATATGAAAGTGTAGAAATTGTGGAGCGCATTTTAAGGTTTCTAGCAAAATATTTCATGGGTACATTCTATTACAAAATAACATAGTAAATATCTAATTTCACAGGTACTGTATGCTACAAAATAACGTAGTGAATCTATAATCTCATAGGTACTATTTGCTACCATATAATAGAAGTAAATCCATGATTTGTGAGTGAATCCGACAAATTATATTTACACAATTTCAGAGGAAGTGAAACAAATATGAAACTACATATAGAGGAGAGCACATACTGCATACCCCAAATAATTGGAATTACCTGAACTTCTTCATTAATATTCTATAATGAATTACATACCATAGGCCCAAACAAACGAAAATTTGCAAAAACAAAGAAGATTGATGGAACAAGAAATTTGGATGAAAATTAGAACCTCCTTCTCTATAAATAGAACTCAAAACCTTTGTAGAGACAAAATTTAGACCCCTGGAATACAAAATTTGGGAATCTTTAAAATGAGTTTCTTCCCCCTATTTATAAGGAGAGGGGGATCTTGGAACAATAATTACGAAATATCTTATAAAATTACAACTCTGTGATCGACTAGCTGTCTTGACATACACATATTCAAATGGTTACATAATGTATTGATTCCTTCTTTGAAATGAAACAAATTACAAAATAACAAACATGGGAAAATTTCATGATGGACACAAAAAAATATATTCATGCCAATTCCTGCGATTGCCTCTAATCGAGCCACATCTCTACCATTTTTTTCCTCTGCATTTATTGGCCAATATGCCCGTCACTTTCTCCCCTTAACTACTTGAATTAAATACTTTCTGGAGATGGAAGTGATCAAGTGTGGTGGCATTAACGGTGCCCTCTAATATACATGTTGACCCATCCATCTGCATACAATCTAGGCTATACTTATCAAAACCCAATATATCTCGTATCTCATAAAATATTGATATAAAAAAAGAAAACTTTGATCGCCCTTAGCTCCTCTTGCTTAAGCTTCTTTATCGCTTCTCAACCATGGGACCACTACCTGTATCCAAAGGCTTAATAAATAGGTGTTGCAATATCAGTTCCTTTTATCCTCATAACTTCATTTGAAATGAAATTATGAAAACATAAAGTTCTGATGCCTTCAAGCTTTTCTTCCATTGGCGCTCTTCTTGTCCATACCATGGGAACGAGTGTTGTGACCTCAGTCTCAGTGTTTGGGTGTTAAATCCTTTCGCCTCATATCGGGGCCTATCTCCCCCTTGGTTATTTGGATATTCATGACCAAGCACCACCACATATTGGAGCCCCTCTTCATCATAACTTTTCCATATTAGAATTTTCATATGAATTACGAAATTTGTATCCCCCATATGGCTTGTAAAGATTAGTTACTAAATATTCCCTGCGCCCTTCATTCTCTGGATAGTCATGACCAACTTCCACATGATTTTAGAGCTCCTTCCATCAAAGTTTCTTCAAATAAAAGTTATGATGGCTTATGCTCTGAGGTTCCACCTTGCTCAACACCCCTTGTTCCTTTAGGATTTTTTGCTACTAAGTGCCAACCTAAATCAGGGCCCCTCTTCAGTGTAAGTTTTTTAAAAAGGAAATAAAATTAACTTCCTAGGATTTCAATCCTCCGAAAAACTAACCTCTGATATGCCTTCCTGCCAGACTTCCTGATACCAAGTTTCAATGTGATGAGGTCTCAAATTTTGGCACTCATGTTTAGATTTTGGATTTTCTTTTGGCTTTGAGACTTGGGATTTTGATTTTTAGCCTCCCCCTCATGATTTTAGCCATCAATATTTTCTTTCCTCTTTGTCATTTTTTCACTTTAGCTCCCCTTTTTGGTCACCATTTGACATCAGTTGACACAATTCCAAACAACGTGTAATAGGCAATAACATTACCTCCAACTAGGGACAGTGCCTTGATGGCAAGGTGCTCAGAACATGAAAACTAGTAGCTTTCACCATTGGGAATGGAGTCAAAAATATATTGAACCTATAAAACTAGAAAATATCCATGGAACTTTATTTTCTAGGATTCCTTTCCTCATAATACTAAATGAAAAACTATCACTTCTACAAACTTGGAAATTAAATTCTTACCTGGTGAGCTTATTTATGTGCAACACCTACTTATGTACAAGGGTCAACTCACCCAACTGAAGTTAACCATCCAATGCTACCATCTCAACATCTGAGTACTGAACCTTATGCCATCGTTTTCTAGAAACTCAACAACTAAAATAGGCATGTACCACATAAAATATTTGTACAAAAAATTTGATATGTTCCACCAAACTAATATTTGATGCTCAACTCTTTTAATCTCCTCCATGAAACTTCTAATTAGGTTGTGTTCTTGAAAATCAGCAAGTAAAACAAGCATGCACCACATAAGAACTTCAAACCAAAAAAAAATCACATACCTTGGAATTGATGTATATTATTGCGGACCAAAGGAAGACACCATGTAGTAAGCTATTGGATCATAGAACTAATAAGAAAAGAATTTAGTTGTCTTCCTTTCTTGGATATTTTCCAAGCAGGAATCTTTCTGCAATAAGAATCCAAAGACATTGCTTAGCTCTTCAACTTTCCGCTCGTCTTGAAGAAGTTGTTGCTAGTAATCTTCTCTCAACTTGTAGGTAAGAAAATACCTTTGAAAGTTTACAACAATCTCTTCCTCCTCTGAATTGTCTGAATCATAGATCGAAGAATATTTATTGAATTTAATACTAGCTTCTTGAACTTATTTTCTAGTTTAAGGATGTGAATCGGAAATTGGAGCCTGTTTTTTAACCTCATGGTTGGCATCCTCTTTTTGTGCAGATTCGCAAGACTAAAACTATTGTGGTTTTGCATCACTCAACTCCCCATCAGAGTCATACAAATCATCAAAAGGAGATTAATCAAACTCAACAGAATAAGATCTCTTAGTGTTTGTTTGTAGCTTGATAATATCTCCTCCTTCCCTTTCTTGATTGTTGGGTAGTGCTTCTTGATGCAAGTATATGTTTTATTGGATTTGAGCCCCATACATATCTTCAATAGCATCATTAATCTCAGAAATATTCTCAACGTAAAAATGTTCATAACAATCTTCAAACAGACCACCCGCTAGATATAATCTTTTGTAGAAATGATTAAATTCTATGTGAAAAATATTTAGGGAATATACGTTGCCATGACGTATTGTTCTATACCAAACTCTAGCATATTCATATAAAGAATACATGAACAATTCCATTTTCACATCTACAAGAACCATACCCTATTGTTCCATGCATTCATGAAATTACTTGAGGTACTAGTTTGTGCTTCTATCTAGCCTTCCACTCAATCTAGTAAAATAGGAAGACCAGTCGTGACATGGAGGAACATGATGGGGGTAACCAACAATAGAAGAAAAATATAGTGGGGAAATTTTGTTTGCCAAGAATGCGGGACATGCCATTTTGAAAACCTCTTTTGGGTGAGTGATCTCAAGGTCAAATTTAGGGGAAGTTTTCTATTGTTTAGCATCAGAGAGAGTATGAGGGCTCTTGAAAGCAAGGATGACCAAATAAAGGTATAGAGAGTGCAGTCTCTAGAGTGAGAGATCTTCAACCCCCACTTCCCTTGCTCACCTAATAGAGGGAATGTCAAAAATTGTTATATCGAGGAAAAACTATTATGATTTGTATCATGGCAATGGTGCCAGAAGATGTTGTAGCTCCTAGAGACAACCCCCAGGTTAAGGGAAGGTTTAGTGCCTAGGAAATATTAGTCACTCTTAAAAGTTAACTCGATGTATCTCAAGAGATGAATAAAACTTATTTATATGGTTGGTTCAATTCCCCTTCATAGAGACAGATTAAGTATACACTTGATCTATGTATCATTCCAAAGAATAAATGCTTTAGGACTAGTGGCCGACACACATAGAATGAAACTTAAACTTTTTCATTGTAGTAAAGATGGGAAGAGGGACTATGAGGAGGGAATTCACTGCAGAGGGTTGTATAAACACATAATCCTAAGTAACAAATCTCGATAGAATTATGAAAGAATAAGAAGATCAAAGTGCAGAAATTGTGGAATGCATTATAAGCTTTCTAGCCCAATATTTCATGGGTAAATTCGGTTACAAAATAACGTAGAAAATATCTAATTTCATAGGTACTGTATGCTACAAAATAACATAGTAAATCTGTAATATCATAGGTACTATTTTATACCATATAAAATAAGTAAATCCATGATTTGTGAGTGAATACAACAACTCCTATTTACACAATTTCATAGGAAGAGAAATACATATAGAGGAGAACACATATTATATACCCCAAATGCCTGGAGTCACCCAAACTTCTTCATTAATATTCCAGAATGAATTAGATACCACAGGCCCAAACAGGCAAAACTGTGAAGAAACAAAACAGACTCATGGAACAAGAAATTTTGACCAAAATTAGAACCTCCTTCTCTATAAATAGAACTCAGAACCTCTCTAGAGACAAAACTTGAACCCTTGAAATAGAGAATTTGGGAACCTTTAAAATGTGTTTCTTCCCCCTATTTATGAGGAGAGGGGGAGCTTGGACTAAGAGTCGCAAAATATCTTCTAAAGCTACATTTGTCTGATCGAAGAGTTATCTCTGCATTTACATATTCAAATGATTACATAACATATTGATTCCTTATTTAAAATGCAACAAATTACAAAATAAAAGAAAGTGGGAAAACTGCATGATGGGCACAACAAAATACCTTCATGATGATTCTTGTGATCACCTCTGATTAGGCCATGTCTTTCCGATGGTGTTCGTCTGCATTTATCGGCCAACATGCCTGTCGATTTCTCCTCTTAACTACTTGAATTCCCCACTTCCTGGAGTTAGAAGTGATCAACTTTTTTGGCATTAGTAGTGCTATGTAACATAGCTATTGACCTATCCATCTGCATACAGTCTAGGCCATACTTGTCAGAACATAATATATCTTGTAAGTATTATAAATGATTGTTACAAAAGCAGAGAACTTTGATCACCCTTGGATCCTATTGCTAAAGCTCCTTTATCTCTTCTCAACCATTAGACCACTGCCTGTGACCAAAGGCTTAATACATAGGTGTTGCAATATCAGATCCTTCTATCCTTGTAACTTCATTTGAAATGACATTTGAGAAAGATAAAGTTCTGATGTGTTCAAGCTCTTCTTCTATTGACTCTCTTCCTATTCATCGCATGATTTTGGGTGGCGTGACCTTAAGATCAGCGCTTGGGTGCTAAAGCCTTTGGGCTCTTGTTGGGGTTATCTCCCTTTTTAATTCAAGCTTCAACCTTGGTTCTTTGGATAGTCATGACCAAGCACCACAAAATATCAGAGCCCCTCTTCATCGTAGCTTTTCCAAATTAGAATTTTCATAAGAGTTATGAAATTCGCATCCACGATATGACCTATAGCGCTTAGGTGCTAAATCTTCCCTATGCTCTTGGTTCTATGTATAGTCATGACCAAGCGCCACGACATATCGTAGCCCCTCTCATCATAGGTTCTTCTAATAAAAGTTGTGATGGAATATGCTTTGAGGTCCTGCATTGTTCTACACCCCCTGGTCCTTTTTAATGACTTACGACTGAGTGCCACCCTAAAACCGGGCCCCTCTCTATTGTAATTTTTTGAAAAAGGAATTGAAATTAAGTTTCGAGGCTTTAAATCCTCTTAAAAACCGATCTTTGATATTCCTTTCTTCTTGCCTTCCCAATATCGAGTTCTGATGTGATCGGTTCCCCAATTTCGACACTCTTTAGATTTTAACTTTCCTTTTGGCTTTGAGACTTAGGTTTTCGATTTTTTGCCTCTCCCTCATGATTTCAACCTCTGATATTTTATTTCCCCTTTGGAATTTTTCCACTTCGTCTCTCCTTTTTGGTCACCATTTGACATCATTTGACACAATTCCAAAAATAGTGTAATAGGTGAAAACAACATCCATAACCATAAACATGGATTTCAATAATGAACTATCTTTGTAGAAAACCATGATGAGAATCATCAACCATCATGCACCATATAGGTACTTGCAACATAATCATATGAAAAAACAACATAAATATAATAGCAACATGAACATCCTCATCATAATGAACCAATCAAGAAAATAAGATAATGTAGCATTATCATGTGGCCAAATATGGAGTTTATCGAAGCAACACATAGGCATTGTTGATAACTTATGACAGAGTGACATCAACACATATATTTTTCTAGTAGTGACCTCAACAATAATCATGAACTCATCATAGACGCCATCATGCAATAAGGAGTAGTAATAGTTCCAACAATGAGCCATTAGAAGCATAGAAGGTGCTCCCCCTAAACCTATGCCAACTCTTCATGAACAATTATGATCACAGTATATCCTTCTTACCAACAGCAAAGAGACAAATATCATTAGTAGTAATAAGAGTTTGCAACAACTCATCACTCATCAATAACCAATACTCTTTCATACATTCTCAAACTTGCATAAGGGTACTATCAACAAACTACACTAAACCAATGTCAGAACTTGAAATGCTAATAATCCATTGATAGAAGCATATGAGAAGCTCCCGCTAAATTTGTGCTACTTCTTTATCATCACAGAAAACCATAAGCGACTGTCTAATTCAAGAACAATGTGCATACATGACTATCCTTCATGATAATATCATACAAAGTGTAAAACGCTTATTTTTCATAGCCACAATCCCTCGTGAGATCATACGCCATTGATCCTGTGGACCTGATAATCTTACAGTCCCATCAGAAATAACATCATATATAATAGACTGCAATGGGAACTATTTTTTCCTACTTGGAATCAGAACAAGAGGAGTTAGTCCTCTTATTTCTACATGTATTCTTCATTTGTACATGTAATTTATCCAAATTTTGGTATCCTTTTTCTATGACTTCTCTAGAGTCCTTTTCTATGATGTTGCATTGATTTAATGTAAAGATAATTACATTTCCTTTATCATCTATTTGGCCTACACTTATAATTTTATCCTTTAGCCCATCAACTAATAGTACATTAGTTTCTTTTATATTCTTAACATCAAGATTAGAATTACCCATGCCTAGTACCTTTGCAGATGAGCCATTTCCAAGAATAATCTTACCACTCTTCTTTTTCTTAAGAGCTATAAATTTTTCCTTATTTCAAGACATATGATGAGAGCATACATTATAAATATACCATTGATATTCTTCTTCAAATGCACACAAGGAAATGCCACACCTTACTTGTTCTTCTTCCTTATGAGTAGTGTTGGTGGATGTAATAATGTTCATGTCTTTCTTTGTGTTTTGTTGTCTAAATGAATTCATTTATTTTTTCCTCCATTCTTTAGCTACATGTTGAAACTTGTTACACGTATAACACCTTACATAACTATAAAAGGGAGAAAGAGATTCATAATATTTATGTTTCATATTTCTCCTATTGCAATCAATATCTTTGTGACCAAACATATTTCCTGGAAAACAATATCCCTTAAAGAAAACTAAGTACCTGGGAGTTAATGATATTCCTATGAATTTGCTTCTACAATTAGTTGAAATGTGTCCAAATTTATGACAATTAAAACATTCAATTTCATTTTTCAAAGGAAAGAGCCAATCGTTGTTTCTATCATTGTGAACAAATTATTTCATTTGAAAATTTTCTTTCTTTGGTTGTTAGTTTGGTTGACTTCTTAATTGTTTACCAATTTTTTTTTATATTTTTCTTTGTTAACCTCATGATTGGCTGCATAATGTTGTGATTTATATTCTCATGTTATAGTTTCATCAAAACCAAGACCCAATGTAATGGTGGGAGACCTTTGACTGCTAAGAATATTGTCCAATATCTATGAGCTATCTGGAAATCTCAATTGCTTATCCTTTTATGCTAACTTAATTTCTAGTATACTTACATCAAATTATTTTTCTCCTTTTTTCTTTTCAAGTTGAGTTCTCAACTCAATGATCTCTCCCTTAAGCTCATATTCTTAGTCTTAAAATACTTGAAGTATCTCTTCATATCATTTTCTTTAATTTCCAAGGTTAGACGTGAGAGAGATGATTTCTTCTTCAAGTCCTTCATGGTAACTAATTCTTTCTTTACGTTTATTGGTTATTGCATCCTTTTTAGTTTTAGTTTTCTTATGTTGCTCTAAAATTTTCTTTCCAAGTTCGTTTCTCAATGAATCTACTTCATTGCCCAGTCTTTGAAATTCATCTTATTTTTCCGTATACTGCTTCCTCATTCATTCTTCAAGTTTTCTTCCTTCTTTCAATTTAGCCTTTACCCTCACAATTTCTTCTTTGTAGGAACTTTATTTTTCATCAAAAGGTTGTAGTAACTTTTGAACTGTTGGAAATAATACTGAGAAAAGGTCGGGGTGGGGGGCGGTGCAGCGGGTGAATCAGTATTAGAAAATTAATAACTTTTCATTTCCATATTCAGATTCATATACACTACTTCAGTTAATGTAACCCGCACGTATATGCAACTGTGTTTAAGGAAACTTGTGTATATCCAGTAAACTTATGATTCAATTAATCCATTATATGTTTACCCTTAATCAATGCATCAGAACTTCATTAATCATATAAAAAGTAAATAGATGCAGTAAAATACAACATATCATCACACATAAGAAGCACACATGAACACCATGATATAAGGTGGAAACCCAATGCGGGACAAAAACCACCTGTTGTTGTTTTCTTTAAGATAAGAAAAAAATTTTTACAATCTTGTACTAGAGCAGACTCATACCAGTACACAGGCACCCACATGCAGAAGGCTACAACCTTCTCTCATTCTCTAGCTACTACTGGAAGGGAGCTATAACCCCCTGGCTCTTGTACTAGTTGATATGTTTACTAGTACATAGGCACCGACCTATGATCTTCTCTTTTCTTCTAGGGACCATGTTTCATTAATTTTCAGACTGGATCCATCAACACAAAACAATCACTATTGCAATACAACCATCAACTATATCTACATCATCAATCTCTAAATCACCCAACACTAAATCATTGAAACCCTATCAACAAAGCACAGTCACCAGAACATAGAGAAGAAAAAACAAAACTTTGTAACAACAACCAGATCCAATTGCAACTTCAAATATCAAATCTTATAATGTATACACTACTTGGCTGTGTCAAACCAGTGTGTCACACTTTTACCAAAGCCAACCCATGTACAGATCTGCAAATATTTACTCATAACTTTGTAGCTATTCCAAACATCAATCATACCCAGATCATAACATTTATACAATAAAGCATGCGTCAATAATTCAAATCTAGTCTATCCATGATCAAACCACATAATGATAATGCATTCCAAGCTTTATGATCCCGATCCATCATCCATCATCAACTGCATAGGTTCATCCTTGGTTCAAATCAAGCAAAGCATAAAAAACCCATAACCAGCATACTAGATCTAACACTTCATCATATATTCAATCCTTGCACCCTTTCCATTTGGCCTAATGATCTTCTTCTCCTTATATAGGTTTAGTCCTCTCTCAATACCATGGTCCAAAACTACGTAGGACCAATACCTTGGACCCAATACCTGGGGTCAATACCTCAGACCAAATACCATGGACCAAATACCAAAATACCACGGACCAAAACATAGTTTTCCGACATGTACGCACCTTTCCTTCTTTGAAAGGGCATGTGTATGTTATACGCGTCATTGTATATAGTGAACCTGCATGTATACACTACTTGGTATATAGTGAACCTGTGTATATACGTGACTTGGTATATAGTGAACCTGCGTGTGTACACGACTTGGTATATAGTGAACCTGCGTATATACGTGACTTGGTATATAGTGAAACTGTGTATACCTTTCTTTCTTCATTCTATGAGTCCGAATTGTGATCTGTCATCTAAGTGAGTTGCCATCAAGGACAACACTTGTGTCATACTTGTATCATAATGCCAACAATCTCCCCCTTTGGACTTGATGGCAACAAGCACACCAAGTCACTCTCCCCCTTTGACATCAAGGGAAAAGGGTAGACCAAGATATTTTCTCCCTTGATATACATTCTGTTGTCCATACTCCCCTTGAGTACATGCTAAAATCTCTGATTCAGCTCCCCCTTTGTACATGCCAAGATGTACCAATCCGTCCATGCTCCCCCTAAGCACATGCAGATTCTGTAAAGATATTTTTCAAAAGAATAACATGACTCTTCAACTCAACTAAGTGAGTATGACCTTCCTATCACCAATGACTCATACATACATCAATCTCCCAACCAAGCAGGGATACACCATTTTGACTCATCCACCCAACCAAGTGGGGATACACCAAATGTTTATACATGACTGAAATAGACATTATTACATCATCCTTCCCATGCAAAGTGGGGTTACAAATTACATCATATGACTCATGGGTGTTATGACATTTTTAACAAAGACCAACGACCTAAACAAGACCATGATAGTCATTAGCAACTATCATACACCGTATGATTTGCACCATAAGCATCTATCACCAACATTCAGACCTGTAACCTGCAATACCATTCTCTTGGCCAACCAACAATAAGTAGCAAGATGTATTATTTAGCCACATAACCATCATCACCAAAGAATTCTAACCATAATGCCAACAATGCATTATTTGAAGCATATGCTCCCCCTGAACCTGTACCATCTGTTCACTATCAGATCTGATCATGCATATATCAACAACAAGTATCAAGGCATCATCATCATCAATTTAGGATGAAAATAACTTCTAAAACAACATCTTATGAGTACCAACACATTTCCACATATCATCAGCAGATTGTAATCATCATCAAATAGAGAAAATAATTGACTGAACCATATCAGACCCTTTTTCCTGTGTCTGTTCCACTGCTTTTCCTCAAACCAACATATACACAACTGTGCAGCTTCAAACTCATCCATACACGCGACTTGTCTTCATGAAACTTGCGTATGAGATTTATAACACTGAGGTTCTACACTTTCATCTCCCTCTGAGTTTTTCAAGTCTGTATACTCTTTATGCTGCATCGTTCTAACTATACTTCCTTTTTCTTCCATATCTTTAATTGTGATGATGTTTTCTCCTTTCGGTATGATGCCCAAAATCTTCTCCTACATTCCTTTGCTATATGTCCAAGCTTGTTACATGCATAACATCTTACATGTTTCATATTCCTCCTATAACAATCAATAGCTTTGTGACCAAACATATTGCAAGAAAAACAATATCCATTAAAGTACCTGGAACATGATGATCTTTCTGTGCGATGGTCTTGAACCATTCTACTTCTGCATCTGGCTGCAACATGTCTAGAATTATGACATACATAACATTCAACATTATTCATCAAAATAAATAACTGTCTATCACTTCCATATTTAGGAGCAAAAGATTTTCTTTGAAGACTATCTTTCCTTAGTTGTTGATGGGTTTGACCTCTCATCTCCTTGTAGAGAATTTCAGATTTTGCATTAGAGTTCCTTCTCTCACCTTGTGAGCTAGACTCACCTTCAACAGATTCATAAAAACCAACACTAGTTTTGATAGAAGGAAACCTTTGACTACTAAGAATATCATCCAAAATTTTAGTACTATCTTGAAATCGTAATAGTTTATCTTTTTCTTCTAATTTACCTTTCAAGATATTTACCTCAACCTAATATTGTTCTTGCTTTTCTAGATATTTCTTTAGACTTTCTTCCTTCTTCCACTTGTTGCCTTAGTTTGAGAATCTCATTTCTTGTTATTCATTCTGCTCCTACAACATTTGGTGTACTCTAAAGGCACACTCCAGCTGAGCTTTTAAACTGATAAGTTCTTCTTTGAGGGCACTCTCCCTTTTGTTAAATAGATCTTGTTGATCTATGAGTTTATCTCATGCTTCATTTTCTTGCTCATCTTCAATATGAGGTGATTCAGAATCTGAACACTTGCTTCCTCCCAACGGCAGGCTGTCATTGTTCTTTTGAGTTGTCTTCTTCTTCTGACGCACTTTCCTTCCCATTGTTCTACAAATCTCGTTCAAGCGATCAAGCTTCTACCAAAGGACCTACTCTGATACCAATTGTTGGAAATAATACTGAGACGGTGGGGTGAATCAGTATTAACAAATCAGTAAGTTTTCATTTCCATATTCTGATTCATATATGCTACTTCATTTAATGGAACCCGTGTGTATACGCAACTATGTTTAAGGAAACTTGCATATATCTAGTAAACTTATGATTCAGTTAATCCATTATATGTTGACCCTTAATTGGTGCATAAGAACTTCATTAATCATATAAACAGTAAACAGGCACAGTAAAACAGAACATATCATCACACATAAGAAGCACACTGAACACCATGATATAAGGTGGAAACCCAATGCGGGACAAAAACCACTTGCTGCTGTTTTCTTTAAGATAAGAAAAAACTGTTTACAATCTTGTGCTAGAGCAGATTCATACCAGTACGCAGGCACCCACCTGCAGAAGGCTACAACCTTCTCTCGTTCTCCAGCTAGTACTGGAAGGGAGCTACAACCCCCTAGCTCTTGTACTAGCTGATATGTTTACTAGTACGTAGGCACCCGCCTATGATCTTCTCTTTTCTTCTAGGGACCACGTTTCATTAATTTTCAGACTGGATTCATCAATACAAAACAATCACTACTGCAATACAACCATCAACTATATCTACATCATCAATCTCTAAATCACCCAACACTGAATCACTGAAACCTTGTCAACAAGGCACAGTCACCAGAACATAGAGCAGAACATAGAACTCTGCAACAACAACCAGATCCAACTGCAACTTCAAATATCAAATCTTATGATGTATACGCTACTTGGCTGTGTCAAACCATCATGTATACGTGCTTTTACCAAAGCCAACCCGCGTATAGATCTGCAAATATTTACTCATAACTTTGTAGCTATTCCAAACATCAGTCATACCCAGATCATAACATTTATATAATAAAACATGCGTCAATAATTTAGATCTAGTCTATCCATGATAAAAACACATAATGATAATTCATTCCAAGCCTTATGATCCCGATCCATCATCCGTCATCAACTGCATAGGTGCATCCTTGGTTCAGATCAAGCAAAGCATCACAAACCCATAACTAGCATACTAGATCTCACACTTCATCAGATATTCAATCCTTGCACCCCTTCCATTTGGCCTAATGATCTTCTTCTCCTTATATAGGTTTAGGCCTCTCTTAATACCATGGTCCAAAACCATGTAGGACCAATACCTTGGACCCAATACCTGGGGTCAATACCTCGGACCAAACACCATGTCCCAAATACCAAAATACCATGGACTAAATACCACAGACCAAAACTTAGTATTCCGACATGTACGCACCTTTCCTTCTGTGAAAGTGCGTGTGTATGTTATACGCGTCCTTGTATATAGTGAACCTATGTGTATACACTACTTGGTATGTAGTGAACCTGCGTATATATGCGACTTGGTATATAGTGAACCTGCGTGTGTACAAGACTTGGTATATAGTGAACCTGCATATATACGTGACTTGGTATATAGTGAACCTACGTATACCTTTCTTTCTTCATTCTGTGTGTCTGAACTAGGATCTGTCGTTTGAGTGAGTTGCCATCAAGGACAACACTTGAGTCATACCTATATCATAATGCCAACATGAAGATCCTTATTTTTAGCTTTGAGTCTTTAATCTCTTCTTCTAGGTCCATTATCTTTTAATCTATTTTTTCTGCAGAATAATTACCTTTACTTTTACCCAAGAGAGATATTTTATATGATTCATTATCGTCATAACTACATGAGCAATTGACTGAAATTCATTTATACAATGGTCATAATTGCTACAATTATAACAAAACCAGTGCCTAATAATTCCTCATCATTATCTTCACTATTTCCTCCATCCTTGATCAATAATAGAGGTCCTTGATCTATGATTGTTGATATAGCTACTACATCTACTACATCACCGTCACTAATTTTTTTTCTTAACTTGGCCTATTCCTTTGTACTATTTTCTTCGTATGCTTCCTTCCCATTGTTCCTAATCCACTCTCATGCAAGTTAATTTTCTGTTGGATATACCTTCTCTGATTCCAATTGTTAGGAAAAATACTTCCGGGGAGGGGGTCAATAAATATTTTATTTCACTTTATCTTCAAATTCAAATTCAAAATTATGTATGCTACTGTTATCCAGACAACTCGCGTGTGTAAGTGGCTTTAACTAATGATATCTACATATATCTAGATTAACAATTTATCATTATTTCTATCGTTTGTTTGAATTTAATCATTGCATCAATATTTCATTGTCCATTATTTAATAAGTAACCATGAGGAGTAAGAGAAAATAAAACATGACACATAATTAACACATCAATACATCAAGACACCGTGATTTTAGGTGGAAACCCAATGTGGGAGAAAACAACTATTGTTTTTGTCTCTATCTTCTTCTCATATTATAATGAAAAATCATTCATAACATCATGGTATTGCATTGGCACAGACTCTCGCCAACATGATTCCACCCACATGCAGGAGGCTACAACCTCCACTCGTTCTCCAACACTAACTGGAAGGGAGCTACAACCCCCTAATCTCATTTACTGGCTCCTACTGAAAAGAATATCCTACCCACTCAATGAAGGCTATAACCTTCAACACCTCATGGACCATGTTTTATAATATTTCATACTAGATGCACCTATCTCAAAATCATTAAATCATGCAGAACAACTTTCATCATATTTTCAAACTAGAACCACACCCAACAATATGCTTAATACCAAGATACCAATCAACCAATCACTGATACTAATGAACCAATAAAATTATCATCAATGTAGAACTAATTTACAGTCACTACAAACCCTAATTAAATTCACCACAGAATATACACGCGATAGTTATTAAGCATATCTGCGTATATACACACTTCCTCTCCATAAAACATGCACATGAATCTCAAATCACTGAATACTGAAACACTATCAAACTAAATCATTGTATCAACCATTGAATCATGAAAACATTGAGTCACATCAACCACTAATCATAGATATACCAATATTGAATCACTAAATACCCAATCACAATTTTGCAGCATCATCACTGATCAATATACCAAGCCACAACCAAATCAATCCAATCCTGACTATCAAATACTTACCATTCTAATCAAGACATCATTGAAGAACAACAACGAATAATACCGACTTAATCAACTATCATCGCCAAGAAGAAATTACAAACCCTAGAACACATACATGACTTCAATTAAACAAATCTATGTATATATGTGCTTCCCATGTATAAAACCTACTTATATATTTCAAAATATTAAATACCAAAACATATCTAGTAGATTATTCTAACGAACTATTGTGGCAAACAACAAGTCCACATTTTTATTCTTTATTTCTAAGCCATAATAAATAATGGGGACCCTTTATGTTTTTGGTTTAGCTATTATCATCTCAAAATAAGACTAAAGGGAGATTGAATATATAAAGTTTAAACAGAAAACCAAAGTAAAAGGAAACTTTTATCAGAACTACTTTATCAAGACAACTTTATCATAACAATTTTAATAAAATATTATGAAGTCCTTCCCATCTGACATTGGATCTGTCAATGTTTCGAGATAGGTTATTTATATTTAATGCTAGAATGTGGGGCCTTTCTTTATCGAGACGTTGTTATATGGAAACTCCTATTAAAAGGACTTAGAAGATTCATATTCTCTGAGTATTCTTATATTGGAACATTGCTATATCAGAGCTTTTGAATATCATACAACGTTATATCATAGATCTCGCATCTCAAAAACTGTTATCTCAGCGGTCTCATCTCGAAGTTCTCTATATTGAGAAAACAATTTATTGTAACTCTATTTTAAATTCAACTCTGATATTCCCATTCTGATATCCAATGTGGCATTTTCGCATGGTTCCTTTTTTGTCCACTTAAAGTGATTTAACATTTTAATTATTAACCTCGACATAATGAAAGCTTACATTTAGTAAACTTTGGGTTCTGTAATTTATTTTGAAAAGGACTTTTGTGCCCTACTTCTATTTTTACACCATTTGTGAGTGTTGTAAAGACTTTTTCCGCTAAGTCTATGCTTCTGTCTCCTATAGGTGAGGCCATTTTCTCGAATGACAGAAGATATGAAGAAATGCAGTAGAGTTTAAAATAAGGCTCCACAACAACAACCCATTGGTCCATTTCTTAAAGAGATTGATGATAAAGTCAAAGGAGCAGGATTATTTTTAGATACCGTATGTACTAGGGATGATGGAATCCCTTAATGGGAATTAATTTATCAGTACTTTGAAAGCGATAAACCTAGAGTTACTAAAATAATAGTCACAACTAATGACAATATTCATGTATTAGAATCCGGTACAAGCGATGTTGCTAACTCTTTCCTTCATAGAATTGTGGCTAGGCAACAATTATTGCCTTACACAACCGTGGCTTATTCAGTGGTGAAAATTTTGGATATTTTTTATAAGCGCTTTCAGACTAAGAAGGGGACAGTAATAGGGTCTTTCACCAACAAGGATTTGCAAAGCATGTATCATTTTCCAAATCCTCAATATACATGTAATAAGGAATATGTTGACGGTTTCATAAAGTAGCATGGGCACCCGCTAGGAAAAATCAGAAAATGGAGACAAGACCTGAATAACCATAAAATAAAGGAAATTGGTAAGTGCTCACTCGATTCTCTCACTACTTATTTCTCCAAATTTGTAGCTATTATCAGTCGATTGCATGCACTACCTGATGTGTTGAAATTACTAGATGGGGTCTTTGCAGTTTATATATTTTACTGGCTACCATACTTTCTGATAATTTTGCTTCTCATATCCTAGATTCCCGATAAGGTAGAATAGTTTATAAAGATAAGTTGCCTCCTTTTTAAATGTTGGCCTATGTTATGGATGATCTGTGTTTTCCTATGGATTTTCCCACTATGGGTTGGAAATGGACTATTTAGGATCCTAAGCCTATCCATATTTATCATGACATTCTATGGGAATCCAAATATCATGAATATCTCTACCAAATATGCCATAGAGTTATGATTCCAATATATGAAACCATGTTTGAGTCTTAGCCATAGAGAATGTCTCAGGAAGCCATGGATGACCTTCAGAGAGTCAACAATTGGTTTAGGAAAGATTTATTTTATTATATTAGATTCTATGACAGCCTTTCTCATGCTCATATTTTGCCTTTTTTCACTCTCGATAACTTAGTCAGTAGAGAGGTATCTTATCAAACAATGGGTTGTGGTATCACTAAAGTATTGAGAGAATCCAACAAAAGGCCATGGCTTATTTTTCCTATAATATTTAGTATATTTGCATTGCCCAATGACATCCAAGCCAAGAAAGAGATCCTCATTGTTGAAGCTCTAAAATTTCCTATTGTTCCCAATACAAAATATGACCCAGATTCAGTCGTGAAGAATTTTACTGCATCCCAACGAATCAGATAATTCATCCATGAAGAGGATAAATAGGAAGATATGTCTGTACAATCTTCTTCTTGTGCTACCATATTACGGAGAGTAGAGGAAGAATTGTCTATAGAGAATAAAAATTAATTTGTTCAATACAAAGATTCTCGAATAGCCAATATTTCCTTAAAATTGTTACAATTACCTCAAGAGAAGCCATCAATGTCGACCACTTAGCTTGATATTTCTGCATAGTAGGTAGTTCCTCCTAAGGATCAACTAGAGGTTGTTTTAATTTTTTCCACAGCTCAGGTTGAGGAATTGATTTTCAATCCTGAATTAAATGAAGCATGGAATGAATTTAGTATGAATATAAATCCAAAGTCCAAGGTTCAATATTCAGCTTCTCTAGTTTCCACTTATTCACAACAAGTGGATGTTCAGGGTACTATTAAGAATGTTGAAGAATAAACTAGGACATAGGAGGTTGTTGATAAGTATTCCATTCATGGTAAAAATGATGTTGAGGTTATTCCTACTTTCCCTACCTCAGAGGTTACTCTTAATATAAAGGAAATTCCTCCTTTATATATATTCTAGAGTCCCTAGCATAAGGAAGTAGTCAAGAGATGAAGAAAGAAAAGGAAGTTCGAGCAATCCCAACCATTAATTCCTAACCAGATTTCTTCCTCTGAAATATTATGGAAAGGTTCTTATGCTACACCTTTCAAATAATTAGGGAAATTAACACAATTTATAGGAGCTTATGCCTCGTCCAAAATAGATAAATCAATTGAAGTCCAAGAACTTCTAAAAGAAAAAGAAGAGAAGGTAACATAATTGGAACAAGAATTCAATGTCAAGAAACAAAAAATTATTGAGCAATACCAGAATGAGATTGCAGAGTTGCAGAAGAAATTTGATACATTAAAAATTCAACATGACAAAGAAATACAAATAAAAAATTATCATCTTAAATAATTGCAAGTAAAGATAGAGCAGTTGAGTATTAATCCTCACTAATTTTTTTTAAGGAGGCCAAGGAATTAAACACTCTGCTCAACAACAAACAAAAAACATTTTGCAACAAGCTCCTATTAATTCAAGATCAATGTAAGATAGGGATTCTCTGTTTGATTAGTTGAATGACATGATGAATTATTTTTATGAAGTAAATGACCAACTCACTGATTTTATAACCTGGGAAGAAAATAGAGAAGGCATAGAAGAAAATTTGCGTAAAATTGATGAAGCACAAAAGAAAATATTTTGTTGAGAGTAGGAAATCATAATGAAACAAGTTGAATATGATGTCAATAAGGCTTGGGATCTCTCCATTTCTGTCATTGAATCGGTCAATGATACTCTATTGCAAGAAAATATAATTTCTAACTACCTAGAAGATTCACTTTCAGATGCCAAGAATTTAATGAAAACTTGCTTAGAACAATGCAACATAATGGTTGAAAGAATCAAGCGGTTATCCAAAATCGACCTTGACAATCATTGGTATTTTCTTGTCAAACCCCACAGCTAATGGTTAATACTTCATTATTTATCTAATGTTTCTATGCAAATTTTATCCCCATTGAAGTCAGTTATTTTCACCATTCAGTTGAGAATCAAGCCAAGACATCCTTCGGAACTCACCAACCTATTAGAAAATTTCATGTTGCGTAAACTCACCATTGGACACTTCTCATCCAAAATTTGAAAGTTGTTGCAACAATTTCCTTATTTGTTTTTAATTTTTACTTCTATTGAGAAATTGAAGACAAATTTATTTTTTTTCTTTTGTATTAAGACTACAAATCCCCCTCTCCTAGATGGAGATGGTGGTTCTGAATTTCAGATGAAGTAACTTGAAATTTACCTATTGTATTTTAAGTTTTTCTTTTTATAAAGATGAATCACTTGCAGTTCCAGAATGAAAATATTTGCAGTTTCTCGGGTATTTTAAGTAGGTTAACAAAATATACTAGTTTTCTTAATAAATACATCACCATCATTCATCCCATTCCACATATTTTTAATTAAGGGAAATTTGTCCCATAACTCTTGTTGGAGCCACCACTCCAAATAGAAAATGGTCTAATTAGGACCCAGACTGGGTGGTTTTCCCTTAATATTGATGAGGTCAATTAAGAGCCATCAAAACAAACCAAGAAAATCCTCAAAACTTACATCAATCAACATGAAAACATCTATAAACAACCCAAATCATGCAACAATCCAAACATATTAACTCAGTAACTATACACAACTATTTTGATGTAGATTTGTGCATGTACGCGACATTCGAAAAGAAACCTGTGTACAGATCTTAAATTACTAAATCCAATATTTGTTGCAAATCACAACACATGTCAAACCCATATCTTTGTGCACATACTATCAAAAGCTACAGATATCATCAAATATATATTTTGATCATAGTTCTACCTGCATTATTAGCCACATAAATCAATCAAGCATATATTTCAACATATCTTCAGGTCTTTCAAATATGAGACTTCTCCTTTCTCCCTAATGCACAATTGTTCCAGAACAGATCGCACATGAAATAATATCCTTCATTACACACTTATCTCCTTAATATCTTTCTCCCTTTATATATTTTTTCCTAGCCAATACCACAGAAAAGTCCCTTGGTAATGTTGCTCATATTCGTTTAACAAGATCAAGTAGATGTTTCCATCACAATACTATGGGAAATTACCATGGCAATAACTATTGAATTCTTGTTTTCCATGCTTCAGATTATGTACATGACTTTTTCTCATAAAACCTACGTATGTATATGACTCTTGTTCATAGGGATCGCATATACTTTTCAACTGTCATAAATTTCATTCATTTTTTAACTAAACTGCCAATTCTCTTTCATATCCTTTGTAATATTTGTACCATCAAACATGTCATGTATAATAGTTTTGTAATCATCATATTATAACCAAGTTTAAATCAAGGAAATATTTTTCAAGAAAGTTTCTATCAAGGACAATGCATTAGCCATAATTCCAATAAATGACTTCTAAATTTTAAAAAAATATATTTTCTTGATACAAGTGCCAGAAAGGACCTTTTACAATATGAAAAGGACTCTTGACTCATGAAAAATCATAGTACCATTCAATCGATGCTTGACCTAATGAAAAAAATGACTTCAGCATGAAATCCATGTCCTACAAAAATAATTTTCTTTCTTCTTTTGGTAGATTCATAAGAATTAGATCATGAGCTGAGTCAAAATGACAAGTGTGAAGACTGAAACTAGTTCCATTCTTCAACACTGTTGAATATAGAAATAATATTTCATGTAAGGAATATATGAAATCATGATGACATTGTGGATGAAGTTGATGGAAGAAATAGAATCTCAAGAGGGAGCCAACATTCTTCTCAAACGTTCTTCTTCCATGGCCTCCTAATGAGGATTGTAGGTACATATTGAATGTTGCCAATGGATCTAGAAACAAAGGGAGAAGATGTGGAAGAACAAATAAAATCTCATGACAAAAGGATCTTTCCAAAAATTTATATTTAAAGATCTAAGCTTAAGAGGGGGAATTTAGATAAGTAACTTTGAAATATGTCTATCTGTGACTATAGATGAGAGAACAAAATGTTATCTGAGTAAGTTGGAGATCATTATTTTTCTCC
Source organism: Pinus tabuliformis (assembly GCA_031772625.1). NCBI lineage: Eukaryota > Viridiplantae > Streptophyta > Pinopsida > Pinales > Pinaceae > Pinus > Pinus tabuliformis. Next base: position 992,497,328 of record CM062806.1, on the reverse strand, counting down.
AATTGTTACAACTTTGAAAAAGTATTTTAAGCTCCGTAAGGAATCATGTGAAGCAACTATGATATGTACCAAAGAAAGGGTATATAGAAAAACTTTTGTCAACATCAGAGGGAGCTTCAAATGATCATAGTAGTATATGTCTCAAATTGAGAGGGAGTTGGCCAATGAATTTGATCTTTAATTGATGAATCTTGATGGAATCTTCTTTGCAAAACTTTGACAATGATAGGAAGATGGTTGGTTTGGTTTTTAATGAACTTAGTTTGTATATTTGTTTTTCAATGAATAAATTAAATCATATGAATCCAAAGTATTATCACTGGATACTCTTGTCGTAATGCTAATTATTGTTTGAAGTATGTTGCGAGGAATGAGCGTATGCTGTTGGGATACTCTAAATTTTATTGGGATGAAAGTGTTGTCGATGGAAAGAGTACATTTGGAGGATGTTTTTGATTACGTCCGGTAATGGTTTCTTAAATGAACAAGAAATGACATTCCATGGAAATTAGTACTGCTAAAGCTATATATGTTTCAATCAGTCTTTTCATCATTACTATTGACATGATTCATTGAATTTTATGTCATATTGTGAACAACAAATATTTTTATCATATGTGATACTTTAATCAAATTAATTTAATTAACTTAATTACCTTTGATTGAATTAATATTGTAATTTTGTAATGATCTACATTATTGTGTTTATTATGACATCTTTCTAGCACATATGTTATCAACTTACCCCCGTATTATAATAAGTTATAGCCATTTATGAGTAGGTTAACATAATATACCCGTTTTCCTAATAAATACATTATCACCATCATTCATCCCATTCCACATATTTTAAATTAAGGGCAACCAGTCCCATAATTCCAGTCGGAGCCACCACTCCAAATGGAAAATGGTCTAATTGGGGCCTTGACCAGGTGGTTTTCACCCAATATTGATCAAGTCAATTAAGAGCGATCAACACGAACCAAGTCAATCCTTAAAACTTGCATCAATAAACATCCAAACATCTTTAAACAACTTAGATAAGGAAACATTAAAAAATATCAACTCAATAAGTATACTCAGTTATTTTGAAGTAGATTCGCACATATACGCGACATTCCAAAAGAAAACATGCATACATATCTTAAATTACTAAATCCAATCTTTGTTGAAAATCACAACACATGTCAAACCCATATCTATGCACACATCCTGGCAAAAGCTACAAATCTCAGCAAATACCTATTTTGATCATAGTTCCACCTACATTGTTAGCCACTTAAATCAATCAAGCATATATTTCAACATATCTTGGGTCTTTGAGATATGAGCCTTCTCCTTGCTCCCTGGTGCACACCTGTTCCAGATCAGATCAAACACGAAATAATCTCCTTCATTCCACACTTATCTTCTTGATCTCTTTCTCCCTATACATATGTTTTCCTCACCTATACCATAGGAAAGTCTCTTGGTAATGTTGTTGGTATTCGTTTAACAGGATCAAATAAATGTTTATGTCACAATACTGTGGGAAATTACCATGGTAATAGGTAATAGGTATTGGTTTTCCATGCTTCAGATTATGTAGGTGACGTTTTCTCATAGATCCTACGTATGTACGTGACGTTTCTTCATAAGGGTCGCATATCTTTTCAATCGTCACAAATTTAATTCATTTTGTAACTAAACTAACAATTCTCTTTCATATCCTCTTTAATATTTGTACAATCAAACATGTAATTTGCAATAGTTACGTAATCATCATATTATAACCAAGTTTAAATCAAGGACATATTTTTCAAGAAGGTTTCTATCACGGACAACACATTAGCCATAATTCCAATAGCTAACTCCATCTTTGGATCCTTCTACACACTTCTAAACTAAAAAAAAAAATTATTTTCTTAATACAAGTGCTCGAAAGGATCTTTTACAATATGAAAATGACTCTTGACTCATTAGAAACCAGAGTAGCATTCAATGGATGCTTGACCTAATGAAAAAAATGACTTGAGCATGAAATCCATGCTTTACAAAAATAATTTTCTTTCTTATTTTGATACATACATAATAATTATATCATGACATGAGTCAAAAATACAATTATAAACACCAAAACTAGTTCCATTCTTTAACATTATTGAAGATAGAAATCGTATTTCATGTAAGGAAGATATGACATCATGATGAATTTGTGGATGAGGTTGATTCAAGAAATAGAAGATCAAGCGGGAGCAAAAATTTTTCTCAAAAGATTCTCTTCCATGGCCTCCTAGTGAGGATTGTATGTACATATTGAAGGTTGCCAATGGACCTTGAAACAAAGGGAGAAGATGTGGGAGAAGAAAGAAAAGCTTGTGACAAAAGGATGTTTCCAAAAATCCAGATTTGAAGATCTAAGCTTATGAGGAGGCATTCAGATAAGTAAATTTCAAATTTTCCTATCTGTGACTAGAGATGAGAGAACAAAATATTCTTTGAGTAAGATGGAGATCATTATTTTGCTCCAATTTTCATGACTTTGAAGAAATATTTTAATGTCCTTAAGCAATCATGTGCAACAACTATGATATGTACCAAAGAAAGGGTAGATAGAAAAACTTATGTTGGCTTCAGCGGGAGTTTGAAATGATCACAGTGGAATATGTCTCAAATTGGGAGGTAGTTGGCCAATGAATGTGATCTTTAATTGATGAATCGTCTTTGCAAAGCTTTGACAATGATAGGAAGATAGTTGGCTTGGTTTTCTAATGAACTTAGTTTGAATATTTGTTTTCCAACAAATAAATTAAATCATATGAATCAAAGTATGATCACTAGATACTCTTGTGGTAATGCTAATTATTTTTTGAAGTATGTTGTAAGCAATGAGCTTATGCTATTGGGATACTCTAAGTTTGATTGGCATGAAAGTTTTGTAGACGGAAAGAGTATATTTGGAGGACGTTTTTTATTATTCTCAGTAGTGGTTTCTTGAATGAGCAGTAAATAACATCCCATGGAAATCAGTACTACTAAAGCTAAATATATTGTAGCCGGTGCAGTTTGGCTTTGAAAATTGCTTTCTAGAATGTTTGAGTAGGTTTTGGAATTGATAATGATATTTTGTGAATGTCAAAGTTGGATGGAGGGTCAAATAAAATTGGTATCAAGTACCACTACATTCATGACATGGTAGAACAGGGAGCAGGAAAGCTTCAGTACATCTCCACTAATGAGCAGATAGTCAATGTATTGACTATGCCTCTTTCCAAATAGAGATTTGTGTTTTTTAGTGATAAGTTAAGACTTGTGAATCATGCCCCTTTGGCTGAGAGGGAGCAATGATTTTTCTTGCATCATGATATTCTTCCCGTATCACTTGACCAGAATTAGTGATATCATCTCTGTGTCGAGTTGACCAGGATAAGGAAGAATCGTTTGAGAGTTGATGTTATTCATGTGTAACTTGACCAGAATTAGGGATGTTATCCCTCTGTTAAGTTGATTGAAACTAAAAAGAACGATTTTAAGGATTAGACAACATCTTTATTCTTCCTATGTTACTTGAACATAATTAGGGATATCATCATTATGTCAATTTGACCATAATTAGGAAGAATGGTTTCATGGACAGATTTTATTACTATGCCCTTTGTTGTGATTAGAATTAGGGATGTTATCTATATGGAAATAATATGACCAATTAGGAAGAATGGCCCACTGGATAGACATTTTCTAGTGTCATATTCCATGACTAGAATTAGGGATGTTGTCCATATGTCAACTACATTGACCAAAATTAGGAAAATTGTTCTAGAGGTTGAGTTGTAGCCTCCTAACATCATGCTCATATCTTTTCCTAGAGTTTAATTGATAACTATTTGGTAGACTATGTATATGAGTACCATGATTGTGAGGCACTATTTGTTTGATGATGCTAGTAATGTTGATATTGATTTGATAACAATTCTAAACTAGTCTTGATGTTTCCTTAGAAAAATCTTCAACTTGTTGACATTGAACTAGATATTATGAATTCCTACCTATCGAAGGAGTTTTGAAGAATGTCGCTATCATCGGTCTTCATAATTCTTGATGAATTTATAATAATATGTTGAAAGAAAATAAATTTTAAATTAGAAGAAAGAAAAGAAATAAAATCACCTAAAATTAAAATCCTTGAAAATAGCTCATACTCACGTAAATAACATATTTATCATAAGTTACTACACACCATATTTAAGAAAATATTTGCGTAAAATATGGGATAAGGAACTACATGTAAATAAATATACTTACTAGGAGTTATTTCCCACCATTATTTATGTTTTCTTTAACACTTTAACAAATATTATTAAAAATGTAAATATGCAAACTTACTAGTGGTTACTACCCACCAAAATTTAATTTGCAAAGGGATGTGATCTAATTTTCAAAGAGGTGTCCCTCTTGGGAAGCCTAAAATCACTATAAAAATACACTTGAAATTTTAATTTTTTCACTCACTTATCGCTCACATATCTGTCTCTCTCATGCACGTGGGAAGAAATTTAAGAAAGCACCCAAAGTTTCGAAGGACATAATTTTTTTTAGGAAGCCTAAGTTTTAAACATTTCGAACTCTACTTTCCTTTCATGGTTATTCGTTGAATTTTGAAAGTGTGATTTATTGATGAAGATAAAACAACTATAACATATACTCATAAGTAATTAACATAGTTCAAAAAAAAGTGTTTGTATCCATTGCACTCTATTTTTCAATAGTACATAGGGAAGTGTCACGTTAATATGTGAAGTGCATGTCTAGAAAACATATAAGTAGACCAAAATTTTGCACCCATTGAAAAAGTAACTGAGATGAGAAATTACAAACAAGAGATAGGGATCATGACTAGCCATAGAACATACAATAAGGGGAGAAAAATAAGTGACATATGCCCAATAGAATGGGTCAGGAACAAACATGGAAATCACCATGCAAATGGGAACACCACTAGAGATATCAAACACCCATGATAACAAACCAAGAGCCTTCACACAAAACTATCAAGTTGCACCTCCACCCATCAGCCGCTCTAATCATTCTTAGAATACAAAATGTTGGTTGGAGCCTTTGCATCAGAGCCAGGGGGATCCAACATATCCCCACTATCTGATTCACATGAAATTTTCCTTTCTACATTAGCCAGCCAAAAATCAATTATGTCCAAGCATAACCATTTATTCCTGACCATTATCTTGAAATTTGTGAGGGATGAAAAAACATTATATTTTTTAACTTGTTTATCCCTTAGGTAAGACATATCAAGGTATTAATTTTCTAATGAAGAACCACTAAATTTATGTATTGTGTCTTCCATATCCTGGCATGCCCGGGGTCATGAACCCAAGCCAAGATATCATCCATGAGCTCTAAGTCAAAAAGTGATTTCCTTTCGACTCCCGTCTATATCTCTAGCTTATCAATTTCTGTACACATCTCCAACAGAAAAATATTGAAAAACATCGTAGGCAAGTCATGGGAAAAAAGCTTCGCACCATGCCGTCGTTGCTGGACTCAGCCACCACCTCCCCTTCTGCTCCTCCCCTCTACCTTGGTAGCATAGTTGAATTAAGGAAAAATTTCCAACAATTTCTATAAGTGCTTCCACCTGCCAAAGAATGCAAGAATGGATGAGACACAACACCAATATGATTAGAGAACCAATAGACTAAAATTGTCATAGAAACACAAAAGATTAGTCCCAGATTCCACAGATGACACACCAGTTGAGATGGAAGGAGCGACTACCACCTCACAAACTTTCCACCATTGAACATTAAACCCAAGAAGACCAATGAAAGGATGAGTGGAATGTGAAATACAATGAAGCACAACCATTGTCCAAAGTTCACTACCCAGAGTTTATACAAACTAAGACTACACTAGACGCAACAAAGTGAGAACAATATTTTTGGACCGAAATTCACATTCTTTCCCATTTGACTAGAGAAAATCCCATTAACCAACATTCGAAAAAAAATTAACAACAAATCTAGAATTACTGTTATAGATCATAATTGGGAAAGTCACAAAACTTCTGACCCTAGACTTCCAAGCCTAGATGCAAATTTCCAACAAAAAAATAAATCATGAATAATAAGGATATAGCCTAAGAATTCACTCCATGAAGAAGACTGAAGACACCCCACAAACCTTCCAAAAACCAGTTCTCAAATATCTAAGTAGATGAATAGGCTACTAGGAAACCCAAGATAGGCACGCTAAAAATTTTCTTGCATTCATGCCCCACTCCTAGGCTTTCTATTATAGACAGTAGCCACACCATGATGAGACAGACATCTTCAAACCTAGCCAACCCAGAAAATGAGGAGGCCATGGACCAACCCTCGACTCCTTTAAACTCAACATAGGCAATGACCTCAAACATCAAGCCCATTAATAGAAACTCCATGCCAAATATTAGATTGCATGTTAATTCATGCAAGGGAATGATGTGTCCTACCCTCATTAATTACTTGATGGAAACTAAGGGGTGGTGGTCACGACCTCCAACAGCCCCATTAGAGCCACTTTAACACCCCCATTAGGGGCCACCATAGTGCTCTTCAACAACACCTTAAGATGCTCAAAATAGTCACATGTCGCAAGTGAGAACTAGTTGGAGTCTATATCCACCACCCTTCCTTGACACACAAGATTGGCCAAAAAATCTGCCACCTTATTACCTATTCTTCGAGAGTGATGCACGATGAAATATTTCATGTAATCAAGTAGAATGTGGATACTACAGATCATGCTCTTTAATATCCATATGTTTGCTAATTTCTCTTGGGGTTTCCTGAATATTAATTTTTTAGCACAATCAACACTAATAGCGACTCCACATCGACTAGAATTGATTGATAACCTTCCCAAATGGAAATTTGAGGGTCACACTCTTAATGCCTAGATGTACACCATATTATTCCTAGTGGATCCACAACTTTGTGCAAACACAAAAAAACTCTTAGAGCCATACTCATTGAACACTCCTCCCATTCCTACAAGTGCATGATTTCCTTTTGATGCACCATTGAAATTCAACTTAATTTAGCTGCTTGGCAGCGGTGGTTAAGAAATCCACCAAGTCTTTTTCCATCTCCCTACATGTATCCTTACGATGGGTGCACATAATTTGATCCAAATCCAATAATTTAAAATATCCACCTCCTCGCCACTCACTTTCCAATATTCGGTCAACGTTGCTTTCCAACATTGATTTTCTAATGTTCTACTTGATTGTTGTACAAATCTCCTTCAATTTTGTTGAATGTTCCTACAGATCATTGCATTAATTTCCTTCTGTATTACAAATAGAATAAATACTCCAATTAAGGACTATGCTTCATTGAATACATGATTCTCAAGCTTGTTCATATTCCACTACCTAAAGATTTCCACCACATCTTCCTTAATTCTTCTCCCTTTGTCATACGAAGCTAGAACGCAAACCCAAATATTCTCTACAAATGAGCAAGCATTTAGCATAAGCTCCATCTATTCTTCCTAATCTTCACAAAGGAAACAAATCAACGGGGCTTGCAATCCTCTCCTACTAATCTCATCCTAGATTAAAATTCTCTTCTTAACCATGAACTAGAGGAAATGCCTCACTTTGAGCCAAACAAAACTTGCCTAGATAAATTTTCATATGGTATCTTGTTGTAAATATGTGTTCCTTGCGAGAAGCATGGACACTTCTTTGAGAGAAAACATAGCAATGAATTGATACCCCATCACAATCTATCGTGGCTACTGGAATATTCCTTTCTTTGAGTTCATCATTCACCACTCCTAAGACATTTCTATGTGGTTTTCTGTCCAATTCTCCATGTTTTTCCAAGATAAAAAAATACAATCCTATTAGAAATTTACAAAAAAATTACCATACCATATTAAAGAAGTGCTCCAATCCCTCATTTGGAATCCAAATAGTTTCCTTCCTTCCACCTTTTAAACTTAAAGCGTTGATTACATAGAAATTTCCTTCCGTGGGGCTCCACCATCTCTATATGGATTGAATTTTCAACACAATGTGATCTTTTAGTGATTGAAAGTGGGGCTAAATTAATTATTTGTGAAATTTTTTATGCTGAGTCGCATAACCAATCAACATGTAGTTTCTAATTAAATCCAATATCTCTATTTGTAATTAACATGAACAAATTGCATTTTTAAACATTGCTATTACATTAAGGTAATCTTCCCAAAATAGAATATTTATAAACATTATAAGTTTTTATATATCAAAATAAAATAAAAAAGTTACTTTTTCTCATACAAATATTTTATATATATTTAAATATTCCTTCATTTGTATTTCAAATAAGTTGACTTCACAAAATCCGATCCCAAATAGGAATGAAGGCTAAAAAGATACCAAAATACTAACGTAATTATAGAAAGTATACCAATCATTGAATCGTAGGAATGAAGGCTAAAAAGATACCAAAATACCAACGTAATTATAGAAAGTATACCAATCATTGAATCGTTTTATTAATTGTATGCCTCCAAAGTAAAATAACATCGCTCTTCCTTTGCCAACATCTGTGATTATTAATGGGATGCACCCATCGGAAAGAAAAATATATATTGAATATGATTCTCATTACAAATCGATAAATGGGATATGGGAATGAATTATTTTTTAAATAAATATGAAAGAAATATTTTAAAAAATAATATGATTGTTTATTATATTAATATAGATTTGTTTTAATTATAGATTTATTAAGGGTTTGGAAGGATTAAATGTCATGTAAAATATGAAAATCGATTTACACGTTAAGAGATTTTTTTTTTTTTTTTAGTTTTTGATAAATCTGTTATTAAGATAAATTTATAGTGATTTTCTGTCTTTCTGTATAAATTATATCATTTTTCAATAGTTAAATTGTATTTTTGAATAATTTATTATTTTTAATATTTTATATTAATAATTCACTGAGTTACATATTTTCTTATTGATAAGAACTAACTAAACTATTTTATCTTTAATTACTTTTTCCTTTCTAACATTTAATTTTTTTACTAAAGTAAACATTAACACACATAATGTTATATATATATATATATAAACACACACTTCATGTCTATAGAAATCATAGTGAATATATTAATTAATATAAATATTCAAATACTTTATATATATATATATATATATAAAATGTGATATAAAATTATGTTATCAATCATAGATGTTGAAATATTTTATTTATTATGGAAAAGTGAAAAAGTGAAAGTGCAATATTAACTAGTCAAGCGAGCACAATAACAATGATATCATTAATATTGTATAATATTTTTAATTAAAATTAATCAAATATATATAATCATTTATGTTTTTTTTTAATAGTCCATAATAATTTTTCATTTAAAGTATTATTTTTAAAAGATACATGCAACTCTAAGTTTAAAAAAAAACTTAATTACACATCCCCCAATACTAAACTGTAAAATATATTTTTTAACTCAATCAAATATAAAACAATATTAAAATAAATATATTCTCGATTTTTAAAATTAAAATAATTAAAAAAAATTATGATTAATATTTTACCTAATTAATATTTTACCTAATTGATCTAATCTATTTTAATAGTTAATATAATAATTTTACTACCCTCACAAATTTTCTTCATTTTTATCCTTTCAAATGATTTGAGTTTTCATTTATTTGCAGGATTATATTTATTTCACAATTAGAGGATTAACTATATCTCTATATTTTTCCTTATATCATAATTTATTCACATCTTTTTGGTTGTTTATAATTATTTTAATGCGATTTTTAATAAATAGTAATATATTTGTTTATTTTTTATTTTATTTTAATAAATGATAGATATATGTTTATGTTTTTAATAACTTTATATATATCATTAGACTAATTTATATATTAGTTTTTAGGTAATAGTTTATATTTGATAATCATAAAAATAATTGGGGATCAGTTCAATTTAGACGAAAGGAAAAGTAATCTTAAATATTGATCAATATGAATTATATGTTGCATGGAATAAGACTAGTGGTTGAATATAGATAAGGTTGATTATGTAATAGATTTGTTAGATATTTAAAAAATTGTTGCCTCTTTGAAATGATATCTTAATTATTTATTTATTTTTCTTTAAGTGAGCAAGTTTGTATGTCATTTTGGTTCATATCTTTCGATTCAACAATTTTAGGTTTAATTGCAAATTTGCGCAACCATGTAGAGGTATCATCTTTTTCTTGATGGGATAAATCACTTGATATATCTCTTTCAATACTTGGAATGTCATGAGATCCATTGGGATAGATCACTTGATAACTTTGTTTCAATACATGGAATGTTATGAGATCCATTGGACATGGCCATTTCAATACATGGAATGTTATGAGATCCATTGGACATGGCCATGATTATTAAGGTGGGATGGTAGGTAAGAGTTAACTCAATATTTTTCTTTATTTTGATTTTATTGTTTTCTTTCTCCTTCGTTTTTGTTGAAACCCACATTAGAGTCAAATTTATTTAGAGTTTTGGTGAGACAACATATTATTTGAGTTATACTTTTTTGGGTTAATTCTTATTTGGATACTCTTCAGTGTATTGAAAATTCATACTATGTGGATGATGGGCCTCCAAAATAGGTAAATTATAAGGCCCATAAATACACTCCTAAGGACATAGACAATGTTTGAACCCACATTTTGTACTTAAAGGTATATTTTGATAGTTTAAAGGATCCATAGAAGATTTTGATTTGGTTTCTATATTTTATGTGCCTTAACATGTTTATTGTATAAGATTTATAAATATATTAAGTAGATTTTGAGGAATCCAACACCTGAACTGATTTTAGGGACTTGTTCCCTGTAGTGGGAAGACCTAAAATCAACTAGACTAGGGAATTTAATTCCTCCTCCCATTGCTACGAGTTGGATTTAGAATAAGATCCTCCTTTTTAAGACATTTGTAGGTAAATTCAACCTTCCTCTCAAGGAGACTATTCCCCACTTGATGTATAAGTAATAGGCTCGAATTAGCCCAGTAGAACATGGGAGGGAGTAGAGTAGTGAGTAGGTAGCATGATTATGGTTTTTGTATTCTAAAGCATGTTTTGTTGTCTTGTACTATCAAAATATATTTTCAGTTAATGGAAGAAGATTGTTATTCCATATCATGTCTTGGTTCTTCTTGAAGTAATTGGATCTTCCTTTGGTTATGCCCAACCTAGTACCTTCATATTTCTCCTATATTTCTATTGGTATTATTGTTTTCACTTTTCTTTTTAGCTTCTAACACCAACAATTCTAGAAGTTACAACCTAATGGTTTCTATGCATAGTTAGTTAGGTGGTGCCTTGACAAATTCTCCATTATAGGTCATTTATGCAAGATATCAACAATCATAACACTTAATATTAAAAATTGAAATCTTTTTATATTACATTTATTTTTCTATTATAAATTTTACAATTTACTATTTTGGTATACAATTGATTTTATAATTATAAGAGACAAACGAGATTTAGTTTCATGATCACAATGCTTGAATCAAGTTTCCTTAATAATTTAATAGTTTAATGACCTAGAATTACTGCCTCTTTCCATCACCTTAGGTTTTCATTATAACTGTTTTACAAGCTTATTCGACTCTTCATGTGTAAAACAAAGAATCCTACAACAACCTATAAATAGTCCCCTTTTCTTGCCTAGCTTAACAGTAAACATTTTAGTTGAACTCCTTGACATATTACAACACTTCCATGAGGTTGGTGGTAGAGTTTATAACAATAGATATCTCATATAGAACTGCCTTTATTAATTACTTTCTGACTATTGTTTTATGTAACTTGGGGTTTATTTTTTGAATCCTTGATTTCCAACAATTGTGCTTATTATTAATTGCAAGTAGCATATATGTAATTTCCTTTTATATAATTCATGTATGGAAATTTTCTTTCCTTTAGCATAGGGTTAAAGCATGAAATGGGTTACACTTTTGGGCCAAATGTGGCAATGAAATTTCTAGTTTTTCCTCTTTTATCAAGTTGAAACCCTCAGAACTCATTTAAGCATTGTGAATTTTTATTTGGAGTAAAAATACAAATTGTGGAGAATTATGTTGCAGTCCTAATGATATTTTTTAGAAAAATATTTAATGTTGTATAATATGTCAATTTTTCATTAAATAAAATGCTTGTCCTTGAAAATTTTCATGTATTTTAGTTGGTATGTGTGTGTTCATGTAGAATAACTTAGTCTAAAATGTGTACTTTAAAAAAAATAAATATATGGTAATGATCTACATGGAGAGAGAGCTAAGTTTTTCATATTATTTTTTTTTTATGCAAAATATATTTTTTATTATTATTTGAAGTTGGTGAACTAATATTTCTATTGCATTTTTCACACACATGTGCTCAAGTGATGTTTTTTCAACTATTTAAGTAAATGGAAAAACCAAAAGTACCCTTTGGAAGAGGAATCATAAACGAAGATAGTGGTATTTTTTTGAAATTTTTTCATCGTGTATATTTTATGACATTAATTTTGTATTCGAACTCTTTAAATAGTTAACAAAAAATTCAAACATTATGATTAAAAGAATTAGATGAAAAATATCATATGAATTCGAAAATGTGAAACTCATACGTCATTGGATAGAGGATTTCTTCATGAACCCAACGTGCTCAACTCCACCACCTAAGGGCAATTTAGCCCTAAGTCTGCCAGGGTACAAAATGGAGTTGCAAGAAATTTTGCAGAAGAGGTGCTGAAATTGTTGATTTTCGGACTTAAGAGGATCAATCGAGTGCCTAAATTTCAAAATTATCTAGCTCGATTGAGGGTTTAGTAAACCCTCTATCAACCCATATATGTGGTTAACAAAGTCTTGATCAAGCCTTTATAGAAATTTTTTGAGTGATCTAAACTTAAACTTTTCAAAATTCCAAATGTTATTAGAATTTTTGTTATAATGTCATGTAAAAACCTTATTAAATTTAATATTATTATTAAAATATTATTATTATTATTATAATATTAAATTAAATGATTAAATGATATTAATATAAAAAATTAATATTAATATATTTTAATGATAATATTCAATTTATTAGTTTTGGGTTAATATAATATTATTAAATTTAAGATAATAAAAAAATATTATACTATAATATATACTAGCACACCCACATTAACAAATGTGGTTGATATACGCCATAGGCATTAACAAAAGAGTTGAAAATTAACACAAAAAGAGTCATACAAGCTGAATCAATATGCATTAATTTTATTTAACCTATTTTTTTGTATAAATATAACATAATAAAACATATAATATTTTTAAAATTATCAAGTAATAGTAACCTAAAACTACCTTTAAATAAATAAAACCTAAATTGTTTCAATTGGAAGACATGAAGTGCTCTATGTATCTTTGATAGAGGTAGTGAGAATATTAATATTTTGGAAAATTTTAGATAATGCTTCCATGGAAAATTTCATTTTCTGACCAAGTCAATGTATAACACAAATTTAAAATGTTGCATTTTAAATATGTGTTATATAAAAAAATTAAATTGTTTTATGACATCAAAATAAGATATATATATATATATATATATATAGATAGATATATATTATTTTAATTGTCAAAGTATTTTAGATTTTTTGAAATATAGAGTGAGAGAGAGTGGGAGATAAGGGTAAGAGAGAGAGTGGGGGACACAAATATGGAGAGAGGGAGAGGAGGAGAGAGTCTTGAGAAATAGAGGGAGATCGAGAGATGAATTTGGAGGAAAATATAGGGAAGGGAGAAGTCCAAAATATATAGAGAGAGAAAGGTGGAGAGAGAGAGAGAGAGAGATTGAAAATGGAGAGATAATGAGAGAGTGTGTATGGATAGAAAGACAAAGAAGGAGAGATGGAGAGAAGGGGGAGAGAGAATGAGAGAGAGATGGAGATATTCAACATAGTTGCAGGAAAAGGCTTGAGAGAGAGAGAGATTGAGTCAGTGGCATGGGGGAGAGAGAGAGGGAGGTGGGAGAGAAAGGAAGAGAGAGTGGAATTGAGAAGGAGGGAGAGAGAGAGTTGGAGTTTGAGTGGGAGAGAGATGAAGGTAATAATAAAGACATATAGAGAGAGAAATGTGGAGAGAGAGAGAGGGTGTGGCAATGGAGATGGAGAGAGAGACAGAGAGAGAGACAAGGGACATGGAGAGAAATGGAGAGAGGAGAGTAGGAGGGAAGAGAGTTTGAAGGGGAGACAAAGGGAGAGAAGGGGAAGGGGGAGAGAGAGGGAGAGGGAGGGAGATATAGATAGATATGGATAAATAATGTCTTTGTTTGTAGGATGATATAGAGAGATGAAGAAGGAGAGATAGAGGGAGATAGATACATAGATGGAGGGGGGAGAGAGGGAAGAAGAGAGAGATAGAGGGAAGAAGGGAGAGATCTAGATAGATTTGAAGAGAGAGAGAGGGTGTGCTCCTGGCGGAGTGATATAGAGAGACAAATAAGGAGAGATGGAGGGGGGAGAGAAAGGGAAGAAAAATTATTTTAGTGTACAAATGTTGATTTCTAATCCTGTTTGATTTCTTGAAAATTAGATGCATTGATTTATGTGTAGATGTTGATTTCTAGTTCTATTTCATTACTTGCATTAGATGCATTCATTTCATTAAATATGTTAATCTATCATCGTATTTGACTGATCTTGCTTTAGATACAATGATTTTAGTGTAGATGTTGGTCCCTAATCCTATTTGATTGCCAACACTAGATGCATTAATTTCAGTGTAGATGTTGATTTCCAATCCTATTTGATTTCGTGTAGTATTAGATGCGTTGATTTTAGTGTATATTTTGATTTCTAATCCGATTTGACTGTTTTCATTAGATGCATTCATTTTAGTGTAGATGTTGTTTTTTCATCCAATTTGATTGCTTGCATTATATGCATTGATTTTAGTGAAACTATTGATTTATGATAAGTGATCTAACTACATATATGTTGTACATTAATTTCAAGATAATTAGTTTAAAATTGTGCATTGATTTCAATGTAAGCACAAAAATATTATTGACGACGTGCATTATGACTAAGTTTTTGTAGATAACCTCAAATAAAATAAATTCAAATAAAAATTGTATTTGTAACTTTTACATCTCCACATCTTTTAAAATTGAATATTTAATCTATTTCAATCATATTTGAGTTTTTAAAAATTAAATAAAACTTAAATTTCCATCATAAGGAATTCATTCAAAATACATGGATAACTACTTCTAAATTTAGGAAAGTTGATAACATTATATAAAATTATAGAAATGTTGTCATATATTGTCGTTTGACCTATATATTAAATATCAACATTATTGACTCATATCATGTTATAACTAAGCTCTTGTAGATAATCTAAAAAAATATTAATGTTAAATAAAACCTATTTGTTGTTTACGTGACATATTTTAATAATAAAATTGAATAAAACTTATTTCAGTCATATTTTGTGTTTTTTAATTGAACCTTGGGATATGAAATCGATTGAAATACTTAAAAAAATTGCCCATGCATTGTTTTATATGGGTGGGTCACAAAAAATTTCATATATATATATATATATATATATATATATATATATATATATATATATATATATATATATATATATATCTATATATATATATATATATATATATAGTAATAATAATAATACAAATGACTTTATAATTCAAATATTATTTTTAAAATCTAATTGTAATAACATACATTTTGATTGCACTAAAAGACACTTTCTACAAGCGAATATGAAGCATGATTGAAATTATTTCTGTGTTCAATATTAAATTGATACATGATATATTTTAGTTCATTTTAAGTATTAAAGTGATTCACATCATAACTTTAAATATTTTACTTATTTTCTTAGTCTATGAAAGTAGAAATAGAAATTGAACATATATTTTACTAATAAAACTGATAGCATATAGAAAAATTATTAAATTAGCGAAATAATTTTAACAGATCCATTTAAACTTCAAAAAATAATGAACGTAAATAAACAAGATTAATACAAATCCATAAAAATGAAATAGTGAATACATGTATCAATAAACTATCCATATGAAAATAAATACAAATCACAAATATCACATGAACATCAATAAACTGAAATGATAAACACCTGTAAACTAAAATAATGTACATGATGTACATCCCTAAATTTCCCATGTATGAAAATATACAAATTCTATATCACACTTGTTAATATGCCCTATGAAATGAGCTTGAAAATATACAAACTATGACACTCTAAGCACCACTGAAACTCCTATGTGAGTTCTGTCACTTAGGGTAAGTGTCCATAATATGGTACTCCAATATAACACATTCAAAATTAGATTAATTAAATCATTATCTGTACAAAATAACCAATATGGAAATAAATTATATTGAACCACATTTTTAATTGTAAACATATATACATGAATCTACTAACCTCAGACAAGTCCAAATGAAATTTCGATAAGATAGGGGTTTGATCATGAATTTGGGTTTGGTGCTCCCTGTGGCTTGATGATCAGGGCCTTCATCGATGGACTTGCATCATCACTGCCTCTAAATCCAACATCCCACATCCCACTCATGTCTCCACATAACAATGACATCGACGTCATTATGCATATGGGCTTGTGTACACAATGGCAAGGACAAATTATAATTAGTCTACAAATTAATTAGCGTATTTATGTAACTTAAAAGAAGAAAACATTTAAACCTTAGGAATAAATAATTTTAGCTCAACTGTTGGTCCATTTGGTTTTACATAATGACTCTCCTTTACATTACTGAACATATAATGTGGAGGAGGAGGTGGAGGATAATCCATAGAAATGTGCTCTGGTTGAGGATTCCCTAGATGATCAAAAACCCCCTTGATGACCGTGTAAGCTCATCCATGTAGTTGAGATGTGTCTACATATTATCATGAAATTATTAATATAAATTATGCAATCTAATACGAACTAGAAATTTTAATATAAATAATTATGCATAATTGGACAATAAGAGTCAAAGGTCTTATATATATATATATATATATATATATATATATATATATATATATATATATATATATATATATATATATATATATATATATATAGATGTACATGGTTTGGGTCATGCGGGACATGCACCCTCCAAGTCTCACGAATCACGTCACCTTACATACATGTATGTGTAAAAATATTACCAAAGGGTAAACTTGTGAGAAAAAAATCATCAGATAAGGGAACTGGTGGGTCACGAGGCAGTGGTGGTGGTCTCCTAATTTGTCCATTCAATTCACCATGTGCACTAGATAATGGCACACGCATGTTGTCTGAAATAGCCTCTTGTGTCTCTCCACCAATCTGCGACAACTCATCCATCTCTCCAGGTAATACCATGCTCTGAGACAGTAGTGGCAAGAATCTCAGAGATGGTGGTACATACCGAGGGTCCCTATGAGCCCCCTAATGCTCATAGGTGTGTCCCGTGTTGGTACCATAAAAGTGAGATTCATTATTAGTGTAATCAAGCCTCATAGGTAACACAAACTTTGATTATAAGTTCTTAGCAAAATAAACTGTGATGTGGTCATGTTTGGGGAACTTGCCCCAAGCTCCAATGAATCTACCACACACAAAAGGGATTGCATGAACATTACTAAAATATTTCAGTGGGATTGGACCTTTATGTCTACTAGGGTGATCATGAGGGATGAAGAACAACTCTCCACAAACATTAATGTCCTTGGTGGCCTCTTTCACCACATCCCAAGAATTTTGACCTCTATCGTCATGCCTCCTGACCCTATGTATAAACTGTAATATGTGGCTCTACGGGCTTGACCTCTGATATGTCTTAGTAAACCTAATCATGCTATCTAACATCAAAGACAATTCAAGGCGAGTAGATCAATTTGCAGGGATATTATTTATCTCTGTTGTGATCGCTGTATGATGGGTCGTAATATCATCTATTGTGATCTGAGATGTAACATCATCCTACGAAGGGATTGATGCTACACTCTGATCCTCAGCTTTGGCCTGCTAAGGATCTATAAATCATAAACATAATTTATCATATATATTTAACAAACTAGAATCATAATAACATATACATTAAATTCAAACACATGAGTTGAAGAAAATTTAAAAATTAAAGACAATTTCATGACACAAACACGTAAAGTTTAAAGATGATTTAAAAATGTAGGAGGTGTACCTAAAATGGGAGAATATAGTCCACTAGATGTAAAAGCATGGTCTTCAATAGAGATAGAAATACTACCTCTAACACTCCAACTAGCGTGAGAGGTAGGATCTACTAGGGGAATATAAACTCTTTGTGGGCTACGTGATATATCATGGGCCCGACCACACGTAACAATCCCTCTCACACTATGATGACCTACAGTTGGGGTGCATATATGACATGCCTCAACATATTACATCTAATACATATAAACTAATCCAAAAAAAAATGTTGACAAAAGAAACATTTCTAAACTCAAGCAGAATAATTTGCCTTGAAGTCCTAAACATTAGAGTCTATTTTTTGATAATTTCTCAACCAAAGTACTTTGACTTCCATGTAAACATAATAGAAAGAGGTGATAAAATCTCCCCTCACACTTTTTCTCGTTTCTAAATAATGCATTTTATTCAAAGCACAACTATATGTAAAAAGTTGAAATAAAACTATTTAAAAAGGTAATACTATTTCATGCCAACTAAGTACTACAATAGACTTTACGTTCTTAATGTTTGACTTTGACACATGACATATATTAGGTGCAAGCACATGAAGAAAATGTTTCTTGTACAACACCTTACATAATGAAACAATATGGTACAAATTACAAATTAGTCTAAATGCTTTTATTCACTGGACCAAATGAACTTTTTATGATGGATTTAATTTATCTATCAATGTTTCATTGTTGAAACACGAACATATATATATATATATATATATATATATATCATGTTATGTTAAATGTTAAATAAAAAGTTATTTTATGTTAAATAGTTATAGAACTAAATTATGTTATATTTATAATTATATTGTATTTAATGAGTTGTAGTTGCAGTTATATGTTACATGCTCTCTCTCTCTCTGTCTCTCTCTCTCACTCTATATATATATATATATATATATATATATAATGTTAAATAATTATAAAACTATGTTATGTTAATTAATTTTATGCTATATGATATGTTATAATTTTATAATGTAGCTATATATATATATATATAGTTACATAATTATGAAATATTTATAGTTATGTTACATGCTATGTTATGTATGTGTGTGTTGAAGCCCCGAAAATCAGGTCGACAACAAGGGGGATACCCACCCGGTCCGGACCTTGGTTGGCAGCTCCTTATCCGTTTGGTATAGCGGGTCCGACTGGGGATAATGGGACCAGTTTCCCAATCTAAGGGGTGTGCGTGTGTGTAGAGTTGGATGATGTTGATCTAGGATTATTTAAAGCTAATTTAATTCAAACTTCTAAACTATCTCTATGCTATTGTAATCTAATGAGAAACAACACATCTAATCCATGCTAACCCGAGGTGTATTTCTTCTATTATGTGATCTAAAGAGATTTCGAACAATAACTGGTAATAAAGATCATTCAGCTATCATAAGAATAGAAATGAATTAAGATAAACCACTCTGCATAAAATGTTAAGCAAAACAGTTGTGAACAGCATATCGCATAATAAGTTATTCATATATCAAACACAAATAAATGACTCCACCATACAGAAGTTTCAAATGGTAACCCACACATTCATGCATTAACATATAAACAACTGAAAACTATATATCACTTTAAGAATATAAGCAGAAATGGTCAAGAGATAAAAGTACCATTTATGACTGGTTCCACTCATAAGCTTCAAGCAACAACGATTTATCTCTACTTGTTCTAACATCTACTAAGAGTACAAAAGTGCAACATCAGTAGCAGATATCAAATGCAAACATTGATAAATCTCGATCCATCCATTCATCAAAAACCCCCTCCGAGGGTGCAAAAGTGCATGTTCTGAGGACAAGTTTTTTGACAAATTTCTGGACCCTTCTCCAAATGCCTGAGAAGGGTTTAAATACTGCTAACTAATTAATCTTAATTACATAAATTTAGGACACAGTTTTAAATGACCGCCCTTCTACTAAAGCAAAATTATTTCTAAAAATTGAATCTAATTCCTAACCGTTTCTGTATTTGCTCCTTAGTGCTGCAAGCATGCAACATTCACCTAGGAAGAGTCGGATGGTCGTCCTCTCCTTTCATTTGAGCTACGAAAATAGAAATAACAAGCGTTGGGACCGCTTCCTGGCAAACTAGAAGATATTTTCGAAAATCTTCCTCTGGCTTGGTGTATTCACTATGTGTATACTTGGTAATAACCCAAATTTCTCTCAGACTAATTCTGCTTTTGCTATTTCGGTTTCCGACCTTGCGAATGACTGAATAAGTTAGGGACTTCGCTCTCTGAATAATTTTCTGTATTGAAAACTGCCTCCGTTCTTTGTTCCAAGCTTTTCTGGTGCGTTTTCCCTCTTTAGCGCCTTTTTCTTTTTGCTTTACCCAATCTAAGCTTCAGGATCTTTTGTAAACATGCTGCTTTTGTGCACCTTTGACTCTGAGTTTTGGATGGCCTATTGACATTAGTATCTGTTGAGTGATAGTCTGGAATCTGTGGTCCTGTTGCATGCGGCATCCGTTTGTGAAGGCATCTCTTCTCTGTTCTCCGAGCATTGATGCTTTCCCCTTTTCCTTAGATGTTTCCTGTACATTGCTTTATGTTATTTGCTGTCTTACAGTTTATGCAAAGGAAAAGAGTAATGATGAAAAGATTGACATGAAAGCTTTAAGCTCTAATGAATGCATAATCGTGACACCCATAATGAACTGACTCTTCGAAAAACACAACACAATCCTTCTTGGATACTTTGGCGTACAATCATTAATTTCTTTTAAGGCGCGCGCCCAATTTTGGTCTACAGATAGATTTCCTTGAATACTGTGCCGAGGAAATTTTGCGATGGGGGATTTCTGCGACTCGCATCGCAGTATCGAGGATTGCGTCGTCAAGATGTGTCATCGCAGGAATTGATGATCGCATAAATCACAGATCGCAACATCGCAGGTTGCAACATCGCAGATCGCGAATCGCAAATCACGCTTAGTCATCCAATCATTATGTGCTGCTTATGCGATGTTGCGATATGCGATGTCGCATATCGGCCATCGGAGATTCCTTAAGTTTTTCATTTAAGAGTGCTTCATAATATATGTGATGCGATGAATTTCGCGTCGCTTCTTCGCAGCTTATTGTGTGCATAGGAAAACGTTTCACTCTCTTCTCGCGATGCGATACAGCTTTAGGGAGTTAAAATACAAAAAATTTGATAAAATGTGTTTTTTTTTTTGGATTTTTATTAAGGGTCCCCATTTGCTTGGTGTTATCGCTAATACCAAACAAAGAGGGGGGTTGTTGGTGGCCACAACAATGGCGATTCACTGTGAAGAACCAGTTATCTCTACTTTTCTATTGAATTTTAACTTCTGAAGCAGAAAAAATTTCATACGTCTAAATTTTGTTATGGACAGATAGAGTACATTACGCCTTATCCTATCAATGATATTTTGTTTCAACTTTTTCATATTCCAATTGTTTGTTTCCTCAGGCTTAGTTCTTGTATTCACACCAGACATTACTTGGTCTTTTAAAGATAAAATAAGGTCTTCTCTGTGTGTTGGCTTTTTAAAATATGCTCATTTGTTGTAGGTAGAGCCTCTATTGCCCGCAAGCGTCCATAGCCTCGACAGGGTTACCTGTTACCCAGCAATGATCCTTTATCCTGCTTAAGGCTATTTACAACTTTTCAGAGAAAAACCCCTTTTGACACTTTTTCCTTTTTTTAATTCTCTAAAGAACAATGTCTTGGTTTGGTGGCCAAATTATGACACAGTCATTCACTTGATTTACACTTTTGCTGAACAAGCTGGCTCGTGATGAGACCCCTTGTCTTTTGATTGCAACAATCTTGAGTCGTTCCCCTGTTTTGGTGGACATTATTGGCAAAGTCAGCAAGTTATAATATCTGTGATCATGATAAGCCGGCTCATGATGAGACCTCTTATTCTTTGAGATACAGTGTTTTCTCGGATTGTTCCTCTGAATGCTGCGATTTCCTTTAGCAGGGAGGAAGTCATTGTTTTTCCTTAAGAAAGCTCTGGATGATAATAATGGAGTTTGAAAACAGCAATTTTACAGAAAATATTTATTTTGTTATTGATACCTTTCATTGTGCTGATATAAACAATTTTTTACCAAAGGTTGCTTTCATCAAATTTTTGAAATTGAAACTAGTATCATGTCTAGGCTAAGGTTAACTCTACTTGTCAATAATAAAGATCAGATTTTTCGAAAAATTTTGCTACTTGTATAAGCGAAAAAGCTCAAAATCTGATAGAGAATTGGTGTCTTTTTCATGAACCCCTTTAGTAACCATCTACAACTGGTTTTATTTATAAGAAAGAGAGAAACAAATAAAAACTAAAACTATCCTACAAAATAGAAGAGTGATCTTCTATGGAAAATATATTTTAAGGATCTGTCCGTTAACAGGCAAAGAATCCCTTCTACCTGCTAAATCCTGCAACACAAACGTTGATGGGCCTATGACTTCTACAATCTGAAAAGGACCAAGCCACATCTTCTGAAATTTTGTATGTTTGCCCTTTTCTTCATGAGCCTTATCCCATTTCAAAACTAAATCTCCCATCTGAAAATTCTTTCTGGTCATTATGCTTGAGTCAAAAGAGGATTTTATCAGCGCTTGGTGATGAGCATGGGTTTTCTTAGCTTGTTCTCGTCGTTCTTCTAATTTAATTATTTCCATTTTTCTTAGTTGTATGGAGGAAGTAGATACCTCATCGATGTGTTGTACTAAAGACAAAGAGGGGATGACTAAGTGAGTTGGAAGAACTACTTCTTTCCCATAAACTAAATTAAAGGGAGAAGTGCCGATTGAAGCTTTCTTCGTTATTCTATCTGCCCATAAAGCATTTACCAATGCTTTGTGCCAATTCTTTTGGTTCTGGTCAACTGTTCTTTTAATAATCCTGATCAGGTTTTTATTTGTTGATTCAGCCAATCCATTACCTTGCGGATAGTAGTTGGACGAATATTTCAGTTTGACCCCTCTTTTAAGTGCAAACTCAGTCATTGTATTTCTAGAAAAGTATGAGGCATTATCAAACATTAAGGCCATTGGCAATCCAGACCTAGTGATTATAAATTGATCTATGAATTCAATAATGTTTTCAGAATTAGCTGTCTTGAGAGGAACTGCTTCTACCCATTTAGTAAAATAATCTGTTGCTGTGAGGATGTACCTATGCTGCTTAGAAGAGTGAGGAACGATCTCACCTATTATGTCCAAGCCCCACTGACTGAATGGTTGCTCGATGTTTACCGGTTGTAGTGGCATGGACGGTTTCTTTTGTCTCCCTGCAGCAGTCTGGCAGACTTGGAATTTCATCACGTAACTGTGTGAGTCTTTGAACAGCGTGGGCCAATAATATCCTGCACGTAAGATTTTATGTGCAGTAGCATCTCCAACATAGTGTCCGCCCGCTGGTTCATCGTGGAGTTCCTGCAAAACCTTTTCAGCTTCAGTTTTCTCAAGACACTTAAGAAGCACAGAATCGTAATTCCTTTTAAACAGAACATCATTTATGAGCTGGTATTGTTTAGCTTTCAATCTCAGAGCTCTTTTCTTGGTGTGATCCAGGTGTGATGGAGCATACCCGTTCTTAAGATAATAAATGGTGTCAGCATATAATGATTCTGCATGGTTTAGGCTTACCTCATACGTATGTACCTCTTCAGATGAATTTTCAGAAATTTGCGATGCTCCAGCCAACATTTTGCAGAAGCCTTGACCTCTTACAATGCTTGCTGGTTTGATCTCAAGATCGTATTCTTGTAAAGCGGTGATCCAATTTGCTCTTTTTTCACCCACATCCTTCTGTATTAGAAGGTTTCTTACCGCTGGAAACGGTACTATGATCTTAGTATGGGATTTAAGTAAGAAAGGTCTGAAATATTTGATCGCTTTGAAAATAGCATATGCCTGTTTCTCCACGTCTGAATAGTTGAGTTCAGCACCTTGTAAATGCGAGCTAAAAAATGCGATTGGAGCTTCCGCTTTCTCTTGATTGGATTGAGTTAGAATCGCGGCATATGATTTCTCTGAGGCAAATGTGTATAAGATAAAAGATTCTGAAAAATTTGGGGTTGCTAAAGATGGAGCGTTAATGATAGCTTGTTTGATCAGGTTGAATGCTTCATGCTCATCTTGACCCCATTTAAAATTTGAATTCTTTTTAATCATGTTTTGCAAAGGAGAAACAATACGTGAAAAATCTGGGACAAATCTCTTCACAAAATTGATTTGACCAAGGAAAGATTGCATGGAGTTTTTGTTATGAGGCATGGATATTTCAGAAATTTCTTTGATTCTGTCAGGTTCAATGTGAATACCAGATTTTGACACTATGAATCCTAGAAGTTTTCCTTCACTTAATGCGAAAAAAGATTTCTTTGGGTTCAGCAAAATCCCATACCTTAAACATCATTGAAAGATTTGTCTCAAGTCTTTGAGATGGTCACTTCGCTTCTTGGAGTACACTATTATATCATCCAGGTAAATCACTACAGATTTATTGACTAAACCTTTGAATGCGATGTCCATGGCTCTCTGAAATGTAGCACCGGCATTGATCAAACCAAATGGCATCTTCCGATATGCGTATGTGCCCCATTTAGTTCGGAATGTGGTTTTTAACTGATCATCGGGATGTACCAGCACTTGATTGTATCCTGAAAATCCATCCAAAAAAGACATTAATTCTGAGCCTGCTACTACCTATAATATCTGCTCCATAGGTGGTAGGGGAAAATTATCTTTTTGACAGGCTTTGTTGAGATTCCGAAAATCGATACAAATTCTAACATCTTCGTTTTTCTTTCTAACGGGTACCATATTGGAGACCCATTTGGAATGTCTGACGGGGAAAATTATTCTGGCTCTTAATAACTTATTTAGCTCAGTTTTTATCTGATTTTCTAAATTGGGGTGGATTTTTCTGAGCTTCTGTTGGATAGGTTTTTCATTGTCAATCATAGGGATAGTATGTTGAATGATAGAAGTGTCGTATGTCTTCAGCTCATCGTAATTCCAGGCAAAAACATTTTTTTATTGTCTCAAAAGACGGATATATGCTAATTTTTTTTTAGGGGCTAGGCCGTGGCCTAGATTAACGTTTTGTGGTTTATCATCGGTTCCTAGGTTTACTAATTCGTAGTTCAGAGTTGAACTGTAGAGCTTAGAATTGGTAGACCTTTTAAACCGACTTTTCAAATCATATAAGTCTTCTAACTTAACCACCGATTTAGGTATAGCATTATCAATGCTATTTTGTTGTATTTGTCGATCATGATGGTCTTCGTCAATTATTTGATTGGAGTAGGATCCTTCAGAAGTGAGGAAATTTACAATGTCAGGATTGTCATTGAATACTCTCCAGTTTGTAATGTTGTCAGGGATGGACGGTCTGGATATTAATTCTATTGAGAATCTATCTGGACTAAAATCTTCGGAGGGAATAAGTCTAGAGGCTACGTTAGCTAACAGGTCTGCGCTCGCATTTTGGAGTCTTGGGATTGACGAAATATTGAATGCTATGAAATGTGCAGTCAGATCTTGTACTAAAGATTGATAGTGTTTCAAATGACCTGATAGGCAATGTATGGTGTTACGTACATGTTTGACGACAATCTCAGAGTCTCTGAAGACTTGAAGGTACTTAACGTTCAACCCGATTGCTTTGTATAGGCCTTGCACCAAGGCCTCGTATTCCGCTGTATTATTTGTGCAATCGAATTCAAGTCTGCACGTAAGCATGGTCTTATTTCCCTCCGGGCTAATCAGAACGCATCCTACTCCTGCTCCCTCATTAGATTTAGAGCCATCAAAATATAATTTCCAAAACAAAGATGTATTTACAGGTTTATCTAAAAATTTAACACACTTTGAATTATCAGTTTGGGAAAAAATTTCGACTTGGGACAAAACTGAATTTTCTAAGGTGAGGTATGAGCATTGAAATTGCCGAGGAAAGAATCTACCGAGTAATTGCCTATGATACTGCTGTTGTATGCTATTGCTTCATTTTCTCCCTCCAATTCTGTTACTATGTACTTCTGGTGTAATTCTCGTTCAACCTTTATTTGATTCGGTTTACCATTGTAGGGTAACCACATGTGCGACCAGTCGGTTGAGAAGTATCCATGGAGTTTTTCGGACCAATCCCTACTAAGAATCAAGCCATAGGAATCTGGGATATCAGCTACTATAATGTCAATAACCTGACACACCTTCGGGTTAGACGACAATCTTATGGTCACTTGATTAAGTTCACCAATCACTTCGACTTGAGATCGATCAAGCTGAACTATGCGCACTGCGGACTTTTGTGGTTGAACATTCAACTTGGCACATATTGATCTGGGTAAAATATTCGTTGAAGCACCAGAATCTACCAAACAATTGTGCACATTTTTATTGAAAATTTCATAAGTGAGAAGAAAAGGGGCAGTGTGAGACCTTGATCTTCCTCCAATCAAGGCGATGTCATTTGGGTCAACCTTATTGATTGTGTTGGTTGGAGGTCTTCCCATGTTGTGGGAAGCTACAGCTGTAGGCAAAGATGTAGTAGGCATGGCATGTAATTCTTTCATCATTATCTTCTGTTGATGTTTCAATTTGCTCAATTCATAAAGAGTGATATTAGCCCTAGTCTTTTTCATGTCATCCATAATATTGTACTCCATTTCATCCGACACAATCAGTGTTCTTGATGGAGGTGTTTGATCAGATTGGACTGGGCTAGATTGAGTCACTTTAGCGGTCGTTTTCTTTCTTGCGACTTTATCTTTTGCTGCAGCGCTTGCGCCCTTCTGCTTAGGGGTAGTTTGGGGAGGATAAAGTTGATTTTTTCTTTGTGTGCTAACCGGAAATGCTTCTTGATCTTCTTCTTGCGGGAGGATGAAATCCCACATTCCTTGTAGTTCCACAACTTCTTCGTCATCGGTCTGCCCTTCAGTGGTATTCTCTTCTTCTTCCTCTTCTTTGGATTCGACGTTTGAGATAGCGTTGGGTGGTTTCACATCCATTGGAGGACTTCTTTTGAAAACTCTGTAGGGCTTTTTTGAAGAAGTTTCCACTACTTGTTTTTTTATGTCAATCATCGCATTGGACATGGTTTTTAATACTTTTTGTAATCCTTCCAAATCGAAAGGGTCTTTCGTTTGTTTCTTCTTGGGGTCTTCCTTGAAGGAGACTTTTTTAGATTTGCGTTCCTCTATCGCAGATCTTTTTTCCAGGGCTACTACGTGTTTCTCTACTGCTATCGCCTCTGTCAAGCTTTCAACTAAAGTTGTCTTATTTGCCCTATCCATGAAGATTGCCAAGTTTGATGGTAAGGCCGTAATATCCCATTCACATCTTACTTCTTCGCTAGGTTGGGAAGCAGCGGGAATTTTGTTGAGGATTTTATTGAACCGTAAATTGAAATCTTTGATGGGTTCTCGACCCTCGGCTTTAAGATTGGATAGGTCATTGATTAACGTCGTCGTTGATCTGTCATCACCAAACTTGGTAAGGAATTGACTTTGAAAAATGTCCCAACTTGTGATAGACCCAGAAGGTAATGAAAAGTACCATGACCCGACTGTTCCTTTCATTGTATAGGGAAAAAGCCGGACAACAGCATCCTCGTTGGTAACTCCATTGAGATTGACAGAAAGCATGAAATTATTAATATGCTCTTCAGCTAGCATGCCTGCTTCTGGATTGAATTTGGGTAGCCATTTCTCAGGATGGGCCGGTATTTGGCTCAGGGGTGGAGGCATTAAAACTGCCCCAGGGTTGTTCCATGGAGACTGGGCCATCGTTGAGCTGCTAGTAAATGAAAGTGCAGAGGATGATCCCTGATGCTAGGAAGATGAAGATATTATGATCTTTGATGATTGAAGAGGAGGGGTTGTGGAAGATGGATGAGTGGTTTGGAATGAAGATGTGGGTGGCTGACTTCACGGTGAGGGATTTGAAATGGATGATGTAGATGAAAGAGTCTCACTGTCAGACTCTGGAGGTGTTTTCCTTGCTCTTTTCCTGGTGGGGAGAGGGAATTCAGTTGGCTGGATGCCAAATTTTTCACTCTTTAATCTGGTCAGGGGATGAGCAGGATTGTACTACGAAGTCACACTGCTTTGAGATTTATCAGACCTCTGTGTAAAAATAGAAAATCCCTGGAGTTTGCGAATCAGAGTTTGAACTTCAGGGGGTTCAATGGTAAATTGGTATGAAATATTAGGGTATGTAGCAGCGGTTGATACTCGAGTGACTTCTGACTCTGGATTTAAACGTACTGGGGAAGTCGGGGGAGTTGATGAGGGAGATTTACTCTCAGAATGGTATTTAGATTTTGATTTAGGTGCCATTCATAGTTCGGGCCCTCCTTCTAGTGCCAAATATGTTGAAGCCCCGAAAATCGGGTCGACAACAAGGGGGATACCCACCCGGTCCGAACCTTGGTTGGCAGCTCCTTATCCGTTTGGTATAGCGGGTCTGACTGGGAATAATGGGACCAGTTTCCCAATCTAAGGGGTGTGTGTGTGTGTAGATTTGGATGATGCTGATCTAGGATTATTTAAAGCTAATTTAATTCAAACTTCTAAACTATCTCTATGCTATTGTAATCTAATGAGGAACAACACATCTAATCTACGCTAACCCGGGGTGTATTTCTTCTATTATGCGATCTAAAGAGATTACGAACAATAACTGGTAATAAAGATCATTCAACTATCATAAGAATAGAAATCAATTAAGATAAACCACTCTGCATAAAAAGTTAAGAAAAACAATTGTGAACAGCATATCGCATAATAAGTTATTCACATATCAAACACAAATAAATGACTCCACCATACAGAAGTGCCAAATGGTAACCCACACATTCATGCATTAACATATAAACAACTGAAAACTGTATATCACTTTAAGAATATAAGCAGAAATGGTCAAGAGATAAAAGTACCATTTATGACTGGTTCCACTCATAAGCTTCAAGCAACAACGATTTATCTCTACTTGTTCTAATATCTACTAAGAGTACAAAAGTGCAACATCAGTAGCAGATATCAAATGCAAACATTGATAAATATCGATCCATCCATTCATCAAAAACCCCCTCCGAGGGTGCAAAAGTGCATGTCCTGAGGACAAGTTTTTTGACAAATTTCTGGACCCTTCTCCAAATGCCTAAGAAGGGTTTAAATACTGCTAACTAATTAATCTTAATTACATAAATTTAGGACACGGTTTTAAATGACCGCCCTTCTACTAAAGAAAAATTATTTTTAAAAATTGAATCTAATTCCTAACCGTTTCTATATTTGCTCCTTAGTGCTGCAAGCATGCAACATTCGCCTGGGAAGAGTCGGCTGGTCGTCCTCTCCTTTCGTTTGAGCTACGAAAATAGAAATAACAAGCACTGGCACCGCTTCCTGGCAAACTAGAAGATATTTTCGAAAATCTTCCTCTGGCTTGGTGTATTCACTGTGTGTATACTTGGTAATAACCCAAATTTCTCTCAGACTAATTCTGCTTTTGCTATTTTGGTTTCCGGCCTTCCGAATGACTGAATAAGTTAGGGACTTTGCTCTCTGAATAATTTTCTGTATTGAAAAACTGCCTCCGTTCTTTGTTCCAGGCTTTTCTGGTACGTTTTCCCTCTTTAGCACCTTTTTATTTTTTCTTTACCCAGTCTAAGCTTCAGGATCTTTTGTAAACATGCTGCTTTTGTGCGCCTTTGACTCTGAGTTTTGGATGGCCTATTGACATCAGTATCTGTTGAGTGATACTCTGGAATCTGTGGTCCTATTGCATGCGGCATCCGTTTGTGAAGGCATCTCTTCTCTGTTCTCCGAGCATTTACGCTTTCCCCTTTTCCTTAGATGTTTCCTGCACATTACTTTATGTTATTTGCTGTCTTACAGTTTACGCAAAGGAAAAGAGTAATGATGAAAAGATTGAAAGCTTTAAGCTCTAATGAATGCATAATCATGATACCCATAATGAACTGACTCTTCGAAAAACACAACACAATCCTTCTAGGATACTTTGGCATACAATCATTAATTTCTTTTAAGGCGCGTGCCCAATTTTGGTCTACAGACAGCTTTCCTTGAATACTGTGCTGAGGAAATTTTGCGATGGGTGATTTCTGCGACTCGCATCGCAGTATCGAGGATTGCGTCGTCAAGATGTGTCATCGCAGGAATTGATGATCGCATACATCGCAGATCGCAACATCATAGGTCGCAACATCGCAAATCGCGAATCGCAAATCGCGCTTAGTCATCCAATCATTTTGTGCTGCTTATGCGATGTTGCGATATGCGACGTCGCATATCAGCCGTCGGAGATTCCTTAAGTTTTTCATTTAAGAGTGCTTCATAATATATGCCATGAGATGAATTTCGCGTCGCTTCTTCGCAGCTTATTGTGCGCATAGGAAAACGTTTCACTCTCTTCTCGCGATGCGATACAGCTTTAGGGAGTTAAAATACAAAAAATTTGATAAAATGTTTTTTTTTTTGGATTTTTATTAAGGGTCCCCATTTGCTTGGTGTTATCGCTAATACCAAACAAAGAGGGGGGTTGTTGGTGGCCACAACAGTGTGTTACGTTAAATTTAACTTTATGTTATACATGTTAAATAATTATAGAGTTATATGTTATGAATTTATGTTATGAACTAAATAAGTTATAGAAGTGTGTTATGTTACAAAAATATATTTATATAACTATAATATATAGCAATGTGATGTTATAAGTACATTATAACTTAGTTAAATATATATATAATCATATAGTGATTACGTTATCAATTATAGTTATTGTTATGTTGTATATATATATATATATATATAAAAAACCATAACTATAGTTCATAACATAATTACTATATAATTTTATGTTATGTTAAATAGTTGTAAAAATATGAACACGATGATAAATATTTTATATATAGAGTTATAATATATAGTTATGTGATGTTATAGCTAAGAATAGTTACATGTTATGTTATGTTATGTTATGTTATATATCTATATCTATATATATATATATATATATATATATATATATATATATATATATATATAGATATAATGTTATAATTATATATAGTGACATGATGTTATATAGTTTTTAGTTATATATATAGATATATATATATATATATATATATATATATATATATATATATATATATATATATATATATATATATATAATTTCATATTTTGGGATTTTTAATTTTAATGATTAATTTTTAATTTTAAAACTACAATTGTACTATATTTATTATTAAAAAATATTTAAAATATAAATTAATTTAAATTCAAAATAACAAAATAAAATAAAATTTCTTGTTTTATAAATAGAGGTTCACTATGAGGAACCATATTCATAATGTCAATCTCAAACTCATAATATACTTATTTATTTGTCATAGTTTTTTTGTTTTTTGTTTTGGAGTTTTTTGGGCTCAAATTTGCTAGAAATTTAAAATGCATTTTAAATAAATAAAAAATAAAAAAATTGCAAATTTATTTCACAAAATCCTAAAGAAAAACATTCAAACCTAAAATAATTCGAAGAATAAATTAAAATACCATTCAAAATCAGAAAATATGTATTTAATACAAAAATTATTGCAAGTAAGAAACAAATTTAAAACCTAAATTATAGTTTGTTTTGGTGGTTTCAAAGTGTTTTCTAGGTTGTTTTGAATGTTTTTTTTTTGGTTTTCTATATTGGTTTTGTGGTTTTTTAAGCTATTTTGAATATTTTTTTTAATGGTTTTCTTGGTTGGTTTTGTGATTTTCTAAGCCTTTATGAAGCTCTTTTTTGTGGTTCTCATAGATTTTGTATGGTTTCATGATTTTTGTACATGGTTGTTTTTTTAAATTAATTTGTTCCTTTTTGCAAAAAAAAATTAAGAAAGAAAGATAAAGAATAGAGTAGACACCTTCGTTTGAGCCTCTATGAGGTTCGCAAGGTGGTTGGCAAGATTGGTTTGAAGGCTCCATTACTCAACGAGGCTCCGATTATCTCAGTCGAGTTATTCTCAAACTCTTGGTCGAGCTCCTGCAGTCTATGCAAATGGCACGAGAAGACCATAGGAGTGGTATATACATAAAAAAAGGGCTCGATCTAGCCTTAATTCTCGATCAAGTGTTATGGCTTGATTGAGAGTTATAGCTAGATCAAGCCTTAATTCTTGATCGAGTGTTATGGCTCGATTGAACATTATAGCTCGATCGAGTGCTATGGCTCGATTGAGCATTATAGCTCGATCGAGTGCTATGGCTCGATTGAGCATTATAGCTTGATCGAGTGCTATGGCTCAATTGAGCATTATAGCTCGGTCAAGCCTTAATGCTCGATCGAGTGCTATGACTCGATTAAATGTTATAGCTCGATCGAGGGTTAGTTTTTAACCCACAATCGGGCTTCTATTTTAGCATCCAAGGAGCTCGATCGAGTGATAAAAAAGGCTCAATCAAGGGCTTGAATGGCTGAATCGAACCATTATTCTTTCCACCCAAATGTTTCCTCATTCGCCAAAAAGTGTAGCACAGCTCCATGCTTTTGCTCCATAGTTTAGTTAAAAAATTTAGCTTGGTCTATGGTCATCTAACCTTTACTCAAGTATCCCCCACCTGTATGAGAATTGAAAAAGAAAAGGATATTTCATGTTGCACATACAGTTCCCACCCCTCTTATGTTTGTATGAACCATGGGTTGATAATTAATGTTGACACCCTTGGAGGTTGCAACATTGTTGATGAAATATTGAGGGCCATCACTTTTTGGCGTCATTGCTAGGGAGGTGTCAAAGTATGTACTACCTTTTTCTTTAGTTAATTCACTCTGTTTATTTTGTATTCTACAAAAATAAAAAGAAAAAGAAAAAAATATTAACATCATTTCATAAAAATACACACACACACACACACAAATATATAATTTCTTTTATGCCTCACAATATTAGGGACAAGACATGAAATATTTTACCAATTACCCCCACTTCTACTAGGAGATAACAATTTTTAGTTGACTATGAGCATTATACCTTGTCTAGAGGGACATTTGAGGCCCTTTTGAATGAACAAGCAAGGATATTTGAAGAATTTGGTGGAGGAAGAAATCCTTATGCCCCCACTACTTCCATGGTTGAAGAAAGACAACTTGAAGTATTTATATTCCCCTTTATAGAAATATATTGTGAAGCAAGAATGAAAACTATTAACCCATCTATGATTCCACACTTCTATGGTTTGACCATTAAAAATCTTGATTCCTTTATGTTTGGGTTTACTATTGTATGCAAAATTTATGACTATGCTACCAATCAGTATAAGATTAAGTTGTTTTCCCACCTCAAAGGATATAGTATTCCATTGTTCATGAGCCTTGAAGGTAATAGTAACACCACTTGCGATGAAATGCAATGAGATTTTAACAATAAGTATAAAGATTATTATAGAGAAAGGGACATTAGAGATGAAATTTTTAGAATGATTCAAGGGGAAATGACTCTTCAAATGACTATGAGGAGAGATTCAAACTAAGATAGAGAAGGGAACATAATGAAACTCTGGGACCAAAATCCTTAAAAATTATATTGTTGAGGGGAGTTAGAGAAGATCTGATGGAAAACCTGAAACTACTGTCTCATCCAAATATCTACTAGCTCTCCTATGATGATATTAAGTATGTTTTCAAAAAAAATTGAAGATCCACTAGAAAAAGAAGCAGTGTGCCAAGAGTTTGGTAAGTCTGTCTTCTTCATTTGTGCTTACTAAAAACGAAACAGGAGAGATGCTATAAGACATGAAATAGAGGTATCCCACACATTTTCTATGCAAATGGATACTTTGTAGGTCAAAAGAAAACATGAAGAATCAGAAAAAACATATGTTTTGTGTTTCCCCCTAGTGCACTTAAAGATGCCCTAGGAATGAATTTCCTCTGAATATCATATAAGTTTGTTCTGTATGTGAAGAAAATAATTCCAATAATAGGTTTCCATATTTGATAGGATTGAAGGTTGCTTACCGAGGGGTAGAAGAGAACACGTAGAAATTGTTCTTTGTTAACAAGAAGAGACAACAAAATCCAAGATAATCTCAACGAGGTATGAAGTTCACTTCTCATTTTGATACTAACTATAATGCTATATATGAACCTTGGTTGCCTCCTAATCCTTCAACTTGGCCTATGTCCACTCCTTCAACATATCCTCCTTAACCTATTATTCCTTCCTTCTATACATATTCCAACCAACCTCCTCAATGGGGGCCTCAGGTGGCCTAGCTACCTACTTTGATGCCTCCTCCTTAGCTGCAACAAGTACTCTAGAATGTTACTCTGAAATTATCCTAGATGCATGCTTAATAAAATCCAAATCCAAACAATAACAAAATTGGGCCTACTTATATTGGAGAGACTACTTCCCTGATATATTTAATAAATTTCCGAGAAATAAACCTTATGTTAGGAAAGGTTCTCCAAGATGTCCATCAACCTTATCCTAATGAGCATACCAAGAAAGAGAAGGGGTACCTTATGCCTTAATGCATTCACAAGAAACCTCCTTACCTTAAAAGGTTGACAACCCACAAATAACACACCCCGTAAGAGATTGAACTTATCGGAGTGTAACACCCTCCTCCCACATCTACCCAAGCAACTCACTAGCCAGGGTAAATATGCGACGAGAGGCTACTATCATATGATTCAAACTCCTAGGTAACCTTAAGAAAATGGAATCTATGGAGCATAATATACAATCATCCAACCTCATCAACAAAACCCTTAGGAGACAAGTCAACCACTGTGACAGCCTGTCCCTAAGTCCCACTATTGTTGAGGATCTTCTAGGCCATAGTCGCTCTCATGCTATGGGAAAGGAGCGACTAGAAACCCAAAGTCACTCTCATAGGCCTGCCTATCAGTGACTATGAACCATAATTGCGAGTTTTGTGCCAGCGACCCCAAGATTTAAGCCACTTTTTCACACACAGAGCCCAGGCTACTACCTAGAATGGAATGATAGCTTGAAATCAAGAAATGTACAAGGAAAGAATGAAGAAAAATCAATAAGCTTAACAAGACCTTAACGAGACCCCTACTAGTCATGACAGGAATTTCATCAAACATATCACCAACATGTAACCTACATGTGTAAGCAACAAAATTAAGTGTAGGGATCACATATTTATCTAAGAATCACTATGAACGATTGTTCCCTCATTCCATTTGGTGAATTATCATCTATTAGGTCATAGACACATTATCGATTCATGTATTATTAAAAACATGTTGAGAGGCATACACAACTATTGTCACAAAATTTACATATAACCAGAATAATAGGAATAGAAATATCGTAAACATATCACCCATAAGAATCCATATATACATTATTACATTTTCACACAAAAATCAAGGGAATGAATTTCTCATTAATGAGTGCAATAAACCAGCTGGAGATGGGACTACCACGTTCCACCCGACCATAACATTACTGTGCCAAATCTCTCTTTGACCATTCACCCTCATGCCACATTCCAAGAATGGATGTGGGATCTCATAGAACACATCAATAAAAACTCATCCAGGACTTCCAGAGGCCATCCACCTCAACCCCTCAAACATTGATTCCACCTCACGGTTGGACATCATAAAACCAACATCAGGTCGGTGTCTATCCCAGCCTTCCAGGGCTCTAGAGTGTTTGTTCCAACCTGATTTCTAGGACTAGTAACTCAACCCACAACTTTTATCAGGCTCCAAAATGTTTGTCTAACCAAAGTTATGGGACTAGTAACTCAACCCATGACTTTTACCAGGCTCCATAGAATTTGTCCAACCAAGGCTACGGGACTGGTAACTCAACCAACCAAGGGCTCCATAGCGTTTGTCCAACCCAGGTTACGAGACTAGTAACTCAACCCAAGTTGTTCCAAGGCTTGAAAGCATTTATCCAACAAAGGCTAAGGGAGTAGTAACTCAACCCAAACCGGTATAGGTCTCTAGAGCATTTTTCCAACCAAGGCTTATAGGAACTAATAGCTCAACCCAAGATAAGGAAGCATAAGAAGCAACCAGAAACAAAGAAAATAAACCCACAACACCATGGTTATCTAGGAAATAGCAGGGCTATGCAATCCACTGCTAATTCAGGCAATTGTCCATGCCAGTGATAGATCATGACCAGGAAACCATATGCATGCACCATTCATGCCAAAACTAGTGAAGAAATCATACATGCATCTCGGTACATACAAGAAAATCTGATGTAGCTACTAATCTTGATGCCCTCTTGTACTTTCCTTCTCTTCCTTTTCCTTCTTTCTTGAAAAATCCAATTATGCCACACCCTCCAAGAGTGCTCCAAGAAAAATCTAAGTATCCATGACTATGATAGAGAGAGAGAATAATGAGAGATCTCCAAAACGGAACTGACCAAGTCCTTCCCGCTGATCCTCAGAAGCCTTTTTATTAATGAGGCCTCTATTTTCTTCATTTTCCATTATTTTCCTTCATTTTCCTCCTCACATGCAACATGTGACTTTTCACCTCCTTTTTCTCCTAATTTCCATTGTTTTCATAAATAAAATGCTAATTAATGCCCCATTCCTTTCCAAAGCCTTAACCATTGCCTTTGCAAATTTCCTTAGCCATAATAACCAAATTAACACCCATTAGGATGTTTTCCGCACCATTCAACTTGGAATACGTATCCCATCACCATGGCCTTATTTATTTTTACATGATTTTTTAACTAGGGCTATTAGAGAACCCTCCCCCTTGGGGGAACACTGTCCTTGGTGTTCAATCACACCTATATCCAACAACACTACTAAAAATAGAACATACTGCCCTTGTAGCTTTAAAAAATAGCTCATTGCAGTATTTATAATGGCCATCTACTAAAACATGACAAACATACCATTTACTAGAGCTTTATAACACAACTCATTATGGTACTTACAATAACCACATATACACATACAAATTTTCTTCAACCAAAAAATAACCATAATGTCTATGGAGCTTTATAAATCCAGCTCGATACAATATTTACAATAATATACGCATATACAAATTTGCTCAACCAACAAATAAAAAGATACGATGCCTGCATCCACAACAAGGGAATCCAGAGGATCACACCTCCACCCTTAAGTAGCACCACTATTTAGGTCCTTCCTAGGAAGTCCAAAATATACTGCCATAGTCAAGATGCATCCAATGTCTAGCACTACAATCCTGCACCACTTGTCCTCTTAGTGAATAGTTATCGGCTCATTGTTCTAGCGTGCACTCCCAATGCGCATTTGATTCCATCTAGCAATGCTAATGACCAAAATTTTCCCATTCTCGGTCTTCCCTTCTCTTCTACAAAGTCCCTCATGCAATCCGGTCAACCCCTTCCATGCAGTCACTCACCTTCGAAGTTCTACTGACACTGCCATCTCGAGCAGTGTGTCCCTTGGGAATGTTTCCTCGAATTGGAAGATACCAAACCAAGGTATATACCTACCTCAAAATCATCATACCATTCATAGAATGCTCATGGAAGTCAATGGACACTCTTGGGTATCGGTGTCCGACAATGGCCCTATTACTCAAGTGTTCTACTAGCATACTGCTACATTTTCCAATTCCTTTACTGTTGCTGGTAATTCTTTCAGTCGATTTCAACCATCCAACCGGGCATGTTTACGGATTCCTGTACCGAGCACATAACTTCCATTAGATTTAAAATGAATTGAAATATATTCACATCATACCACATGGGTAGCTCATCAATAAGGTACACTTGCAATCCTGTTTACTTCCTGTCATGACAAGTCAAACTAGAATCATTTATAAAACATCACATTAGGTTAGCTCAAAACATATCCATCATAGATCAAAATCATAAATCACATGTAACCATCATAAACTAGAATCATAATTCACATATAATCATCATATACCAGAATTATAAATCACATGCATAATAAAACTAAATAATACACCGATACTTATCCTTTAATCAATCCTTACTTCTTCCTTGGTTCTTAATTCATACACACTGTCAATTAGTTTCTAGAGCTGAAAATAACCAAGTGCCTTCTCCTCAATCATGTGCACACACACATAGTGTAAATCCCACACATACAACCATATATGACATAACACACCATGCAATACATGCATCTACACCTAGCATACAACACATACAACTACACCAAGTATACAACACAACACGATACATAATCCTACGTCCGATGTACGAAACAACACAACACGTATACGTACACAATGTACATCACAAGATATGCATCCATACACAATGCGAGCCACCACAAATGCATACACATACACCTGATATACAACACAATTCATAAATATTTACCTGATGTAGAACACCACATAATACATGTACCCACACAATGCACATACCTAGTACCACATGCCCTCAACATATGAATTGCACACAATACCACATGTGCACTAATATCATATGTACAACATGTACACAGTAAAACCTATGCACCGCAACACTTTCACAATGTGTGCACAACATCACATGTACATGACACCACCTACACAATGTGTACACAATGCCACATGTACACTAGACCACTTTTACAACATCTACACAATACCAGATGTATATAGTACCACATGCCTGACATGTACGTGACACAACCTGTATACAACGCCACATCCATGACATGTACACAACACCACTTGCACACAATGCCACTTGTACAACATGTGAAGATAACCACATGTACACAACACCACTTGTACAATCATTCACACCACACCATATGTACATAGCACCACATGTACAACATGCGTGCAACACCACATGTACCTAGCACTACATATCCAACATGTGCATAGCATCATCTATACACAGCACCACATATCCAATATTGTTGGGCATGGAATCCCCCCAAGGCATGTTTTGGGGTTTAAAGCCCAAGTTTTGACTGAATCTTGTTGTAAAATCTTTGTGAATTGCGGGTGCGGGAAGCGAAAGTATAATAAAGTCACAGGGGTTTCCACCCTAGTTTTTGTAATGTAATGTCAGCTAGATAGACCTACCCATGTTCTGCAGACCATGGGATTGTATAAATAAAGCAAGGCTCTAAGTGTAAAAGATAACTAATGAAAGAAGAGAATAGAATCATGAGAAGTCTGAGTGATTGAGTCAAAGTGTAAAGTGTGTCTATGGGTCGTAGAGTAGGAGAAGGCTCTGCAGCTAAGTGCGCAGAGGCCTAGTAGTCCATAGCTGAGTGCACGGACCCCTGTAGCTGAGTGCGCAAGGCGGGTTGAGTCTGTAACCATTGGAAGAATCAATAAATATAAGTTTTGCTATAATTTTGTGTATCTTTTCCTGGTTTAATGCATTATTGGATATAATTTGCAAGTATACTGTTTATTTACTACGTGAACCTGTATGAATGTTTCATATTGTTAAGTATAACTTAAGACATTTAATTAGGAAAAGGTGCTTAATTAGTACCAGAAGATAAACAAGATCTTGGGTAATAGCGCAAAGCATGACAGAGCCCTTGCTTAGGGTTGCGTGAAGGCAGGGTATCAACCCACGAGGAACAAAAGGTGCACAAATCCACCTGCACATAGGAACAAACAAAGGACCAGTCAAACCTCTAAGACATCTGAAGGGTGTGGAAACTTGGTTCTAGCAACCTCCCATACTACTTTCGGTGAGACCACAGTCTACGCCTCGCGGACTGTTGCTGAAAGGGCCTGTAGTACAGGGATTCTTTTAGCTAATTAACTCCAAACCTAGGTCAGGCCCCAACAAGCCAACAAACACATGCAGAGAACCATATGCATAAAACACTGTATATCCATCATGCACACAATACGATATGTACATAGAATTGTATAGCCAACATCTACATAACATCATCTGTACCCAGCACTAAATATGCAACATTCATACAACATTATTTATAATAAGACCCTGTAGATAATATTGCATAAACAACATGTACACAAACTACATATGCAAATACCGCATGCGAACAATCATCACAGATGCAACATGCACAACATATACAACATATGCACAACAGTAGTACCACACATCCAAAACCACATTGCCCTTACCAAGAAACCTTGTTCCAATTTCTTATTCATTCTTATCCTAGCATGTCGTAGACCACACTGCTTTCATTTCGTTGATATATCCCTCACTATAGCCTGTCCATAACATAGACATAATACAATCACATAATATAAAATCAAAACCACATGATACTAACCTCATAGGTTGGTTAGGCTTCTCTTCCTACTTGATTCCTCGTAAGACCAGGAACCTCTCCATGTCATTTTCTTGTGTAAGAAATCACTCGTCCATAAGAACGATTCCTGATGACCCTGTCGGACAGTGACATAGATAGATAGACACATACAACAATCATCAATAAACATTAGCATAAAAAAATCATGATCCATGATGACCCTATCTAATAACAACGTACATAGATACATATATGCATATAATCATTAGCATAAAGCAATCATGATCACAACATAAACACTAGATATCAAGGTCAAGGTTTAGAGAACTTCCTTTATTCATGCACAACATTGAGAACCATCATTTATAATTTAGTCTAGCCATCCATCATCTCTGGTCCATTTAGTTTACATTTTCTGGTTACCTTTCTCCTACCTATCCTTACATTGTTCATTTACACCAGTGGACCCAACCGGTCCAACTGGATGTCATAATATTACCCTCTGCTATGCTTACTCATGCACAAAGCTTCATCTGAATCTTACATTACCTTTCGGGTACCACTCAGATTTCCCGAGCTCCATCAACTTTCCTCTTTCCCAAACAATTCCCAAGACTCAAAACATAAAAGGTAGGACAAGAAACAACCAAGAAGCAATAAAAAGAAAACCATTGAAACCAATAACAATACGATACCACAAACAAAGTGGCAAGGCCTTGCACGAGACATAAGCAAATCACAAATCAAACACAACAAATTGCAAAATACCAAGAGCACAAGACTAGAAATAAACACCATGACTCAATCCCAATGGTTACCAAGGAAACTCAACCAGAGCCTTCTTCAAGATTTCATGGCAAACTATCTTTCTATGGAACTTCCTGCATTATACTTCCATAAAAATATAAATGTCATTGCATACATAAACATAACAATAAATCAATTACCATATCATTTTGTGCCAAGCACGTTGCTTGCAACTAAACACAACAACGCCATCTCTCAAGGGACTTCAATCCTTTTATACATCCACCTACAATTAGAGACTGTCTAATATACATGTCAAGTACATGTTCATGACCATAGCACATATCCACATAATTTTAGACAAAATCATGGTTAATAAGACTCCATGTATGCAAAGAACTCATTTGTTTGGAATTAGGATTTCCAAACATAGCCAAAGGAATTCTTTCCCACTTCCTTTCTTTTACCCTTTTACCTTATTGCAATCAAGCCTTACTATATACTATCACATCACCCAACTGTTAGTTATATAAACACATAGACCATTACCTTCTCTTATTAATACTAAGCATGTTACCCTGCAATTGCTCGCACATGTCAACCACATGTTCCAAATATCATGACAATTATATCTATCAATTTTAAGTAAATATTTACCAAGACTAGCAATCGTGTCATAATTCATAGTCAACTCATAGTCATTAGACATAATGCTACAACTATCACCTACTACACACAATTACCTATCAACTATCTCAACACATATGTATTAGTACAATCATCTTAAAACAAGATCATTGGAACACATACTCATATTATGCAATTCATCAAACATCCAACCCACTTGCAAACATACCATGTTAAATGAGTCAACCAGATGACGTAATAGACACCAAACGTTTGAACACCAAATAGATGACATAATCAAACAATCAAGCACCAAATATATGACATAAGCGAACTCATACCTTACTATATTTCGGGGGAGGCTTGTCTGCATAATCAATCTAGGTTAGCACGATACAACTTCACAACATATTAACTCAAACCAAAGCCATGATATCCATAGCAGTAACTAACTAACATCCTCGCATCATAAGCTCATAAGCATTTTTCGTTCATGCATAACAATCACATATGTACAATTAGAATAGATTAGTGAGATACCACATCACAAATATCTCAGCTCATACCTGAATATCGCAACCATAACCATATGCATAGGTCGAACCAAGTTAACACAATACATATAACATCAAGATCTTCAAAGAAATGAACATAACCATCACTCATATGACCAATCAAAATTATGACATCAAGATCTCAATGAAATAACCCTAATCATCAAGTTAACTGTCATATAACAACAACAAGTTAACCGATAACATACTCATCAAAAACATATCATATAACATAATCATCAGTTTATCTAATGTAAAACAACAATAACAATGCATAAAACTATAGGTTACTGTCATTCTTGACTATCCGACACGTGTGCATATAACTACATTAACCAACTAACATCTATCATGAATGTAACCATAAAATCAAAAAACATCTACATAAAGCTAATGTATATAAACCTAGTGCATCTGAAAATCCTTAACTTACATACCTGCATGCCAAACATACAATACTTGTATGACGATCTTCTCTTACCACAAAGTCTAATGCTACAACCTCATTATGATTATCTGCATCTCCTATTCTATCTCAGCAAACACATTAGCATCGTAACAACCAATATCACCATGATGACGTAAATTGCATATAATGACTTCATAAGGCATGTTTTCCCTACTATTCATGCATAAATATAACCATGGCCATACATGCATAACGATTGCATAATAAACCATTCAAACATGAAGCCATACAACATCATAAAACCCTCATTGGCGAGATCACTACAACCATGATCAACACCATAAAAATGCAACAAGCACATGGAATACATGCATAAGGAATGCATATGCAACCAACGTGAAAGCATGATCAACACATAGCCCAAGGAGAGTGCAACCACGCTCTGATACCACTATGTAACACCTTCCTCCCACATCTACCCAAGCAACCGACTAGTCAGGGTAAATATGGGATGAGAGGCCACTATGATATGATTTGACCTCCTAGGTAACCTTAAGGAAATGGAAGCAATGGAACATCACATATAGTAATATAACCTCATCAATAGAACCTTTAGGAGATAAGTCAGCCACTGTGACAGCCTGTCCCTAGGTCCCTCTATTGTTTCTAGACCTTTTAGGCCATAGTTTCACTCATGCTATGGGCAAGGGAGTGACCAGAAACCCAAATTCTCTCTAATAAGCCAACCTGCCAGCAACTGTGGGCCAAAATTTCCAGTTCTGTGCTAGCAACTCTGAGATTTAAGCCACTTTTTCATGCCCAAGCCACTGCCGAGAATGGAATAATAGCTTCAAATCAAGAAAAGTACAGGGAAACAATGAAGAAAAATAAATAACCTCAACAAGACCTTAACCAGACCCCTACTAGCCATGACATGCATTTTGTCAAACATATCATCGACATGTAACCTATAAGTGTAAACAAAAAAATTAAATGTAGGGATCTCATAGTTATCTGAGAATTGCTATGAACCATTCTTCCCTCATGCCATTTGCTACATTATCATCTATTAGGTCATAGACACATTATCCATTCATGCACAAGTAAAAACACGGTGAGAGTCATACATAGCTACTGTCACAAAATGTACATATGACCAGCATAATAAGAATAGAAATACGATAAACATATTAGCCATCAAAATCCATATATACATCACTACATTTTCACATGAAAATCAACGGAATGAATTTCTCATTAATGAATGTAATAAACCAATTGGAGATGGGACTACCACGTTCCACTCGACCATAGAATGGCTGAGCCAAATCTCTCTTGAGTCATTCACCCCCATGCCATAATCCAAGCATGAATGTGGGATCTCATAGAACACATCAATCAAAACTCATCGAGGACTTCCAAAGG
This sequence comes from Pinus tabuliformis, assembly GCA_031772625.1. Taxonomy (NCBI): domain Eukaryota; kingdom Viridiplantae; phylum Streptophyta; class Pinopsida; order Pinales; family Pinaceae; genus Pinus; species Pinus tabuliformis. Next base: position 992,452,986 of record CM062806.1, on the reverse strand, counting down.
CCATCCACCTCAACCCATCAAATAGTGATTCCACATCACAGTCAGACATCACAAAACCAACATCCGATTGGTCTCTATCCCAGCCTTGCAAGGTTCAAGAGCTTTTGTTCCAACATGCTCCTAGGACTAGTAACTCAACCCACATATTTTACCATGCTCCATAGAGGTTTTCCAAACAAGGCTATGGGAATAGTAACTCAACCCACAACCTTTAACACGCTCCTGAGCATTTGTTCAACCAAGGCTACGGGACTAGTAACTCAACCCACCAAGTGCTCCAGAGCATTTTTCCAACCCAGGATACAAAACTAGTAAGTCAACCCAAGTTATTCTAGGGCTCCATAGAGTTTGTGCAACCAAGTCTATAGACTAGTAACTCAACCTAAGTCATTTCATGGTTCAAGATCATTTGTCCAACCAAGGCTTCGAGGAACTAATATCTCAATCCAAGCTAAGGAAACATGGGAACCAACTAGAAACAAAGCAAATAAACCCACAACACCATGGCTATCTAGGAAATGGCAAAGGCTAGGCAATCCACTGTCAATCTAGGAATTATTCTATGCGAGTGATAGATCATGACCAAGAAAACACATGCATGTGCCATGCATGCCAAAACTAGTGAAGAAATCAAACATGAAACTCGGTACCTGCAAGCAAATATGATGCAGTTGCTGATCCTGATGCCCCCTTGAGATTTCCTTCTCTTCCTTTTCTTTCTTGCTCCAAAAAACCAAGTATACCACACCCTCCATGAGTGCTCAAAGAAAACACTAAGTATCGAAGAGTATGAGAGAGAGAAAATAATGAAAGAGCTCTAGACCTGAACTGACCAAGTCTCGCCCACTGATCCTTAGAATCCTTTTTATTAATGAGGCCTCTATTTTCTTCAGTTTTCATTATTTTCCTTCATTTTCCTCCTCATATGCAACCTGTGACCTTTCACCTCATTTTTCTCCTAATTTCCATTATTTTCATAAATAAAATCCCAATTAATGCCTCATTCCTTTCCAAATCCTTAGCTATTTCCTTTGCCAATTTCTTAGCCATAATAACCGAATCAACACCCATTAGGATATTCCCCTCCCATTCATATTGGAGTATGCGTCCTGTCACCATGTCCTTATATATTTTTAGATGGATTTTTAACTAGGGCTGTTACAAGGAGAATTGAAGAATACATGTGTCAAAAAATACATCTCTTTCAATATATCAAGTATATTCTCATTTATAACATAATCATCATAGAAGAATGCCTTCAAAGGCATAGAAGGAATAGAAGTGATTCCCCTACTATCAATGTCATTTGAACACTAACTAACCTAATGCTTCAGTGAGTAATCATCACTAACTATTTAGATCCTAGAAGTCCAATAGTAGATGTCCATATAAATAATATTGTAGTTTCAAACAGTCTCATTGACCTAGTACCTAAAATCAACATTATGACCAGGGAGACGATGTTTAAACTTAAAATCCAAGAATCCTTGAGAAAAACCACTATTATGCTACAACTTGCTGAAAAATATACAGTACAACCAAAAGGCGTAATTTAATATGTAATGATATCCATTGATTGCTAGTAATATCCTACAAAATTCCTTTTCCTCAAGCCAAAAATTAAGTTCAATAGTTATCCACTCATTTTAGGGAGACCTTGGTTAGCTACTAATAATGCATATATCAGTTGTTGGGACGAAAACATGAAAATCAATGTCCCGACAACAACTTGTACTATATCCCCTAGGTAAACCACTTATTGAGGATGATTTTGATACATTGATAGAAGAATAAGAAGAACATGATTCTAACCTCTCATCACCCTATCTTGTGTGTACAATAGAAACCACCCTTAGTAGCAAGTTGGTTGATGAAGATGACTTAATGGATAGTTTTATACAAAATAAATATCCTGCTGCTATGACCACTAATTGGATGAAGGAGGAGTTGTCCCTAAGGGGCATATTTGTTCTAAGGGAAGTCCATGGGAAGAATTATTGACTACTGATTTTGATCAGAAGAAAATAAAAATGGTAGAAATGAGACCCTCTAAAATGTTCAAAATCAACTCCTTAGTTCCAGTTGACGAAGAGGATCAATTTTTCAATATCCCCAAGCAACACATTAGTGCATTTGCATGGGATTACAATGGTATGAAAGGAACAAATCCTTCTATATGAACCCATATCATATACATAAATGAAGATCATAACCTATTCGCTGACCTCAAGGGTGGATGAACCCTACATTAACAGATGTGGTGAAATAAGAATTGGATAAATTACTAAATACAAGATTCATCTATCCAATTTCAGATAGTGAATGGGTATCTCCTTGGATTATTGTTCCTAAGAGAATTGGAAAATGGAGAATTTGTGTTCATTACAAGGAACTTAACAAAACCACGACGAAAGATAATTTTCTCTTTGTCTTCATTGACCAACTAATTGATGTGCTTGAAATAAAAACATATTTTCCTTCTTAGATGGTTTTAATCATTACAATTTAATCCAAATTACTTTGGATAATTATGATAAAACCAATTTCGGTTGTCCTTAGAGGAATTTTTCTTATAAGTTCCTCCCATTTGGATTATTTACCACTTTGTAAAGGGTGGTGCTTAGCATATTTTATTATCATGTACATGATTCAATAGAAATCTATACAGATTAATTCACAACCTATGGTCATGGGTTTCAAGAAGATCTCTTTAATCTCAACAAATTCATTCTAATATGTGACAATATGAACCACTCCTTAAGCCATCAAAAATGCTTGTTCATAATGAATGAGGTGGTTGTTCTAGTACATTTCCTCTCCTCAACAATTATCCAAGTAGACTCTAGTAGAATGATGTAGGGATACCCCTACATCCACACATTTGTCCCAGGTATTTAACTCTCAAAGGAGTTAAACCTTCAACCATCAATGGTTAAGGCCCTATTCATCAGTTCCTTTATCTCAGAACTCAATCACCCCGCTTAACCCTCCTATCGAGACTATTTACCTCCTCATAACCTTCACTATCCCTTTTATTAAAGCCTTCCTCAAATCTCTCTTATCAAGACAGTTAAAACCCTTTGTAACCTTTATACAACCCTTTAAGCCCACATATATATAACCTTTCCCTTTGTTAACCTTGGTTAATATATAATTATCGTATCAAAGATTCTATCAGCACTCTTTTCCTTTACAAACCATTTACAAAGGAAAAACCCTACAAACATACCTTTTGCCTTTGTACGGCCTCTGCACACTTTCTAATGTTAACTTTATCACAATTGGGGTGTTGCTTCTTCGTGGCACACATCATACTCCTTCTGCTTCCTCAATATGCGATTATATCATTTTCCAGAATACACTAGAAAACAAAGGAAAACCCACTTCGAACCCTTGAGCCGAACTTCAAAAGTTATAAGCCCAAATTCACAAATATCGTTCTGTCCACTCCTTCCAAGCCTCCGATCCCCACCTTCTCCGATCCCCGCCTTCTCCGATCGCCGATACCTTTTACCTCCGATTGCTGACACCTTCGATCTCCGCTTATCGACTATCGACACATCTCTTCATCGCAATATCGCAAGTCGGAGGTTTTCAAGGTTTGATGTTAAAACACTTGAAAGCTCTGATGCGATTAGGATCTCGGACCCAATAGGATTATAAATCCACCTTTATAAAATTTCGGATCCGGTTATGTCGCAATATCGGAGTTCGGAAATTCAATAGGCCTAGTTCCTCTCCACTGAAACGATGTGATGTAATAGTCTTTCACTGATGCAACTTAATCTTGGCTAGTGATCTTAAAGATCCAACAGCTTCTGTGAAACCATACTTCACTTCTCCGTTCGACTTGTTTACTTAGATTTTACGTTGTTTTCAGTGGTTGCGATGGTTCCCGAGTTTCTTCAAACGGTTCTAGACCTTCGCTATTTTGTTGCACACTATCTCTTTTGAGCTTAAACTCTGCACTCTCCTTTGACCTCTATTTTGCAGAGCTCTACCTTGGCTTCTAATGAATTCAATGATCCATTGTGATCCTCTATATCATTTTCTCCCTTTGTGTGTTATGTAGAACTCTGCCTGCAACCCCTTGTTACAGAAACTACGAGTTCACATATAAATCAACACTCCAAACATGCATTCCAACTTAGAATTGAGTTGATTATATTAATAAATATAAAAAATGATTACAAAGTGAGATCTTTGTGTCTCGCACAGACTTGATTTTCAACTATCAGTGGCCTCCTTCTCTACTCTGCCCGTAGGTTTACATTTATATCAGAAAGCTCTATTTAACTAATTCTTGTTCCATTCCTAAATCTATTGAACTGGCTCCTAAATCCTCTCTGTCCTCTATATCCACTTCTAATCTCCATTTAATACCTAAGAGCTCTCCTTAGTTCCTCGAATCATGGAACTGTTTTAAGAGTCCTAATTGATTTTTAACTCTTTTATCATTAATAACCACTCATGTTCTCATTTATTCAAGAGAATTTACAAACATCTCACATTATCTAATTAAATCACTTAAAATCCTAAATATTACATTAACTTGAGACTTAGGAAACTAACTTCCTAAAAATACATGACCCCCTATGTCTACTTAATTACAATGATTTTCTCTTGGGTTGAATGCTCCTGCATCAGACTCCCAAAGTAGAAAATATTCATGATCTCCTTATCATGTGTCTTTTGATCTTTGTCTTCCTCGATCCCATACTTTGTTTTGTAATTGCCCAAATGTCTTGTTCCTTTGATGTTGCTATACTTCTGCTGTCTTCTGCTCCATCTTCTTCTCCTTGTCAATCAGGTTCATACTCTGATTGATCATCCTTCCTGCTGCTACCAATTTCCTCCATATGAACTGCTTCATCATTAACTACCATAACTCTTTAGTCTTCATCTCTAGTATATCTTTGGGTTGGTACATATTCTGCCATTCATTGTTACCTCTTTCTCTCTACTTCAGGTTGTTGCTGCTATCTACTAACTCTTCAAATTGTTGTTTACTTTCTTCTGCTTTTGCTCCTGCTATCATTGTAGACATTGTCGTAGTTACTGCTCTAGGTACCACTGTAGACATTACTTCCACCCAAACTTCCTGAATATCTTTAAGGATATCTCCCTCTGCAACATCTAATTTCTGCATTGAATTCTGACTTTCTAGCATTCTCTCCAGCGATTGAACTTTTCTGTTGCATGGATTAAATTCTTCCACAATATCTTCTTCTTTTATCTTTATTTGGTTACTCATCTATGCCAAGTTTCCTCCAGCATATACAACAAAACATGCACTCACAAAGCACTTGTTAAAATAAAAAACATAAGGCTCCAGTGCCTTATTTTCCTTTGGCAACAATTCAGTTTGCTGCTCTGTTTATTTCTCCTCTGTCAGCACATCAGTATGCTATTTTGAATTCTCAAAGGAATCCATGAGACTGTCAATTAGCCTCTCCTCCACATCATCTGTTTCAATGATATCTCTTTGCTTTTTTTCATGGTAGTGAACTTCTTCTTCCTTAGCCTGCTGTTGGTTAACTCTTCTTTGAAATTGTTTGGTTCTTACTACCTCCCTTTCATCCTTACCCTCTTGTTCTTTAAGAACCTCCATATCATCTTCAAACAATCTTTGTCCTTCCCCAATGACATTCATTGGATTATTTATTTGAGACAAAATTTCTTCAGTCTTCATTAGAATAAGACTGCCATCTTCCTCCTCTATGATAACTCTATCATTTTGCTGCCTACTCCTAGGTGATTCTTCTGTCTCCTTCTGGTTCTGAGATCTTTCCATCTCAGTTTTGATATGAACAGATTCCATATTTTTCTCCTTCTCTCTGACAAACTTTAAAGATTGTTCATTCTCCTGTGATGTACTTGCAATCATCCACAAATTATTAATTTTAAAATCATAAGACCTGTCGGTCTTACTCGACTCTTCAATCATCACATTTCCTTGCTACTTGGAATCTTCTACATGACTCAACTCCTCAGGCTCAACTTCATCTCCTTCCTTCACAAGGAATGGTTCTTGTCTTGTAAGAGCTCCCATTATTAATTTGTCAATGAGTTCTTTCTGCTATAATAACTCAATACTTTCCTCATTTGAGATGTTTTCTTCATCATACTCTACTACTCTAGAGTACCTTTTATCCCCTAAAACTCATTTCTCCTCATACTTCAGTTTAATAGCTCTATTCAGCTTCGCTTTAGAGTATTCATCTTTTGTAAGATACTCCTTCATGCTTTCAACAACTTCACAAGGCTGCTTATCCTCTCCTAAGCATCCTACAAGCACACCAAAACTATTAGGTTCTGAAACACAAGGTTTGATGGCATTATATATCAGTTCTTCATCTTCAGTCAACATCTGCTCATGTTGTTTTGAACTATCCCAACAATCCATGCGATATTCACTTGACCTCCATTATTTATATTCAGTGTAGTCTTCACTTCTCCTAGAATTTCTCCCTCTTCTGGTTCACAAATGGACTCTTCCATTTCTAACTCAACTTCCTTGAGTTTTTCCATCAACCACCTTACTTGTCTCTGTTGTAGCTTTCTCTGTAATTTATGCCACTTCACTGGCTTCTTCCTCAAGACCCAACCTAGTCTCTGGCTTTCCTCAAGTATTCTCCTTAATGCATCGAGTTGTTCTTTTAACTCTGCAATCTCTTTGTCAATTTCCTCTTGACTCATCCTCTTGCCATTTGCCTTGGCATCCTCTTTCTTCATCTTTCTTCTACTGTGGCTTCTCTCTGAACCTTTACTATGACTATTAGTAGTCATCTTCTTCTCCTCTTTCTTCATGAGCTCCTCACTTATCTGCAACAAGCCTCTGCAACAGCTAGTCCTCCTCACTACAATCTTACCTCACTAAGATCTCCTCACTCAGTCTTTTGGTAAGAACGGGTCCTTTGTCTGGAACCTCCTCTTGAGAAACACCTTTGCTCCTTCTAGGCTTCTGTAATCTTTCACTCTCTCTTGAGAACACTTCAGCTATCCTCTCCATCCAATCTCTTGTTGGATTTTTCAAGTTCACTGCCACTTTTCCTTCAGAGTGTTTTCCTTACTCTGTCTTCAAGAACACATTTGGTTCCCCTCTCACAGCTTCTCTTGATGTCCTTTGTTGAGATGCTTCATCTACAACCACAATCTTCAGTTTCAATTTGAAACAAAACACACCGTCTTACCTCCAAGATCTATGTATGATCGTATTCTCCCATTCTTCTGCACTTTGAATGGATTGTCCTCTATTTGGTCTCTAAGTCCTCTTTCCTTCAGAACTTGTACTAAGCAATCTTGCTCTCACTTTTCTTCAAGGAATCCTCTGTTCCTGTCTACTCCAAGCCTCTGTTGGAACTGCTACAATCTCCCAAGAACTTCAAAAGTTTCCCTACAATTTTCTGTTGTAGCCTCTATCATTCATCAATTAACTTATGCACATTACCTTCTTCTATGTGCAAACTCCTTTTCATAAGAAATCTTTCCCTGCTTTGATTACAATTATGCTCTAATACGAAATGATGCAGGGATACCCCTGTTCATACCCACAGTATGCATTTAAAATGCATATACACATTTGCCCAAGGTACTTAACTCTCAAAGGAGTTAAATATTCAACCATCAATGGTTAAGGCCCTATTCATCAGTTCCTTTATATCAGAACTCAATCACCCCACTTAAACCTCCTATTGGGACTATTTACCTCCTCATAACCTTCATTATCCCTTTTATTAAAGCCTTCCTCAAATCTCTCTTATCGGGACTGTTAAAACCCTTCGTAACCTTTATACAACCCTTTAAGCCCGCATATATATAACCTTTCCCTTTGTTAACCTTGGTTAATATATAATTATCATATCAAAGCTTCTATCAGCGTGATTTTCCTTTACAAACCATTTACAAAGGAAAAACCCATTTACAAAGCAAAAACCCTGCAAACATACCTTTTGCCTTTATACGGCCTTTGCACACTTTCCGAGGTTAACTTTATCACAATCTGGGTGTCACTTCTCCGAGGCACACAACATACTCCTTCTGCTTCCCCAATATGTGATTATATCATTTTCCGAAATAAACCGGAAAACAAAAGAAAACCCGCTTCGAACCCTTGAGCCAGACTTCAAAAGTTATAATCCCGCATTCACAAATATCTTCAAATCTGCTCCTTCCAATCCTTCTGTTGAGCTACTCCAATCTCCACCTTCTCGGATCCCCGATACCTCTTACCTCCGATTGTCGACACCTCCGATCCCCACTTATCGGCGATCGGCACTTCTCTTCATCGCAATATCGCAAGTCAAAGGTTTTCAAGGCCTGATGCTAAAGCAATTAAAAGCTCTGATGCAATCAGGCTCTCGGACCCGATAGGATTGTAAATCCGCGTTTATAAAATTTCGGATCCGGTTATGTCGCAATATCGGAGTTCGACAGTTAAATAGGCTTGTTTCCTCTCCACTGAAACTATGTGATGCGATAGTGTTTTGCCGATGCAACTTAATCCTGGTCGTTGATCTTAAAGATCCAACAGCTGCTGTGCAACCATACTTCACTTCTTCGTTCGACTTGTTTACTTAGATTTTATGCTATTTCAGTGGTTGCGATGGTTTCCAGGTTTCTTCAAAAGGTTCTGGACCTTCGCTATTCTACCGCACACTATCTATTCTGAGCTTAAACTCTGCACTCTCCTTTGATCTTTGTTTTTGCAGAGCTCTACCTTGGCTTCTAATGGATTCAATGATCCATCGTGATCCTCTGTATCATTTTCTCCCTCTGCGTGTTCTGCAGAACTCTGCCTGCAACCCCCTGTTATAGAACCTATGAATTCACATATAAATAAACACTCGAAACACGCATTCCAACTTAGAATTGAGTTGATTATATTAATAAATATAAACAATGATTACACAATGAGATCTCTATGTCTTGCACAACCCTGATTTTCAACTATCAGTGGCCTCCTTCTCTACTCTGCCCGTAGGCTTACATTTATATCAAAAAGCTCTGTTTAACTAATTCTAGTTCCATTCCTAAATCTATTAAACTGACTCCTAAATCCTCTCTGCCCTTTATATTCACTTCTAATCTCCATTTAATTCCTAAGAGCTCTCCTTAGTTCCTTGAATCAAGGAACTATTTTAAGAGTCCTAATTGACTTTTAACTCTTTTGTCATTAATAACAACTCATGTTCTCATTTATTCGAGAGCATTTACAAACATCTCACATTATCTAATTAAATCACTTAAAAGCCTAAATATTACATTAACTTGAGACTTAGGAAACTAACTTCCTAAAAATACATAACCCCCTATGTCTACTTAATTACAACGATTTTCTCTTGGGTTGAATGCTCCTGCGTCATAGGATGTGAATCATTAGGAACTTTCCTGTACCTTCAAAACCAATAGATGTCAGAAGCTTCTTAGGCCTTTTATGATAACAATGGGGGTTTATAAAGAATATGGCAAAATTCCATCTCCTTTTTTTTCATTACTGACCAAAGATGTTGAGCTTTTCTAGGAAGATCCATTCTAAGAATCATTTGAGAGTATAAAAGAAAAGTTAATGATACAACTTGTCCCTAGAGGCCCTAATTGGACCTTCCATTTCACATTCACACGGATGCATCAGACAATGAAATTAGGGAATCTTTAGGTAAACTTGAAAGTAAACTCCCTTATGAAATCTATTTCATCAATAATAATATATCTAAAGCCTAATTTAATTACACTATAACTTAAAAAGAGTTCCTTGTTGTTGTACATTCCTTGAAAGTGTTTAGGAATTATACTATGGGTTACGAAGCCTTCGAAGATACTAACAATGAATCAATTCAATATTTGATGGATAAGTTAGGGTCAAATTATAGGATAATTAGGCGGCTATCACTTTTGCAACAATTTGACTCAACCATTATTGACAAAGCAGGGAAAGAAAATGTTGTCGCATATTTCTTGTTAAGATTAACCTTTTATGTAGATGAAGGGATGGTGAATGATTAGATCCCATATGAGTATATATTTTTCTATATGTCCTTTCCTTCTTGATTTGTTAACATTCCTAACTATGTAGTGACTCACCAATTACCTCCTCACTTGTGTTCAAGGGATAAAAGCACGATCCTACGAAAAAGTGACTCCGACAGTTGGATCTTGGAAGGCCTCTTGATGTTGGAATTGCATCATATTTTACAAAGATATATGAGGGAGGGTGAAGTCTATGATATCCTTTCAGCTCTTCATGATCGAACCTATGGAGTTTATTTTATTACAAAGAGGACAACCTATAAAATTTTGCAAGAAAGATACTTTTGGCCAACTCTTCATAATGATACCTAAAGGCACACAACATAATGTGATGCATGTGAGAGAATGGGGAAACCTACTCAAAAAGATGAAATGCCCCTTCAACCTCAATTTCCTTTTGAGCCATTCAAGAAATAATAGGGCATGGACTTCAAGTTTCATTGATCCCCCATTCATACGGAAAAAGTACATCATTGTATGCATTAATTACCTAACTAAATGGGCTGAAGTGAAAGTAGTAAAGGAATGAATAAAAAATAAGGTAGCTAATTTCTCGAGGGATAATATTTTCTACAAGTTTGGTTTTCCAAGAGAATTAGTAATAGATCAACGCTCCTAGTTTACCTCCAACCTGATTGAAGGGAGAATGAATTAGCATGACATTTTTCATAAAAATTCCACTCGCTTCTTCCCTCAAAGGAAATTAGAAGGTAGAGGTCACTCAAAGAGGATTGGAAAACAATCTTACTAAGGTGATTATCAGTAACAAGAAAGATTCGGCTAGACGGCTTGTTGAAGCCACTTGAGTTTATAAAACTACTTGGAAAACCACCACTGGTTTCATACCCTCTGAGCTAGTCTATCGAAAGAAAGATTTTTTATCAATTGATTTTAAATAACACATTGAGGATGATAGCCTAGCTAGATATAGATTTGACCAAAGCATAAGATGATAGGATACAACAACTAAATGGAAAGGATGAGTATAGGATACAAGCCTTGTTACATACTGATGTATTCTAGCTATAGAGAAAAATATAACATGATAGGTATATGAAAACCAACGCCTTCCAAAAAGGTGCTTAGGCTCTCTTGGATGACTCTAGGTTCAAGGAATTCCAAGGAAAGATCATGACCAGATGGTTTGGACTTTACCTAGTGAAAAAATGTTATGCTAATGGCTTCATCAAGATCAAAACTATAGATGAGGAATAAATACCATTGATAGTAAATGGTTACATTCTAAATGTTTTCAAGAACTCCCTTCTAGGGATGAATTCATAAAATCAATAAGCAAGGAACTAAATGTAATTAAGAGTACTAAATATCCCAATCCATCCAACCATGATCAACAAAATGAAAAAATAAAAGATCTCAAGTGAAAACCTACTTTGAGATGCTCAAGACAAAATCATTGGTTGAAAACCTCCATGAGGTAGGGAGTGAGTTTTAAGAAAAATGTAAATAGAATAAAGCTCTAGGTGAAAACCCCTTCCAAGGCTCCTAAAGCAGGTTCAATAGTTGAAAACCTCCATGATGTGGCTAGTGAGCCCAAAGCAAAAAGAAAAATGAGAGAAAAAAAGTGTTAAAAAAAACATGGAAAAAAAAGAAGAAGGAAAGGTACAAATATATTTTGATCTCTTGCATTTGTCAACCTATAAAGACCGACGTGCACCCCATTCCAAGTGATCAACACAATTGCTCTAAGGTTGATTGAGTTGACATCCCTACACCATTTTCCATTTCTTTATGTCACTGCCACCATCATCCATATCATATCACATGCTTTTCATATGTTTCCTTAATCTTTCTTGAATTGCTACATGAAAGTCTAGAACTGTTGCAAGAGGGACCAAATTTTGAAAAAAGTTACAAACCCAATTTGAGCATCTAGTCTAAGAAAGAGCACCAGGAGGATCCTAACAATTAATCTTTCTATAATCAAACCTCATAAATGAGCTTCTCTCATCCTAACCATCTAATCTTACCCTATAGCAACCCACGTCTTTTGATTTCTTCTCATAGTGAGACTCAAAGTTCTCTTTTTCAAAATTTCCTCCACTCCAACAAATTTTCAAGCCACATTGACCAGTTGTAGAGACTTTTTCCTTGAGCATGAGGGGCCTCTATGCCTACTACAAGAAATTACACCCTCTTGTATCAAGATGTGGTAACCCTACAAGCCCAATTTAATCAACACATGAAAAAGCCTTTGAAGGGAATTTATTCTCAAAAACCCAACACCTTCAAAAACACCCCCCAAAAACTAATGAATATATCTCGAGAAACTGTATGATCCGCTGTAGATTGCTACAAGATATGTTGCCTAGTGCACTTGAAGACACCTGAAAAAATGATAGACAACAATATCAAGCATCCAAAAAGGAAACTATGAGGTATGAGACCCACAAGCTCTCTTTTAATTGATTTAAGGATAGTAGAAGTTACCTTTTGTGTAGTTTCAAATAAATTGTTCCATGCAATCTAATTGACAACAACCAAGCCTAAATCAGCAGTCAACAGTCACCTTTCCCGAAAGTTTATTCCCGCGTGTGAGGAACGAATGAGGCAAATGCGTTGTTCTTTCCAAAGGTGGATTTCCAAGAATCTGGGAAGTGGAACGGTGGATGGCATAGCTAACCGCTCTACGCTAAATCCCATTCTCTACCACCCCTCACATTATGTTATATCCATTGCTCAAATTGTGGAAAAATAAAAAAAATCAGCAGCATCAGCAGCGTTCCCCGGTCGATGGTTTGCATGCAAAATCCATAAGAGCACAAGAAGTTACAAGTTAGAGAGTGCTACTGGAATATACGTGTTACAGAGTGTTATAAGAAGGTACAGGTTGCAGAGTGCTATCGAAACTCCTACAAGAATTTGCTACATGGTCATAGTTTCACTGCTAGATTCTCGTACAAAGTTCGCTGCAGAACCCATGTTATACAGATCGATGCCCCAAAATAACCCATGAGTTTCTTACCATGAAATTGTTTCTTACATATTTTCACTTTTGATCTATATTAAACCGTTTTAGTTTTCATTCGGTTGATCCTTGCAATTGAGAGAGGGATGACCTTTTGCATTTCAAAAATTTAGGAAATTAAAAGAGAAATCTTGACTATGCTTGCAGGAGATAAAGTGCATTGGTATTTGGAGTTTCCTTGTGCATTTCTACGAAGGTTGACATTTAGCATTTGAACATTTAGAAAGGGAATATGCTAATGGGAGAGGTTTGAATTTATTTTTCTAATTTTTTTATAATGTCAAAAGTTAATAAATTCTCAAATAAGTTGTTATTAAATAAATAAGTTTTAATTTGAATAAAAATAAATTTATATAAATAAATAATAGTAATTTAAATCAAAAGGTAATAAAAAAACACATTTTCGAATTTAAAAATAGTTTAGTGATGCGTTTTATATATAAAATTGATAATTAACCTTCATAAAATCAATATGGTTTATGGGATATTAATAGTGTAAAATATTGCTTAAATTTTTTTAGCATTTTATTTCTATGTTTTAAAAGTATTAAAAAAGTATTTTGAGATAACAAAATTTTGTTAAAGTATTTTAAAATCGTAGAAGTTTGACTAGCTTCAAATGTTAAGAAGTTTTATAGTGATAAATATTTAAAAAATAGATCATATATGAGTAGAAGATGAAAAATTTAAGAGAAAGTGTTTTCCATATTCAACCTTCATAATATCACAAAGGTGATACACTTTTTCATCCAATAACGTTTTGAGAATAGACAGATGCCCTATTGGAATATGAAACTCATGAGAATATGTTATTATTTCATAAATATTTATTTTCTTCTTAACCTTAGTCAAGATCGAGAGATATTTTTTATTTTAGTGATTGGTATTGATCATCTCCTTATAATATCTTAGTTTTCTTTTTCCCTCTGACTCTTTATCACCCCGTAATTTCTTCTTAAATTTTGAAATATTTTTTTTTAAATATCATCCTTATTGTGCAAAATGATCTCTTTTTGTATCCCCAAATAGTCTAGCCAAAATTAGGAATCCTTTGGCCATCCTTGCTTGAGTTGAATCTAGGACGTTTTGGCTAGAGTTGGAAGTTTTTTTTTTAAATATCTCGGCTTCCATGTTATTAAACATCCTATTATATGTAAGATACCTAGTTATAGTAATTCTTTTAATGGAAGAGAGAATTCCTTCAGTCAGGAGGACAGGATAGGGTGTATTCCCTTATTTCTTAGTCTTTTTGTTATACTATATTTTTGGATTGGTTCTATCTCCCTCCACAACTCTCTAGATATACTGCAACCACAAACCTCACATATATTGTGACCCAAAACATCACATAGATATAAGATAATATCAGCGACAATATTCTCAAAGAAGAGTTTTTTTTTCTTTGAATCCCATATCCAAAGATATATCGACTTACAAGTGTTTTTTATCACATAGTAGGTTTCCCGTCCTCTATGTATCTTTTTCTCAAAGCTATAATTCCAATTGAGCTTGTGATGGATATCAATTCCAAGATATTTATATGAAGGAACTTCCTTGAGGAAGGTATTGCAATACACGAAAATATTGTATGTTATCTTTTAGATTTAATTACCATGACTTTAGTTTTATCAATATTAACAGTCTAGCCCATATTGGAGGACTCTTAGTTCTTTGCAAAAACAATATGGACTCCTCGCTAAAAGAATAATATTATCAACATAAAGGAAAATAGTTATGACTATATTAGTGAGCATGAGACCAACACAAATTGCATATTCAAAGCACTCTTCTAGCTTATCAGTTTATATGCTAAAGAGGGTACGCTGTTAGAATATGTTTGCTTACTCTCATTTAGATTCTAAGTTATGTTATTTTACCTAGAGTCTAACTTTAAAAAGATATTAACATGTATGCCAAAGCTAAAATTAGTATATCCAAAGCTAAAATTGATATATCTATTTCTAAAGATATTTCTAGAAAAATCTCCATAAATTTTTGGGTATATTTAATCTTAGATTCTAAATAAATTCAAGTTACAAAGACAACACTATTGGTCACTACCGTGTGACTTTAAACACTATTGATCACTACTGTGTGACATTAATTTGAATTATTTGTAAATGTTTAAATATTTTCATGATCCAATTTTCTTCTTTTCTCTATGAAAATGATACGGGAGCAAGAATTAAAAAAATACATTGAGTGGAGGATTTGTAAACCTACTACCATTAAAAAGAAGAGGCTAACAATCCAGGAAGAGTACTCATCTGTAAACCTACTACCATTGAAATAAAGAGGCCCACAATCCACGAAGAGTACTCACCTTTATCTGTAGATCTATAGCTAGCCGTATCCATCGTGTAGATCTATAGCTAGCCGTATCCATCGTGAACCACTATTGGGTGAAGTTTTATGGGTTTTATTGAAACATTTTCAATTTATTAAATTCAAGAGAAATTGCAAAGGCTAATAGCTTCGGCTCAAATTCCATCACATGTATTAGTGGTATTCCATTATTTTCTCTTATATATATTCTTGAAAGTGAATTTTATAGAATTTGATAATCATCTTTTATAAAGGAAGTTGAATTTGATAAAAAAATAGAATTAAGGGAAATATTAGAGCTTAGCTGAAGAGTTTGTAAATCCAATGCCATTAAAATAATTGAGCAAAATCCACTTGTTGAAGAAGCTACCATATCGAGAGGAAGAGGCCCACAATCCATGAGAAGTAGTCACCTTGATTTGCGGATCTCCTAACCCTATCCACCATGAAAATCCATTGGTTAAGGTTTGATAGGTTTTATTTGAACATTTTCAATTAATTAAATTTTGGATTAGGTTGCTTCACATGTACGAGTGATATTCATTGTTTTTTTTCATATATTTTTTAAACTACTTTTTATAATTAGATTTTATAAAAGATTAGGTTGCTTCACATGTATGAGTGATATTCATTGGTTTTTTTTCTTATATATTTTTGAAACTGCTTTTTATAATTGGATTAATTGGATTTTATAAAACAGGTTGGATTTGAAAAAAAAAAAATACAAAGTAAAGAAGCTAAGAGAATATATATATATAGGTATGGTATTTTCTCTATTGTCTTTTTTTGGAAAGTGATAGAGTTTTTTCAAAATTTATAAGTATCTTTTTTAGTAGTTGTTATTTTTTATTTTTATTGGTAAAAATTTTTGTGCTATTAAGATGAGAAGCAAAGTATGCGTAAAAGACCCATGGGATATTATGTTGAGTGTGGTTGAAGAACTTTTAGCTCAAGAAGTTTATAGGAGCATCACACAAGATCAAAAGGATAATTTTATAACCAACAAGAAGGTTGATATAGCCTCATTGTTTTTAGTTCAACGAGGTTTGGATGACATCATTCTTTCCAAAATTACATCAATAATTAAGTTCAGAGAAGCTTCCAATATTTTTTAAATGATGTATAGTCAAACAGTGAGAATCACCTATAAATGTTAAGTTGAGTCACATAAAGTTTGAGTTATTGATAAAGATACTATCATAATATATGAAGGTTTTGAAAAATTTGTGGAAGAGTAAGACATTTGAAGTACAACTGTTGTACATAAATTTGTGGAAGATATAGCAATAAAAAAAGAATGAATATGTACAAGATTCAAAATAATAGCATGATGCAAAAATTGAAATCAACTATGTAGATGCACATGCGGATGATGAAATTGAAGTTGAGAATGAAACAAAAATTAAAGCTATATTTGTAGCAACAATAAATGAGAACCTAGTAACGAAAGTTGAATTTTATTATGATTTTGAATTAAAATTTCTTGAAGAATGAATTGAAAATGCCAAGAATTATGGAGAAGAAAGTGGGTATGCAAAAATTGTCATAACTAGAAAAAAAGAAGGAACAAAAGAAATAAGGAAACCGTCAAAGTTGTTGAATTAGTTGCAACAATGGAAGAGGAGATGGAATAAAATCAAGGTATTTTTTTCAATCTTACAGATATTTATAGAAAATTTCAATCAATTGTAGTTTATGTACAAGCAAATGAAAAAGATAAAAAAAGATAAAAAAGAAGATGGACACAATAAAATATTTAAGGGAATAGAGTAAAGATTAATTTGAAGAACAAGAAAAACTATGCAGAGTATAAAATTTGGAGAAAAAATAATTAAAAAATCTTGTACGACATATAGATAAGGACAACTTACACCAGCATGCAGAACTAAAACAATTTCTTGACATGATTTTATGTATTGTAAGCCAAGTTGAGACTTATACTAGCATGAAATAACATTTTCAATTAAGGAGGGGTGTTGGAATTTCTTAGTTACACTTATTTAGGTGGTAATTATTGTTAGTTTATATCAAGTCTAAATTTGGGAAGAGATTAGAATGCATGTAAGAGTTAAAATTACAATATTTACTACCGGTGTTCTAAAGATATTTCTAGTGGACTCTCCATGAGCTTTTGGTTTATTTAGTATTGTATTCAATCAATTTGACTTAGAGAGCCACATGTTTATTTTGCACAACTTTTGGATCTTACTTTGAGCTATTTGTGAGTGTTTAACTATTGTAGTAGTCTAATTTCCCTCCTACATCGACTAGAGGGGATAAGGGAAACCATTGTGTGACTCCAATAGTGCATTAAATGTCTTATAACCAACTGTGAGTGGCCTTAAACTTTGAAATAGTATTCTTGTGCAACATTGTCACAACAACCCTCAACTTGACAAGAACCCTTATCTCTTCCAACCATTTCAACAGTTTGGTCCTATGAATGGTTTCAAAATATTTTCTAAAATTAATTAAATAATAAAAGCTATCAATTTTATTTTTTCAACATACCTCTATAGTGATCCTAAGAGTAATATGGTGATCAACCTGATTTTGGGCTCCAGGATAAAACCCTCTACATTTCTAGTTTTTTTTTTTTTTTGTTAATTTGTTTGTAATAATAGTTTTCCCTTCCTTGACATCCTCTTCTCTAGGAATGAGGATGGATTCCTTTCTCTTCAATTATTTCAGAAGAAATCTCATACGAACCAATATCTTCATGCTAATTCTCATCATTTCCTGGCTCAAAATCTCAATTTTCTCAATACCTTAGTGACTAGAGATTTAAGGGTTACTGATAACAACCATCTAAATGAAGAGAAAGCACACCCCTTGAGTGTATTCTTTAGTAATGGGTATAGTAAATATCAACGTACCAAGGCTTTCCTCAAAGCCGAAAAGGGTCCTAAAGCTAAGAAGGAATCCAAGGATCATTTTTCTACGGTTCATCTTCCTCTTATACGAGGAACCACAGACAATATTGTGAGGATCTTAAGGAAGCATAAGGTTCCTTCAACCTTTAGGCCTCTAAATACCATCCGAAGCTCCCTGAGATCCGTTAAAGACCCCGTGGACCCCAAAAATATGAAAGGTGTTGACATTGTCCCTTGCTCATGTGGGACTCCCTACATTGGTGAGGTTGGTCACTTGATTAATCAAAGGATTCATGAACATGAAGCTGATATCAAGCATGGTAGAACCCACTCTTTTGATTTGGAACAACATGCATAAAAATCTAGGCATCACATCTACTTTGAGGAGGCATGTGTCATTGCCAAGGTTAGTCATTTCCATCATTGTAAATTTAGGGAGGCCCTCGGAATCGAAAAAAGGCCAAATAATTGAAATAGAGACGATGGTTGGAATATTAGCAGAAGTTGGGTCCCTATCTTGTCCTCTTAGTTTATTTTTATTTTTAGGGCTTTTTTTTTCGTTTTATAAATTTTTTTATCTTTTGAATGGTTTTCACTTCTTTAAAATTATATTTTTATCCTATTTTATCTTCGCTTTTTAGTATTATTTTACCTCAACCGCTTTGATTGTTTGTTAAAAAAAATTTCTTGACTCCTTATATTGATTGTAGGGCCCTAGACCCTTATTATTTTGTGGTTGACCCTAATTTATTTAACCATCCCTCTTTGATTGATTTGGGTTTGAGTCTCCATTAATTATTAATTTTGTTATAGGTTCTTGAACCAATAATGAGGTCCTCACTACTCTTCATTTTTTGACTATGTTCCCTATCTTTGTTTGAATTTGACTGTTTGTTTCTGGTTAGTGTTTTTATCTTTTTGATCTTTTCTTAATTAATATATATTTTTTTATTTGAATAATTATAATTCATAAACTAGTCGTTATTTATAAACTAACCGTTATAGAATTTTTATTATTAAAATATTATTTGTCATAAAGTAGTAATTATATGATATTTTGGTCTCTACATCGCACTTTATTTAATCTCGTGCCATGGTATGCATCTTCATCTTGTCTTGATGATCAACCACACTAGCTGGTTCAAAATGCGTCGGCAAAAAGTTATCCTATGTGATTTCTATAGAAAAAACTCTTCTTAATTTGTTTGTAGTTATCATATTTGTATAGGGTTAATTTTATAGTACATGTATAAAATTACTGAGAGAATAATAATAACCAACAACAAAATACTTGGAACATAAATGCAATGAAGACAATATCTACCCTGATAAACCCCAAAGTTGAGGAAAACCTTAGCTAATGGAATTTAGTTAGTCCCTTGGCTAAAACTAGGCCAAGGAAACTAAGTGAGCCTTCACCCATCACATCCTTGGCCCATTACAATAGAGTCTTCCCAACCTTATAAATTTTCCATTACATGCAATTCACAGGCACAAAAACATGGGCGAAAAGAAAACCAGGGACCTAAAACCCTTACTAATGAATGAGACAACTATGACTCTTTCCATGAGTCAAGTTTACATAACAATAAAATATGGCTAATCATATTGGTGCTATAATAAAAGTGAAAGATAATGTTCTTAGTATCACTTTTAAATATAGACACAATGAGGCTCTCGATCTAAACCTTAGGGAAGCCTTGCTTCACAGCTAAACCAAAGAGCTTGTGTATGTTTCCCTCCAAAACATTGTAGGATTATGTTTAGATAGATGGAACAACAAATTTTTCTTTTTATCTATATAGTATGCTTTCTTCTTTTTAATAAAAGATTGGTATACATTTATCTCATAAATATTTAAATATTCATTAGGAACATTGCTAATCACTATTCTAATATTTTTACAATCATTATCATACCAAGGGTTGGTGTTCTGTTATTATTTTCCTATGAGACATTAGTAGACAACTTGGTAGTAGAAGGGGGCTATAGTAAAATTATGAAATAAGTTTTCAATGTTATTCTTATAAGCTAAGCGCTGTAAATCGCTATTTAAATCCTATTTTCTGTAGTACATTTTTAAAATGTTAAAAATGGGAGTATATAGTTTCATGCGCAATATAACCATTAAACATTTTTGTGGAGGCACATATAAGAGAAAATTTACTCTAATTATTGGCATGATGCAGAGAAATTCATCATTGGTTAATATCTCAACTTATCACTATCATGCTTAAGCAAATGAGTCACATTCATTGAGGATCTTATCTGAATACAAAAGTGACCTTGAGGAGTTTGTCAAAGGGTGACAGTTCTATCAAAACATTGTAGGAGCCATTAAGAGAGTTTTCGTGCTTTATAGTGATTTAAGAACATCTAAATATTTCTTGATTGCATACATCAATTATTATTTAGGTAATGAACTCCATGACCTAGAGTTTCTTAATATCCATACAAAGACAAAACTAAAGAATATTAGTCATAAAGACGTCCAAATATGTTATTATTAGACCACTCTATCTCTCATGGTAACAAAAATGATGATACCTTCTTTTTAAGACCCATGCATAATTTTTTTTTTATCTAAACATTAAGGTTGAAAATCATTTATCCCATTGGTCTCATGCTTGGTTTGAGACAAAGGGAAGGAAAACGAGATATTCTCAAAATATTTGGTACATAGCTATCATCACATTAATGTCATTAATTTCAATATTGGTAGAACAAAACAAGAAGAGAGTAAGAATATGATAGATGAGAAAAAGTGCAATAACTAAATGCGTGGATTTGAAAATAAAGAAAATTAAATCAATAAAATCACAACTATTACTATTATAATCTAAATTTCATTTTTTTTAATGGGATTAAGGTCCATTTTATAGAGTTTGATATCCGTACTTAATCATATGTTAAAGAAATTTGTTTAAATGAGTAGAAAATATTACCTAAAAAAACATTATTATTATATTTTTTTCTTAGAATAAAAAAAATATATATTATTTCCATAATAATCCCAATAAACCATATACCAGTATGATGGATTGGTGAGAGATTTATATTCAAATATTAATTAATTGAAAACTTCATTCGTTTAAGTATTTCGATATTGGGGATGCACTAAACTAGAGACTAACCTATCATAAAGAAATCAACATATGTGCTTATAATTAATCACATATTAGGTATCAATGTTAAACTATGTCATGAGTAATAGGTAGAAAATAGCACGAGGAATGCATCAAAATAACGACGAATCAACAAAATCTCTGAATATGAGAAAGAAAGTTAACTTTATTTCCTAGTGTTTGCACTATGTCTTCAAAAGACTATGACACAGGGCTCAACAGTTGCCCACTATTCCTTCCAGAAATCCTCTATTCCAAGCCATCACATGAAACCCGTTGCTATCGATCACCACCTCACTATTCCACGTGTCAAAGTTTTTGCATCACACTTACCTATCTTTCCCTACTTAAGATAACATGGAAATTGATTGATGGTAAGGGCATACTAATTTAACTAACCCTACAAGCTTATATGCCCTCACATGGACATAATAACTCACTAAACGCAGTGCTTACTATCTTGAAGGTGACTTTAGTATATTCTAAGAAGGATAGTTATTATAATATCTTACTGATGTATCTTCCTGGAAATTTCGATGAAATCATTGCGAAATAGGTGTGCACTGTCTAGCACTATAACGACGCGGAGAAGGAGAATTAATAAAATATTTTCACGCGATATCTCCTTGTCGTGTTCGCCACCTTCCACTCCGCGTGTAACATTTTCTCCTAGTCCGTCCATTCACTCCTGACATTAGAGTCCCCGTCATTGTCAATGCTGCAAAACATTTTTCTAACTGCCATAAGTGACAACTCTGTGTATGGAGGAAAATTCGTACAACTGGTGCTCCGAGATAGTGCAGATGGCCATGTTGGAAGAACTGGATAACAATGGGGCAGTGCAGGGGGGATTAACGGTCTTTCCAGGCTTCCGATTCTATCCCACAGAAGAGGAACTGGTTGGTTTCTATCTCAAGAAACGAATCGAAGACGTGCACCATCTGAATTTCGATATGATTATACCAACCTTGGACTTGTATCGATATGATCCATGGGAGTTACCAGGTAGGTGAATCTTTTTTTCTTCACTGGTTTGAATTTGAGAAGAGTTTTTCACGCAATATAAATTGACGTAGTAGTCTTGCAGGTTTGGCTAATGATGCTGGGGACAGGCAGTGGTTCTTTTTCGTTCCCAGAGATAATAGGAAATTCCCTCGGCCTAGCAGATTGACGGTCTCTGGTTACTGGAAGGCAACGGGTTCAGACAGAGCAGTTCGCAACGAGCTGCTTCAGTGCATCGGTCTCAAGAAAATTCTCGTGTTTTATAAAGGAAAGGCCCCGCTTGGGCAAAGGACAGACTGGATCATGAACGAGTACAGGATGCCAGAGCTGAGCTCGTCCCCACCGAAGGTGATCATCTATTTTTTTATTTATTTCTTTTGCTTTATTTGAACGAGCACAAGTTCTCCGCCACCCAAATCGTCTTCGCTTTTCCTGGTGCAGACATAGTGAAGGAATGTATTTTTTCATGTGCAGAAGAATATGGATATGGTGTTATGCCGGATATACCGAAAGACTGCTTCACAGAAGTCGATAGAACAACGAACAAAAGCTGATCGCCTTGATAAAGAAGAACATATTATTTTAGATAGCGATGAATTTGAGGAGAAGTGTCATCGAGCAACGATTGATCCAAATCAAATGACAGAGACCAAAGTTTCTTCATTACATTATGAAAAGCATCCGAAGGGAGTATGTTCTTCTGCTACAAGTAAAACAGACAATGATATTACATTTTTTGACTACCTGGAACCTATCATATCTTATGAAGAAAATATGGTCTTGAAAAACTCCAAGGGCAGAGGGCAACTGCAGTTTGAGTTGCCCAACTTGTCGATGGACTGTCTGTTTAGCGAGCAGATAGAGACATCTTATTCTATTCTGCCTGCGCCATCTCCAGTGGAGATTCCATTACATTAAATAGCATTAGATTCCATTATAATAAATAGCATTAGCCTTACTTTTTAAAGTGATCAATGTTGTAAATTCATTGCTCCTCAAATTGAATCTTTCAAATTTATGGTGGAATATGTAATGATATGGCTTGGATTTCAAATTTGCGCAGTATACAATTGTTTTAGATCTCGCTTGTGTCGGAATCCCTCTGCAAATCCAAATAGTGTTTTCGGATTTTCCATTGGTAGTGAAAATCAACATAAACAATTTTAAAAATTCACGGCGTTACTAATAACAATATGTATATGTGGAATATTTAAACCATTTCCGTTTGGGATTTGATTAGGGTTTGTAACGACTCCAGCCCTTATTTCTATAAGCTGGAAGGCTGAATAAGAGAGCCATGAACCATTCTTATGTCGATTCAACATTTTAGAAATATTTTACAATTCTATCAAAGTGGATTTTATATTTTAGAATTTGATGAAAGTGACCGTATCTCATTTTCGTCGATCAAATTCTAAAATATATTTAGAATCTGTGATTTAGTTTGGTCATAAAAGCTATGTAATCATGTTAAATTCAACAAAAGGGAAAGCCATGAAGCAACCGAATGCGCTGTAGAATCACTCTAAAGTCCCTGATCTTTGTACATGGCCAACTAATGGTGCGTATCGGTTCTCACAGACCACTACAGTTTAGCTAAATAAATCTAAGTGTTCAGAATGAAGTAAGTTAGCTAGTCGATGATTGACTCTGATGTTTCTTTCGAATCCTGTGTTTGAGATTGATAAAGTTCCTTTTGTATGTGGAATCCACTATTTTGATTCCTCGAATCAGACCGGGGCATTCACAACCTTCACTTCTCTAGATTTTAATGTGTTGCATGATAGATTTGGTTTGTTGGATTCTCAAATTTCACTTTGTTATTTGCTTGGTCTAAGATTTTTAATAAACTAATTGTATATAGTCTTAATGTGATCTGTGGTGTAAAATCGAAACTTTCAAAAGTATTATAAGAAAATTAAGGTTTCTTTTTAAAAATATTAGATATAAATTTATTTGCAAATACATCAAAGTCTTTTATATTTATATTAATAGGATAGCTAAACCAGTAACGATAATTTTGACAATAACTTTTACTTGGTTCCAATTGATACTTGCAAAATAATATTCTTGAAAAATGAATTAGAATATTATATCTCTTTTATTAATTTTAACAAAAAAATAAAATAATAATTTAACAATTATTATCAAATTTTATAGAACTCCTAACATTTTCTCTTAATGAGTATTTGATTTTTTTTTCATCTCTATATTGATTAATCCAACACTACTTTTATCTACTTTTGAAATTTCATATATTGAAATCTATCGCAACCATCTGTATCAAGCCATACTTAGACTTATCCCTCGAAGATACGATTGCTTTAGACTATCAATTTCGTGTTTGTAATGAACAAGCTTCTAGCCATTCTATTGAGGTACTTCCATCTAGAAAGATACTTGGTGCATCATTGAACTGGCTAGTTATCTAGGAAAGCCTTCTAGATGTACCAATAATCAATCTTACAAAATGACCTTCATCAATATTAATCATCATTTATTTATTCCATTTATTAATACTAAGTAAAATAGAAGTTCATGATGGCTTTTAGTTCATGCTTCACAAGAAACTGCGAACCTATCTACGATTGAGACCTATGAGTTAACACTCTCACATAATAGTTCAAACACCTAAACTAATCTAATATATGCTAAATTAATCTCACATATCTCACATTTATTTGGGTCTTCACATAAGGGAGTTACACCAAAAAGCTACTAGCTTTGATAAGAAAATAAAAGACACTCCAAACTCTATCAAAGACATATTTATTAGATTTGACCCATGTGAACTCACATTAAAATTATGTGTTTATAATAATGCTAAACAAATATTTATAATAACCAATTATAATTAACAACATAATAATAATAATAATTACTTAGTTACATCTCATACATAATGGAAAACACCATTCTCTATAAAATTGTATTAGAACTCTAATACAATGAAAAAAAAATTTCCTATTAACTCTCATAAACAAAAACCAATCAAGCAATTCACCATTCATGTAATAATTACAATACATACTCATGTGACAATTACCTAAGATGAAAAATACCAAACATTTAAAACAAAACAATCGGGAATTATTCTCTCCAACATTCTGTTGTGTTGTTTTCTTTATTTGAATTTTGAAAATGATATTTCCACAATTATAAAAAACAGTAATGATTATAATGGATATTTTACACAAATAAAGGTATAACATTAATATATGAAGGTTTGTATTTTTTATTTTAATTTTAGCTTTTTTTTATAAAATTAATTTCAAATTTATATTTTTAATTATTAAAATTTTATTTTTCTTAAACAATTTTATTGCAATTAAATTATATAACTATTAATTAACACTTATAATTTTAACAAATTTGATAGTTTTTATTTAATTTAAAAAGTTTACATAGAAAAAAATTCAAATATTCCACATGGCCAAATCTCATGTTATAATTACTCGAGCTAAAGATTGCTATTCAACAATCTTAACTAGCATATTCTTCAAACCTTTTTGGATTGACATATAATAAGAGACATTGTTGTTTCGCTATTAGTGAAGAGTTGTGCTAGATTTTATGTTTCATAAGATTTTTTTTGTTTGTTTGTTAAATATTGTAGCTATGAAATGTAATAAAATTAACTCATATTAATTATTCCAGAGAGTGTATCGTATTTTTAAACCTCATAGATTAAATTTATGCCTTTCACTTCGTTACCTCTAGATATCATCAATTGATTTTTGAAAACCTTATTTTCAATATCTCTCCATTATGCTTTAGTTTCTCTTAATATCTTTAATTATTTTTTTCCATTGGTGTTTGAGATCATTCTTAAAATGTTCGGATTTAATGTTTTTGCATCTACCCCTTCACTTCACATGTTTTATTCATCCTTATAATACTTTTACACAACCCTTACGATGTTGGAACCATATTTGCTATAACGATTAACGCATAGATTATACCAACGTTCTATGATCGGATTTGTAATACTTATGCACAATATAATTTATAGATCAAACATCATGGATAAATATTGGTAGTCCTTAGCGATGGAGATACATTGTAAGTGATAGCTCCATCGGTCCCATTGTGCATTCTTTTTAAGGCTTCATGATCAGGTAATATAATGACTCTTAACCCTAGCCATGTAATTAGTTAGAGGATACACAAATAAGATATTCTCTTTTAATCTAATGGTGATCAAAACTCTTTTTAGGTAGTTAGGATAGCCAACTAAACCCTTATTCTGACCTCAACATCATTTGCATTCTATGATTTTAATGATGGAGCTTTGCTTCAAGGTTGGAAATGGAGGGCTTCCCTAAAACTTTGACACTCAACTAGTGACTTATTGGGCAAACCTTGTTGAACTACCACTCCTTTTCTTGAGGTTCGGGTGGGTGCTTGGTCAACACATCGGTTGCCGATAGGATTAGTTTAGCTAGAGGTATGTTAAACACAAAGGTTCTCCATATGGATTTTAAATAGAATTTTGCATTCGTATGAACCCCTTTTCCATAATTTTTGAACTAAAAATTTTAAGGGTTTTGGCCTTGTTTTAGGACTAGGGTTGTATGCGAGGTTCATTTTTTCACTTGAATCCATAAGAGTTTGAATTTTACAAAGGAAGAAACCTTTCCTCGCTTAGATTTATTCTTTTCCTCACAAGTTGGAGCTTTGAGGTTTTGAGGCCACTAAAACCTAGAGGAAAATTAGAATATTCTCTCATTAACAGGCTATATTTATGATAAGTTATTAAATCTTGCTTTGTCTTCCTCAAGGTTAGGGTTTTTGTTCAACTCTCACTTTTTGAACATCAAATGTTCATTGGATTGACAATAATCACTATATTCCCCAATTCATTGTAGTGCTCTCAAATTTTTCCCTCTTGATTATTAGTTACTAAGCCT
Organism: Pinus tabuliformis; assembly: GCA_031772625.1. Lineage (NCBI taxonomy): Eukaryota > Viridiplantae > Streptophyta > Pinopsida > Pinales > Pinaceae > Pinus > Pinus tabuliformis. The sequence continues at coordinate 992,425,736 of CM062806.1, read as the reverse complement.
TCCATACTGACAGACTTATTTATTGTCATAGATTTTCATTTGCTTTTTCTCACAACTCTATTTCTCACAGGTAAAATCAAGTGATTCCACCCCTCTCTTCTCCATTCCTTAAGTGAGTATTGTTAAAATCCCTTTACTTTTCCCTTGCTCCATTTGTTAATCACATTCATCATTATTTGTAGGTTAGTTTCAATTTGATAAATGGAAGTTTTTCAAATAATATCATTAAGGTTTATGTTTGAATCTCTATTTCTATGTACCCAAAGGAAATAACTTATTTATCTTCCTTTGTATTTTTATGTTCAAGATGATTTCTATGACATACAATGGTAGGCCTCCATCTAAGCAATGATAGTTTTAGGCCTTTGCACTCTTGTTAAAATTCCAAGTAAATTTTTTTAGATAGAATGAATGGGTTTCTTTCTATTTTATCATATGTATCAGTGGGTTTGAAAACACACAATTCAGTTCCCTTGTGACCTCAAAATTTAAATATCTAATACTTATTTCAGTATGGTTAATACTTAATTTCTATCCAAATCTCTACATGTTTATAATATTTGAATTCTCCTAGTTCCTCTTGAATTGGAATCTATATGGCCTCTTTGAATTTTCTTTTTTAAATTAATGACTCTTTTCCTTAAGACATGTATGTGTCTTAAATGTCACTGTACAATGTTATTTCTGCATTATTTATTCGCAACAATGTTTTCCAAACTTTTCTATATAGAAATATGTATTGGCACAATCTATGTTTAGACATTTCTTTTTTGATTTTTTGTACATAATCTCATCTAGGTTTTTCCACCCTTATAGTCTTCATTTAGTTAGTTATACATACATACATACACATGCGTAAATAAAATAGAGTACATGACTCCTCACTTCCATGTTTCTAGAATTTTATTTTCCTGAAGGGTTTTGTCACTTGATAAGGACTAGATGCAGGTTGAGGGATAACTTGGCAACATTTTCTCATTATTGACACATAATATTTCTAACCCTATCAAATATGTTTTATATTTATCTGTATATGTGTAACATTTATGAAACGTATTAGAATTTGCCTCCTATTAACTTTGACTTTCCAGTATATCATCATTCCAACATTTGAATATCCTTTTTTCTTATAGAATTTATTTTCAACTAATGCTATAGCACTATTCAAAACATTCACATGCAAACTATTCAACACAGTGAGTTATATCATAATTAGACATTAAATCTTTGGAAGACCTTATACTTATTAAACTCTTCCATTCATTCCAATATCCAACTTAGAAAGGTAAGAAGAACATGCAACTCACATTATAAACAAAAAATAACACATAACCAAAATACTTATTTGAATTTCAAAAAATATAATATGAGTTCCATGCTCCTCAGAATAGATGAATTATTTTCTCAGCAAGTCCACCTAATCGCTAGACTTGTTTTTTGTCGGGAAACAGATCAATAGGTTTCATAGCTTGAACTCATAAATATCTAGCAATGTCATGTCATATTTATGCTGGAATCCTTATTTATATAGGTCCATGCTTTCTCTCCCACTCGAACAATGTTATTCTAGATTTCCTTTCTCTATTGTAATCTTGTTTCTAAATCATTTTCCACCCATGACATTTCTCTCAAGTCATGATAATTCTAGTGGTAGGGAAACTTCCTGAAAGATGGAATATTTTTATTCTTTATTGCAACTGTCACTTCAAAATTGTTTATTTTGAAAAGTGTACCTAGGTTTGGTCTTCATAATGACATGTGTAATTGTGATTTTATGTAATTGATAAAAACTCAAATTATTTTTGTATTGCTTGAACCATGGGTTTCGTGATCAAGGAATTTTATTTTAGTTAAGGTTCCCATTGCGAACTTTTAGGTTTTGTGATCTAGTTATAAAAGCCAAAGAGAGTCAATGTCATGTATGAAGGACCCTTCTTGGGCATGTTACATTTGTGTATGAGTCATTAAATATATAAGAAGGCCCTTCAGAACCAAGAAAAGGCACCTCTTACAAGTCGTCTACAAGATAAAACAAATGATCTCCTCCCAAAGACATGTCGGCTCACACTCACTCAAGTCAGCCTAATTGAGTGGGAAAAACTATAAATAGACAGCTCAACCTCATTTCAGAAGGCAGAAATTCGGTGAAGAAATCAGTCTAAAATAAAGAAGTGCGGATATCATCTACAAGGGAGCCTAATCATCAGCTAAGAAAGAAGGAAGCAGACTGAAGTTCTTAGCTTCATTTTGGTTTGTTTTAGGGTGATTTTACTCTTACACGTGCAAAAGAAGAGAAGGACTATCTGCTACAAAGGCCAAGAGAATTACAACCCTCTTGGATAACCAAATTGGAGAAAGTCAAGTAATAGTATAAGCCAAGATAAGTTGGAAGGACAATTTATCCTAAGCGAAGGTATGAAGGACATTTTCTAGAAGGACAAACTAGGGTTTTTTAATTAGGGTTGACGATTCCAAACCTAATTCAAGGAGGACGAGATAAGAAAAGGTCTAAAGCAGAAGGAAGCTAAAGTTTAAGAGAAGTCGAGAAGGAGGAAGGAGCATGAGGTTGGATTTTACTAATGATATTAGTAAGGAATATTTTTATATTGGTCTTGGACTGGAAAATAGGTCAAGGGTTTTGGTCTTCGTATTCGGCAATTGAAGTCTCTCTAAGAAGAAGAATTTGTTCGAGTTTCCCTCTCAAGTGGGAGAGGTTTTGGCCCTGGATAATAACCTACATTTTATGTCTCTTGTCTCTTTATGGTTTATGCATTGGTAGCTATTTCATGAAGAAGAACAATAATAATATATGTAAAGAAGATCCTAATCTAAGAAAGTAAAAAGTATTCAAAAGAAGTTATTTGGAAGGAGAAATCATTTCATATTGATGCCCTAGATTTCTCAACATGGTATCAAAGCTAAGGTGACAAAGTGGAGGAACAACATCTTATCAAGGGACACTTAAGGATGAAATCTTGAGGAATGCATCAATGCGAAGATCATATTGAAGTCAAGATCTACAAAGGAAGCATCAAAGTCCGCTATCAAAGAAGAAGTTTGCAAAGAAACATTGGAACCCTCAAGCCATCTCAAAAGATCTCAAAGACCCTAATTCAAGTTAAAGGTCTTATACATCATGTAAGACCAAGAAAATTATCATCAAGATTCTAAGGTGATCTCTCTCTCATTGAAGCAATATCATTACCACTAAAGACATCATCAAGAAGTCATCATTGATCTTCATCAACAAACATTCCACCATCAAAAGATCCAAAGGATCTCCCTCTTAATGGGATCAAGGATCATTATTGAAGAAAACTATCTTCATCAAGGAGAAGTTTTTTATTCTTTATATCATCATCAACATCAAGGAAGAAGAAAGAAGAAGGATAATCCTATCAAGTAAGTATATTTTATCTCCACGTATGAATCTGTCAAAATGTCTTTTTGAAAGGAAAGAAACATATTGGTTGTGGCTTCAAACATTCTTACATGGAAAAAAAGAACATATCTAAATCTCATTGAAAATGGGTTTATGCAACATGTCAAAGGATCTATCACTAAAATAGGAAAGGAATATTCTCAAGCACTTGCAAAGTATATGAAAAGGGAATTTAGGGCTCAAAGGATTCTCATAGAATCCATCAAGGATCCCGACATTCCATATGTATAAAAACTTAAAACTTCAAAAGAAATCTATGACAAATTGGTAGAGTTGTATTTCGTAAGCACTAGTGGAGAAGTCATCTCATTAAGGCAATAACTCTATGAGCTAAAGATGTCAATCGAAGATGGAATAGCCTAATATTGTATGAGGATGTCTTAAATCAGGGATCAACTTCAAGATCTGAGAGAAGTCATGCCTGATAAAGAAATGACTATAGTTTTACTAAATGAACTACTCAAGGAATGGGGTAACTTTACTTCAAGTATTTATGGGAAGAAAGAAGGTACTCCATTCCATGATCTATAGTCACTATGCAAGATTGAAGAATATATACTAAAGGTGAAATCTGATGTCGGAGCAGGTGAGGAAAATCAAGATTATGCTACAATAAGAAGAATAAAGGGAAAATTTGGAAAGTTTGGTTCTTAGAAAGAGAAAAGGGACATTGCTAAGATTCAATGTTATGGGTGTCAAGAATATGGGCAACACAAAAGAGATTGTTCTAAGATCAAGAAGGACAATAAAAAATAGGAAGAGAAGAAGCCCATATCACCAAAGAAGTGGAGGAAGTTGAAAAGAAGAAGTCCAAGAAAGAGGAAGTAGGAGATCTCCACTATGACTGAGATAGTCTTCCTCATATATGTTCTTTTCAATTTCATGTTCTTAAGTCTTATGTTATAATATATGGCTATCATGATTCACGAAGAAAAATTATTGGATGCATCATGGCATCATAGAAACATTGAAAGAAATATCTGATTACATCATCATAGAGAAGCATGAAATATGGTTGAAGCATGGCAGTCAACTATGGAAGGGTATATCTCTTGGAAAGGTCATTTGTAACATAGGTGGCGATTATGGAAAATAAAGAAAAATGTCATCTAGTAAAAGGCTCATTATACATCTATTAAAAGGAAGCATTTGGTGGATGGGCATACTCTAGATCCTCAAGATTCCGTGATGGAATCTTCATCGAAAGGTTCATCAATGAAGAGGGGAAGTAAGTGTTTCATCAAGAACTCCAAGCTTGTGGAATTCATGGCATGATGGTATGACGACAAAATAAGTGAAGTGGATCAAGGGATTGAATTTCATTCAATGAAGGAAGCTACTGAAGGAAACCTGGATGACATAAAGGAAAATGAGGTATGTATGCTTACATTCAATATTGTAGAGTCATTTCATATGGTTGTAGGTAACATGAATCAATGATCTACCTTGAGAGAATAATCAAGAGGAAGTATCTCCTCCTTTGAAGGGATGCAGGAATGCATGGGTCACACATTCACTGTATAAAATCAACATAATATGTCGTCATATGTAATATGAGGTGGTTGAAAATAATTGGTAGAACTCTGATTGGAATTTCCTGGGAATGAAATGTGTAAAAGAAAAGAAGGAAGAGATCATTGAGTATGCAACCATGGAAAAGGAAATCAATATCTGAAATCCAAGATATATGACTAGGACATCTCCAAGAAATATGTGTAGACTCTCATAAAGTATGTAAAATAAAGGGACCCTTCACATTATATATCTTTAGGATATATGTCAATATGTATGCAGAATGTTGATGCAAACTAGAAGATATCATGATGAAATACCATCACAAAGGTAATTTTGATTTAAGTATTCATTTCTTATTCTTGAACAAATATCTCGATGGACTTATGCATCACTGTCAAGGGAAGATATATTTATCTGAACTGGATCATTATATTTTTTCATCCATATTGATCATTTGTAGTGGAAAAAGTAGAGGAATAAGCTAATGGGAACCTTTTTTATCGACAGGGCCTAGTTTGGGAGAACAGGGTCTGAAACCTTCGAGAGAATTTTGAGGAACCAAATGACATTTTTAGGGATAAAACTTTGTCACTTTATTGTAGCACCTTTTCATGTTATTCTACATAGAGATACCTTTCCAACGAGGTAAGAAGCACATCAATCGGAGTGAGTATGAAAAAGTTATGCCACTCAAAAGTTGACTTTCCTGTTTTCACAGCTATAGTTCGCGAGGATGTCACTTCAACTCCCATTATTGATGGAAAAGGGGCTAGCCACATGTTTTTGATGTAAAATATTCTAGAAGAGTATATTTTGTAACTCTAGTTAAGAGTTGATGTAGTCAAACTTAACCACTAGTAGGCTATCGAGTTTTGTTATAACCAGGCCACTTGGAGGAAGAGGCATTCCATTCTTTTGAGAGAATTTTTTTCCATAGTTGAGAAAAGATAGACAAGAGAGATAGGAGGCAGAGCATACTGAAATTATCTATGCATGATAGCATCCCATGGGCCACAAACATTACTTCTTTGTACCTACAGCCATATTTCCAGACAGAGAAAGAGAGCGAAGCGACCTCACCTTCCAGCTGAGTTTTATCCTGAAAGGGTTTCCCAGAGAGCATATCTTGTTTCTTATGTGTGTGTGAGATTATTTTTTTTTATCTACATTTCCACTTGATTTACATTCTCATGCATGCAGTAATTACAATTAAATCCATAGATCTTAAAATTTAATAAATTGTAATAGTGTAGAATCTCATATTTTTAATATAATATTATTAGATATGTTGTGATGAATTGTCCAGTGGAATATCCATGACATTTTATTAATAATATATGGATGTCTTTCACCACTGATGCCCATGTAGTAGGATGAAATATCCTCAAGGACACAAGGCTTGAAGAAGGTAGCATGGCATGAAGGAAGGCCATATATGAACTGATAGATCACTTTCTGATGATGACATGACTAAGTCATGAATGAAAGTGATGGATGGTTTTTGCTCTATGAATAAGTCCCAAACACAAAGTCTCCTAGATAATGAAAATAAGTTCATGACATTGTGAGGATGATTTCTTCAAGAAGTTGGGTGTCCCATCATATCCACCTGAGGAGCTATTGTAGGTCCATAAATAAGAGAGAGTCTGGAAAATGTTTCTTACTTGAATGAAACTTTGAAAAAAAAATCCTAAGCCAATATGGAGCTTAGGTACATTCCTTTCATGGGAATGAGTACATTCATTTATTGGAATAAATATGTCCTCCCTAATTAAGAGGGAGAAATAGACACATCATTCTTTTTTTCACTTGGGAAGATAGACTAGAGGATTGGATAAACATCTGGCATATGATACTATTCGAGGATGAGTTAGGGAATCCAAGATAAGAGTAGTTCTAGAGGACTAATATTATTTGAGGACTGTGAATCCAAGATAAGAATATTCATGTTGGAACACACCCTGAGAACCCGAGTGGGGTATGCTCCGAGAGAGACAATGATGAGGGTATCTATACATCATAGGTATCACTATCATTATATTCTGATCTTGTGGAGAGATAGATTTATTAGTCAATGCCTTGTTATGTGACAATGTTGGTTGCTATGATGCTAAACAAATGGGTTACCAATCTAACTCTTCTTATCATAATTCTTGATATTGAGAATTACGAAGTACAATTATCAATACCTCCCTAGTTAAGATGAAGTGTTGAAAAATGTAACTAGGTTCAGTCTTCATAATGACACATGTAATTGTGATTTTACGTAATTGATTAAAATTAAAATTATTTTTGTTTGAATCATGGGTTTCATGATCAATGAATTTTATTTTAGTTAAGGTTCCCATTGTGAACCTTTAGGTTTTTTCATCTAGTCTTAAAAGTCAAAGAGAGTCAATGTCATCTATGAAGAACCCTTCTTGGGCATGTTACATTTGTGTATGAGTCATTAAATATATAAAAAGGCCCTTCAAGACCAATAAAAGACACATCCTAAAAGTTGGCTACAAGATGAAACAAATGATCTCCTCCAAAAGACATTTCATCTCAAACTCACTCAAGTCAGCCTAATTGATAGGGAAACAATTATAAATAGGAAGCTCAACCTCATTTCAAAAGGCAGCAATGAGGTGAAGAATTTGGTATGGAATAAAGAAGTGCAAAGATCACTGAGGAGGGAGCCTAATCATCAGTGAAGAAATAAGGAAGCATAGGAAAGTTCTTAGCTTCATTTTGGGCCTATCTTAGGGTGGTTTTGTTGTCACACATGTGAAAGAGAGAAGGATTATCTGCTACAAAGGCCAAGATGATTACAGTCCTATTGGACAACTAAATTGAATAAAGTCAAGTCAAAGGAGAAGCAAAGATAATATAGAAGGAGACTCTATCATAAGAAAAGGTATCAAGGACATTTTCTAGAAGGAGAAAATGGGGTTGAATATTACATACTTAAATCAAGGAGGTCGTGATAACAAAAGGTTTGAAGAAGAAGGAAGTCGGAGTTGAAGAGAAGTTGATAAGGAGGAAGGAGAAGAGGGTTGAATATCGTTGACTAAGGATCTCATCAAGGAAGCTTTGTATCTTGGTCTTGGGGTGGAAAATAGGTCAAGGGTCTTGGTCTTGGTATTCAACAATTGAAATTTCTATAAGAAGAAGAATTTGTTTGGGTTTTCCTCTCAAGTGGGAGAGGTTTTGGCCCTGGTTGATAGCTTACATTTTGTATCTCTTGTCTCTTTATTGCTTATGCATTGATAACTGTTTAATGGAGAAAACCACTAATAATCTAAGTAAAATAAGATCTAATCTAAGAAAGTGAAAAGTATTCAAAAGCAATTATCTAGAAGGAGAAATCACTTATTATTGATGTCATAGATTTCTCAACACTTTCTTGGATTACAACTAACTCATAATTACTTACTGATAGTTGGGAGTATGGTTACTTATGTGGTGGCTCCTATTATATCCAAATAAGTAAAATAATTTTTATTCATATAAATAAATTAACATTTACACCTATCAACCAACTTTAGTCTTAACATCACACCCAACACTTCCAGAATATTTATAAGTAAATATAAATAATAATATTTACAAAAAAAAAAATTGCACTAGGGGTGTCACATCTCCCCTCGCCCCCCTAAATTAAACATCATCCTCAGTGTTTCCGCGATTTTATCACTTTTGAAAAATGAAAGAAATTCTTCTCATATTTTTCTTCCATTTCCTAGGTAACCTCCTTAGGGTTGAAAGGCATCCATATAACTTTAGCCTGGTGATGGTTCAATTTCAAATTAATGCTCACTTTTGTTTCAAATTCATATTCAATTCTAGCATGTATTCACACTTGCTAAGAAAATGCTATCAATTTGCATTCATGCACCCAACAAGGGTAAAAATTATTAAGATAAGCACATCATCGATAGTAATTAACAGCTAAAGATTATCTTGTACAGCCATCCATTAGTTATTCTAAGTGACTTGTAATCTATTAAATAACTTCATTACGCTATATAAAAACAAGAAAATTAACAATTCTATTTTTATGTAATGATCATATTACTTTTAAGGATTAATTACTTACCTTTCCACTCCAGATGGCTTGCAGATAATGATATCTCATATGAGTGACATCACTGTGCTTTTATTATTCTTTCACAATATAAATCATACATCAACTAAGCATCACTAAAACTTAGGAAAATTTCCTTCCAATGCAATTCTCATGTTTGTTTTATCACTATCCTTTCTATTCAAGGGGACTCAGTCACATCCACTTTAGTTATTCTATCATTTTTTTTTTGTTTCCTTTGTGCCACTTATCTCATGCATAAGATTTGATCAAATTTTTACACCTTGGGTTGGGTTTTCTTATTTAGCTCTTCCTCCAGAGATATTTTTTTTCCACACGCCCTATAAACCAGCAAGACCAAACCATCGAAAGGAAACAACAAAAGAATCCAGCATAAAAATACAAAGGGAGAAACAAGAAACAACATGGCCATGATCAAAGTTAAAAAATAAAAATAAGAAAATTACAACAACAAAGTCATGCAAAACATGTCCCCCCTTACACTTCTCCTCAATGTGTTTCTCACAACTCAAATCCTCAAGTTTCCATTCTTGTCTACATTGTATATTATTGGTTAATGTTTCTAGATGTTATATGTGTTTTTCTCTGTGAAGCAACCATGGGGTCCATCGCCCTTACACTCGTACACATATAAACTATCTCAATGCACATCATGTTAGTATAGCTGTCATAAACATAATCATTTCCTCATGCATTCTTGTAAGCAAATATTCATATTATCCATTTAATAAAACGTTCAATAATTCAAATGTGCCTACAATCAAAGAGTCATAATCAACAAGTTTAATATTATTATCTAAAGAACCATTAACTCATAGCACAATTATATTTAGTGTGCTTATCATGTTGGCACAACAAGCATGCTAGTAGGCATAGGTGTCCCTTGTGCCAATCTCCCATCAACACCCTCTTTTTCTAGAATCGTAATTTCCTAAGATTACACACAACAATTTGATTGGCGTCCCAAATGGTTGTCAACCTATTTATGGTCACATATTTACCATTATCCAATATGAATCATCTAAATCATGTGAGGACAGTAGATTCCACGAAGACCTTATGCATGTACATCCGTTATTGTATACACCTGACATCTCATTATTATTATTATTATATAACTACTGAATATTTGACATTTTTTTTGTCATGCCTATATTATCATTCATCAACTTATGGCATATTTTTAAATCTTTCAAAGAAAATACATTAAACTAGCAAAAAACAAGCGAGGGTATTTCCCCACTCATAATTATGGATACGTCACTTAGTCATGAACTTTTTCACTTTTTTCGGGCTGCTCTAGGGAGCTTAGTCGGTATCCTCCCAATTTACCCTAGTTCACCAACTCAAATAAAACCTAAAGATAGGAGTTATAGTTAATGGCCATTGAAACCAAACAAAACCTTCTTGTCATTTTTTGTTGCAGAGAAACTTTCTTCTTTTTTTGTGGCAATAATTTTATAAAATAGGCCAATTGTTGAAATATTCAGTGAATATACAATATTATTTTGTAACCCCAAAACAATCTGATGTCAACAACATCTTTCAGGTGTAGGTCAATCAAAGGTTGTTTGGACCATTTAAGGGTCCATTGCACTTACATCCTAGAAAATTTATATATTCTTAAGGTTATGTTGTCAATTAATTCACTATTACAAAATTTTGTGTAAGGTCATTGTTTCTCTGAGCAGTTGCAGCACAACTCTTGAGTGATTACAGGCTTATTGGGTGTTTTAGGGTACCATTAGCCTATTATTTTAAACTTAAAAGTCTCAATGCTTTACTCACTTTATTATATTCGAGACTAAATTTATTTGAAACATGGAATATTATGGTATTCTATCTTAACTTGCCAACATTCTTATGGTTTTTAGCCATAAGTTTAACCAGCAATTTCTCTGCAATCTACAATTGTCTCTCATCAGGTGTTTCTTTTTCTTTATAAATCTCATGAGCCATGCTTTGTGCCACAATTCTAAGCTCATTTCAATGTAACCTTTCTAGGAAACCCCAATCATACAATCACATACCCGCAGATTTAAGTTCTAGAGGAATTGATCTTTGTGATTCCTTAATCATGGAGCTAAAAAAACCTATCTTGAAATCTTTAAAGATGTAAAATGCTAGAAGAATATTATTTCATAAAAGAAGCACTGTGATTTTGAAATGTTTTCAGTTAGAATTAGCTATTATTACAATTCTCCACTATGATGTCTCATACTAGGATTTTTATCTATTTTAACAAGATTTCTATGACTTCCCTCATGAGGAGACCTTCTGGTTACAAATGTGTCTTAATTCATTAATTCCTTTCTAGGTTTTGTTCGGTCATGAAAACCAGGGCCTACTCATGCTAGCCATATGTTACCGCATTTGACATACTCATACATGAGTTACGTTGTTAATGTATATTATTATTATCATTATTATTTCATAGGTAGAATGACATATATTCCATATGACATATAATGTTAATACCATCAAAATATCATGTCACTTGATAGAATTAAAATTAAGTGAGGAGGGTCCCAATCACCCTTCCCAACCATTTGAAATAAACCTAATTAAATCAAATATATTTTTAAATATAATTTTTATGTCTAAGCATACTAATGAAATAAACCTAATTAGAGGCGAAGCTTCCAGCTCTAGAAGCTTCGTAACGCAACTCTGGTAAATCGTTTGGCCGGATGGGGTCAAGGATGATAGTTTGGGCTTCTTTCCCCTATAATGATGGAATTACCCCAAGGGATAAGTCCTTCTCCCCTGAGAAGAGGATCCATCTCCCATCCACATTTCCTATATAAGCCTCCCTTCTTCCAAAACCCAAGGTAGTTAGAGTGTTAGCTGAGTGTGAGTATATTATTTTGATTAGACAAGCATACTATTACTAGTTGAGCCATCTAGTTGTGTGAGGGAGAAGTGTGTTTGGTTTGGAGTGAATTCTAAAGTGAAGAGCCTTTAAACTATTGTTTTTTGAAGCCATCATGGAATGCTAGCAGAAGTGTGTGGGAACCCGGTCTTGTCAGAGGAAGACTGGGACGTCAAGACAAATGGTTGTAATCTCTCTTTGATATTAATATATGTAACTATCGATTGATTTCCTACATGTTTTGTAATATTACATATTCATGTCTTGATGCTTCTTGAATCATTAAGTAGGTTGAATTGAAATTTGTCTATTATTATGTTTGTATGTTGTTGTTGTTTACTTGTTTTAGGAGCTTGAAGAAGGAAGCAAGAGATTGCTAGAGCAAGCAAGCAAGGAAACCATCAAGTAGGATAAGCAACCAAGAGGTAGGCCCTCTTGATTGATTCTAACCTAAGGAATTCTTCCATCGAATGTATCTGTTGTGGCTAGACCCATTATCAGGCTAGAGGAATTCGTTTGTGTTTGCACTTATAATTTTACTTCACCACAAATTGGTGACTCCGTTGGGGAAGATCCATCTTTCTGTTGGTTTGAAATTTCATGACTTTGTGTGAACTTTGCTAGTTTCACCATTTTCCTTTAGATCTATTTGCTTCGCTTTGTTTACTGATTTTGGGTTAAATTTCACAGTAGCAAGTCCGGTCTCTGTTCTTGCAATTTTTTATTTTTTCCTTTGTTTTCTCGCTCAGCGTGGTTTTTTCTTTGACAATGATGCCAACTAGCACGTTATGTTTGGAAACAGTCACACTAACCAGCCTCTAGCGCTTGTTGTCAATGAGGCAGTCACGCTGATGCCTGTAGATGAAGATTAGGGTTTTCACGAAATCTTGACCAGTGTGTCTTGCTCTTTTATTTTTTCCTTCTAGCATGTTTTTACTGTGTTTCTCCCTACCTACAGAGCTTCATTTAGCTTCGTTTGTGTGCTTACCTAGTTTAACCCACGCTCTGATGTGTTAAGTCTAACCCTGTGTGAAGTTCTTTTCTATTTTTTCTTTGAATCCCTCAATCAGCGCCAGTTGTCAGTTAGGTAGTCGGGCTGATCAGGTAATTAGTGCTAGTTGTAGTACTGGTGAGTCGTTTCAGTCGTGCCTATTGGTGCTGGTTGTCAGTTAGGCAGTTGCGCTAGTCTCAGGGGTAAGAAAATCAAAATTTCTCCCATTCTAGTGCCAGTGTGTCTTGACCCTCAGACTCTCTCCTTCTGCTAGAGGTGACTAGGATGCTTTGTTTGCTTCATTTTCAATTGAATGGGTGAAAGAGTCTCGTTTGTTATCTTACTTCAAGTGTCTCTTTTCTCTTCCCAAGCATAGATTACATTGCTTGGTTTGCCGATTGAAGCATTTATGTGTTTGGTTTGTTCGATTCAAGGAAGAAGTTTCTTTTAGTTTCGTTTATAATGTTTCGGATTTGAATGATGCTTGTTTGTTCGGAATTATGAAAATTTTCATTAAAATTCTTTATGTGAAAGATTCATTTTACATTTTATGAAAAGAAGAACATCATTCTAGTTTATTTAAGCGAAAATATTACATTAGTAGTGTTATTGAAAAGCTAGAACTACATCATCATAATGTAGGTTTTAACCCTGTAGAGAAATTACTTGCATAAGAATTCTAAAACACAGAAAATAAATAATGCGAGAACAAAACACATAAAACACATATAGACAGAGATTTTCCCCTAGATCCCAAAACTGAGACTACCAGCTTGATTTTTCATTATGTTCCTTTCAATGTTATAATACATATTTATACATGTCGAAGCATCCAATACCATGGACCGAAAACCATCGCGTCCAATACCATGAACTAAAAACCATCATGTCCAAAAAACATGTGTGAAAATCATGCACAAAACCATAGGTGGGTCCGCCCAACCTAACATAGGGTCCAAAACCAAAATTTTCCGGGGCGCTACCCCGGACCCCATAAAGTGGGGTTACGAGTGCCCCTCAAACCCCCTGTTAACTACGTGGAAAGAATATAACACAACCCAACATTCTCCCACTTGTTGTTTTCTTTCCACATGGGGCCACAAGAGAGCTTAGTCATTTTTCCAGCCTTGAAATTCCCATTGTCTCTCTACACCAAGAGAACTTCTCAGAGCTCACAGATTTTGTTAATGCATCTGTAGAATTCTTCAAAGTGTCCACCTTTACTAGCAACACCTTTTTGTCTTCTATAATATCCCTCACAAAGTGATACTGAACATCAATGCGCTTTGTCTTTGAATGATATGCGGGGTTTTTGCCAAGAAAATTGCACTTTGGCTGTCATAGTCTATCCTTATAGCTTCCTGTACTAACCCCATACTTGAACACAATCTCTACAACCAAACTACTTCCTTGCTTGCATGAGTGGCTACCATGTATTCTACCTCTGTAGTTAACAGTGCCACTACAGATTCTTTCTTACTTATCCAACTGACTGCACCTCCAAATAGGTTAAACACATACCCACTTGTAGATCTTCTCTGATCCATATCTCCATCCCAGTCTGCATCAAAAAAGCCATGAATATCCAACACTCTGTCCAATCTTAGTCTTCCTTGGTAGCACAAACCATAATCACTAGTGCCACGCAAATACCTGAAAACCCGCTTCACTGTTGTCCAGTGCTCCTTCCCAGATTTTGATATAAACCTGCTCAATACTCCCACTGTGTGTGCAATGTCTAGTCTAGTACAGACCATTACATACCTCAAGCTACCGACTACACTTGCATATGGAACACGGGACATGTCCTCTTCCTCTTCTTGTGTCTTGGGATACTGTTCAGTAGATAACCTCACACCTACAGGAATAGGAACCTTCACCGGTTTACTATCCTGTATATTAAACCTCTACAATATTGTCTCGACATACTTCCTCTGGTTTAACCAGAGCTTCTTCTTTGCCCAATCTCTTTTAATTTCCATGCCCAAAATATAGTTTGCAGCACCAAGATCTTTCATGTCGAATTTGGAGGACAATTGGGTCTTCAAATGCTGGATAAATTCTTTGTCATTTCCAACCAACAACATATCATCCACATACAAGACCAGATAAATAACACGGTCACCAATTAATTTAAAATACACACAGTGATCTACTTTGCTTCTAGTGAAGCCAAGTCCCCATATAAATGTATCAAATTTCTGATACCACATCCTTGGTGACTGTTTTAACCCATATAGAGACTTCTTTAACTTACATACCAGTTCTTTCTTACCCTTCACTGCAAAGCCTTAAGGTTGCTTCATGTATATCTCCTCTTCCAGATCCCGATGAAGAAATATTGTCTTCACATCCATCTGTTCTACATCAAAATCAAAAGCAACAACAATAGATAAAAGTAATCTAATAGATGTTACCTTGGCAACAAGAGAAAAAATATCACCAAAATCAATTTCCGGCACCTGGGAATAACCTTTTGCTACCAACCGAGCTTTGTATTTCTCCACTTTTCCTTCTGCATTTGTCTTCTTTTTGAACACCCATTTGCTGCCAATGGGTTTCCTTCCAGTCGACAACTCCACCAGATCCCAAGCCTCATTTTTGTGCAAAGATGCCATTTCATCAACCATGGACTCTTTCCAGAGTTTTCCATCCTCTAAATCCACTGCTTCCTTCACAGTTCTGGGATCATCATCAGTAATAGACAAAGCAAAATTTGAACAGAAAGAAAATGGACTATACCTTTCTGGCCGCCTTCTTTCTCGAACTGATCTTCTCACAGCTGGAGTTTGTGGCTCTTCATCTTCTGATTCCTCCTCTGCTATAGAGTCTGATTCTTCCTCCTTTAGCTCAAACTCTATCTTCTCAGGTTGCTTTGGTTGGACTTCATGTTTAATAACATCTTTCCCCTCTCTGAACACCACATCTTGGCTATACATAACCTTCCTTGTTACTGGGTTCCAAAGCTTATAACCCTTTAAACCATCCTTATACCCAATAAAGGTGCACTTTTCAGATTTACTATCCAACTTTATTCTTTTCTACTTTGGAACATGTACATATGCATCACATCCAAATACCCTCAGATGTGAAGGAGAGGGTTTCTTACCAGTCCATACCTCTTGTGGGGTCTTATCCTCCAATGCTGATGAAGGTGACCTGTTGACCAGGTAACATGCAGTATCCACCGCCTCTGCCCAGAATTCCTATCCTAACCCAACACCACTGAGCATGCTTCTTACCCTTTCCATCAACGTCTTGTTCATTCTTTATGAAACTCCATTTTGCTGAGGTGTATATGGAGTAGTGTTCTACCGTGCTATACCACACTTCTTGCAAAATTCTTCAAATTCCTTACTGCAAAAATCTCCACCATTATCTATCCTCAGCACCTTTATCTTCTTCTCTGTCTGGTTTTCCACTAGAGCCTTAAATTCTTTAAACCTCTCAAAGACTTTAGATTTCTTCTTAAGGAAATATATCCATTTATTCCTTGAGAATTCATCTATAAATGATAAACAGTAAACAGACTTACCCAATGATGGAACCTTCACAGGTCCAAACACATCACTGTGCACAAGCTCTAATATATGTTTTGCCCTCTTACCAATAGAGGGGAAACTCACCCGATTCTGCTTCCCATATACACAATTTTCATAGAAATCAAAATCCAAAGAGCGATTACTCATACCTTCTACCATACCTTTACCATGAAGTATTCGAAGGCCCTTCTCTCCAATATGTCCAAGCCTTTGATGCCATAGCATGGTCTTTTCTCCAAAGACCACTAGATTTTTTGCTCCACCTTCAGGAACCACGGAACTGTTGCACCCATCAACAACAGTGCTACCTTGTAGCTTGTATAGAGTTCCAATCCGAACTCCCCGCATCAATACCAATGCTCCCCGAACCCTCTTGCAGGTATCCTTCTCGAACACTATTTTTACACCTACATCATCCAGCTTACCAACAGAAATCAGATTTCTGGCGAATGTAGGAATATGCAGAACACCCGGAAGTGTTCTAACCCTTCCACCTTGCAGCTTCAACTTTACTTTTCCATGACCAATGATTCTAGCCTTCCTATCATCCCCCAAGAAGACATCACCACCATCATATTTCTCATACTCACAGAACCACTCTCTATGGGGAGTGAAGTGAAAGGATGCACCTGAGTTAATCAACCATGCCTCATGATCTACATGTGTACTTGAAGAAGCTAAGTACACATCTCCACCTTCATTTGAGGTGGTTTTCGCCTCTGTAGAAGAAGTCTCATCAGATCCCTTTCCTTTGTCAGGAGATTTATATTTATAGTCCCTTTTGAAGTGGCCTTCCTTTCTGCATTTACAGCACACCACCTTTACATGTTTTACTGGAGTTTTAGATCTCCCTCTAGATTTAGATCTCCCACTCGATGACTTAATTTTGTTTCTGTTCTGGGACCGTCCTCGTACAGACAAGGCATCACCATTTTGGCTCTCCATATTTTTTCGTCTCATCTCCTCTGTCAGCAAGGCTAAGACTATTCCATTAAACTGCAAGGTAGTTGCATATCTACCTATTGCAATAACCAAACTATCCCACGAATCTAGTAGAGAACACAACAAACTGATGCACTTATCTTCATTTGAAATTTTAATATCAATAGATGCTAACTGACTTACCACAGTATTAAATGCGTTCAGATGCTTTGTCACTGAGTCTCCATCTTTCATCCTCAGGTTATACAAATTTTTCCGCAGGAACAGTTTATTCACCAGAGTCTTAGATTGGTACAAAGTCCCTAACTTGTCCCACAAAGCCTTTGTTGTAGCTTCCCATGATACATTTAGCAATACTAAATCTGAGACACACAATCGTATTGTGCTCTTTACCTTCCAATCCAACTTCTTCCATTATTCATCGGACACTCCTGTTGGTTTAGTACCTGGATCTACCGTTATCCACTGATCTTTGTCCACCAACAGATCCTCCATCTTGAGTTTCCACAACTCAAAACTCTGACCATTCAATTTCTCGATCTCTATCTTTCCACTGTTCACCATCTTCTTTCACCATCATAATCAATCTCGCAGTTCTCCCACTGAATAGGGTCTAGCACAAGCCTGAGCAAAACCCCTCAACAACAAAGGGGTCCCCTTGAAGCCAAATCTGCTCTGATACCAAATGTAGGTTTTAACCATGTACATAAATTACCTGCATAAGAATTCTAAAACACAGAAAATAAATAATGCGAGATCAGAACGCATAAAACACATATGCACATAGATTTTCCCCTGGATCCCAAAACCAGGACTACCATCTTGATTGTTCATTATGTTCCTTTCAATTTTATAATACATATTTATACATGCCGAAGCATCCAATACCATGGACCGAAAACCATCGCATCCAATACCATGGACCGAAAACCATCATGTCCAAAAAAACATGTGCGAAAATCATGCACAAAACCATAGGTGGGTCCACCCAACCTAACATAGGGTCCAAAACCAAAATTTTCTGGGGCGCTGCCCCGAACCCCATAAAGTGGGGTTACAGGTGCCCCTCAAACCCCCTGTTAACTACGTGGAAAGAATATAACACAACCCAACACATAAGCATTGGAAATGAAATGAAACTTCTTTCGTTGTTATAGGAAGATTAGTGCATTTAGGAGATTAATTAGTGAAAGATTTCATTCTTTGATTGTTGCATTAATTTTGTGTTCTCTATCTCTTAATTAGTGATAAATTTCATTGAAGACAAAGATCTCTTTTCTCATATAACTGCATTTAGGAGTTTTCAGATGACAGCAGTAGGGCCTTGTAATTGAAACCTAATTCAAGATCAACTGTTAAAATTTATTGAATTAACCTAGGGAAGCATTGAAACTTAACTCTCACATTTAGTGGTCTAGGCTAGAGATGTGTTCTGGTGTCTTTAAACCTAGTAGCTATCATTCACTTCAGAATTAAACAACGCTAGTAAAGACTTGTGCTCCCCATGCTATCGTCTATATAAAGGGAGACCCCACTAGGTTTGCAATCCTTTATTCATTGGAAACCGAGTCTACTACCTGGTAAACGTTATACACCGAGCACAACATTTGGGGAGATTTCCTGCCCACACATCTCGACTCGCCGAGAGGTATTCTGCAGTTCATGGTTACCTGGTAATCCTTCATGCCTAGAGTACCCTGAGTGGTCATTTTTTATCGTTTTGGCTCATTAAACTTAAAATATCATTCGAGCACTTGTCCTTTCAAGATCGTTAACTTCGAAAGCCAATAGAGTCACATTTTTCCCGTTTGTCGACTCTTAAAACATGAAAAGTCAAAGTTTTGTTTTAGTGTCTTAAAATGAATTTCCCATGAAATATTCCCAATAAAATTTATCCTCCTTAGTAATTCTTTAGGGTCGATTCCACTGACAACATTTCCAGAGTCCACCAGGAAAGGGTTCCCCTCGGATGGGAATCCTAGTCCTTTTCCTTCTTTTGGAAATGCTGGTGGTCCTTATATGGCAACGTTATCCCTCCCTGGGTTAACCATTGGTTTACTTGTCTGGTTACTTTCGACCTCGGTGGTCCCGAGTGTCCCAAGTCCTGTGCAAATGTCTCCTTCATTTGAATCGAATCACATTGATTCTAAAGTTGACCTCTCACCTTCTTCCCCTATTTATTCACCTTCCTCTTCTACTTCACATGGTGAAAGTTTCAAATCTAGTAATCAGGAGGCTAAGAAGAAGAAGAAGAAAAGACGAAGAAGAAAAAGTCAGATAAGCGAGAGGCCAACCGTGCAGCTATTTCTCTAAACGCACCTCCTGTAGACAAACATTCTGATCCTCCATGGAAGTTTATATTCCCTTGAAAATAGCGTAAGGGTGACCATCTCCTTAGAGACTATCATGGCATTCCCAGAATCTTAAAGGTATGGTATGAAGACCTGCACCAACCATCCCCATCAACCTCTGAAGATCATGTTGATGTTATGCCTTCAACTAGTGATTGTAAGAAGAAAGGAAAGATTAGATTACCCTATAGGTTATGTGAAGGAGAGAATCTTCTTCACTTTTGTCCTCCTATGGATAAAGCTTCCAAAGTTTTGGAAAACCTTACAGCACCTCAACCCCAACTTCTTGTTGGTTATCAAAGGCTTTCTTCTAACCCTCTCCCGGTTGGTAAAGAGATTGACCTGGAATCATCTCTTGCCCGTTCTAATCTTCTAGAGCAAGACACTCTTGCATCTGTTCTCGACCAACCATTGGTCGAAAAGAGTGTCGACTTGGTTCTGCCACCAATTGCTCACTCTGTTCTGGGACAAAGCGGTGATCATACTGCTCATGTTCCTCTTGTCTCCTCAGATTCTCAAGAATCAAAGCGTGACCCTCCTATCCCAGTTTTTCATGAGAATCCTTCTTCTATTCCAGTAAAGCATGGGGACAATCATATGATACCCCCACCAAGTAGTTATGTCGTCTCTTTCGATTGGTGTCCATTGACTGCTTTCTGCCTCCCATCATATGTGCCTTTCTAGATCATAGTACAAGCCTATAATATTGTAGTACTTGGCACTATATTAGATGAAGGTGCATCTATTAGCATCATGTCGTCTACTACTTGGAAAGATTTGGGCTCCCCACAGCTTGTGCCTGTCACCGAGAATCTGTTGGATTTCGACGGAGGAACCAGTCAACCCTTAAGGATCCTTCTCAAGTTCCCTATTACATTCGGAGGAAAGACCATCTATATAGACGTGATGGTATTCCAAGGTATGTTAGATTTCAATCTCCTCCTTGGACGTGACTATGTTTATGTCATGGGAGCTCTTGTTTCTTCACTTTTCCGTGTGTTTTTTTTCCACATGAAGGGAGAATTGTGACTTTTGATCAACTATTGTTCATTGGTCACCAAGCGCCTCCTTTGCAATCATCATCCCCTATCGGCTCTTTTTTACAAGTAGTACCTTCCCCACCATAGGTCAATTATTTGGCTACCTGTTCCGTTCCACATCTGTTGATGGTCACACATATGGTATAGTGCATTATGTACTGGGGACATTGGAACTTGATCTGTCTATGGTACTAGTTCCTCCCAGAGCATAGTTCTCCCATCCAATGAGGACCTCTTGGGGGCCATGTTCTCATATGGTCCATGAACAGACGTGTGAGGATAGTTCCTGGTCTTGTGTCAACCTCATTAAAAAATGAAACAAGGGGCAAGCATAGTTCCTTGTCTTGTGTCAAACTCGTTAAAAAATAAAACAAGTGCTTGAGGATAGTTCCTGGTCTTGTGTCAACCTCGTTAAAAGTTTAAAGAAGGAGTCGTGAGGATAGTTCTTGGTCTTGTGTCAACCTCGTTAAAAAATGAAACAAGGGGTGAGCATAGTTCCTTGTCTTGTGTCAAACTAGTTAAAAAATGAAACAAGGGCGTGAGGATAGTTCCTGGTCTTGTGTCAACCTCATTCAAAAATGAAACAAGGGTCATGAGGATAATTCTTTTACTGTGTCAACCTCATTAAAAAATGAATCAAGATGTTTGAGGAGAGTTCTTTTGCTCTGTCAACCTCATTAAAAAATGAAGCAACTCCCTTTTCCAAATCTTGTCTTTGATTAAGATCAAGTAAAATCCCAGTCGAGTCTTTCCAATATCTCTAAGGTGATCCTTCATTCTGTCCACCTAGTTGACTGAAATGAAGCTTGGGGGGCATGTGCCTCGAATTGAGTCATTATACCGAGGGCATGCAAACATAACTCAAGCATAGTTTTTCATTTAAAGCTTATGTAAACATGAAACTAGATCCAAGCAGAGTTCTCCATGGTTCAAGCTTGTGTAAAATGAACCCATGCCCGATTTACATCTCATGATTTCCGTTTTTATCAGCTAATTTCTGCTAGATGAGCCTTGGTTGTTTCATTACATCACCACCATCTCTTTGGCTAATCATATGCTTTCACTTGGTTGTTTTTACTTTCCTGAGGAACCCGAGCAATGAGTGGTTTTGTTAGCCATCCTCTTGACCATTACATGTTTTGAGCAGTTCCCCCATTGTTGGAACCAGTTGCTACCCTTTATACCACTCGTTCCTCCAGGATGAGTCATGTTTCAGCTCTTTTCTCGACTCATTAAACTAATATCAAAAGATTGCCAAGTATTTTTCCCTTTGACTCGTAAAAAAGAAAAAATGGGGGGTCTGCTTTCAAGCTCTTTTCCAACCCTTTAAACACAAAAAGATAGCCAAGCCCTTGCCATTTCGAACTCATTAACGAATGTGAAACATCGTGTGCCAAGTATACTTTTACCCCTTTTTCGAGCTAGGATACACCATTTACCAGAAAGGTACTCCTTGACTGAAATGGTCAAGCGGTTCTCTCAAGTATTGTTTTCTACCTTTTTAGGCTCGAGAGACACAAATATACAAAAAGGGACCATGTGGAGTTTTCTTTTTATGCGTCTTTTTAAAACTCTCTAAACATGAAAAAGATACTGAGTTACACCTTTTTCAGACTCGTTAAACTTTTAAATGACATCAGATTCATCACCATGACGAACATGAGCTTCTCCTTCCTAGGGATCATTAAAATTTCTAGGTCAGATTCATCCAAAGGATGATCTTACAGTGAAAGCATATGCTATCCCCTTCAAGCTTGCAATTAAAAAATAATTGGGGTACCTGCCAGAAATGGTGTAGGGAAATTTGGAAATCTATCAGTCGTGTCAGCAGATTACTCTTGAATATGACACTCTTTGCTTCGTGTCGGGTTGGGACATCCTCCTTTGCATCGTTGACCTTCTTGGATCTGAGCCGTTCATTTTTTCCTTCCATTTGATATCTGCCACGTTATTATGACCATCGATCCCATGGATCCAAAAGTTGCCAAAATTCTAGTTGTGTCGTCGATATGTTCAGGAGTTGTCCTTCTATAGTTACACATACCCATGATTCTATGTATCATCCAAATCATTTTTCATCCTCTCATCTCGCATCGATGATGTGGGATTCATTATGGCCCTCCTTCGACACAGCCTCTTTCCATCGACTTCAACTCATTATCCGGGTAGTTGACTGAGTGACTCCCTTCCAGTACCTTAGAGCTTGCATGCCTCAATGGCAAGTTCTTAGTACTCAATGACAAGTTCACATCATTCTCTTTTAATCAAGTGATTTCATGGGTGTTCGACTTCAGTTCCTGTATTCACATTCCGTGAATTGTTTTGATAGTACCTTGAGGGCCATTGTAATTATTGGTGGTTTCTCTCATGCTTGTTAACAATTTACATCATTGACTGGTAATCAACTGACCTTCTATCATGTTCAATGTTAACACATCTATTCGCATTCTAGGATCTGTTCTTTGATCAGGTCTTGTTGGAGCACAAGACCCTGGACTCAGATCACACAAGTCTAGGTTGTGAAGTGATGTGACATGGTTATGGTGATATGCATGTCTGTTTTAGATAACTGCCTGTGACTAGACCATGAGTTATCATATGTAATTCTTCTCATTATTGGATGGCTGCAACCATACCTTGGTTTCATTATGATCCTCTTTGACGGATGGTTGCACCCATACCTGGATCCATTTACATGATCATTCTCTGGATGGTTGCGTCCATACCACAATTCATGTATCATTTGATAGAGATGTTAGTTTATGTATATGTATCTATACTTTCTTTTAGGTTTTCCGACGACAGATCAGTTCCTTACACTGATTTATAAAGCACTTCATCCCTCACTCTAGCTCAGCCTTCACGCTTTAGGGGGCATCTGTTACACAAAATTTTGTCACTGTCCCTGTACTCCCCATTCCTTGATCCTAGAGGACCTCTACAATGAACCCTGAATGCTTTGTCTTGATGAAGAAACTCCCACTCTATCCCTCTTCATGAGCAAATCATTTCCATTTTGCACCATTTCCCCTGAAACTTTTCTTTTTCCCAGTTTACAAGGCCGATGCTAATGGACTTTGTCTCCCTCACGCCGATGTCTAGATATTAGCACTATTCCCTACGTTGATCGGTTCGATTGAGATACGTTCTAGTCGAGTCAATCATGTTATGGAAAGTTTTTTAAATTAGAGTTGAAGCTTCCAGCTGTAGAAGCTTCGTAACGAAAGTTTGGTAAATGGTTTGGCAGTATGGGATTGAGGATGACAATTTGGGCTTCTTTCCCCTATAATGATGGAACTACCTCAAGGGATAAGTCCTTCTCCCATGAGAAGAGGATCCATCTTCCATCCATATTTTCTATATAAACCTCCCTTCTTCCCAAGCATAAGCTAGTTAGAGTATTGGTTGAGTGTGAGTATACTATTTTGATTAGAAAAGCAAGCTATTACTAGTTGTAGCCGTCCAGTTGTGTGAGGGAGAAGTGTTTTTGGTTTGGAGTGAAGTCCTAAGGGAAGAGCCTGTAAACTATTGTTGTTTGAAGCCATCATGGAATGCTAGAAAAAGCGCATGGGAACTCGGTCTTGTCAGAGGAAGACTGCGATGTCAAGACGAATGGTTGTAATCTGTCTTTGGTATTAATATATGCAACTATCGATTGATTTCCTACATGTTTTGTAATATTACATATTCATGTATTGATGCTTCTTGACTCATTAAGTATGTTTAATTGCAATTTATCTATTATTATGTTTGTGTTGTTGTTTACTTATTTCAAGAGCTTGAAGAAGGAAGCGAGAGATCGTTGGAGCAAGCAAGTGAGGACACCATCAAGCAGGATAGGATACCAAGAGGTAGGCCCTCTAGATTTATTGTAACCTAAGGAAATCTTCCATAGAATGTATCTGTTGTGGCTACACCCATTATTGGGCTAGAATAATTTGTTCGTGTCCGCCTTATAATTTTACTTCACCACAGAGGTGATGGGGTTTACTGAGGTGAATGATTAAGGGCCACATCTTCAAAACCCATGTGATCTTCACATGGATGTCAAAACTTAAAACATACGAATGGTGAGGATTTCTCTTAGGCTATTTAATGGTGTAAATTAATTTCTCAAACCCTAACCTATGTCTCGAAATCATTTTCCTTTCCATTCAATTTTCTCACTGGTGGGATTGTGTCTTGTTCACAAGGTTACGACACAAGGGATATTAATACCTTGGTAGTTGGGTTTTCCTACCAGGTTCCATGGAAATCATTTCCCTCCCTTCATTCAGTACTTAGCTACAAGAGAACACTAGTAAGGTTAAATCATTTCATCTTCATCCCTTTATTAACAACCCAATCCCCTCTATTTCTTTTTAAATTACACTAAATTCCTTTTAATGTATGATAGGGCCCTCCCTTACATATTGGGACAATAAAATATCACCATTGTTTTACATGTGTCGTTGAATTTTCCTTGAGTACTTCCCCGACTTTTCCTACAAGTAAAATATTGTTTGTCTCTTCATTATGTGATTTCCTGCTTTTAACCTAAAACAAATATTAATTTTGTTACCAGTTACTTATCTACACTTTTGTTGCTTGCTTCATTAATTTAAGCTGTGAATGTTTTCGCCATAGAGGTTTGGGAAGAATTCCTCTAGGATTATGTTTACTTTGATAGAGATGCATGTATCCTTATCCTTTTTTTCCTTTTAGGGTTATTCACTTATTTTACCTGAATGGTTTTTATGACGTGGTACACTTGACCCATGCCTTGTTAGTTTGCCTCAGTAGAGGGTTCACACCACTACAATGTGCATTCCCTTAATTCATGTTAATCTTTGTGCTTTTGGTCATTTCTCCTGTATTTTATGGTATATAAAAAGTTGTGTGAGAATTTTACAGCACTAACAGGGTTATACTCTTATCTGAAGGAGGAAAATACGTGAAATTTTCTCCACTACAGGTCTATGTCACTCTTGGTACTGTTTTTCAATTTTTGGTTCAGTCTGTTTTCCACCCATATACTCACCTCCTATCCTTATGAATTTCTACATGTACTTCTGAAGTTATGCTCAGTTTACCTCCACACAATATAGGGATTTCCTCTACCGGTAACTCCTTCTTGCTATGCTACAATTGTGTCTCCATCACATTTCTCATGATCTTATTGTTCAATTGAGGTAGAAATGAGATATATGTTTGTATTTTTGTACATGGTCTCTTGCCATAAAACCCTTGTGGCCAAGTATTTCTTACAGGGAAATTTATTTTGGAAGAAATGGCCTTACTATTGCGTGGAATTTTATAGGGTGGCCTCTAGCCTGTGTTTTTCATAATATTTCAGGGATTGCTATGCCCTGTAGGTTCTTTTGTCTTGAAAATCGATATTTTTTTTTAGTGATGTAAAATCTGATTTCTCAACACAAAATCCCTCAGGGTTGAGGTGGATTTTGTTCTAATTTGACTATGAATTCTTCCCTAAAGGGGATTAAATTGTTATGTTGGCCATATATGCAAAAAAAAAAAAAAAAACTTTCTGAAATCCTTCTATAGTGTACTTCACTATATGGATCCTATGTCGAAATGTGTACCTAGTACTGTCAAGAAGCATGTGTCTATTCTGAAAACGTTTCTATTGTTTCCACTATGTATGAATTTTTTCACCTTAATTTAAAATACATTGTTGGGTCCCTATAATACTAGTGATTACCCCATTACTATTGTAGTTGTACCCCTTATTAATATTGGTGTGCCCCTATTATCCCCATATTGTTATTACTGTGCCCCATAGAATCCCTCTATTGTTATTTTTGTGGCTTTATATTATTATTGTTAGGTCGGTTGGGTTATATTGTGACTCCTTAGACTCCTATATATAGAAAGGAGGTTTTGTCATTTGTATCATCCAAGAATTGTTCATTTACGTAATGTAAAGGAGCTTGCCCCCTCGAAGAGGCTGAATTCTAAGGCATTGATCTATCTTTTCTATCTTTTTCTTGAGCTGGTTTCATAACATTTGGTATCAGAGCTTTGGATTCTAGGGTTTCGCTGCTCCAAATAGGTCATCGTGGCATTTACGCTATAACCTTTCTTCTGAGATGTTTTAGAAGTTGCAAAAAAAAACCCATTTGAGAAAAAATCGCGCTGAACCTTGGGTCTGAATTTTAGAGCTGTTCGCACTATATTTGCGGAGATATGATCTGAGGAATTTGGTCTTTTTGCAGACTCCTGAATTACATTCCAAACAGGTGACCTGGGGAAAGCATAATAACTTTCTCTTTAGGGATCATATTGAAATTTCGTAAGAAGGTACAGAAAGAGGACGGACTGTAGTTTCTTGTATGAATTTTTCAGATCCAAAGGTCGAAACAGTGACTTGTGGCATGTCGTACAAGTTCGCTCTATTGAACTAGTCTATAATCAAGTCACTGTGGGAGATTTCGAATAACTCTTCCTTGGAGAATCCAATTTGGGGCAGACTTGTGGCATTGGAAAGAGGACACAGAGGGCTACTGCAGATCACAAATTCAAATCTAGATGATTGGAAAGTACAGAGATACATCAGAGGCAATATCGAGCTCCTACAAAGTGAAAAAAGGTGTGTAGATTTTCTTAAATTTTTTCTTAAGCTTGGTTTGAAAATTTATTTTGAAGGAATTCAAAGGGCATAGTAGAGCATTATTATCAGTAAATGATGCCCCAAGGAAAGAAAATGCAAACACCTAGTAAGGAACCTGAAAGCTCTAGCATGACTCATGAAGAAGAGGAAGAAATGCAACATGATATATCAAAATTACAAGACCAAGTGCAACAACTGTCCCTTGCACAAAAAGGAACAAAATCTAAGATGGATGATTTAAAGAAAGGCGTAGAAGCTAAGATGGATTTTTTAAAGAAAGGTGTAGAAGCTAAGATGAATGACGTGGAAGCTAAGCTGGATGATTTGAAGACAGACATGGATGAATTCAAGATAAATATGAATAAGTTGCTACAAGAAAGGGTCACTAATGGTGAAAGGGTAGTAAAGGAAACTCATGATGAGAACAAAAGAAATGTTAATCATGATTCCATAGACTCTAATGTTGGATCAAAGACCCACCATATTCCAAAAATCGATATGAGGAAGTTTGATGGCAAGGATCCCGCAACATGGATATTACAGATGGAGCAATTTTTCGATCTCAATAATGTGCAAAACACACAAAAGGTACGTATTGCAACTTTATATTTGGAACCAAATCAATTTGTATGGTATCAATGGCTTTGATCTCGTAAAAAATTTATCACTTGGGCAATTTTTACGGAAGAATTGATAGCACATTATGAGGATACAAAAAGCAACACTTTTTTTAGCCAATTGATAAGTCTCAAACAAAAGGGTTCAATAATGGAGCACATTGAGGAGTTCCAAAAATTGAACATAAGGGTAAAAGATATTCCAGAGGAGCATAGGATTGATGTGTTCATAGGTTCTTTAAAGGATAATATCCAACATGATGTTCGCCTTTGGGAACCTGATTCATTAGAGAAGGCATTCAGGTTAGCAAGAAAAATGGAAAGAAAAATTATGGCAACCAGGAAGCATACCACTCACAACTATAAAGATGGAAGTGTTGTTGCCCTAGTCTTCCACAACCTACAAGGTTGACACCACAACAATTGGAAGAAAAAAGAGAAAAAGGGCTTTGTTACAGTTGTGATAGCAAATACACTAAAGGTCATAAGTGTGCTGAGAAGAAATTATTCTACATAGATTGTGAAGAGGAATAAGAAAAGGAGCAAGAAAGGTCAAAAGAAGAGGATATACTCCAGGAACAAAGCCTAGATAAAGAAGAAATGAATCCGACCATATCTTTTAATGCATTGGCGGGAATTACCACTCCTCAAACCATCAAGATAGAAGGACAAATCAAGAAGAAAAAGGTAATAGTGTTGATTGATTCAGGAAGTAACCACAATTTTATTCATTGTAAGGTAGCAAAAGAATTGAATTGCTTCTTATATCCAGCACCAGAGTGTCAAGTGATGGTTTGCAAATGGAGGAACAATAAATTGCTCTGGAAAGTGCCATAATATCAAGCTATCCATGGGAGAATATGTATTGACTAGCCCAATGCTTTCCATTCCAATGGGAGGTGCTGATGTTGTACTAGGAGTCCAATGGCTACAATCCTTGGGTACAATAGCTTTTAATTTTCAAGAACTTTTCATGAAATTTTCTGTGGAAGGAAAGGAAGTTGAATTAAAGGGTATTGCAGGGAAACCGGAAAGATAATCAGCTCTAACGGTATGACAAAGCTTCTAAAAAAGGAACAAATAGGTGTAATTCACAATTATGTTCGCTAGATGTTTCCACAGTGGAATCATCTATTTCTCCAGATCTCCAAAAAGTCTTGGACAATCATTCCAAGGTATTTGAGACTCCCAAAGGTCTCCCACCTATTCGTGATCATGATCATGCTATTCATCTGATTCCAGGAAGTGTTCCTCCAAACATCAGGCCGTACAGATATCCCTATGCCCAAAAGAGTGAAATTGAACGTATGGTTGCAGAAATGCTAGAGGCTGGTATAATTCAACCAAGTCAAAGTTCTTTCTCTGCTCCAGTAGTATTGGTGCACAAGAAGGATGGATCATGGCGCATGTGTCCAGATTATAGGGAGCTCAACAAGCTCACTATTAAAGATAAGTTTCCCATTCCTGTCATTGATGAATTACTAGATGAATTGCATGGATCAATTTACTTCACCAAGTTGGATCTTCGTTCAGGATATCATCAAATCAGAATGAAGATTGAAGACATTCCGAAAACAACATTTAGAACTCATGAGGGTCATTATGAATTTTTGGTCATGCCTTTTGGCCTTACCAATGCACCTTCAACATTTCAAGGTTTGATGAATTCAATTTTCAAACCATTCCTTAGAAAATTTGTGTTAGTATTTTTTGATGATATACTAATCTACAGCAAGTCTTGGAAGGATCATGTTGAACATGTTGACAGGGTGCTACAACTATTGGAGGAGAAACAATTATATGCAAAAAGATCCAAATGTTTCTTTGGAGTACAAGAGGTGGAATATCTGGGTCATATTGTATCTCATGAAGGAGTTAAGGTAGACCCTAGCAAAATTAAAGCCATTAAGGAATGGAAAATTCCCACATCCATAAAGCATCTGTGAGGATTTCTCGGGTTGACAGGGTATTATCACAAGTTTGTTAAGAATTATGGGAGAATAGCAGCACCTCTAACAACATTATTGAAGAAAGATGCATTTTCATGGACTCCAGAAGCAACAAAGGCCTTCGAACATCTTAAAGAGGCAATGTGCCAAGCACCGGTCTTAGCTACACCGGACTTCACAAAAACCTTTATTGTGGAATGTGATGCTTCAGGAAATGGAATTGGTGATGTTTCAATGCAAGATGAAAGACCCATTGCTTTTGAAAGTCGTCCAATCAAGGGAAAGTTTTTACACAAAGCTATTTATGAGAAGGAAATGTTGGCAATACTCCATGCACTTAAGAAATGGCGACCCTACCTAATGGGAAGACACTTCAAGGTAAAACTGGATCATGATAGCCTTAAATACTTTTTAGAACAAAGATTATCCTCTGAAGAGCAACAAAAGTGGGTCACAAAGATGTTGGGTTATGACTTTGAAATCATCTACAAAAAAGGGAAGCAAAATGTGGTGGCAGATGCACTCTCAAGAAAGGATGAGGATGTGGAAGCATTGTTGTGCACCATTTCTATTATCCAACCAGATTGGATAAACGAAGCAAGGGAGGAATGGAAGAATGACGAAGAAGTGTGGGCACTTATTCGAAAGTTACAACAAGATTCCAGTATGTCTGATACATTTAGCTGGAAAAATGATTCGTTATGGTACAAAGATCGCTTATACCTCTGTAAGAATTCCCAGCTAAAACAAAATATTCTTATGGAATTGCACACTTCTCCCTTAGGAGGGCACTCAGGATTTTTAAAAACTTACCACAGGGTTAAGAAGGAATTTTTTTGGGATGGCCTTAAATCAGATATTCAAAAGTTTGTGGCTGAATGTTTGGTTTTCCAACAAAATAAAGTTGAAACAATTAAGACACCGGGTCTATTACAACCTTTATCCATTCCAAGCCAACGTTGGGAGGAGGTTTCAATGGATTTTATCACAGGTTTACCCAAGTCTGAGGGAAAGAGTGTCATCATGGTGGTAGTTGACAGACTTACCAAGTATGCACACTTTTGTGCATTATCACATCCATTTAAAGCCAGTACAGTTTCTACTGCATTTATGGAAACAATTCAAAAGCTACATGGAAACCCAAAGATTATTGTAAGTGACAGAGATCCCATTTTCACTAGAAATTTTGGGACATAATTATTTTCTTGTCTTGGTACTCAGTTAGCTCATAGCTCATCTTATCATCCTCAATCTGATGGGCAAACTGAGATAGTAAACAAATGTTTGGAAGGATATCTTCGTTGCTTTGTATCTGATAAACAGACACAATGGGTCAAATGGTTGCCTCTGGCTGAATGGTGGTATAACACTTCCTTCCATACAACAACAAAAATGACCCCATTTATGGCACTTTATGGGTATCAGCCACCATCCATCACATCATATTTAAGAGAAAATTCTAAGGTTCAAGCAGTGGAACATCACATTGAACATCAACAACAAGTCCTCCAACTCTTAAAGGATAACCTCGTGTTGGCACAGAATAGAATGAAACAACAGGCAGATCAACATCATAGCGAAAGAAGTTTTGATGTAGGTGATTGGGTATTCCTATGGCTACAACCATATAAGCAAATGTCCCTCAAGCAAGCTAAGAAGGATAATAAATTATCACCAAAGTATTATGGTCCATACAAGGTGTTGCAAAAGATTGGTACTATGGCATACAAATTGGAGCTTCCTGCAGCTTCTCGATTGCACCCAGTTTTCCATGTTTCATGTTTAAAGAAGGTTATATGCGACAAGCTCCCAGTTCAAACAATATTGCCAGAACTTGACGAGGAAGGAAAAATTATATTGGAACCAGAAGCAGTCACAGAAACAAGAACTCGACAGCTACGAAATCGATCAATTTCGGAGTATCTTATCAAGTGGAACAACTTATCTGTTGAAGATTCCACATGGGAGGCTGAGAATTTTATATAGAAGCATCTAGAACTTCTCAAGCGTTAAGGACAACACTTTTTTTAAAGGAGAGGGGAATGTTGGGTCCCTATAATACTAGTGATTACCCCATTACTATTGTAGTTGTACCACTTATTAATATTGTTGTGCCCCTATTATCCCCATATTGTTATTATTGTGCCCCATAGAATCCCTCTATTGTTATTTTTGTGGCTTTATATTATTATT
Organism: Pinus tabuliformis; assembly: GCA_031772625.1. NCBI lineage: Eukaryota > Viridiplantae > Streptophyta > Pinopsida > Pinales > Pinaceae > Pinus > Pinus tabuliformis. Next base: position 992,393,582 of record CM062806.1, on the reverse strand, counting down.
GTTAGGTCGACTGGGTTATATTGTGACTCCTTAGACTCCTATATATAGAAAGGAGGTTTTGTCATTTGTATCATCCTAGAATTGTTCATTTATGTAATGTAAAGGAGGTTGCCCCCTCGAAGAGGCTGAATTCTAAGGCGTTGATCTATCTTTTCTATCTTTTTCTTGAGCTAGTTTCATAACATACATGTTTATATTTTTCTTCATGTTCTTGTCATAATGTGCAAATATGTTTTCTTTCAAGTTAATAGTCTCTCTCTCTCTATATATATATAGATAGATATAGATATATATCTTTGGATACACAGGAACAAAGCATGTTCCTCCCAACCACGAACCGAGTCCACCAATTCCCCCGAACTAAGATATGCATGCCAGTGGATTCAACGCCCCATTGACTCCTTTGTGGCTTATTTTATAAGTTTTCTTCCAAAAAAAAATTAGTAGCATCCTAATTTTGGGTCTGCCAACCCTTTTTCCTAGGTCCTTTTTTTTACTTTCTAAAAAGGTTCTTCCCTTTTTTCTTTAAAGCTTGCATTTTTCCTGTTGCAGTGCTTTATTTCACTTAAACTTAGTATCTTTCTCCAACTAAGTGATTTAATAGATATCTCTCTCCCATATTATTAAATCTTGTCTATTTCCTCGTAGGGATTTTTACAAGACATTTGAGGGAAGTTTTATCTTGACTTTAACCACCAATACATGTTTCCAACTTGGAAATAATCTTATAACTATAGTACTTATTTCCCGAATAATTTTCAATATGTTAGTTATAAACAATTTTCTATTATTTACATAAAAAATAATTTTATTGATCACATCATACACAATTCTGATATGACTTCTCTAGCCATTCAGTAAAAAAAATATAGGCCATGTCTGAAATAGTAAACTATTAACATAGAAAATAGAGGGGTATGCAATATTTCCCCCATCTTTATTTAACACCGTCCTTGGTGTTCATTGTCTAATTTCCTTCCTTCTGAAATAGTTTTGGAAAACCCTCCTGCATATTTTTCTACACCTCCCAAGTGGCCTCCTTGCATGTAAAGTGTCTCCATTGCACCTTAACCTGAGCGATGGCTCAATTCTAGAGGAAGATCTCTCTTCGATATAATATTTGAAGTAGTTTTACCAATAAATCTCCTTCTAGTTCCACCTATATCAAGTTACAATATATTATGTGATAATTATCATGGACATATTCTTTTAAAAAAGATATATCAAAATAATATCAAAATAATTTTGTACTCTTATATGGCTTGCCAATTCCAACTGATATGCTACTAGTCCAACCTTGTCCAAAATTTCAAAAGGCCCATAGAACCATGGTGCCAATTTCGTATAGGTTCCCGTTCTTAAGGTGATTATCCATGGTTTAACTCTTATGTATACATGTTCTCCAACCATAAATTTCTTGTGAGTTATTTTTTCATAAGCATAACGTTTCTCTCTATCCTATGCAATTTTTATGTTTTGTCTAATTTTTTACAACACTTACTCCATTTCTTGTAATGCATCTACTCCCAAGATTATCCTGTCTTTTGGCTGACTACAATTGAGAGGTGTGTGGAATTTTCTATCATATAAGGCTTCAATAGGACTCATTTTTATCAAGGATTGATAACTATTGTTGTAGGATAATTCCTCTAAATGTAGGAAGTTTTCCCATTTCGCAAGTTTGTCCATGACATTCATTCTTAAGATGTCCTCTAGAATGTAATTGGCCCTCTTTGTATGTCCATTCAGTTGGGGGTGGTAGGAAGTACTAAAATTTAGCTAGGTCCCCATCCCTCGAAATAAGTTTTTCCAAAATTTGGAAGTGAATTTAGCATCCCTGTCAAATACTACCATTTTTTGTATTCTATGTTACTGAAAGATCTCCTTCATAAAAATAATTCCAATCTGAGTTATTCCATAAGTAGACTGTATATGTAAAAAGTGTGCTACCTTTCTTAGTTTTCCACTACCACCATTATGGACTGATGTTGTCATCTTATTTTTGGAAATCCTATAATAATTTCTAATGAAATCACCTCCCATTTCCATTCGGGAATGGGAAGTGGATTCAACAGTCCAGCTGGGTGTTGGTGTTCTACCTTCACATGCTAACATTCCAAACATTTAGATAAGTATTTTTCTACTTCCTTTTCATGTCGGGCTAATAAAACACCTTTCTTAGTGTTGTTATTGTTGGGTATGTGTTATATTCTTTCCTAACTAGCAGCAAATGTAACCCCTCCTGTCGGAGGATTTGCAAGGGCTGGACCCAAGGATGGGGGTGGGACTCAAAAATGGTAGTCAAACCTACCCATGGTTTTTTGCATGGGTTTTGCACATGGTTTTGGGCAAGCTAGTTTTCTACCCATCGTATTTTGTAGATCCATTCAAGGGAACTATGGTTATTTTCTAACACAAGGTTAATGGATTTGGGTTTATGAATGCTTTAACATGTATATATATGTATTATAACATTGAAAGGAATATAATGAAAAATCAATCTGGTAGTCTCGGTTTTTGGATCTAGGGGAAAATATTTGTCTATATTTTCTTTTTGTTCTTGCCACTATTTACTTTTTTGTTTGAATAATTTTTTTGCTGGTATTTTCTATATAGGGTTAAAACCTACATTTGGTTTTAGAGTTGTTTCAGCTTTAAGCGGATGCCTTTTCTGTTGAGGGGTTTTTCTCAGGCCTATGGTATCCCTTGTTATAGTGGGAGATCTGTGTGGTTGATTCTTCCAGTGAAAGAAGATGGTGAATGATGGAATGATAGAGATCAAGAAATTCAATGGACAATTTTTTTGAGTTGTGGAAGCTCAAGATGGAGGATCTGATGGTGGATAAAGATCAGTGGATCATGATAGATCTAGGTACTAAACCAACAATAATGTTAACAGAAGACTAGGCGAAGTTGGATCGAAAGGCAAAGCTCACAATACAATTATGTATCTTAGATTTAGTATTATTGAATATATCAGGGGATGCCATGATGAAGGATTTGTGGGATAAGTTAGGGAGTTTTACAAATCTATGTCTCTGGTGAACAAACTATTCTGGCAGAAAAAAATATATAATCTAAGGATGAAGGATGGAAACTTGGTGATAGAGAATCTAAACGCCTTTAATACTATGGCAAGAAAGTTTTATATGTTTATATAAAAAATTCAGATGAAGATAAGTGCATCAATTTGATGTTTTCTCTACCAGATTCATGGGATAGTTTCGTTATTTCTATAGGTAGAAATACAACTACCTTGAAGTTTGATGAAATAGTCCCATCCTTGTTGTTGCAGGAGATGATATGGAAAAATTTGGAGAGCTGAAATGGAGATGCCTTGTCTATACGAGGATAGTCCCAGAACAGAAGCAAAAATAAGTCCTTGAGTGGGAGATACAAATCTCCAGGAAAACCTATAAAGGTGTGCTGAAAATGTTGAAAGGAAGGGCACTACAAAAAGGATTGTAGATCTAAATCTCTTGAGAAAGGAAAGGGATCTGATGATTCTCCTTAAGGATAGGCGAAAACCACCTAAGATGAAGGTCGGGATGTGTAATTGGCTTCTTCTTCAAGTACAAATGTAGATCATGAGGCATGGTTCATTGAATAAGGTGCATCTATTCACTTCACTCCCCAAGGGGAATGGTTCTACGAGTATGATAAATATGATGGTGGTGATGTCTTCTTAGGCGATGATGGGAAGGCTAAAATCATTGAACATCGAAAATCCAATCTAAAGTTACAAGGTGGAAGGATTAGAACACTTCCTGGTGTTCTCCATACTCATGCGTTATCAAGAAATCTAATTTCTATAAGCACGATGGATGATGCAGGTGTAAAAAAATTGTTCAAGAAATAAACTTGCAAGATGGTTTGGGGAGCATTGATACTAATGCGGGTAGTTTATATTTGAACTATGTAGAAGCTTCTGGGTATAATTTTTATAGATGGGTGCAACAGTTCTGTGGTTCCTGAAAGTGGAGTAGAAAACCTAGTGGTCTCTACAGAAAAGACCATGCTATGGCATCAATGTCTTGGACATATTGGAGAGAAGACACTTCGAATACTCCATGGTAATGGTATTGATTTAAAAATGGGACACTAAAGGCTTCCTGTGAGATTACAAGAACATCTCCCACTTCCAAAGTTTAATTATTCCCAAGCTATTATGATTAACCAATGCGGAATCAATAATGTGCTTGACAATAAGGTGTATGCTTATCTTTATTTTTAAAACTATTTATGTGCTATAAATTGATTTTCTTAAACTGATATAAATCATATAACGGTGAAACAATGCAGCAAATGAGAATCACACATAAGACAAAAAGTTTAATATAGAGTTGACCCAAAACTCTTCGGCTATGTCTCCTTGAGCTCTAGTCAACTCGTCTAGGCTCTCTGGGATTATGACAATAGTTCTTTTCCAAACTCCACGCTCAACTCCACTAGTTTACACAGGACTAAGTGGGCTTAGGACACCATCTTATCCTTAGCTCTTGAAGCTCTCAGCTTTCTGGATCTACGCTCTCACTCTGGCTCTTGGCTCTAGCTCTAGCTCTGGCTCTTACCTCTGGCTCGTGGCTTTGGCTCTCGCTCTTGGTTCTGGCTTCTCTGAGCTCTCTCTCAGCCTCTACGTGTATCAATGGTTCTCTTGACCTCCAAGCGACTCCCTCAGCTGCTCTGCGTATTAGCTTTCGCTCTCTCTGCTCTCATTCTTTCTCAATTGAGCTCTCTACCTCCTTTGAGGTACTTTTCTGTCTTTTTGGCTACCTCAGTCATTTTTTTGCATATCATCATCTCTCTAGGCCTCTGCAACTTCCCTGCTCCTTGTCAGTTCAACTGGCCATCTAGCTCTATGGCTCTATGGCTTCAAAATGCATCGTTGCTGGTAAAAATTCCCTTTTGCAGTGTGGCATGATGATTTGGAGCGGTTACAGAGGTTTGAGAGAGTTTCCTTAGGAAAAACCCGAAATTAGAGAAAATTCATTACATAGAGGTCTTCCTAGAAAATACACTATCGGACATGAAATCTAGACATGAAGTTCCATTCAATCTCCCCTAAAATCCCTATCGAGTCTACCATTATGTAGCATATCGCATCACATAAGCGTTTTGGGTAAAATCCCAAATACATGGTAGATACGTGAAAAACCCGACAGAACTCTTTCTATCAGACTTGACAATTTATTGCATCCACCCTATAATCATATCAGGTTCGCCTTGGGTCACTTTCACAAGCCCCCACATCGATTTGGGTGATCTCCAATCCAACAGTCAATTTGCGACTTCGGGTGGCTTAAGGATATGGAGATTATCGCCGAAAAGGTGGTTTTCCTCTCTCCTCCACCAACCACGAATCATTCATTATATGGGATCGGGTGGAGACGGCCCAATACTATATACCACTTGAGGCCCACCCAAAATCCTGCTTACCGAACTCTAATTTTATAAATCATGCCTATAATTTCCCTTCCGGTTCGGCTTTATCGCTTCAGGTGTCTTTCCTTTGTATTTCAGTTTTTATACCGAAACATGCTTATACATAGGAATGTCCCTTTATGGCAGAACTCAAATGTTATAAAGTTGTGTTAATAAATCCGTCGGGTCCAGCATGTTATTGCCCTTTATATCTTTGCAACGTGATGTTGCGATGTGATATATCGTAATCGCAAGTCGCATTGGCTCGAGGGTCCATTCCTTGTCTCATGCCATCACCGATGCCTATCCGCCGATATCGGCGATCACAATATCACATTAGCTCGGGGTCCTTACCTTATGTCATGTGAATATGCCCACCTTTGACCCGATATGTCAGGGATCGACAATTGGGGTCTCTTCCACCTCCGCTTAAGTCCACCTCTTGGACCATCTCCTATGCAATTTCCCTTTATAAGGTTTTCTTGCCATTTTTAGGGGATTTTGCCTCTTTTTCCAAAGAACAAAGGGCATCTTCTTTCTGTGATAACTTCTGCAGCCTAAGTCCATTTTTTCCCATTCAAGTTGAAGTAGATTCAGAATGAAAAGATTTTTGCCATGGGGCTATTTCTAGGATCTTCCTTGCACTTTCATTTTCCTCTATGAGGAACAATTAGACTTAGGAGTCTATTGAAAATCCATTTTGGATCACGCCTTCCCACTAAAAGAACTTTTGGTCTCCAAAAGACTGATATACTGATCTAAACAGTAAATGAGAGTAACAACACCCTCTTGTTTTAGCCTCCATACACTTTGCCTTGCATAGTGCCTCTGAACCAAAGCCTTTGACCACTCTCCTTCTTGGATGTGCTGGTCCTCCTGGGAAGAATTGTCTTCCTCCTTACCTTCCTGTAGAACTCCTGCTAAAATGGTCACAGAAGGTAGTTTGGAATTATCTGCCTTGATCATTGATCCAAGGTGGCTCAAACAAATGTGAAGTACATCTGCTTCACAAAATTCTCATTTGTACATGTTTGAAAAGCTGTCAACAATGATTGTTAACAACAACATAAGTACAGACAACAATTGGATGGACTAAACTCCTGCTTCACAAAAGAAATAGATTTCACATCTTGTGAACACCTCCATGTCTTACATCTACATACAAATGATGGACTAGATAACAAGCCCACAAAACATGCCTTTAAAACAAATGACCCTTCAAGTCAAGCATGTAGACAAATACCATTAGGACTCTTACCATTAGGACTCTTTTTCAAAAGATGAAACACTTCATTATTATCTCCATCTTGAAGGCCAAGTTAACTTCTCTCAAATCAACATTACATGCATGTTACAACAAAGCAATCAACCCTTCAAGTTAATCACACATAGATGTTCAAAAACAAGGAAATCATCAACATCCCTATGTTCATGCATCTCATTCTTATGCATGCATTTCATCCTTCAACTCTCACTTAAGCACACTATACTTTCGAAGCTGAAATGAAATATAAGGTTGCAGAAACAAAGTGAGCCTCCTACTCAACTTTTCCATTCGCCTTCTTGGCAATAACCTGCAACTTGCATCTCATTAACAAAGAAATGCAAATAGATGCATCAATAGACATGCAATATTAATTGGATAAGAACTGTAACCATTTCTCACCAATCCCTTTCAAAGATACTACCTTTGTTTGCACATCAGCATCAACATGTGAATCATCCTGAGACATATCATTCATGGAAACTTCCTTTCCATTTCTGCCATCTTCTCTTTCCACTTTCTTCAGCTTTTGTGGAAGCATTGTTGGATTCAGAGTCCAACATATTTCATAAATATGCCCTTGCTTATGGTAGTAGGTGCAACACATGTGCATTCTCTTAACAACATGATTTTCCTTATCCAATGGACCTTTGGCTTCTTGCTTCTTTTCCTTCAAAAGTTTCTTGTATGTGGCCATTCTCTTCCAACATCTAGGAACATTATGGTTATCCAAACCACAAAAGGAACAAGCAAATGTGTTCCCATATCTATGTGGACATTTATCATGCTTTGCAAAATCAAAAGGAAGATGATTAGAACTAGATTTATGCCTTTCTCTTTCACCTTTATGGCCTTTATGAGGAGGTGAATTAAATGAAGAAGTGGCTCCCTTTGGAACACCATCAATCTCTTTAAGGCTCTCAGAGTTTCCACAACTCTCTGGTTCAAGTGTGTGATTTTGAACACCTGCATCCTACAAATGATGTTTCAAGCTATTTCATTCCTCCTGAATACAATCTTCACACTCTTGAGGTGCAAGACCTGCAATGCAACTCCTTCTTGGAGTTGTTTCAATGGTCTTCATGACAGCTTTGGAACTCTCTCCATAAGCTTGTCCATAGCCAAGACCCAAATACTTAGGCCTATCCTCAACTATTATTGGCTCAACAATACCTTGTGCATGTTTACCTGAGCCTTTTCCTCCATAGCCCATCTTGGACATTAGATTGGAACCTATGCCTCTAGTATGTTTTTCAAAAGAACCAATATAGGCATTCTTAGAAGAATTTGAAGACAAACAAGAACTATTCACCTCTTCTTCAAGCTGATACTTGACTAAGGCTTCTTTGGCAACAAAGAGCTGTGACTCCAACTCATGCATCCTTTTTAGGTTCATATTTGCAATATGAAGTTGCCTTTCCATTTCCTACAATTTGTCAGAAAGCATCTGCTTCTCTTCCTCCACGGAATCCAACTGCTCTCTAAGTATGCTGCTCTTCCTTCCATCCACATACATTTCCCTCACCATATCCATCATGGTGAACAAGTCTTGCTTCATGTCTTCATCAAAGGATCTTGTGATGAAGGGGGAATTTGAGGACTCACTTGTAGAAGTTGTCATTATGCAAATGAACAAAAGAACTTCAAACAAGATTAACAAAGAGCTTATTCAGCAACCTTTTGCAACAAACCTCTTGTGCTTCAAGGATTTTCTTGAGGTCCTTTGGGATAAGAAGAATTCCTTCAGCCCTTCTTCCTTGTTGTCCTTCTTGGACTGAGCTATCAATAGATTTCCCTTCACCTTTGCAAACTTAGAAAATAGTCAGTCTGCAACAAGCATACAATCAATCAGACAATCAACCCTTGACTGCCCAAACACTTTTCAGACAAGAAATCTCTGCTCTGTCAATAAAGCATTCTAACATAACCTTATTTGAATGTGGGGTTAATTAATATCAGGCTCTGATACCACCTTATCTGAAAATGGGACACTAAAGGCTTCCTGTGAGATTACAAGAACCTCACCCACTTCCAAATATTAATTATTCCCAAGATATTATGATTAACCAATGCGAAATTAATAATGTGCTTGACAATAAGGTGTATGCTTATGTTTATTTTTAAAACTGTTTATGTGTTGTAAATTGATTTGCTTAAACTGATATAAAGCATATAATAGTGAAACAATGCAACAAATGAGCATCACACATAAGACAACAAGTTTAATATGGAGTTCACCCAAAACTCTTGGGCTACATCTCCTTGTGCTCTAGTCAACTCGACTAGGATCTCTGGGATTATGGAAATAGTTCTTTTACAAGCTCCACGCTCAAATCCACTGGTTTACATAAGACTCATTGGGCTTAGAACACCATCTTATCCCTGGCTCTTGAAGCTCACGGCTTTCTGGCTCTGCATTCTGGCTTTGGCTCTTGGCTCTAGCTCTAGCTCTGGCTCTTAGATCTGGTTCATAGCGCTGTCTCTGGCTCTCGGCTCTGGCTTCTCTGAGTTCTCTTTCGGCCTCTGCGTGCATCAATGGTTTGCTTGACCTCCAAGAGACTCCCTCAACTACTCTGCGCATTAGCTTTTTCTCTCTTTTCTCTTCTTTTTTCTCAATTGAGCTCTCTGCCTCCTTTGAGGTAATTTTCCAGCTTTTCAGCTACCCCAGTCATTTCTCTATGTATCATCATCTCTCTACACCTCTGTGGCTTCCCTACTCCTTGTCAGTTCAACTGGCCATCTGGCTCTGTGGCTCTGTGGCTTCAAAATGCATCATTGCTAGTAAAAACGCCCGCTTGCAATGTGGCATGATGATCTGGAGCAGTTACAGAGGTTTCAGAGCTTTTCCTTAGGAAAAATATGAAATTAGAGAAAATCTATTACATAGAGGTTTTCTTAGAAAATACACTATCGGACGTGAAATCCAGACGTGAAATTCCATTCAATCACCCCTAAAATCCCTATCGGGTCTGCCATTAGGCAGCATATCACATCGCATAAGCATTTTGGGTAAAATCCAAAATACACGGGAAATACATGAAAAACTCGACAGAACTCTTTCTATCGAACTTGAAAATTTATCGCATCCACCCTATAATCGTATCGAGTCCACCTTGCGTTGGTTTCACAAGTCCCACCGTCGATCTAGGTGATCTTCGATCCAATGGTTAATATGTGACTTCAGGTGGCTTAAGGGTATGGAGGTTACTGGCCCAAAAAGGTGGTTTTCCTCTCTCCTCTGCCAGCCACACGTCGTTCATTGTATGGGATCGGGCAGAGCTAACCCAATACCATTTACCTCTTCAGGCCTACCCGAAATCACCAATGCCTATCCGCCGATATCGTTGATCGTAATATCGCATTGGCCTGGGGTCCTTACCTTATGTCATGTGCATATGCCCGCCTCCGACCTGATATGTTGGGGATCAGCAATCGGGGTCTCTTCCGCCTCCGTTTAAGTCCACCTCTTGGACCATCTCGGATACGATTTCCCTTTATAAGGTTTCTTTGCCATTTTTAGGGGATTTCACCTCTTTTTCCAAAGAACAAAGGGCATCTTCTTTTTGTAATAACTTTTGCATCCTAAGTCCATTTTTTCTCATTTAAGTTGCATTAGATTTAGAAGGAAAAGATCTCTACCATGGGGCTATTTCTAGGAACTTCCTTGGACTTTCATTTTCCTTTGTGAGGAACACTTAGACTTATGAGTCTATCCAAAATCCATTTTGGATCAGGTATGGTAGAAGGTATGTCTAATTTCTCTCTGGATTTTGATTTATGTGAAAATTGTGTATATGAGAAGCAAATACGGGTGAGTTTCCCCTCTGGTGCTACGACGATGAAAGGGATATTAGAGCGTGCGCATAGTGATGTGTTTGGACCTTTTTCGATTGAATCACTTCGTAAGTTTGTGAACTATGTATCATTTATAGATGAATTATCAAGGAATACGTGGATATATTTCCTCAGGAAGAAATCTGAAATCTTTGACAGGTTTAAATAATTTAAGGCTATGGTGGAAAATCAGACAGAGAAGAAGATTAAGGTGTTGAGGACAGATAATGGTGGAGAGTTCTGTAAGAAGTTTGTTATAAAACAACATAATGCTACTACATACACACCTCAAAAAAATGGAGTTACATAAATAATGAATAGGACATTGATAGAAAATGCAAGTATCATCCTCAGTGGCGCTAGATTAGGGAAGGAATTTTGGGCAGAGGGAGTAGATACAACATGTTACCTAGTTAACATATCAACTTCATCAGTGTTGGAGGATAAGACTCCACATGTGGTATGGATTGGTAAGAAACCATCTCTTTAAAATCTGAGGATATTTGGTTGTGATGCATATGTACATGTTATAAAGGAGAAAAGAACCAAGTTGGATAGTAAATCTAAAAGGTGCATCTTTATTGGGTATAAGGATGGTTTAAGAGGTTATAAGATTTATAACCCAAAAATAAGGGAGGTTGTGTATAGCCAAGGTGTGGTGTTTAGAGAGGTGAAAGATGTTATTAAACATGAATTCTTACCAAAGGCACCTAAGAATATAGAGTTTGAGCTAAATGAGGAAGAAACAGACTCTACAATAGAAAATGAATAAGAAGAGGAAGAGCCAAAAACTCAAGTTTTAGAAGATCATTTTGAGAGAGAAGGCAGATAAAATGGTATAGTCCATCTACTTTCAGTTCGAATTTTTATCTCTTTATTCCTGAGGATTATCCCAAAACTGTCAGGGTGGCAACAGAGTCAGAGGATGGAAAACTCTAGAAAGACGCCATGGTTGATGAAATGGAATATTTGGATGAAAATGAGGCTTGGGATTTGGTGGAGATGTCGAATGGAAGGAAATCCATTGGCAGCAAATGAGTGTTTCAGAAGAAGATGAATGAAAAAGGAAAGATGGAGAAATACAAAGCTCTGTTGGTAGAAAAATGTTATTCCTAGGTGTCGGAAATTGATTTTGGTGATACCTTTTCTTCTGTTTCCAAGTTCGATTCTATTAGATTAATTTTATCTGTTGATGCTTCTTTTTATTTTCATGTAGAACATATGAATGAGAAGATAGCATTTCTTCACAGGGATCTGGAAGAAGATATCTACATGAAGCAACCTGAATTCTTTGTGGTGAAGGGTAAGAATGAACCAGTATGTAGGTTAAAAAAATCTTAGTATGGGTAAAAAAAACACCAAGGATCTCGTATCATAAATTTGATACATATATACAGGGACTTGGCTTCACCAGAGGCAAAGAGGATCATAGTGTGTATTTTATATTAATTAGTGACCGTGTTATTTATTTGGTCTTGTATGTGGATGATATGTCATTGATTGGAAAGGACAAATAAATTATCTAGGATTTAAACACCCAATTGTCCTCCAAATTCAACATGAAGGATATTGGTACTACAAAACTATATGTTGTGCATGGAAATTAGATGAGATCAGGCAAAGAGGAAGATCCAGTTATACCAGAGGAAGTATGTTGAGACAATATTGTAAAGTTTTAATATGAAGGATAGTAAATCGATGAATGTTCCCATTGTTGTAGGTGTAAAGTTATCTGTTGAACAGTTCCCTAATACACAAGAAGAGGAAGAGGACATGCCCCATGTTATATATGTGAGTGCAGTTGGTAGCCTGATGTATGCAATGGTTTGCACCAGCAGAGACATTGTACATGCAGTGGGAGTAATGACTAAGTTTATGTCAAACTAGGGCAGGAGAGCTGGACAAAAATGAAGTTGGTTTTCAGGTATTTGCATGGAACTAGTGATTATGGTTTCTTATACCAAGGAAGACCATGATTGGACAGAGTTTTGTAAATTCATGGCTTTATTGATGCAAACTAGGATGGATATATGGATCAAGGAATATCTACAAGTGGGTATGTGTTTAACCTATTTCGAGGATCATCCAGTTGGATGAGTAAGTGGCAGTCTGTAGTGGCACTTTAAAATAGAGAGGTTGAAACATGGAAGCCACTCATGTGATAAATGAATTAGTTTGGTTGCAGAGATTGTGTTCAAGTATGGGGTTGGTGCAATGAGCTATAAGGATAGACTGTGACAACAAAAGTGCAATTTTCTTACCTAACAACCCTGCTTATCATTCGAACACAAACACCATTGATGTTCAATATCACTTTGTGATGGATATGGTTGACGAAAAAAAGGTGTTTTTGGTAAAGGTGGAAACTCTGAAGAATGCTGCAAATGAGTTGTTGAAGTTTGTTGGCACTGAGAATTTTTCTTGGTGTAGAGAAATAATGGGCATTGTAGGCTGGGACCAACGACAAATATCTCTTCTGACACCTGTGTGGAAAGAAAAGAACAAGTGGGAGAATGTTGGGTATGTGTTATATTATTTCCATGACTAGCCCCATGTGCAACCCCCCCATCAAGGGGTTTGCACGGGGACGGTAGCCCCCCCTACATGGGTTTTTTTTTATGTGGACTGTTGGACAGCCCCAATGATTGGGGGAAGAACCAAATATGGTGGGCGGACCTACCCATGGTTTTGTGCATGTTTTTTTCACATTGTGTTTGGCACGATGGTCTTCTACCCATGGTATTTTGTATCTCCGGTTAAGGGAACTACGGTTATGTTGTAATATAGGGTTAACGTATTGAGGTTTATGAATGCTTAGACATGTATATATATGTATTGTAAAATTAAAAGTATTATATTGAAGAATCAATTTTGTAGTCCCATTTTTGGGATCTAGGGGAAAATCTGTGATTATTTGTTTTCTTCTCTCCCCATTGTTTATTTTTCTATTTGAGGAATTCGTTTGCAGGTAATTTATGTATAGGTTTCAAACCTAGAATTATCATATTTGGATATCTAGGGTGTCCAACATATGGTTTCTTATGATATTCATATAATATTAGATGTTTTAAGGCACCTACATTGGGAACATATAGTCTTTTTTGTATATTAATAACTTTTCTGAATTTTTAGTATAACCTAGAATTTCAACTTGTTTCAAATTTTGTTGAATTTGCTTATAATTCTAATCTTCCTGTATTCAATTTATAATCTTCACATTAAAATATTTAATGAAACTGCTAACATAAATTTCCATAATAGTATTTGCATGTCTACTCAAAGCATCTGCTAGTTTTTTTTCTTTACCCTTAATATGTTTTATATCAAATTCAAATTCACTAAAAAAATCCATCCACCTAGCTTGTCTAGTGTTAAGATTTGGTTGGCTGAAACAATATTTTAAACTAATGTGATTTATTACTAATGTGAAATTTTTACCCAACAAGTAGTGTCTCCACCTTTTTAAGCATGTATTATAGAAACCAACTCTAAATCATACATTGCATAGATGTTTTCATGTGGTTTTAGTTTCCTAGCTTCATAGGCCACTATAAAACTTTCCTGTATCAAAAATCCCCCTAAACCTTCCAAGAAAGCATTTGTGCACACAAAAAAGTCCTTTTCTGAATCTGCACTTTTTAAAATAGGCGCCACTATTAACAAATGTTTTAGTTTGTTAAGACTTTCCTCACACTTGGTTGCGCACTCAAATTTGGTTCCTTTCTTTTGAAAGGAAGTGATAGCGCAGGCCAGTTTAAAGAACTCCTCAATAAATATTTTGTTGTATCATGTAATTCCCATAAACATCCATACATCTGACACATCCTTAGGTATGGGCCAATTTAGAATGAGTCTAACCTTTTTTGGATCAACGAACAATCCCTCATTTTAAATGACATGTCCAAGATATTGTATTATGTCCTTGTAAAACTCACATTTACTAAAATTAGCATATAATTGATGTTATCTTAGATTTTGTAGCACCAGTCTCAAATGTTCTTTATGCTCCTCCTCACTCTTGGAATACACCAAAATGTCATCTATAAATACCAACACAAATTTATCAAGATACTTACTAATCTTGCTATTCATTAAGCACATAAATGTTGTTGGCACATTATTAATACCAAATGGTAACACTAAAAATTTGTAGCGACCATATCTAGTTCGAAAAGTTGTTTTGTGGATGTCTTCATCCTTGATTCTTAACTAATGATACCCCGTTCTCAAATCAATTTTTGAGAATATGGTTGCCCCTCTCACCTTGTAAAAAAATCATCAATACGGGGCAACGGGTATTTTTTTAATGGTTATTTTTTTAAATTGTCAATAATTGATGCACATTATAAATGTGTCATACTTCTTCTTCAGAAATAATGCCATAGCTCTACATGGTGAAACATTGGGTCTAATATAACACTTATCGAGTAGTTCTTGCAACTACATCTTCAATTCCAATAATTATGGAATAATCATTTTATAAGGTGCTCTAGACACTGAGGTTGCTCTTGGTACTAGATAAATGGAGAAACCTAAGTCTCTACATGGAGATAAACCCATAATCTCTTCTAAAAAACATCCTAGAACTCCCTAATGATTGGCAGTTCATCTAATTTTTTCTTTGTTATTTGATACTCATTTGTTTCAACAATCTGAGTAAATAAATGAAACCCTTTCTTAGCACTCCTTTTCAATTCAAGGTTGATATCTATCTAAATAATATTTCTTTCGGCACATCTTTAATTAACTAGGATTATCCCTCATGATTTAAACAACTCATTGTTTTCTCTAAACAAACTATGATAGCTCCATGTTTTTGCAACTAGTCCATGCCTATTTACAAATCATAGGACCCTAAAGGCAGTATATTTAGGTTTACTTCCATGGAATAGCCATTTAAATCTATGGAGCACTATTTCACTTTGCTAGTTACCTTCCTCATTTTTACAATTTCTAGTTGTACCCACCATGCAGTCATAATATTTGCAATTTTCAATTTACACTTTCCCACAATATGAGGACTACTATAACTAAGACTAGCCCATAGGTCAAATAATGCAATGACATAATGGTTTGAAATAATACCTTCAATCTTGATCATATTAGATTGATCCTCTCCATGTCTATCCTCTAGTGGTGTACTTACCTTTGGGATATTCCTTGCAATATCGTTTAGTGTTGTAGCCTCATGTATTGCTTGTATATTATGAATAGACTTCGGGTTACACAAGTAGTCCCTTAGAAAGTGAGGTTATCCACAACCCCAAGACTTCAAACGCTCTCTCTCTTTCAACCCACCTATCTTTTTATTGGTTAAATCCATGGGCTTGGACCTATTTTGAGATTGTGCTTGCTATTTTGAATTCCAATGGTTGAATTCTTTCATCGGTAATCCTGTCCAAAAAATTTTAGATATGCAGGTTTTTGTCTTTTTGTCGCCATTGTAGATTTTTTTTTTTGTCCTTACATTTCCAAGGTGTCGAGCCTTGTCCCCTATTTTCGAATTGTTGATAACATAGTCGTGCCTTCCTTACTGCTTCATCAATTGTTTAAGGATTTTCAAACTCAATATTTTCTTTATAAGGGACTGGTAGGAAGTTTAAAAATATATGCAGCCTGGATTTCTCTTCCCTAATGTAAGGGGCATACCACAAACTTTGTGAATTTATTCAAAAACTTGTCCATATTTAATTGTCCCAGTCTTAACACATGAAACACCTTTGCTCAATCATCATAATATGGTTCATTCAATTATCTAGACATGAATTATTTTTTGAACTCCCAGGAAATTGCATTTTCCTCCAAGGTATGCATAATTTTGACCTCCTCACACCAGAGAGAAGCCTTCCCTTGTAACTAACAAATGACCAATCTATCCTTCAAATTACTCTCATACTAATAAACTTGGAAATACTTAGTCATGTTGAGGAGCAATGCTTCTACATCCTCCTCCTTTTCACCGTCAAAGGTAGGGGGTTTTATTTTTATGAACTTTCCTTGCGGGTATGTTTTCTTCTTTCTTTTCTATGCTTTTTGATAATTTTTGTCTGAATCATCCCCACTTTTAGACTTTTCTATTTCGGTCTCAACATTTTTTCTTTTCAGTTGTTTTGTTTATATTATTCAGTGACTAAATTTTTCAGTGAAGTCTTGGATCATCCTTTCATGTTCTTCACTTTTGTTCAACAACCACTCATTACTAGTTCTAAGATAAACCAAATCATGTTGTAAACTTCTCACAATCTCCATAAGTTGAGTTTTTGGTGGAGTAGTTCCTCCTAACTCCACATAGATTCCTTCTCCTTATATCACATGTGGTTTAGTGTCGTCTTCCATCTTGTGTTGTAACCTTGCTTTCCTTAAGTACCTTATAGTCAACACAACCCCACATTAGTATACCCATCTAAAACCTTATCCACAATTATGTGAAAAACTATATTTCCATTAGTGTGGTTCCTCGTAAGCCAAGTTTTGAAATTGGTGCTCTAATACCATATGTCACATACCTCAATTTCACAACCATTTTTTTAAAAGTAAACTAACTATCAATTCAAATCTTGTACATTTATATTTTATTATCACATGTAACCTAATACCCTATACAAATCCACTGGGACTTATCCTAGAGAAGTGGAATCAATCCAAGTCAAATTATCATTTTTCATCCCAATTCGCACAATAGAATCCTAAGGGTACTTATATTTTATTCATTAATGCAAGGTCAATGGTGGTCTCAAATGGTGATTGGTGTTGAACTTTTATTCCGAAATTATGATTTACATGCTTTATATTATATGCTTTCTTCAACAAGGGGCTTGAATGGAATTTATGGGAACTGACTTATGAAGCCATGGGGTTTAGTGAGGCATATGATCAAGAGTCATGTCCTCCAAACCCATGTGGTCTTCACATGGTTTTTAGAACATGACTCATACGAGTGGTGAGGATTCTTCTTAGCCCATCCGATGGTGTAAATTCGTTTCCCAAACTCTAACCTACGTCTCGAAATCATTTTTCTTTCTATTCAATTTTCTCACTGGTGGGATTGTGTCCTCACAGAGGGTTGATGTAAGGGATATTGGTACCTTGGTGGCTCAATTTTCCTACAAGGTCCAGTGGAAATCATGTCCCTTCCTTCATTCAATACTTAGTTGCAAGTGAACACTGGTAAGTTTAACTCGTTTTGTCTCCATCCCTTTCTTAACAACCCAATACCTTCTATTTCTTATTAAATTGCACTAAATTCCTTCTAATGCATGTTATGGTTCTCCCTTATCTATTGGGAAAATCAAATGTCGCCATTGTTTCACGAGGGTCTCTGAATTTTCCTGGAGTACTTCCCCAATTCTTCCTACAGGTAAAATTCGATTTCTCTCTTCATTGTGCAATTTCCTTCTTTTAACCTAAAACGAGTTTTAATTTTGTTACTAGTTACTTGGTTGTACTTTTTTTGTTTGCTTCATTAATTTAAGCAATAAATGTGCTCACCATACTTTTTTGGGCAGACTTCCTTGGCACTATCCTCATTTTGAAAGAGATTCAAGTATCGTTAATTGTTTTTTTCTTTTAGGGCTATTCACTTATTTTTCTCAGATGATTGTTATGATCTGGTACACTTGACCCACTCTTTCTTATTTTTCCTAAGTAGAGGGTTCAAGACACTTGGGTGTGCATTCCCTTAATTCATGTTAGTCTCTGCACTTCTGGTTATTTCTGCTATCTTTTATGGTATATATAAAGTTGTGTGAAAATTTTATGATGATAACGGGGTTCTACTCTAATGTGAGGGAAGAAAATACACGAAATTGCCTTCACTATAGGTATATGCTGCTCTTGGTACTGTTTCTCAATTTTGGGTTCAGTTGTCTTTCCATTTTGGTAATTATGAATAGGACAATCACAACTGAATAAATAATAATATAATTCTTTAATAACTATCAATAGAGAGACAACAACATGACTATTTGATGAAGAGATATGAAGACAATATAATTATACGTGAACCTATTCTAACAATGATTGGATACATATCGATAAAAATTCCATTCACACTTTGGTCTCTCTCACCTCTAGTGTATGAGAAATCCCCTTTGAGGATGGATATTTGCCATCGCTGGGCCATGCACATATCTTCTCTTGTGGTGAATATATCAGTTCATTATGATTATATTTTCTCTAGTAGATTCTAGATGCCAGGAGTCAGGACCATGTATTAATTACAAGCTCCTAATCTGATTCGTTTAAAATATTATTCATCCATGGTCCTTTTGCAAAAGGATCCAAGTAAAGAAGCATATTTTGTCATAATTTCTTTTTAAAATATAAAAGAAAGAATTTTATGTATTTATATATAAATCCTAGATAGGAATATGGGATAATTGCAACCCCAAAATCCCAAAATTATAGGAAAAAACTCCTCACACAAACCCAAACTTCTATAAGGGAATATACCATTTGGGTTGAGGCTATGGTGTTTTTCGAGTAGTTTAAGGAGTTTTTCATCATCTCCAATCTGACTTTTGTTTCACTCCCTTGACATTGTAAATAAATGCACTCATTTTGTTCATGTCTCATCTAGCTTTTCCAGAACCTTGTCCAATTCCATGTTTTATTCTTCAACTTATTTTTGTTGTTTAATCGCATTTTATCTCAAATTTTGTTGTTGTTTTTCCATGTCCCACATATCAGCTCCAAGGTTTAATGTACTCCATAGATTGATCAAAGTCCCATTAAATTCCAAAAAATTCTCACCTAGTTCCCAAGAGAACTTTTCAAGCTTAATATTTGGCATCTTTTGCAAAATAAAATTATTTTTCCTAGTTTTGGAATGACTTAGGTCATCCTGGTCCCCACCTTCTCTTGAAATCCCCCTGTTGCCTCCTTTCCTGCTCTCCTATTTGCTTCAACTTTAGTCGTTGCATCCTTTTCTTCTTCTCTTTTTGGGGCATTATGATTTCTCCTTGGCCATTGCTTTGCCTTCATTCATCCACTTGGATTTTAACAGCGTTAATATTCAGGTTTATTTCTATTGTTTTGTAACAAAAATCATAAATATGATTGTGGAATTTGATACCCACATTGCACATCAATACACATACTGAGAGTTTGTCGTTATTAGGATATATTTTTCTATAGGTGTCCTTATCAACATTAGCTTTTTGAATTATCTATAGCTCTCCTTGTCTAGTGAATATTTTTCTTTTCCTCCCTACTAGCTTCCTTTATATATCTACATATAACATTCACTTAAATAACCTCATCCACATCTTTTTTAGCTTTCCCCAAAAATATTGAGATGGAAACTTTTTCAGAGCTTCTCATAATTTTGTACCAAGTGAAGGGGGTTGTTCTGCCATTTTGCAGGCTTAGGAGGTGAAAAAAATATGCACTAGCTGTGTAGTTATTGCAACAATTAGAAGTGTCTAAACTTCTTATAATCTTTCCTTCTGAATTTTAATAATGTTAGGATCAAGGTCTCCATACACATGTTGTTAATGGAGCTGACGATAAATTTCAAGTTATTTCAAACAACTCCTGGGAACTCGCTGGTCTCTTTCCTATTAGATCATTTTTCTTAACCCCGGTTAACATTCTAGCCCTTTGAGTAAACATGGAAAAGTATAATAACTTTAGAAAAATACCCTCTAATGGCTGCTACATATGTATAGCCCATGTTTTCTTTCCAGAAGACTTCTTCCAAGTTCACTTAAACAGCATAGATAGGGATTTAGACCATAGTCCAATAATATTAAAAAAAATTGGCATAGCTTTTTAGATGAATAATCCAAAATAATTAATATCCCCGGAAATTCCTATCACTTATAAGGTATTACTATGTGGAGTGCAAAAGTATTTTACAAAACTGTTGACTCATGCTATATTCTTCTATTAATATTTTCTGATGTCCCATTTAGTATATTGACAGAATCAACAGAAGTACCTTTTTCAATGTAGGCATCTTAGGAGTGCTATAATTTAGTGTAGCACCTATGCATTCCCAGTGCTGAGTTACTAATTCAGCAATTACCAATATATGTAAAGAAATAAATGGAGCCAAAATTTAATATGTTCCTTTCCCATGGTTGATACTAGATCACATCATCATGACAAGTGAATGCACAGTGCCAACCACAGGCCACACTCCTTTGAAAACCACACAACAAACTTTTGATAGTGACAACCCCTAATACTAAGTTTAACCAGCTGAAGTGTCTCTAGCTAAGGTGTACTTGAAGAAAATAATTGTGAGTAATATTCATGCTACGCTTTTTCTATCTAAACACCCGAGCCTACTGTCATTTGGTCCTCATGCATTCTCATCACAAAATTATTTCATTGGGTAAAGAGGTTAGAGAAATGTGTACAACCATAATCAATGAATTCCACAATAGGGAACATAATTTACTTCACCACTCTGAGTCTTGGGAACATGATTTAGCAATTATAGAAAAAGGTGAAAGAAAAAGCTATAGGCATCATGCATTTAATAGATGAAATAAAAGCAAGAAAACTAACCTCAAATAAAACACTTCCCCTCTAACAAACAAAGAATTCACTACAACTACCTCTTGAGCTCAAGTGAGTTAGTATTGCCATCTGGACTAGCAAGCTTCCATGATGCTTATGTGCTGCTGGGCATCATTTGAGAGACACAACAACTGAATTGATACTCATGCTCTCCATTCACGACCCACAAAAAAAAAATCTGAAGTCAAATTTCAAAACATTAATGCATAAAAAATCAAATTATTATCTTATGTTCTTTTCCTGATTTTTTATCTGACATTCCATGTGACAAACCTCTATGCCATTTTTTCTTTTGATGCATGTGGGTTGTGGACTAATAAATAGTGGATTTCATTTGGTTATCTATTAAGGTTGAATTTGTTTATGGGGTCACATATTATGAATGTTGATATACAAATATGAAGTGTAATACATTCATACAAAGTTCACTAATCAATTTGAAGTTCATTGATAAATTGTACACAGGTCTTGTCAGGGACCTTCTAAACCACAAGCCTGGTTTGAGCATAACTTTGCATTTGTCAAATTCTACACCTCTTATTTCTATTGCAACTAAGGTTCATGTTGAGGTGGTCAATGAGCTTCTTTCTAGAGATAGTGAGTTGATAGGGATTGTTAGAAGAAATGGAAAGAATGCACTACATCTAGCTGCAAGAAGTGGTTATACAAATATTGTGAGAGATTTACTAACAAAGGATCCACAAATGGCTAGAAGAATAGACATAAAGGGCCAGATAACAATGCACATGGCAGCCAAAGGAGCCAAGTGCTTGGATGTGGTGAAGGAACTACTTCAGACAGAACCAACAATATTTATGCTACTTGACAAAAATGGAAACACACCACTACATGTAGCTACAAGGAAGAAGCATGAGGAGGTATTGTCTCTTGATACAACCTACTAGAGTTTCCTCTAATTACATGACCTAGTTTAGAGTTGTAAATTTTAAGTAGTATGAGAAGGGAGTTGTCAGTTCAACCAAGAAATATAAAGATAAGATTTATTTCCACTTGGTGCCAAAATCAACAAAAGCATAGAATTATTCCCTAAAACTAGAGAAGTGCATGCTTCAACCCTAACAACTTTTGCAACAGAATCCTTCTTAACATACACACTAAATGATACCATCCATAAATATTATATTTCAGTGAGAATAATTTGAGTTTATCAATGATGTAAATACACCATATAATTTTATAAAATTTTCTTCAACACTGAACAAAGTAAGGGCCCCAATAAGAAATTAGTGAATGAAACTGAAATAAAGTAAGTTTACAACAAGATTGTGTCCAAATAGGGTTCCAAATGAAAATCCTTGATGATGCATTTATTTGTAATAATATTAAAGCAAAATAATGCTTTCAAATCTCTTCACGTGTGTTTCTTTCAACTAATTTACATCTCACGTGACATTAATTTGTCATTCATCTAATATCTTCCTATGGTAGACTTGTGCTTAGCAAAACTACCTAGTGATGATGTCATTTCTATTATACATATTTTCACATCTTAAACTATCATGAAGATGAAAATTCTTTTAAAGTGATCTTAATTTATCAAAAATCAAATCTCTCTCTCTTCTATTTTTCTAAAGATTTCATGCTTCAAATCTGAACATAAGCTCACTAAATTGTATTTTAAGTGTTTTTATTTTATTTTGTTAAAACAAAGAATTTTTTTTTATTTAGGTATGAATTTATTACTTTGTCATAGACGCCATTTTCTATTTTAACTATTTTTATTGAGCTGCATTGTAGTGATGTAACATTTCATTCTACCATGGACTTTATTGCCTTACAAAGTGACATGAACATGTAAAATTCAAACCCCCAATCAAAAGCTTCCACTTAATAGTCAATCCAATCTACTGAGTTTTTTGTTGATATTTAAACTGTATTTATTGTAAGAGAAAAAATTCTTAAATTTTGTGGAGAGTAGACAAGTTGAATGACAAATATCCTCTTATCTTTCATGATGATATTGAGACATGTTTGTAACAAGCCATCAATACAAAAAACAAGATTGTGCAGTAATTGACCTTATGTAGTAAACATAATAGATCATGAAAGAACCATTGATCAGTCCGAGAGACCACGAATGGTTTAGTTTTCCAAAGAATTTATTTCCCTCATTAACTGATGCAAGACTTTTTTTGGTCAGTATGCAACTTGGGTTGAAATTGAATTTTATTTTTGGCCAAAAAAAAAATCAAGACAAACTTTACCTTTAGGATTATGAAGATGCCCTTTAAATGTTTTCAGTGGAACTATTAGAGCATCAAAAACATTTGAGAAACATGAATTTCTTGAACTAGAGCATATCCTTTTGTTAGCAAAGAATAAAAGCATGTCAATAGAAGACTTTTCAAAGTTTTCTCAAGAGAATTTAACATATTTATAGCTACATGTTGAAAAAGAAACGTAATTACATCAAAGGTGTCTCGCTTTAGTCTTGGTCAGGACATACACACATTCTATTCCTTGGGTGTATCATTTCACCAAATTCCTAGTCCTATTCTTTTTGGATCTTTTTGTTATTCTCCTAGATCTATTCTATAAAGTTAGGGAGGGGGTGATGAAGTGTAATTTTGTGTAGTTCTTTTAGCTTTGAGGTTCTTGTCTTCACACCCCTTTGCTATTTGAAGTACTTCTGGGAGGACATAGTTATCACTGAGAGGTAGAGAGTTCTTTCTTTGTATCCATGAAATTGCATATTTGGATATTCATGCTTGGTGTGGATTTGGAAGTGTTTGAATGCCCCTTGGATATTTTGTTGGTGTAATGGATATTAGCCAAACTTTATGCTTACAATTTTAACATATGTTTAGTGGTTATATTTCAAGATTATTGTTATTAATTTTTTTATTTTGACATATTGAATTAATTAATAATGAGAAGCACTCCTAATAGTTTTCTATACCCCATAACTGGTAGGATTCAAACATGTAACTTATTATTCATAATTGCATCATATATACTCATTGTTTTTTACTTTTTGGCATTGAGAGGCATATTTTTATGTTGTGACAAGAGATTTACATGATTCACAAGGTGTGCAATCAATCTTTGGTGTAATTGTACATTTTAGGTTTGATAATTTTAGGTTAGTTATAGGCTATAAATATCCTCAAATTTTTATTTCTAATTGAGTATTCAACTGAACATATTGAGTATCTGATACTCAAATATTTCCCCTCCACCCACCTTTCATAAATTCTTTAACCATTAGGTAGGGACTTGCAACTTCGATGTTATTTTTTTTGTTTAGTAAAATATTTGCCAAGACTTTACAAAGTTTTATAATTCTTTGAAAGTTGTAGAATTTAAAATTTATAAAGTTTCAAGGTCTAATTTTTTAAAGTCTAATTCTTTAAAGAGTGTTAGCTCAATGGAAGAGCACCTACTTTACAGGCAGGAGATTGGTGGTTTGATTCCATCGTGCATTGGTATTCATATGGAATGGAGACAACCAATTTTTGGTGACATAGGCTCTTTTGACCATAACCAATGAGCTTATGGCAACATTTTGCAACCCTCACCAAAATATTAAATGGTGATGATCAATGAACGCCACCATATATATATATATATATATATATATATATATATATGCATCAATAATGACGACCATGAAATATACATCAGGATAAATTGTTGTTTTTCATTTAAAATGGTGATGGTGATTATCCGTCATTATAATCATTATTCATGATGGACCTTGAATGCCACCACAACACCTATACTTTTAGCGATGCCACCTTTCGTGACGTTCAATTTTTTGGTGACGGAGGCTAAGGTCCGTCACCATTGCTTATATGAAATGGGCACTGCCACTATCTATCATTGTAAATCATTATCGGTGACAAACCTTGAACGTCACTGTAACACCTATACTTTTGGCGATGCCACCTTTGGTGACATTCATTTTTTGGTCATAGAGGCTCTTTTGACTGTCACCAATGAGATTATGGTGACATTTTTCGACCCTTGCCAATGTCCTTTTTTCTTGTAATGAATGCTTTCCATTCTAATGGGTGGTGCTGATGTTGTACCAAAAGCCCAATCGTTACAATATTTGCGTACGATAGCTTTTAATTTTCAAGAAATTTTCTTGAATTTTTTTTGGGAAGGAAAGGAAGTTGAATTAATGGGTATCACAGGGAAACAAAGAAAGTTAATAAGCTCTAATGGCATGACAAAGCTTAAAAAAAGAACAATGGGGCGTAATTGCACAATTATGTTCACTAGAGGTTCAAACATGGAAATCATCTATTTCTCTAGATCTCGAAAATGCCTTGGAGAAACATTCTAAGGTTCAAGCAATGGAAGATCACATCAATCATTAACAATAAGTTCTCCAACTCTTAAAGGGTAACCTCACATTGACGCAAAATAGAATGAAACAACAAGAAGATCAACATCGTAACGAAAGAAGTTTTGATGTAGGTGACTGGGTATTTTTACAGATACAACCATACAAAGAAATTTCCCTCAAACAATATAAGAAGGAGAATAAATTATCACCAAAGTTTTATAGTCCTTACAAGGTGTTGAAAAATATTGGTACTATGGCATACAAATTGGAGCTTCCTACATCTTTCCAAGTGCACCTAGTTTTCCATGTTTCATGCTTAAATAAGGTCATAAGTGACAAGCTCCTGGTTCAAGCAATATTTCCAAAAGTTGACAAGGAAGGAAAAACCATATTGGAACCTGAAGAAGTTACAGAAACAACAACTTGATAGTTACGGAATCAATCAATTTGAGAGTATCTCATCAACTGGAAGAACATACCCACTAAACATTCCACATGGGAGGGTGATAATTTTATACAGGAGTGTCTAGAACTCCTCAAGCATTGATGACAACAAATTTTGAAGGAGAGGGGCATGTTAGGTCCCTATAATACTAGTTTATTTCCTCATTATTATTATCAGTGTAACCCCCTTATTGTTATTGTTGTGCCCATGTAGTCCCCATATTTCTATTATTGTGCCCCATATATGCACACTATTTTTATTGTTGTGCCCTTACATTATTATTGTTATGTAGGCTCTCATTATATTATGAACCCTTAAACTCCTATCTATAGAAAGGACGTTTATATTATGATTCTAGGGTTTCGGTGCTTCGGATAGGTCATTATAGAATTTTCGCTATAACTTTTTTCTACGAAGCTTGAAAAGATGAAATTACAAGCACGTGGAGCTGAAATCTTGGTGAAATTTGTGTACAAATTTTATATCTTGTATCACTATATTTTCGGAGATATGATCCAAGGAATTTAGGGTTTTTGCACACTCCAAAACTCCATCTCAAATATGTGACCTAGGGAAAATTGTCATAACTTTCTCTCTGAGCATCGAATTTCAATTTCATCAAAACAGAATGGAAGAGGATGGATTGTAGTTTTTTGTTTATCATTTTCAAGGTCAAAGGTCAAAAGAGTGACACGTATAACTCTGTACAAGTTTTCTCTACTGAACCTATCTATAATCAAGTTATCATGGAAGATTGGGCATAACTCTTTCTTGAAGACTCCAATATTTGTATGACATGGTGGGTTGGAAAAATGACTAAGATGCATACTACAATATGGAATTTTCTATTTAGGATATTTTTAAATTATGGAGATAAAACAGTTGCAATATCTAGCAACTTAAAAGGAAGAAAGAGGTGTGTATTTTTTAAATTTTGCATAACTTTTGTTTGAAATGATTCAAATGGCATGGTGAAGCATAGATATCATTGTTTGATTTAAAAATTTTCGAGGTAAGAAAATGGAGAAACCTAGTAAGCAACCATAAATCTCTACTATGATGCATGAAGAAGAGGAAGAAGTGCACCATGATATATCAAAATTACGAGACCAAGTGCAAAAGAAAAAATGCTCTGACAAAGAGTAACCAAAAATGAAATGGAAGCTAAGATGGATGGTTTGAATAAGAGTTTAAAATCAAACATGGAAGGTTTGAAGGATGGCATGAAAGATAATATGGATGGTATCAAAGAAAAAATAAAATACAACATGGAAGATTTGAAGAATGGTTTAAAAGTAGACATGGAAGGTTTGAAGGAAGGTTTGACAAAGTTGTTAAAAGAAATGCTTCCTCATGGCGAAAAGGTATTAGATGAAACTCTTTATGAGAAAAAAAAAATGTTAATCATGATTTCATAGACTCTAACATTGGCTTGAATACCAACCATATTCCAAAGATCGATATGAGGAAATTTCATGGCAAGGATGCGGTAACATGGATACTACTAATGGAGCAATATTTTGATCTCCATAATGTGAAACACACAAAAAGGTACCCATTACAACTTTATATTTAGAACCCAATCAATTTTTATGGTATCGATCATTTTTTTTTCTTGTAAACCACTTGTCACTTAGTCAACTTTTACAAAGGAAATGATAGCACATTATGAGGATACAAAGAGAAACACCTTCTTTAGTCAATTGATGAATCTCAAACAAAAGGGTTGAATGGCGGAGCACATTGAGGACTTCCAAAATTGAATATAAGGGTAAATTATATTCGAGAGGAGCATATGATTTATATCTTCATAGGGAATTTAAAGGATAACATCCAACATGAGGTTCGCCTTTGGGAACCTGATTCATTACAGAAGGCATTCAAGTTGGCAAGAAAAATTGAAAGCAAAATTATGACAACAAGGAAGCCTACCACTCACAACAATAAATATGGAAGTGTTGCTACCCCTATCCTTCCACCACCTACAAGGTTGAAACCACAAAAACTGGAAGAAAAAAGAGAAAAAGGATATGATAAAGTTGTGATAGAGAATACGCTAAATGTCATAAGTGTGCTCAGAAGAAATTATTTTACATAGATTTTGAAGAGGAGGAAGAAAAGGAACAAGAAACTTCTAAAGAAGAGGATATAAACCAGAAAATAACCCTAGAGAAAGAAGAAATGAATCCAGCCATATCTTGTAATGCATCGGCAGAAATTACCACTCCTCAAACTCTCAAGATAGAATGACATATCAAGAAGAAATAGGTAATAGTGTTGATTGATTGAGGTAGTACCCATAATTTTATTCATTGTAAGATAGCCAAGTAATTGAATTGCTTCCTATACCCAACGCTAGAGTGTCAACTAATGGCTAAAAATGGAGGAACTATAAATTTCTCTAGAAAGTGCCATAATATCAAGCTAGCCCATGGGGGATTATGTATTGAATAGTCCAATTCTCTCCATTCCAATGGGTGGTGTTGATTTTGTACTAAGATTCCAATGGTTACAATCTTTGGGTATGCTAGCTTTTAATTTTTAAGAATATTTCTTTATTTTTTTGGGGAAGGGAAGAAAGTTGAATTAAAGGGTATCGAGGGAGACAAGGATAGATAATTAGCTCTAATCGCATGAAAAATATTCTGAATAAAGAACAACGAGGTGTGATTGTGCAATTATGCTCACTAGAGTTTCGAAGATCGAAATCGTTTATTCCTCTAGAACTCCAAAAATTCTTAGACAAACATTCCAAGGTATTTGAGACTCCCAAAGGCCTCCCACATATTTGTGATCATGATCATGTTATTCATTTGATTCCAAGAATTGTTCCTCCAAACATCAGGCCTTACATATATCTCTATGACCAAAAGAGTGAAATTAAATGTATGGTTGCAAAAATACTAGAGCCCAATATAATTCAACCTAGTCAATGTTCTATTTTGGATCCAGTAATATTGGTGCACAAGAAGGATAGATCATGGCGCATGTCTCTGGGTGATAGGGAGCTCAACAAGCTCACAATTAAAGATAAATTTTCAATTCCTATCACTGATGAATTATTAGATCAATTACATGTAGCAATTTACTTCACTAAGTTGGATATTCATTCAAGATATCATCAAATTAGAATAAAAACTGAAGACATTCTGAGAACAACATTTAGAACTCATGAGGGTCATTATAAATTTTTGGTCATGCCTTTTGGCCTTACCAATTCAGCTTCTGTATTTTAGCGTTTGATTGATTCCATTTTCAAACCCTTCCCTAGAAAATTTGTTTTAGTATTTTTTTAATGATATACTAATCTACAAAAAGTCTTGGAAGGATAATGTTCAACATGTTGACAGGGTGCTCAAACTATTGGAGGAGAAACAATTATATGAAAAAAAATCTACATGTTTCTTTGGAGTACATGAGGTGGAATATCTAGGTCATATTGAATCTCATGAGGGTGTTAAGATAGACCCTAAAAAAATTAAATCCATTAAGGAATGGAAAACGCCCACAACCATAAAGCATCTACAAGGATTACTCAAGTTGATAGAGTATTATCACATGTTCGTTAAGATTTATGGGAGAATAACAACACCTCTAACAACATTACTAAAGAAAGATGCATTTTCTTGGACTCCAGAAGCAGCAAGGCCTTTGAACATCTTAAAGAGGCAATGCGCAAGGCATCGGTCTTAGCTATGCCAGACTTCAAAAAAACATTTATTGTGGAATGTGAAGCCCTGAGGAATGGAATTTGTGTTCTTTTAATGAAAAAAGGAAGACCCATTTCTTTTGAAAGTCATCCAATCAAAGGAAAGCATTTACAAAAACCTATTTATGAGAAGGAAATGTTTGAAATACTCCATGCACTAAAGAAATGGAAAACATACATATTAGGAAGACACTACAAGGTAAAAATAGATCATGACAGTCTTAAGTACTTTTTGGAACAAATATTATCTTCAAAAGAGTAGCAAAACTGTTGGGTTATGACTTTGAAATCATCTATAGAAAAAGGAAAGAAAAACATTGTTGCAGATGTGCTCTCAAGAAAGGATTAGGATGTGGAAGCATTTCTTTGTGCCATTTCTATTATCCAACCAGATTGGATAAACGAAGCAAGGGATGAATGGAAGAATGAAAAAGAAGTGTGGACACTCATTCAAAAGTTTCAGCATGATCCTAGTACATCTGATACATTTCGCTGGAAAAATGATACATTATGGTACAAATATTTCATATATATTTGTAAGAATTCCCAACTCAAACAAAAGATTCTTTTGGAATTGCACACCTCTCACTTAGGAGGGAACTTGGGATTATAAAAAACTTACGACAGTGTCAAGAAGGAATTTTTTTGGGATGGCTTTAAATATGATATTCTAAAGCTTATGGAGGAATGTTTGGTTTTCCAACAAAATAAAGTTGAGGAAATTAAGATCTCGTGTCTATTACAACCTTTAACCATTCCAAGATAACATTTGGAGGAGGTTTCAATGGATTTTGTCACACTTGTACCCAAGTCTGAAGGAAAGAGTGTCATCATGGTGGTAGCTGATAGGATGATAAATTATGCACACTTTTCAGCATTATCTCATCCATTTAAAGCTACTATGGTTGTTACTGCATTTATGGAAACAATTCAAAAGCTACAGGGAAGCCCAAATATTAATTTAAGCGATAAATATCCCATTTTCAGTGGAAATGTTTGGATGGAAATATTTTCTTACCTGGGTACTGAATTAGCTCATAGCTCATGTTATCATCCTCAATTTGATGGGAAAACTAAGATAGTGAATAAATGTTTTGAAGGATATCTCTGCTGCTTTGTATCTGATAATAAAACACAATGGGTCAAGTGGTTACCTCTAGTTGAATGGTGTTATAATACTTCCTTCCATACTATAGCAAAAATGACCCCATTTATGACCCTTTATGGACACATCCACCATCCATCACATCATCTTTAACAGAAAATTTTAAGGTTCAATTAGTGGAAGATCACATCGAGAATCAACAACAAGTTCTCCAACTCTTAAACGATAACCTCACTTTGGAGCAAAATCGATTGAAACAATAGGAAAATCAAGATTTCCGGGAAAAAAGTTTTGATGTTGCGACTTAGTTTTTTTACAACTACAACTATACAAATAAATGTCCCTGAAGCAAGCTAAGAAGGATAATAAATTATCACCAAAGTGCTATGGTCCCTACAAGGTGTTGCAAAAGATTAGCGCTATGTCATACAAATTGTAGCTTCCTGCATCTTCTCGAGTGCACCTAGTTTTCCATGTTTCATGCTTAAAGAAGGTTATAGGGAGCACACTCCCATTTCAAACAATATTGTCATAACTTGTTGAGGAATGAAACATCATATTGGAACCTAAAGATGTCATGGAAACCAGAACTGAACAGCTATGAAATAGATCAATTTCAGAGTATCTCATCAAGTGGAAGAAGTTACCTGTTGAGGGTTCCACATGGGAGGATGAGAATTTTATACAAAATCATCCATCACTACTCAAGCATTGAGGACAACATGTTTTCAAAGGAAAGGGGCATGTTAGGTCCCTATAATACTAGTGTATCACCCTTATTGTTATTTTTGTGCCCATGTAGTCCCCATACTATTATTACTGTGCCCCATAGAAGCGCATTGTTGTTATTATTGTGCCCTTACATTATTATTGTTATGTAGGCTCTGATCATATTGTGACCCCTTAGACTCTTATATATAGAAAGGAGGTTTTGTGATTTGAATCATCCAATAATTGTTTATTTATGTAATGTAAAGGATGTTTCCCACTCAAAGAGGATAATTTTAAGTTGTTGATATATCTATTTGTGAGTTGGTTGCATAACATTTCTTTGTAATCATAAAAAAACAATTCTTAAGAATGAGAGATTTTAATTACTTGGATTCTAATTGGACCATAATAACATTGCCAGTTCTTGTTAGTTCTTCTCAAACACATTTTATAAATGGAAATGCATTCCTTTTCAGACTTAAATTTCTCATTCTTTTCTATAGAGCTATTACATTAAAGTAAAGCTCTTGTCCTCATTGATAATAATTATCTACAAGCCATAATTTTTTTCAAGTTATCTTTGCACTTTCAAGTTTTGGTTTTTATAGTAAATTCCTTCCTTCTGAGTGAAGGCATTGAACTAGGTTTAGTGTAGAGAAGAATGAATTTAGGTGTAATTTTTATAACTATTCATGAGAAGAGATAGATTTATAAATAGTCAAGAGTGTTTTTTTTTCATGTCTATAAAGTAAAATAACTACACTTTCCTTCAATATTTCTCCACTTATCTGTTGATATAACTATATTGAATCCTTCATCCTGCCTATTCCTCATCAAAAATTTCCACACAATTCTGAATACTTCAAGGAAGGCCATCAACATACTCATATCATCTCTGGAATCCCTTACATCTCTGGAATCTCTACTAACTAAAAGCCATTGGAAATGCAATTGGGAAATTCTACTGCAGGTGCCCAGAAATAGAGGAATATGGCAGAACCACCTATGCATGCATCTGTGTGGAAATGGACTTCAGTGTCGGATTCCCAGTAGAAATAAACCTACCAAGTAAAGACTATGTGTGGAACCAAAAACTCGAATATGAAAGTGTTCTCTTCAGATGTAGATCATGCTTTGAGACAGGCCATCTAGCCAAAAATTGCCCAAAAGCCTCCCAAAAAAATTCTGCTAGAAAAAACCACCACAGATCTACATGGTGGGAAGGAGCACAAAAAGAACACTACACTATCATCAAAGAAGAATACTCTAGAGAAAAATATGAATCACAAGAAATTAGGCAAGAAAGAAACAACTCTCAAGAAAAGCATGGAGAAAGCCCCACCCAACAACAAAAAAGTGAACTCGACAAACCCTCAAGCATCAACAATTATGAGGATTCGAATATCGCACAAAATAAATCTTCATTTAACAGCAAATCAGATCTCCTAGACCAAACTTATTCTTTGACTATCTTCAAAAGGATGAATACAATAGATCACAAAGCTAAGACACCAATGTCCCAAGAACTAGAAGAGATCAAGGGGATGCAAGATAAAGGAAGTTGGAAGACCATAGAGAAAAAAAAGAAAGCTACAGCATCAATCTCATCAAGAAAGACGAGGAGCCAGACAATTAAAAACTAAGAAAATTATAGGTCCAATAGACCAATTTGGTCCCACTGGACGTTAGTTATCATCATCATCATCATCATAATCAAAATATCATCATTACATACAAAGGTATATCATATGCAGAGATAAATCAATTTACAACGAAATGTACTTGATTTTCCTTATCAATAATACATCAACATACGACCAGAGGTATATCGTATACGAATATTAATGAATTTTATACCAGAAAGAACAATTATCTACATACTTGAAATTCGAACAATATTACAATATTCAAATGCATCTTAATCCAAAGAGAAAATAACAGAATCCATAAACAAAATTGTTGTTTATGAAAATAGTCAGTAACGAAGCATGTTCCTCCCAACGACGAACTGAGTCCGTCAGTTCCCCCCGATCTAAGGTATGATTTCCAATGGAAAAAACCCCCCATTGATTTGTTTATGGTTTATTTTATAAGTTTTCTTCCCAACATATTCTAGTAGTGTCCCACTTTTGGGTTTGCAAACGGTTTTTCCTAGGCCTTCTTTTTTTTTTTGCTAAAAAGGTTCTTTCCTTATTTATTTAAAGCCTATATTTTCCCCCCACAATGCTTTTTTTAGCCAAATTTGGTATCTTTCTCCAACTAAGTCTTTTAATAAATCATTCTCTCACATCTTATTAAATCCCTTAGAGTCCAAGGACTACCTTACCTTGACACCCTTTTTGCGTATACTTCTTTCTTTTTCCTATACCTATCACCTAAATAAATGAAATAGACAAAAGGTTTTGTTAAGGTAATCACTTACATGTCCTCTATTTCATATTTGTCTATATGCCTTATTATTTTGTTAAAGTGTGCATTCAGCTACGGAATTGGCCTGTTTCTGCAGCCAATCTGAGTTTCCACAACTACCCCCATTGTTGACAAGATTCGAGTGCACTAGCTAAGCAAAAGAAGGTATGGAAGGAAGAGGAATCATTCCTCATGGATTATTTCCTATTCTCTCAAGCCAATCCTTCAAGAAGATTGCACTGTAACACGGTCTATGTCAAACTCAACTGCAAGATTATTGTTGGGACAGAGTCTGAGTTTTCACGAAATCTTATAGATTTGTTTTTCCAAATTGAAAATAGATTATTTAGTGATATATTTTGGTTTAAAATGATCAAAATAAAGATATATAGGCTTAAAACTCTCATACTGTTATTCAAAGAAATATTATAAAAAAAATGGTCACTCTGTGTTTTCGGTGTGCGCCACTATATGTAAATTCTGAGAACATCTTCTTAAACTTGTTTATGAGAAATAGACTTGGTTCATATTTTCTATGCTGCATTGAATGAATATTGTTGACTGTTTCATGGAGGGCTCCTATGTCTAGTATAGGTCTTTGACCAAGTGCACATAGATCTCTTTAATTTCTTAAAAGTTAAATTGTAGATGCTCTGTTTTGTGTTTTGAAATTCAGTATAATGGAATTCGCGATTAAACTATCATTTGCATAAGCAATTTCCTTTGCTTTCTACCTAGTGTAGTTCAACTGTCTCATTTCATAGCTTAGTTGCTTTTTAGTTTGTTAGTTTTATTTCTTGTTTGGATGAAATTGAATGAGTTAAAGAGTGATAGTCTTTTTCTTGGCAATTAAATTCAAACGTCATTCATTTCCAATTTGACAGAATAGGTCTCTCTTGCACATAGTAATCTAGACTTGGCTACAGTGTAAAATTCTAGATAAAATCAAAAACAATCTAACAAGAGTAGAGTTTAAGGTCACTTTCAAACCATCCACAAAATTGATTCAATAGAGATTAATTTTTAGGATAGCCAGCTAACAACTTTAAAAATAATACTCTAGTATAATCAGTGATCCCATCTCCATATTAATTCTAATTTTAGACCTTAATAATAACATAGATATCTTAATGACATAAAACAACTTCTAGCACATATAGTGCACTTGTGATTCATCAGTATACCTACCCTGGTCAATAATTTATGATGACAATTTAAGAACATTAAATTGGCTAAACATTTAGGCGTCATTGCCAGGAAAGTACAAATAGAATTAAAAAAAAAGAGGAAAACTATTAATTCAAAACATGATATGCGTAGTGATAGAGACTCTAGAGCTAGATTTGTAGGATGAGGAAGAAGCTTGATTCCCACAAATCCACTCACTTCACCACGACTTCGAAGTTCCACACCACCTACTCAAACTTGAATTCCATTTGCAGGTTGACAAAGACTTCCTGAAGTCTCAAGATCAGAAATCCAATCCAGAACTTCACCTACTTCATCCACTGAAGCTGTAATTGAAGAAAACCCTACATCCCCAACTACAGGAGTATTTTTTCTATCCTCCACTGGTGAACAAATTTTAGGAGAAGAATTAGAAGTTCCTAGTGAAGAAGAGGAACATGAAACTTACTTTTACCACCCATTAATAGAGGAACCAGAAGAATTAGAAGAACCTTACATTAGTTCTGAGGAATCTATCATGGCTGGAGAAGGGGAAGGAGAGGTACACAATGTCAATGGTGAGGAAAATAGGATTGGAGGAGGAAGAGGAAGAGGAGGAGGTGGAGATAGGAATAGAGGAGGGGGTAGAGGTAGAGGAAATCGAGATCATTTTGAATTTGCTAATTTTGATGAAGATATAACCCTCACAATGAAAAATATATCACCCTCAATTCTTCCTAATTTCCACGGAAAAAGAAATGAATACCCAAAGACATTTCTCTTCGAATTTAAACTATTATGTGGATCATATGACTATCTGCATGATGCTCAAAAGCTGAAATTGTTCTCTGCTACCTTAAAGGATTCAACCTTAAAATGATTCATGAGTTTAGGAGTGAATTCTATAAGAACATGGGCATAAATGAGAGAGGATTTCTTAGGAAAATATAGAGATTACTGTATGCCTAGGAACCTTAAAGATGAAGTCTTCAAAATGACACAAAAGGAAGATGAAAATCTGGAAGACTTAGTAGAGAGATTTTTCTACAATATTAAAAGAGAAGAAATGGATAATTTGGATGAGGAAACTTTGAAAGCCCTCCTGCTCAAAGCTATCAAAGATGAATGGAACGATATCCTTAACATAACAGGGAAAGGGGATATTTCTCAATTACTATTTGCAGATATTTGTGATCTATGTGTACATATCTCAAGGGGTAAAGCATGGGTTGGAAAGAGTCTTAGAGACCTTCTCTTATCAAGAATTAATAAATCTACAGCTGGGACAGTTAGCAGGGAATAATTAGGAAGCTTGCTTGATACCTTCAAGATAGATATTTTAGGGAGTCTAAGTGAACATATATACACCCTTAAAATATAGAATAAACAAAAATCTAAAAATGATGCATTATCTATTTTCTGCCCTAGATGTCAAAAGAAGCATGCCTTAAGAGAGTGTCCCTTAGATTCCAAATCTATATAAACTTGTGTCATATGTGTAGAAATCATGATACTAAGGAGTGTCCTTGTTTACTAGGTCTCAAGGCTATATTCAATGATGAAGGAGTACCAGAACAAGTAGACCCTCTTTACTTTATATCCAAGAGACCATGGCAAAACTCTGAACCAAATCAACCACAAGGCTTCAGACCACAAAAATTTGCTCAATATTCACAAAATAATTGGAATCCATCTTGTTAGCCTTGGGCTTAGCCACAATCACAATCTTGCAATCAAGGATGGAAAAGACTTTATGGGGCTTATGCTCAATATTAACAATGTTCACCATCCTATCTTCCACCACAATTTCTACCCCAATCCAACCAATTTCCCAAGCTAATAAATTACCTCAAATCCAAGTTTAGAATCAAAATTAACAACTCTCCCTACCATTTACACAAAAACCCAATCAACTACCCACTCAACCACCCACTCAACCACTTCTGAATCCTAATAAAAAAATACCACAACAACCTATGTGCAAAATTGAAGGGAAAAATCCTCAAACTTATCTAATAACTCCACTAGATCTAAATAATGTACAATTAAGGTCTATAAGAGTGTTACAAAGAAAACCCCTATTGTTATTCAGGAAGTAAGACCAAATCTTCAAAAACATACAAATCAATCTGAAGAAGGAGAGACCTCTCTCCCTCAAAAAGAGAATAATCAAATAGAAAATGTTCTAATAAATACTCCTATCATAGAACAACCCTCAGCATCAATTAGACCACCTTTTCCTGAATGGATGAAAATCGATGAAGGAGTAGAAAAACAAATCACATTTCCTGATTATAATATGTTGGATGAATTAAGAAATGTCTGTATCAAAATTCCTTTTTTACAAGCCATAAAATAAATACCAATTTTTGCAAGAACAATTAAGGAATTAAGTACTCAAAAATTAGGAAGAAAGAGAAAAAACATAAAAGGAATTCAATTAGTCAGGAAAATTGTAGACATCATGATGGGGAGAATGAAAATTCAAAAATATCTAGATCCAGGAAGCCCCATTGTAAAAATTCACATCAATGGAATTGAAATACCAAACACATTGATTGATCTAGGAGTAGCTATAAACATAGTGAGTAAACAAGTCATGGATTCACTTAGACTTCCTAACCTTCAATACACACCAACACTATTACAATTAGCAGATAGGTATGTGATTAAACCTGATGGTGTGTTGGAGGATGTTTGTGTATCCTTAGATTCTTGGGAATATCCTATTGATTTCATGGTCTTAACACCCAAGAATAATTTAGGAGGACACCCATTAATCCTAGGAAGACCTTGGTTAGCTACAACTGATGCTTTCATCGGTTGTAGATCAGGTGACATGTTTATCTCAGATGGAAATTCTACAAAGAAATTTACATTATACCCTCCTGCAAGAACAAAAATAGAAACAGAGAATGAAGAATGGATAGATGATGAAGATGATATACAACCTATTTTCACTACTGGACAAATAAGAGAGGAAGACCAAATTTTAA
The DNA here is from genome assembly GCA_031772625.1 of Pinus tabuliformis. Classification (NCBI taxonomy): domain Eukaryota; kingdom Viridiplantae; phylum Streptophyta; class Pinopsida; order Pinales; family Pinaceae; genus Pinus; species Pinus tabuliformis. The sequence goes on along the minus strand of CM062806.1, from coordinate 992,355,679 downwards.
ATCTATTGGAAAATAATGAATCTTCCTCACATTATGACTGTAGTCGAAATGAATTTCTCTCATCCAGACAAGTATTATTGCTCTCCATGAAAAAATTTGGGAATTCTGTACTAGAAATCTTTCTAGGTAAAACTTTGAATATTAATGGAAACTTGGAAGGATTACAAAAGAATCAACTGATAGAAGTCTTACAGAAACATTCTTATTCTTTTTCATGGGAATATATTGATATGAGAGGAATTGATCCTAAAACTTGCATACATCATATCTACATTGAACAAAGTGCAAGACAAGTTAGATAGCCACAATGAAGAATGAACCCAAATCTAAAAGAAATTGTTGAGGAATTGCAAAAGCTGCTAAATGTAAATTTCATTTATCCGATATCAGACAGCCAATGTGTTTCACACCTAGTAATTGTTCCAAAGAAAAATGGAAAATGGAGATTATGCATCGATTATAGAGAATTAAATAAAGAAACATTAAAAGACCACTTTCCACTACCTTTCATAGATCAAGTCTCAGACACATTAGCAAGGAAAAAGTATTTTTCATTTTTGGACGGTTTTAGTGGATATAACTAGATTCATTTAGCACCTGAAGATCAAGATAAAAGCACATTCACCTGTCCATGGGGAAGTTATGCTTACCAAGTACTTCCCTTTCGATTATGAAATGGTCCGGCAAAATTCCAAAGAACAATCCTCAGAATTTTCTCTAACCTTATTCATGATTGTGTGGAAGTATACATGGATGATTTCACAATTTATGGAGATTCTTTTAATGAAGCACTTCAAAATTTAGAAAAAGTTTTAATAAGATGTAAAGAAAAAATATCTCATTAATTCATGAGAAATGTTTCACGATGTTTAACGAAGGAATTGTTTTAGGTCACCATCTTTCAGGGGATGGAATTAAGGTGGACTCATCTAAAGTTGAAGTCATTTCTAAATTATCAGTGCCAAACTGTCAACGAGATGTTAGAAGTTTTCTTGGTTTTACTGGATATTATAGAAGATTTATAGAAAATTTCACAAAAAGTGCATCTCCACTCTTTAAATTCCTTACCAAGGTTTGTGAATTCAATTGGGATTCTGATTGTCAAGCTACCTTTGAAACTTTGAAAAAGAAAATTTCTGAAACACCTATCCTAAAAAGACCTAATTGGAAATTGCCTTTCGATATATCAACTGATGCTTCAGATACAACCCTGTGGCTGTGTTAGGGAAAAAATACCTTACTCCTTATGCAATCTATTATACTAGTAAAATTTTAACCCTTACAAAGTTAAATTATGTTGTAACATAGAAGGAGTTTTTAGCCGTAGTTCATGCCATTAACAAATTCATACATTATGTAACTGGCTATGAAACTTTCATTCACACAAACCATTCTGCCATTAGATACCTAATGAATAAACCAATCACTAATGGAAGAATAACCAAATGACTCTTATTTTTACAAGAATTCAACATCACCATTATAAATAGACCCAAAAAACATAACGCAATTACTAATTTTTTATCTAGAACTCATAATCATAATAATGATCAACCTGTAGAAGATAAATTTCCTGATGAATACCTTTTCGTAGTATCTACTAAATCACCATTGTATGTAGATATTGCTAATTATTTAGCTACAAGGAAAATTCTATTTCATTTGTCTCCTAGAGAAAAGAGGAGGATAGTTCACAATAGCATATCTTATTCATGGACAAATGAAGAGTTATACAAAATAGGACTAGATCTCATTATCAAATGATGTGTTCAAGAGGATGAAATACTAGAAATACTTAAATCTTGGCACGATGAACCATTTGGAGGACATTTTTCTGAGAAGTGAACTGCTTATAAAGTCTTACTTTTACGATATCATTGGCCTTCCATTTTCAGGGATACCAAGGAATATGTTAAACGATGTGATACTTATCAGAGAATGGGCAAAACCATTCTTTCAAACGAAATGACATTATAGCCATAGGTACTCATTGAACCATTTGAAAAATGGGCACTAGATTTTCTTGGTCCAATCAACCCACCTCCAAAGCAAAAAAGGTATATTATGGTATGTACTAATTATGTCACTAAATTTGTAGAAGTTAAAGCACTTCCTTTTGCTACTGAAAATGTTGTAGTTTCATTTATTTTTTAGGATATTTTCACTCATTTTAGTGTTCCGAGAGAAATTGTAACAGATCAAGGAATACAGTTTACATCCAGATTAGTGTAGAAGCTTGTGGAGCAGTACAAAATCAAACATTGAAAGTCCAATCCATACCATCCATAAGCCAATGGACAAGTTGAGTCTACAAATAAGGTGATTGAAGAAATCCTTACCAAGACTATACACTGACATAGGAAGGACTGTGCAGAAAATCTTCAAGAAGCTTTGTGGGCTTATAGAACTACATGGACAAGTATTACAGGACATACTCCCTATGAAATTGTTTATGGGAAGCAGGTCTTACTTCCAATAGAGTTCCAGATCCAGACTTATAAAACAACAATCTAGCTAGATCCTGACTTATTTGAAGCACAAAAGCAAAGGATGAGACAACTTAATGAGCTTGATGAAATAAGACAAGAAGCCCTCCAGAAGACCAACCTAGTTCAACAACAAAGATCCAAATCGTAGGATAAGTACATTAAATAAAGAAAATTTCATCGAGGAGATTGGGCATTACTCTTTGATTAAAAGTTAAAAAAATTTCATATATATATAATATTAAAAAAAAAAGGTATAAACATGAAAACCAACATGTTGTTGGCATGCTTATACAAAAAATTTGAAGTGAAAACCAACTCCTGTTGGCACCTTAAATTTTCTTTCCAAAAAAAAAAAGAAAAAAATCCCTTTCCCAAATTTTTTTTTCTCAGCTATAGAATCAACAACTTTCTGCAGCTCAAACAAGTTTATGTAGCTCTAATAGAAATTTTGTAGTGAACTTGACAGGAACACTTGGTGATTCGAATTGAAGAATAATTGACAGTGTAAAGTACCTACATGAGATATCAAAGGACAATTAAGGTTAGCAAGTTAATCAAAGGTATGTGATACTTTAATTTTACAATGAGGATTAATATATTGCATATATGAACTAAGAGGACATAGCACTACCAAAATAGAACAAAATAATTTCAAATTAAGGGAGATGGTCGCTTGTCAAAATCATCATAATCCACCACTTAAACTCCTTTCTTGTCCACATTCTGAATCAGTGACCGAATCATTATTTTGAATTCCCTCCAACGGTCAATTCTTTCCCATGGCCTTCATTATAATTCACTTGTTCTTCCATTTCCCCTAATTCACATAGTCTCTATGTCTCTCTACCACTGAACAAAACCCTACCAACACCATTTTTCCAGTCAAGTGAGTAGTCCTTGAGATGAAGCATCTTCCATAATGGGTGTTATTCTCTGAACCAAGCCAATAGGGAAGAAATTATTAGAAGGATATCCTCAAACCGGGGAGTTGTTGCAAAAAGTACAGTGGCTACAATTCGTAGAGAAATTTGACAGTTTCCACAAGGAGGTGTCAAAGACTTTTGCATGTTCATTTGATGGAACGGAGGTAGAAATAGGAGACATCAAGTTCACCATAACGAAGTACCTGATCGCAAAAGCCACTGAATTGCCCAGAAATGGAGAAAAATGGTTCAAAAACATGGGAATCAATGGAGAATATTGGAGAGTTTTCCAAAAAATTCCAAACATGGACACCACCATCTTCAAGAAAGGTATTCCTAGTACAACCCTTAAGAGTAAGTGGAGGAACTTTCTCCTTGTACTTCAGAAATGTATTACTTGTGAGGTTCGGTTTGGATACATGTATTTCTACCACATTATAATAATGATGAATTTTCTTGAGGTGCACCAAATGAATCTTCCTTATTTCCTCTTGCATAGTCTTAAGAAAATGTCCATGAATGTTCAAAAGAAAATTCAATTCATAAATAATACCATGTATCATCATGGGTTGATAAAGATATTGGTTGAGTTTGACCTTCAAAGTATAGGGGATAACTGGGAAAATTTGTTGGAAATAATACTGAGAGGGGGGGTGAATCAGTATTATCTAGCAATTTAACAAATCTTCCTTATTTGATCTTTTGAATTATTCTTGCATATCAGTACCATAAAATAATGAGCATGAACAAAGAAAATAGACAGTCACACCAAAGAACACAAGATGTAAGGTGGAAACCCAATGCGGGAGAAAACCACCTGCTGCAATATGTCTCTATCTTCTTTCAATTTAGAAATTCTTTTACAATGATTTTGTACTGGTGCAGTCCTTTACCAGTACGCAGGTTGCAACCTGCAGAGAGCTACAACTCTCTCTCATTTTCCAGTCTCTCCTGGAAGGGAGCTACAACCCCCTACTTTTTTTCATACAAGGACCACTTTTCATAAATTTTCAAACTGGATCCATAAGCATTAATTGATCATCAAGTGTAAGAGAATCACCCAATCAACTGTAGTAACCAGATCAACAATAATAGAACCAAAACCCAGAACACAACAATGAGAAACAAGGATTTTAAGAGAAGGAAGCACCCTGCTCAACTGCCAGCCTGAGTCCGGACTCACCCTGTTCAACTGCTAGCCTGAGTCCCTGGACTCACCCTGCTCAACTGCTGACCTGAGTCCCTGGACGCACCCTGCTCAACTGCTAGCCTGCGTCCCGGACGCACCTTGCTCAACTGCTAGCCTGCGTCCCTCGCACTGAGTCTATTGAACTGCCTGCGTCCCGGCGCACCAGAACCCTTCCTGCACCTGCGTCCGGCGCTCCTGAAACGCTTCGCTCCTGCGTCCCGGATGCACCTGAACCCTTACTGCACCTGCGTCCCTCTGGGCAAAGATGATTTCAAGACTTTAGAAGTAACCCAGACAATCAGATCTACAGATCCGAGCAAGAGCCGAAGAGATCTCGGTCCATCAGATTCGCCTTGTTTAGATCTAGACCAGATCTTATCCTCATAAGATGTTCAACCAAAAACATGATTAATCCAAATGAACTCCTTTGCTTTATATAGGCAAGCTCCTCCCCAAAACATGGAACAATACCACGAGCCGACACCATAGAAACACAAAACCGTCGGCTAGAAACCACACAAGAAACCCCTACGTGCTTTTCTCTGTCTTGAAATGTGTGCACTGGGTGGACGCACCCCCTGAACGGCTGGACTGCGTCCCTGGACGCGGGTTCTGCATGGTATACCTGCGGGGACGCACTTTCTGAACAGATTGCCTGCGTCCTTCTTAAAAATAGAGAGCTGATCATCAAGAATAGTGATCTATCACCTGAATGGGTTGCCATCAAGGACAACACCTGAATCATAATGCCAACAAAATTTTCTCGTAAGAAACCATTTTGAAGAAAGAGCTCCTGAACAGCCCAACAGTAGTATAACCCTAAGGGGAAGGAAGAGAAAAATGGAAATAATAAAAGAAAAATATCCCTAGTCTCAATAGGAAATATCAGATGATGAACTACCCATAGTATATATTTTGAATAAAATGAAAATGGGAAATATTAGAAGAAAGAAAGCTAGCAAAAGAACAAAGGATTTACCACAAACCAAGATCCTTCCTCAGGAAAAGAAGCTAAAAGCTAAAAAGAGATAAGCACATGGATTACATACCTCAGGACTGAGGAGAATCAACAGATTCAATACAATGCAACAAGTAGTTTCAGGAGCTACAAAGTATATTGATCTTGATGAGAGGGAGCTGATTGAAGACCCTGAAGGTCCTCCAGAAGGATCACCAAAACTGTCACCAAGGGTGTCATCACCACCCAGTAGTTCATCTCCAATAATTCTAGTGCATAGTCTAGGTGTTGATCATGTTCAACAAGAGATTTATGACTACATATAGTCATTAGAAAGGAAAGAAGCTACAACTAAAGAATGAATCAAAATTCCAGGAGAAGGAAGCTATCAGTTCAATGAACCACAAGAACCTTCAACCTCTAATGTTTTAAAGTAAGATATCTTTGAGCTGGAGACATTGAACAGATATCTCAAAAATGAAAATCAAACATTGAAAGCACAAAATGGGATTTAAATTGCAAAAATTGACAACCTTATTCTTCATTTGAGTTTATGGTACAAAAAGAAGAAGAAGTTGAAGAAGAAAAATAGGGCAATGCAAAGAGAAATCGTCAACCTAAAATATAAGATCCTCATGAAGAAACCAAGAATGTCAATGATTGCCAAAAAGAAGAAGAAAGTGAATCCTGAATGTGATAATAAGAGGGCACAAGAGAATTACAATGATGAATTGTATGAGGACATACAAAACCTCCAGCATGGGGGAATGTAGAGTCCAAGGATTGCCTTACCTTGACACCCTTTTTGCCTATACTTATTCCTTTTTCCTATACCTATCACCTAAATAAATGCAATAGACACAAGGTTTTGTTAAGGTAAGCACTTACATGTCCTCTTTTTCATATTTGTCTATATACCTTATTGTTTTGTTAAAGTGTGCATTTAGCTATGGAATTGCCCTGTTTCTACAGCTAATCCGAGTTTCCGCAGCTACCTCCATTGTTGACACGGTTCAAGTGCACCATCTAAGCAAAAGAAGATACAGATGGATGAGGAACTATCCCCTCATGGATTATTTCCTATTCTCTCGAGCCAATCCTTCAAGAAGATTGCACTGTAACACGATCAAACTCAATGTCAACTGCAATATTGTTGTTGGGACAGATTCCAAGTTTTCACAAAATCTTATCAATTTGTTTTCCAAATTGAAAATAGATTATTTAGTGATATAGTTTGGTTTAATAGGATCGAAATAAAGATATGTAGGCTTAAAAATCTTGTACTGTTATTCAGAGAAATATTATAAAAGCAATGGCCACTCTGTGTTTTGGGTGCGCACCGCTATATGTAAATTCTGAGAACATCTTGTTAAACTTGTTTATGAGTAATAGACTTGGTTCACATTTTCCTTTTTGTGTTGATTGAAGATTTTCGACTTTTTTGTGGAGGGCTCCTACATCTAGTACAAGTCTTTGACCAATTGCACATAGATCTCTTTAATTTCTTGAAATTTTAATTGTAGATGCTCTGTTTTGTGTTTTGAAATGTAGTATAATGGAATTCGCAATTAAACTATTGTCTGCATAAGAAATTTCCTTTGCTTTCTACCTAGCCTAATTATGTTATTTTATTTTCTTTTTATCTGGTACAATTTTATCATCTCCTTTTCTTTCTACCTAGTGTAGTTCAACTGTCTCATTTCATAGCTTAGTTGATTTTCAATTTATTAGTTTTATTTCTTATCTAGATGAAGTTGAATGAGTTAAAGAGTGACAACATTTTTCTTGCCAATTAAATTCAGACATCATTCATTTCCAATTTGATAGAATAGATCTCTGTTTCACATAGTAATCTAGACTTGGCTGCAACATAAAATTCTAGATAAAATTAAAAACAATCTAGCAAAAGTAGAGTTTCAGGTCACTTTCAAACCATCCACAAAACTAATTCAATAGAGATTAATTTTTAGGATAAGCAGCTAACAACTTTATAAACAATACTCTATTATAATGAGTAGCACTATCTACATATTAATTCTAATTTTAGACCTTAACAATAACATAGATATCTTAATGACATAAAATAACTTCTAGCACATATTGTGCACTTGTGCTTCATCAGTATACCTGCCCTAATCGATAATTTATGATGACATTTTAAGAAGACTAAATTGGATAAACAAATCCTATCTATTTTCTCCTAGGGATATTTAGGAGACATTTAAGCAAAGATTTATATTGATTTTTACCACCAATAAGTTTTTCCAACTTGAAAATAATCTTCTAACTCTAACACTTATTTCTCGAGTAATTTCTAATATTTTATTTATTAATAATACTCTATTAACTAGATCACAAATAGTATTATTGATCACATTATACATATTTCTAATATGGCTTCCCTAGTCATTCAGTAAAAAAATATAGTCCATGTCTAAAATAGTAAATTATTAAGGTAGAAAATGGAGGGGTATTACATAAATAATTTTATTACAAAGATTGTTTTCAGTCTTGGTTTCCCAACATACAAATTCCTCTAGGTAAGGGAATTCTGACAACAATCTATTAATATTTTTATAAAATTAATTCACATAGTAAAATTATATAAACTTACTCATGATACAAGAATATTTCGTTTATCTCTACCTTTGTTGTATAACATAAAAAAAGAAGAATAACTTAGTTACTCATCATGCAAGAAAAACTCGGCTTGCTTGATCTTAGTGGTAGTCAAGTTCATAAGCCACAATATTGTAACATACTGCTCTGATACCATATGTAACGTACCTCATCCTTAGCCATACTTATTATTAATTTTTACTCATATATAAAGGATACCATATCTTGGAGAATATTTTCTTATGATACTTTATTTTGGAAGTTACTTAACCTTACAGATTAAATTTATGCCTTTGAATTTGATACTTCAAGATATCATCAATTCATTCTTAAAATTCTTATTCTAAATATCTCCTAGTTATATGTTTTGGTTTCTCTTCATGTCTTTAATTATTTTTTTCCTATTATATAAGGCTCCCCTCTCCCCCATTTTTAGGACATTGGTATTGTTTGACCACTAATTTGTCATTATCATTATCATTTCTTGACATCTATTTTATCCATTTCTATTGTTCTTTTATCATGTTAGTTATCATAATTTCTCATCTAATTCCATCTCATATTTATTTATTCCCTTGTGGTTAAGTAACATTCGTCTTCCCTTATTTTTAATATATTAAAGATTATCATCCATGATTTTTCCAATGATGTCTTATGAACAAAATTATTGTAAGAGAATTCACATCTCCAACCTCCATGTTCTCACCCAGATCAAAAAAACAAGCTCTAGCTCCTCATCAAATATTCCAACTCATAAATTTGCTGCATAAAAAATGACTGTTTGGCATTGGATTTTGTGGGAAAATGAGCATGAATATTGAAATTATGTGACATCGGTTCTGTGAAGAATGGCCCAATTTATATTTTTTGTGAGAAATTTTACAAAATTTTCTCTAGTTTGAGAGATATAGGTGGTTCTCTAAAGGTGATTTTACCATATTTATTGTTGTGGTTGGTTGGCAAATTTTCCCCAAATGCAAAATCAAATTCAACATTATTTCAACTAATTGATGATGGAGATATCCTTCATATTTAATCTTGTTGATTTATCTATTGTAAACAATATAAAGTTCTAATCAAATCATTTTGTAATCTGCTCATAGATTAGAAAGATCAGTTTTGGGAGAGTTGGTTGTGATTTCCCTGAATATTTAAATAAAGAATTCATCATAGAATGTTAGGTAGTAGTAGAGAGTTGAAGAATGAAAGAGGATGATGAAGAAGAGACATTGATATGTATTTCCTAAGTTCTGATTAATGAAGGATTGATAAGCAATTACATTTTGATATGTCAAGGATTGATTTGATTTGTATTTCGTAACCTTATTCTAGCATCATGTTTAAGGAGGAATTTCCCCCTCTTCTAAACATGGATTTTTGTTGCAGTATAGTTAGTAGATCTATTTTATCTTCTTTATTAATTCTTATATTTGTAATTACATTGGATTTGTTGTTTCCCTCGATTTCCATTTGTTGTTGCTTTTTTGCATTGGTTGTTTCTTTCATAATTATGTTTGTTATTTCTTTTCTGTTTATTCACTATTTCCTTGCACTACATTCTGCTATATTCAAATTGTGCTTTTTAGTCTACTATATATGTATTGAAGAGTGTTATGGCTTTTTGTGATTCACATATTCATTTATTCATTTTCATCCTACGATTAGCAATTAGTTTAGATTCATTTCATTGCCAAACTATAATTTAGCTGATAGTCTAGATTTCATTTCCATCTTTAAAGTAACATTTAAATTATGCTATGATTTCGGCATTAGAATTTAATTTCATGTTTGGTGAGGTAGTTCAATATTTCAATTTAGTTGTGTAATTTAGTTTAAATATCTCTTTGAGATGTGAGTATATATAAATTTCCATTTCTAAGTAGATTTGAATTCTTCCATTTATTTTTTTCACTTTATTTCCTCTTCTTTGAATTCAGCCGTGTCATTTAAGTTTCACATTTCATTTCCTGAAGAATGTGTTTGATAGTTTAGGACACAATCATATAGAAAAAGTATTAGCCTCTGTTGGTTTCTTGTATATATTTTTCTGATTGCCTTGAAATAAAAAGGCACTCCTTAGGTTGATAATTAATATCCAAGTGATTACTTGTTTTTTACTAATGAATTAATTTCCACAACATTTTGGCACCATTGCTTTGGAGGTAGTCAAATAGCACTAGTAAACTAATCAATAGTTTTAGATGCATGACTAATTCTGAGAGGATGTTGGCTTAGTGGGCCTTGACCAGGTTCAACGTTAATTAGCCAAACAAATCCCTACACTACTGACCCTTTCGGCATCAATCTGTAGAGCGTAGACTGAAGTCTCACCCAAAGTAGTATGGGGGCATGCTGGAACCAAGTTTCCGCACCCAGAGATGGTAGTGATGTCATTTTGTGACCTAAATCTTCCTTTCCATAGATGGTAAGCCTTTTAGGGCTTATCAATATACTTCCCTTAATCGGCCTCTAGACCTTCGTGAAGTTCTACGACTGTTGTTCGCGGACCCTAAATAAGTGATTTATATACTTATGCACTTCTGTAATTACCCTCACCTATGTATTTACCTAGATCGGCTTAGTATCTGATAACTTCAACATGCATTAAGATATTCTTCGCGTAAACAAATATTATTATTTGCGGACAGATAACAATGTAAACATATAGATTCGCGCATCAATATAGCATTAAATCATAAACCCATTATTCAACATCACATAATCGCATTCATTCATAACATAGGTAAATAGATCAAAATAGAATAATCTTCTTTATTAATGCCTCAGATCTTATTATAGACTCTAACTACCCTGCGCACTCAACTGCAGGGGTCCACGCACTCAGCTATTGACTCCTACCCTATGGCCTCTACGCACACAGTTGCAGAGCCTCTCTTCTACTCTAAGACTCTTCTCTCTTTTCTCTAATGACCCATTATATTCATCATCTATTACTCCAAATCCCCACCTTAGACCCTTCTAAGACTCTCCTCTTTATACAATCCCATGGTCCACGGACCATGGGTAGATCTTCTAAAGCTGACACAACATACATAATAGAAGGGCGGAAACCCTTTATGACACTTTATATCTTTTCACTCTATGGCCACAAAATGCGGAGACTTTACACTTTACATATAAAAATTTGGGCTTTCTTCCCCAAAACTTGCGCGTTTAACCCTAAAATCAACCGTAGGGGACCTTGTCCAAATAGGCCCCCAACAGAAATATGGTGAATCGCCCCCAAGTCACTTTGCTAGCACAGAGATCTTGATGTGAAGACCTCCTAACTCCACTTGCACCACTATAAGTTTAGCAGTACACTACGTCGCTGCTTGGTTAACCTGCTCTACCAGCTACTCCATTGTTGGTCCTACGATATCTTCCTGGATCTTCTACTGTGTTGTCTGCAAGCTAGTCAACTTTTCCTCAATGGTGGAAGTGAGCACATAAGCCTCATCCATCCAAGGCCCAAATCTGGCCTTGAGTACTGCCTCTCTTTGCTTCGCCGCATCCGCCTATTCTTTCAATTCCTTCACCTCTTGCAGATTTTCCAATTTCTGCGTGATAGTGATGGTACGCGCCGCCTCTCTTGCCTCGTCATATCACTGTTGTAATTGCCTTGCCTATGTTGCTAACCTCTTTAGGTTGGGATCTTCCTGCAGACTGGTAAGTACCTCTAGCAACTGCTCAAAGAGCACAGTGCAATCTATCATCGTGATATCTACTGGAGCAACTGCATTCTTGACAACTGCCTCATGTTGCTCTCTGACCTCTAAGGGAGTTGAAGGTTGTGCCCTCAACTCAAGCTCTGTAATTTGGAGGTTCAACTCAAACTGAACATTCACCAGGTTCAGACATCACGTACACCTGCAACAAACTTTTGAATCTTGGCCTCCACAGGTGCCTCTTCTGGGATGTGTAGTTCTAGGACAGTTATGCATGCCTCTGCTACCAGTGCTACTGTGTGCTCATTCTTCTCCTAGAGCTTCTTCCAGGTTTCTATCCCGGATATTTTCTCAACGAACAATTGTTCGTTGTTAACCTTTTGCTCGCTGATCACACTCAGCGCGCACTGCTCTCAAGCACTCAGCTCCGCGATAACACCTTCTTGTAGCGTGTAAAGGAATTTTCTTGGGAGAGTGACCAAGTTGAGACCAATGTTCCTTAATGTAGCCCTGTCATCCTTTGTCTCTTCGCTTACAGCTCCATTAAGTAGCGTGACAGCCTGAGGATCGAAGGAGTGAACCATCTCCGCTGCTCCAATGGTCCCTGGCATAACTGATAGCTCGACACCTCAACTCTCAAAATGCAATTTTTTTTTCGTTGGGTGGCCATCTATAATATATAGTAAAATTCAAGTTCAAATCCGACTGTTCCCCCCAAATTTCATTCATATATTCTAGATTGGTGGCAGATTTTCAAAGATCTCGCATTTAAATTTTTCCTTAAATGCCACCCCCCGCAGCTCCTAGCCATTTTTTCACTGTCAAATCATGAAAAGAGACCGTAATGGTCACTTTATGGCTGCCCTATTCAATATATCCTCTTATAACGCAACTCCCTTCGCGCTTCTGCTGATGTTGTGACATTCTTCCATCTCGTGCAGTCCCTCAATCGCACAACTCTACAACCCAGGTAATTTAGTTTATTGTCTCACACCTCCTTTTAGCTGCCTAGAGCACGAAGACTATGCTTCCATCATATAGTCATCTAGACGAATCCCCGATGTATGGCTTCAATCGGCTACCATTTACCTTTCCGGGAAATGGATCTCCATTCAATTTCACCAGTTGAATTGCTCCATCATCGGTAATCTCTTTGATGACATATGGCCCCAGCCAATGCATTTGAAATTTTCCTGGAAATTTATCAAACTTGCTGTCATATAATAAAACCAAATCATTTACCTTGAAGGTGCATAGTTTGATGTGCCAAATGTACCATGCCTTTTTGCGTTCCTTCTGAACTTGCTGATGGAATCCAGCCAAAAACCTATCTTATTCAAGATCTTTCAACTTCACGAGCCTTTCTTCCATGGCTCCACGGTCTGACATTCCTTTGAACGCTGTTATGCATAGACTAGGTACAATATACTCCATTGGCATCATAACTTCTATGCCATAAGCTAGCCTGAAGGGTGTCTATCTAGTCAGTTTCTTACAAGTAGTTATGTAAGCCCATAGCACCTCGGGTATGCGCACATCCCAATCATTCCTTTGTGCATTTCAAATATTCGTCAACAAATTCTCAAATATCTTATTAAATTCTTTAACCATCCGACTAGCCTGTGGGTGATATGGCGTACTCCTTTGATGATAGACTTGGAATTCCTCCGTGAGCGCATTAATCGTTTCATTAAGGAAATGCGTACCACAATCTCTCATCAAAATCTTCTAGAAACCAAACCTAGTCAACACATATTCAAAGAGGAACTTCGCTATTGTTGCCCCTATACAGTCCTTCACAGGCTGTGCCTCCACCCATCTAGTTAAATACTTTGTTGTGGTGATCATATACCGCGCACCCGTCTTTTTTCCTTGAGGCCGAATCAGGCCTACAAATCAATGGCCCATTTCTTGAATGGCTATGATGACACTTGTGGATTCAGAGGTAGCTCATCCCTCCATGATGGCCTGCCCATCCTCTGACATACATCGCATGCCTTACAGTGAGCCTTGGAATCCTTATGTAGTGTCGACCACCACAACCCAATGCGGAAAATCTTCTACGTTGTTGCTTTTCCTGCATAATGTCCTCCCTCAGCTCCTCCATGAGCTTCAACAAGGATTTTGTTCCATTCAAACTCAGGTACATAACGTAACATAATTTCATCGGAGCCCATTTTATATTAATGTCTTGCAACAATAGAAACTTTTGCCGCACGCACCACCAGCTCCTTCTTTGGTTGACTAGTATACCCTTCTCGAGTCGTCCCCATCCTCAGGAAGTGTATGATATCTGCAAAGTGATTGTTAGCTACATGCACTGTAAAGAGCTACGCATCACGCAGTCCATCCTCCAAATTAGTAGGTTCCTCTCTGGTTTCAATGTGCGACAGATGATCTAGTCCTGCATTCAATCTTCTTGGCTTCACAATGACTTTGAAATCATATTCTTGAAATAGCAAGAGCCATATGTATATCTTTCCCCCCAACACAAGCTTGTTAACCAAGTACTTCAATGTACAATGGTCTGTATACATCTTAAAGTGTCCTCCTAGCAAGTAGTGTCTGAACTTCTGGAGCACGTACACCATAGCCAAATGTTTGTGCTATGTCGTTGAATAGTTCTTCTCAGCTTTAAACAAATTCCTACTTACAAACGCTATATGGTGATCCAACTCTCCCTCACCGGCCTCTGTTAGTACTGCCCTGAGCACAATACATGATGCGTCCACATCCACATGAAATTCCTTCTTCCAATCCGGGAAGATTATGGATCGGCGCGGTGGCCATATTTTCCTTTAACACATCTAAGCTTCGCTAAAACTCTTCATTCCAATAGAATGTAGCATCCTTCTTTAGTAGCTTCTCCATCAGCGTGGTAATCTAGGCATAACTCTTGATGAACTTTCTATAGTATCTTGTATTCCCCAACGTTGCGCGTAGCTGTTTCACACTTCTTGGTGCCTCCAAATTAATTATAACTACTATCTTAGTTGGGTCCACCATTAATCCTTCTTTGCACACCACATGGCCCAACAAGATTCTGAAAGGAACACAGAACAAACATTTCTTCAAATTGAGCACGATATGATACCTTTGGCATCTATCCAACATCAAGCATTGGCTAGCTACATGAAGTCTCACTAGCCCAAACACCTTCCAACTGTCAAAGTATACCTCCAAAAACTTGTGAATGAAGTCCTTCAATGTCACGATGACTACACGTGGAAATATTGTGAGCACGTTCTTCAGTCCAAAAGGAATTACAGTATACTGAAAGCATCCCCACTCAATTTCGAAGGTCATCTTCCATCCTCTGGTGCGATCTTGATCTGATGGTACCTCGAGAACCCGTCAGTGAATGAATATGCTTCCTATCCTCCTACATTATCCAACACTTCATTAGTGAACAGAGTCAGAAGAGGATCATGCACGGAAGTGTCATTTAGCTTCCTGAGATATATGCATACCTTATTTCATCCTTCTGCTTCTTTTCCTGAACTACTATCAAGCTCACCCAATCAGATTCTTGCACTGGCTCCATAATACCTACCGCAAGCATTTTATCCAACTCTAAGTGGACCTTTCTTTATACTTTGGATTGAGGCAATAAGGCCTTTCCTTAATCGGCTTTGTGTCCGGCTTCAACGTAATTTTCATAACTCCCAGGTCCCCCATGATCCCCTTTAAGTCTGAGAACTTTGTAGGGAACAAGTCCTGGTAATCGCAGAGAAACTCAGCGACCTTATCCACCATCACATCATCCTAGTAGTCAACTATCTTCAAAAACTTCGGCTATGCCTTTTTCCCAATGTTCACTTGTCTTGTTTTCAGTGATGCAGTGATATCTAGGTTTTCTATCTGCAACCCCTCAACTTTGCGGTGTCCTTCTGTTGAAGCCCTAAAAATCGGGTCTACAACAAGGGGGATATCCACCTGGTCCGAACCTTGGTTAGCAGCTCCTTTTCCGTTTGGTATAGTGGGTCCGACTGGGGATATGGGACCAATTTCCCAATTTATGTGTGTGTGTGTGAAGAATTGATATTTCCCTTCTAAAAGTCACTAAGTGAGATGCTCTAATTCTAACTCTAATCTAATAACATGCAAATTATATTCTAATCAGCAGAAATATCTAAGTCTACACTAACCCAGGGTGTAATCCTTGTGTTATGCCATCTAAAATGATTTCAGATAACAATTGGTAATAAATATCATTCAACTATTATGAGAAAAGAATTCAATAAATATGAACCACTTCCTATAAAAAGTTAGACGAAACAGATGTGAGAGGCATATCACATAATAAACTATTCATACATTAAGCATAAATAAATAGCTATCACCATACAAAAGTGCCAAATGATAACTCAAGCATTCACGCATCAATATATAAACAACTAAACATGAATATCACTTTTAACACAAAGGTAGAAATAGTTAAGAGATAGAAGTACCATTTATAACTAGTTCTACTCATGAGCTTCAAGCAATAATGATTTATCTCCTCTTAATCCAACATCCACTAAGAGTATGGAAGTGCAACATCAGTAGCAGATATTAAATACATATTTCAATAAATCTTGTTCCATTCATTCGTCAAAACCTCCTCAGAGGGTACAAAAGTGCATGTTCCGGGGATAAGTTTTTGATAAATTTCAGGACCCTTCTCTAAATGCATGAGAAGGGTTTAAATACTACTAACTAAATCTAAAAATAACTTATTACAAAAATATAGGATGCGGTTTAAATGACCATCCTCATTTCAGGAAAAATTAAAGAAAAATTAAAACTAAAACTGAATCTAAAATTAAAACTACTAACTAATTATTTCTGTATCTGCTCCTTGAAATCGCACGCATTCAACATTTCTTTGAGAAGAGTCGGCTGGCTGACTTCCGAATTTAGCTATGCTATGAAAATAGAATCGGCAAGAGTCGGCGCCAACTTCTCGGCAGAATTGATGATACACTTGAGAGTCATGCATTGGCTGTGTGGCTTTACCAAATATGCCCAATAAGAATCCCAATTCAACTTAGTTAATCTTTGGATTGATTTTTCCTTTTCGTAAGCCTTCTGTCTATAGCCTGCTTGTAGTTGCTATACTTTCGGTAGATACCCTGGAGTGGTTTCTGAGATCATATTTGCTCTATGCAAATTTTCATTTATACAGTCAATAACGTTGTTTACTGTCGTGGGTGCTTCCTCTGCTGCTTGCCCTGCTTTCCTGAGTTGTGCATCCCATTTGTTAAAGAGAATTTCTTTATGATTGTCATTTATTATTGGTGCACTTGCTCTTTTTCCCTCCTCTGTTTCTTCCCGAGCCAAATATTCAGTAACTCGTTTATCAATTAAATCATAATCATGTTGTAAATCCACGACTTGATTAGTGATTTTATCACTTATTTCACAATACGAGTTCCACTGTGATATTCTTTGGCTCAATGTTTCCTGTTGCTGTAGCAGTTGTTCTTTCAAGGAAATGGATTCTATAATGAATTCTGTAAGTTTAGGATCATCCTTGTGCATCTCCTACATATCCTGTAACAATTTTTCTCTCTCAGCCAAACTTTTCTTGTAGCCTATCTGCATTCGTTGGAAGTCCTACTGTAGCCTTTCAAGCTGTTTCTCTGCTTCGTTGTTGGCATTGGCTTGTTGCAACTGTTGTTGAAAAACTTGTATCTGACCTTCCTTCTCTTTCAGTAGTTGTTGTACCTCAGATGCTTTGTCAATGGTTTCCGAGGCATATGCTCCTGCGATCTAAGATAATTTGGTGAGATTCTCAGTGGGATCGGTAGTAGGATCTTGCCATAGGGCATCTAATTGCTCTGCACCATGAGAGAGCACGTTTTCCAATTTCTTTTTCTTCCTTTGTCTTCTCACTACTCCCTTGTGTTGTGGACTATAAAATATATCAAGAGGAGGAATCTCTTCTATCTTGAGTATACGTTCAAAGGATGGGGTAATAGGAATATGTTCCATATCTGAGACATTGCTAATTGTTCATGTGACTATACCTTTTGTTGTCTATACATTGCTCAAGGTGTCTTTGTGCCTTTTCCTTCAAGATTGATCAAATCATTGAAGGTCTCCCATTCTTTATCTAGCTCAGTTCTGACTGATGGTGGCTGAACGATGAGAGGGGGAGGATCTATTTGTGGGGAGGTAAAAGCCTGTTGTTGTGGGAACTCTTTTGATTGGGCAGTGTCCTTTACTGACCCCTCGCTTTTACCATGGTCACTTTCTGATCTCTTGGAATGTTCAGATGTTTCTTTCCCGGACTTAGATTTAGATCTATCTATGCCTGAACTTCTACTGAGACTAATACTCGGAGTTGGTTCCCTTACGGGTTCCAAGCATAGTTTTTCCACGGGGATACTAGCTAACCTCCTTTCCCTATATATCTTGAACTGCTGAAATTATGCTAGAGGGAATCGCATTTGAGCCGAATGCAGAATTTCTTCAAGCATACTTTTCTGTTGGAACGTGTCATCAAAAAGATCTTCTTCTCTAGAAAATACCTTTATTTTGAGTGCAGTAGTGAAATTCTTAGCAATATCATAAGGGTCAAACGGTCTTCCTGGAAATTTGAACAATTGTAGACATGTTATGTTGTTTACTTCTTTGAATGCATGGCCTATATCAAATAGTGAGGAAATTGTGGCCAAATAACCTTCTTTTTGTCTTTCAAATCTTTAGTCAAACCTCCTTCTCCATAGGTTTGATAAGCAATTTCTTGTGCCAAGAGTTTATCAGGAACATACAAAGGTAAGACGTGAGGGGAAGCGAGACTTCTGAATACCCTAACATATGTAAACAGTTCTTCTCCGAACCATCTTGCAACAGGGAGTATATCTACCTCTTCTTCAGGAGAAAACCTTGGAACATCTTTATCATACAATACTTTGTACATGGGCAGCATGATTCCATGAAAAATCTTGTAGAAATACGGAGTGAACTTAGAATCCCACAATTCTTTATGATAAATATGAATGGGTAAGGGGTCTTGAGTCGTCCATTTCCAACCCATCAAAGGAAACTTGGAAATATAACAGATCGCATCCATCACATATGCAGATAAGTGGAAAGGGGGACAGATTCTCTGAGAAACAGTTCTTTTAGACCGGTAATTAACAATGGCTTTGACTAAGTTATCAGACAATATTTTGGCCCAGTCCATTACAGTAGCATTGGTGGCGGCATCCAATAATGGTAGCCATTCAAATGAAAATTTGTTAATGTCTGGCTTCCCAAAAAGTCTACAGAGCATAGCAGCAGCAAAGCAATACGGGGAGGTGAGAGAACCAGTGCTATACATACAATGTTTGTCCTTTTTTAGCGGTTCATCCCTCCTTGACCAGTCTTTGATGCATTCTTCTAGGTCTTGATTTTCTTTTGAAAACTTCTCCATGAACTGTTTGTTATAAGTCACCTGTGGCTCTGGCAAATGATACATGAGCCTTAAATCTTGTGTAGTGAATGAGCTAATGAGTCCTTCACCGTGAGTCTTAAACTATCTATCCCTGATATCAGTATTGTCCAGTATCCATTTAATCATGTCCGTGTATGGAAGAATTTTGGGCCTCGCCGCTATCCTGTGTAAGAACGAACAAGCTAGCTCTGTAATAGACGCCTCAGAAGACCCATCTAAGCCTACAGTAGTTGTAACCTCCATTATCTTGGGATTCTCTTCCTCAAGTAGACTATACATGCCTTCCCAAGTAGCAATACCAGTGTCTCTGTTACAGGCGGTGTCTATATACAAGGGCGCCATTTCTTTCTCTTCAGAGCTCAGGGCTTTGCCTTTCTTTCCCATGATATCCTGCGTACTGCTTCGTATATTTCTCTGTTCTTCGTTCCTGCAGTTTACAAATGAGGTGAGAGTCATGATAAGGAAAAGGTGACAGGAAAGTTTTAAATGTTGAAGACATATAAAATATACCACCTTACGTGAAATGGCTCTTTGATAAGCATGAAACCCTATTCCATTAATGACTGGCAACTAACTCATTAATTAGCATTAAAGCGCATAACCAGGTCTCGGTTTATGGAAAATACTTTTTTGAACAACGAGCCCGAAAGATCTACGATGAGGCGATTTTGCGATTTTCTTCACAATATCACAAATTGCAACATCGCAGTATCGCAACATCGCTACATCGCTATATCACAAATCGCAACATCGCTATATCGCTATATCACAAATCGCAATATCGCTTTGCTGCTCTATCGCAAAATCGCAATATCACAAGAGCGTGGCATATGATAATTTTTTGTTAATCTGTTTTCTACGAAATGTGATTTGTGATATGCACTGTCGCATATCGGCAGTTTGAGGTTTTTCAGCGTAAGTGATTTTTGAGGCATGCAATGCGATAAATGTTTTCTTAATGTGTAGTTTCGCATTGCATCTCGCAATCTTGGACTTCGGCTTGCAAGGAGGTATCCATTATCTTTTTGCGATGCGATATTTCCTAAGGAATAATTCTACTTTATCATAAAACTTCAGCTTTTTTTTTTTTTACATTTTTCAAGGGTATTCTCATAAGTTTATGATGGTAAGTTTTATTGAAAAAGGAAATTCAAGCACTAATTGATTTTTAAATAATTGATTTTTAAATTTTTGACTAAGGGTCCCCACTTATTTAGTATTAATAATAACACTAAATAAGAAGGAGGGGTTGTTGCTGGCAACAACAATTGGCGATTCACTTGGAAGAACCAATTATCTCTGCTTTTCTTTTGAATTTTCTAAACTTCCAAAACAGAAAATTTTCCAGAAGATTAAACTTTATTATAGAAAGACAAAGTAAATTATGCTTTTACGTGTCAATGATATTTTCTTTCTTCTATTTTCAACTATGATTATTTACTCTCTCAAGCTAGTCCTTGTATCTACATCAGTCATTACTTGGTTTATAAAGATAAAAACAAATCCTTCTCTATAAATCAGTTTTGAATATGCTCATTTGTCGTAGGTAGAGCCTTTGCTGCCTGCAAGCGTTTATAGCCTCGATAGGGTTACCTGTTACCCAGCAATGATCCTGTATCCTACTTAGAGAAATTTACAACTTTCAAAGAGAAATCCATATCCACACTTATTGCTTTCATTTTCTTTTTTACCCTTAAAGAACAATGTCTTGGTTTGGTAGCCAATTTATGACAGTGTCATTCACTTGATTTATAACTTTGCTGAACAAGTTGGCTCGTGATGAGACCCCTTGTCTTTTGATTGCAACAATCTTAAGTCATTGCCCTGTTGTGGTATGCAGTATTGGCAAAGTCAGCAAGCTATAATATCTATGATCATGATAAGTCAGCTCGTGATGAGACCTCTTACTCTTTAAGTTAAAGTGTATCTTTGGATCATTCTCTGAACATTGTAGTTTCCTAGGTGGGGAGGAAGTCATTGTTTCCTTAAGATGGCTCTGGATGACAATAGTAGAGTTTTTGGAAAGAGATTTTCTACAGAGAATCTTCATTTTATTATTGATACCTTTCATTGGACTGATACAAAACAATTTCCCACTAAAGGTTGCTTTTCATCAAAATTTACAAAGTCGAAACTAGTATCATTTCTAGGCGTAGAGCCTTTAACTATATCTTTCAATAATAACAATCAATTTTCTAAAAGAATTCTATTTATACAAGTGAAAAAACAAAATCTAAAAGAGAATTTGTGTCTTTTTCGTGAATTCCTAATGTAACCATTTACAACTGGTTTTATTATGAAACTAAAACAACTACTCTACAAAATAGAAGAATGATCTCCTATGGAAAATATTTTTTGGGGTTCTATCTGTTAACAGGTAAAGAATTTATTTTTCCTGTTAAATCCTATAACATAAAAGTAGACGGACCTATGACTTCTACGATTTGGAAAGGGCCAAGCCACATTCCTTGAAATTTTGTGTGCCTCCCTTTTTCTTCATGAGCCTTGTCCCATTTTAAAACTGAATCTCCTATCTAAAAAAATTTTCTGGATATCATGTTTGAATCAAAAGAAGCTTTCACTAATGCTTGATGATGAGTGTGAGTTATTTTTGCCTATTCTCATTGTTCTTCTAACTTAATTATTTCTAGTTGCCTTAGTTCTAAGGAAGAAGTTGGTGCTTCATCAATATATTGAACCAAGGCTAAAGAGGGAATTGCCAAATGAGTTGGAAGAACCACTTCTTTCCCATAAACTAAATTGAAGGGAGAAGTGCCAGTGGAGGCTTTCTGCATTATTCGATCTGCCCATAAAGCATATATTAAAGATTTGTGCCAATTTTTATGATTTTGATCAATGGTTCGCTTAATGATTCTGATTAAATTCTTATTTGTAGATTCAGCTAACCCATTCCCTTGTGGGTGATAATTGGCAAAGTATTTAAGCTTGAAACCCCTTTTGAGTACAAATTCAGTCATTGCGTTACCAGAAAAATATGATGCATTATCGAAAATTAAAGCAGAAGGCAACCCAAACCTGGTGATTATGAACTGATCTATGAACTCAATGATATTTTCAGCAGTAGCCATCTTGAGTGGAACTGCTTCTACCCATTTAGTAAAGTAATCTATTGTTGTAAGTATATATCTATGTTGTTTAGAAGAGTGAGGAATGATCTCACCTATTATGTCCAATCCCCACTGATCGAAAGGATGCTCAATGTTAACTGGTTGCAGTGGCAAGGATGGTTTCTTTTGTCTCCCAACAACGGTTTGACAGACTTGACATTTCCTCACGTAGTTATGTGAGTCTTTGAATAATGTGGGCTAGTAATGGTCTGCGCGTAAGATTTTATGAGCAGTAGCGTCTCCAGCATAGTGTCCGCCTGCTAGCCCATCGTGGGGTTCCTGCAAGACTTTTTCAGCTTTAGATTTCTCAAGACATCTAAGGAGAACAGAATCATAATTTATTCTAAAAAGAACATCGTTCATGAGCTGATATTGTTTGGCTTTCAACCTTAGAGCTCTTCTCTTGGTATGATCAAGGTTTGAAGGAGCGTATCCATTCTTAGATAATAAATGATATCAGCGTATAATGACTCGACATCGTTTAGGGTTACCTTGTACATTTGTATCTCTGCAGATGGAATTTCGGACGCAAGCGATGCTCCGACCAGCATTTTGCAAAAGCCTTGACCTTTTAAAATACTTGCTAGTTTGATTTCTACGTCATATTCCTGTAAGGCAGTAACCCAATTGGCTCTTTTCTCACCCACATCCTTCCGTACTAGAAGATTTCTTACCACTGGGAACGGTACTATGATTTTTGTATGTGTTTTGAGTAAAAAAGGTTTGAAATATTTAATTGCTTTGAAAACAGCATAAGCTTGTTTCTCCACATCTGAATAATTCAACTCAACCCCTTGTAAATTGGAACTGAAAAAAGAAATTGGGGCTTCTGCATTTTCTTGATTTGCTTGAGTGAGTATCGCAGCATATGATCTATCAGAGGCAAATGTATATAAAATAAAAGGATCGGAAAAATTTGAAGTTGCTAAAGATGGAGCATTAACAATTGCTTGTTTGATCAGATTGAATGCCTCATGTTCATCTTGGCCCCATTTAAAGTTTCAGTTCTTTTTAATCATTGCTTATAAAGGAGACATGATTCTTGAAAAATCTGGAACAAATATCTTTACAAAGTTAATCTAGCCAAGAAAAGATTGCATGGCTTTCTTGTTGTGAGATATGGGTATTGCGGAAATCTCCTTGATTTTGTCAGGATCAATGTGAATTCCAGATTTTGACACTATGAATCTGAGACGTTTTCCTTCACTTAATGCGAAAAATGATTTTTTCGGGTTAAGTGAAATTCCATACCTTTGACAACACTGGAAGATTTGTTTTAAATCTCTAAGATGATTGTTTCATTTCTTGGAATATATAGTTATATCATCCAAATAGATTACCACTGATTTATTAACTAAACCCTTGAATGCGATGTCCATGGCTCTCTGAAATGTGGCACCCACGTTAATCAGATCAAATGGCATATTTTGATATCCGTATGTGCCCCATTTAGTTCTGAATGTGGTTTTTAATTGATCACCGGGATGTACCAACACTTGATTGTATCCTGAGAATCCATCCAAGAATGACATTAATTCTGACCCAGCGACTCCCTGTAGTATTTGTTCCATGGGAGGCAAAGGAAAATTATCCTTTTGGCAGGCTTTGTTAAGATTTCAAAAGTCAATGCAGACTCTAATGTCTCCGTTTTTATTTCTAACAGGGACCATATTGGAAACCCATTTGGAATGTCGAACGGGAAAAATTATTTTGGCTTTCAATAACTTATTGAGTTCAGATTTGATCTGGTTTTCTAGATTGGGATGGATCTTTCTCAACTTTTGTTGGACAGGTTTTTCATCATCTATCATTGGAATAGTATGTTGGATGATGGAGGTGTTGTACGTTTTGAGTTCATCGTAATTCCAAGCAAAGACACTTTTGTATTGTCTCAAGAGACGAATATACGCTAATTTTTCTTCAGGAGCTAGACCAAGGCCTAGATTGATATTCTGTGGTTTGGTATCAGTTCCTAGATTTACTAATTCATAGTTCAAAGTTGAACTTTGGAGTTTTGAATTGGTAGATCTTTTAAACCGATCTTTCAAATCATAAAGGTCTTCTAACTTGACTACTGACTTAGGTATGGCATTGTTAGTGCTATCTTGTTGCAATTGTCGGTCATGTTGGTCTTCGTCAATTATTTGATTGGTGTAAGATCCTTCAGATGTGAGGAAACTCACGATATCAGGATCGTCGTTGAAAATCCTCCAATTGGTAATGTTATCAGGAATAGATGGTCTAAAAATTAATTCAATTGAAAATCGATCAGGGCTAAAATCTTCTGAAGGAATGAGCTTGGAAGCTACGTTAGCTAAGAGATCTGCACTAGCATTCTAGAGTCTGGGAATTGATGAAATATTAAATGCTATAAAGTGTTCAATCAGATCTTGAACTAAAGATTGGTAATGTTTTAAATGACCTGATAAACAATGTATAGTATTACGTACATGTCTGATTACAATTTCAGAATCTCCGAAAACTTGAAGGTATTTGACGTCTAATCTGATTTCTTTGTATAACCCTTGGACTAAAGCCTCGTATTCTGCGGTATTGTTGGTGCAATCAAATTTGAGTCTGCAAGTTAGCATAGTTTTATCTCCCTGTGGACTTATTAACACACATCCTGCTCCTGCTCCTTCGTTAGAACCGTCAAAAAATAATTTCCAAAATAAAGATTTATTTACAGGACTATCTATAAAATTAATACATTTTGAACTATCTGTTTGAGAGAAATTTTCTACTTGAGATAAAACAAAATGTTCTAAGTAAGGGGAGGTATGAGCATTAAAATTTCCTAGGAAAGAATCTACTGAGTAGTTGCCAATGATGTTATTGTTGTATGCTACTGGTTCATTTTCTCCCTCCAGTTCTGTTACTATGTATTTCTGATGTCTTTCTCGCTCAAATTTTATTTGATTTGGTTTACCATTGTAAGGGAGCCACATGTGTGACCAATCAATTGAAAAGTATCCATGAAGTTTTTATGACCAATCTCTGCTAAGAATTAAGCCATAAAATTCCAGAATATCAGCAACTAAAATGTCGATAACTTGACATACCTTTGGGTTGGATGACAGCCTTATGGTAACCTAATTTAGTTCACCAATCACTTCAACTTTCAATCGATATAATTGAACTATGCACACAGCTGATTTTTGTGGTTGGACGTTCAATTTTGCACATATTGACTTTGGTAAAATATTCGATCAAGCTCCAGAATCCACTAAGCAATTTTGCAAATTTTTATTGAAAATTTCATAAGTAAGAAGAAATGGGGGAGTATGAGATCTTGATCTTCCTCCAATTAAGGCGATATTGTTTGGATCAACTTTATTAATCGCATTAGTTGGAGGTCTTCCCATGTCATGGGAAGCTTGAGAGATTACAGCAGCGGGCAAAGGTGCAACTGGTATAGCATGTAATTCTTTCAAAAGTATCTTTTGCTGGTGTTTTAACTTGCTCAATTCGTAAAAAGTGATATTGGCCCTAGTCTTTTTCATGTCTTCTATGATATTATACTCCATTTCATCCGAAATGATCAGCGTTTTAGATGGAGTTGATGGGTCTGTTTGGACTGGGCTGGTTTGAGTCGCTTTAGGTGTCGTTTTCTTGGCTGCGACTTTATCCTTAGTCATCAAGCTTGCGCTCTTTGGCTTAGGCGTAGGTTGAGGAGGATCAAGTTGATTTCTATTGCGAGTACTAACCGGGGATGCCTCTTAATCCTCTTCATCTGGGAGGAAGAAATCCCACATACCTTGTAACTCTACAACTTCTTCTTCATCGGTATATTCTTCGGTAGCAATATCCTCTTCTTCTTCTTCGGATTCAACAATTGTGATAGCGTTGGGGGGTTTGGAATCGGTCAAAGGGTTTCTTTTAAAAGGTCTGTACAGCTTTTTAGAAGAAGTTTCTGCCACTTGTTTCTTAATGTCGACCATCTCGTTAGACATGGTCTTCAAAACTTTTTGTAATCCTTCTAAATCGAATGGATCTTTTGATTGTTTTTTCTTGGGATCTTCCTTGAAAGTAACCTTCTTGGATTTTCGTTCCTCTAACGCATTTTTCTTTTCTAAGGCTGTAATATATTTCTCTACTGCTATTGCTTCTTTCATATTTTCGACTAAAGTTGTTTTGTTGGCCCTATCAACAAAGATTGCTATGTTTGATGGTAAAGCAGTGATATACCATTCACTTCGCACTTCTTCGCTAGGCTTGGAAGCAGTAGGAATTTTGTT
The DNA here is from genome assembly GCA_031772625.1 of Pinus tabuliformis. NCBI lineage: Eukaryota > Viridiplantae > Streptophyta > Pinopsida > Pinales > Pinaceae > Pinus > Pinus tabuliformis. Next base: position 992,329,038 of record CM062806.1, on the reverse strand, counting down.
TAACAGTTTATTGAAATGTGAATTGAAATCTTTGATAGGTTCTTTTGACTCGGCCCTAAGGTTAGACAGGTCGTTGATCAATGTCGCCGTAGACCTGTCATCACCGAACTTAGTAAGGAATTTTTCTTGGAAAATCTCCCAACTTGTAATAGATCAAGACGGTAATGAGAAATACCATGATCCGGCTACTCCTTGCAGAGTATAAGGGAAAAGTCAGACGACAACATCTTCGTTGGTAACTCCATTGAGATTTATGGATAGCATAAAGTTATTTATATGTTCTTCCGCTAGCATGCCTGCCTCAGGATTAAACTTAGGCAGCCATTTTTCAGGATGAGCCGGTAACTGACTCAAGGGCACAGGCATTAAGACTGCCCCTGGGTTATTCCATGGAGATTGGGCCATCGTTGATCTATTAACAAAGGAAAGTGTAGAAGATGATCCCTGTGGTTGAGAAGATGAGGATATTATGACTCCAGATGATTGAGAAGGAGATGTGGGAGTACCGGTGAACTGATGAACAATGATCTGAAGTGGAGGAGTGGATGGTTGACTTCGCGGTGGAGAGGTCGAGATGGATGATGATGAGCAAACAGTCTCACTATCGGACCCTTTAGGAGATTTCCTTGCTCTCTTCCTTGTAGGTAGAGGTAACTTGGTTGGCTGAACACCAAATTTTTCACTCTTTAATCTGGTAAGAGGATGAGCAGGGTTATATTGTGAAGTCACGCTGCCTTGAGATTTATTAGATCTATGAGGAGATATAGAAAATCGCTGAAGTTTTTGAATCAAAGATTCAAGTTCAAGAGGTTCAATAGTAGATTGTTCTGAAATGTTAGGGTTTGTAGCAACGGCTGTTGTTCTTTCAACTTCTAGCTCTAAATTTGGAAATTCTAAATGTGATGGAGAAGTCGGGGGAGATGGTGAGGGTGATTTACTCTCAGAATGGCATTTAGATTTAGACTTGCTTGCCATTCATAGTTCGGGGCCCTCCTTCTAGCGCCAAATATGTTGAAGCCTCGAAAATAGGGTCTACAACAAGGGGGATACCCACCCGGTCCGGACCTTGGTTAGCAACTCCTTTTCCATTTGGTATAGTGGGTCCGACTGGGGATATGGGACCAGTTTCCCAATTTATGTGTGTGTGTGTGTGGAGAATTGATATTTCCCTTCTAAAAGTTCCTAAGTGAGATGCTCTAATTCTAACTCTAATCTAATAACATGCAAATTGTATTCTAATAAGCAGAAATATCTAAGTCTACACTAACCTGGGGTGTAATCCTTCTGTTATGCGATCTAAAATGATTTCAGATAACAATTGGTAATAAAGATCATTCAACTATTATGAGAAAAGAATTCAATAAAGATGAACCACTTCGTATAAAAAGTTAGACGAAATAGTTGTGAAAGGCATATCGCATAATAAGCTACTCATACATTAAGAATAAATAAATAGCTATCACTGTACAAAAGTTCCAAATGATAACTCAAGCATTCACGCATCAATATATAAACAACTGAACATGAATATCACTTTTAACACAAAGGCAGAAATAGTTAAGAGATAGAAGTACCATTTATAACTAGTTCTACTCATGAGCTTCAAGCGATAATGATTTATCTCCTCTTAATATAACATCCACTAAGAGTATAGAAGTGCAACATCAGTAGCAGATATTAAATACAAATATCAAAAAATCCTATTCCATTCATTCATCAAAACCTCCTCATAGGGTACAAAAGTGCATGTTCTGGGGATAAGCTTTTGATAAATTTCTGGACCCTTCTCTAAATGCATGAGAAGGGTTTAAATACTACTAACTAAATCTAAAAATAAATTATTACAAAAATTTAGGATGCGGTTTAAATGACCGTCCTCATTTCAGGCAAAAATAAAGCAAAATTAAAACTAAAACTGAATCTAAAATTAAAACTACTAACTAATTATTTATGTATCTGCTCCTTGAAATCACATGCGTTCAGCATTTGTTTGAGAAGAGTCGGCTGGACGACTTCCGATTTTAGCTGTGCTATGAAAACAGAATTGGCAAGAGCTTGTGCCATCTTCTTGGCAAAATTGATGATACACTTGAGAGTCATGCACTAGTTGTGTGGCTTTACCAAATACGCCTAGTAAGAATCCCAATTCAACTTAGTTAATATTTGGATTGATTCTGCCTTTTCTTGAGCCTTCTGTCTCCAGCTTGCTTGCAGTTGCTGTACTTTCGGTAGATACCCTGGAGTGGTTCCTGAGATCAGATTTGCTCTATGGAAATTTTCATTTATACAGTCAATAACGTTGTTTGCTGCCGTGGCTGCTTCTTCTGCTGCTTGCTTTGCTTTCCTGAGTTGTGCATCCCATTTGTTAAAGAGCATTTCTTTGTGATTTTTGTTTATTATTGATTCGCCTACTCTTTTTCCCTCCTTTGTTTCTTTCCAAGCCAAATATTCAGTAACTCGTTTATCAATTAAACCATAGTCATGTCGTAAATCCACAATTTGATTAGTGATTTTATCACTTATTTCGCAATATGAGTTCCACTATAATATTCTTTGGCTCAATGCTTCCTGTTGCTGTAGCAGTTGTTCGTTCAAGGAAATGGATTTTGTGATGAATTCTATAAGTTTAGGATCATCCTTGTGCATCTCCTGCATATCCTGTAACTGCTTTTCTCTCTCAGCCAAACTGTTCTGGTAGCCTATCTACATTCGTTGGAAGTCCTGTTGTAGCCTTTCAAGCTGTTTCTGTGCTTCATTGTTGGCATTGGCTTGTTGCAACTGTTGTTGCAAAACTTGTATCTGATCTTCATTCTCTTTCAATAGTTGTTGTACCTCAGATGCTTTGTCAATGGTTTACGAGGCATATACTCCTACTATCTAATATAATTTGGTGAGATTGTCAGTGGGATCGGTAGTAGGATCTTTCCATAGGACATCTAATTGCTCTACACCATGAGAGAGCACGTTTTCCAATTTCCTTTTCTTCCTTTATCTTCTCACTACTCCCTTGTGTTTTGGACTATAAAATATATCAAGAGAAGGAATCTCTTCTATCTTGAGTATAAGTTCAGAGGATGGGGTAATAGGAATATGTTCCATATCTAAGACATTGCTAATTGTTCGTGTGACTATATCTTCTGTTGTCTGTACATTGCTCACAAGTGTCTTTGTGCCTCGTCCTTCAAGATTGATCAAATCAATGAAGGTCTCCCATTCTTTATCTAGCTCAGCTCTGACTAATGGTGGCTGAATGATGAGAGGGGGAGGATCTATTTATGGGGAGGTAAAAGCCTGTTGCTGTGGGAACTCTTTTGATTGGGCAGTGTCCTTTACTGACCCCTCGCTTTTATCATGGTCACTTTCTGATCTCTTGGAATGTTCAGATGTTTCTCTCCCAGACTTAGATTTAGATCTATCTGTGCTTGAACTTCTACTGAGACTAATACTCGGAGTTTGTTCCCTTACGGGTTCCAAGCATATTTTTTCCACAGGGATACTAGCTAACCTCCTTTCCCTATATATATTGAACTGCTGAAATTCTGCTGGAGGGAATTGCATTTGAGCCGAATGTAGAATTTCTTCATCGTACTTTTCTGTTGGAATGTGTCATCAAAAAGATCTTCTTCTCCAGAAAATACCTTTTTTTTGTGCAGTAGTGAAATTCTTAGCAATATCATAAGGGTCAAACGATCTTCCTAGAAATTTGAACAATTGTAGACATGTTATGTTGTTTACTTCTTTGAATGCATGGCCTACATCAAATAGTGAAAAGGCCCCACAGGCCACAGGAAATTGTAGCCAAATAGCCTTCATTTTGTCTTTCAAATCTTTAGTCAAACCTCCTTCTCCACAGGTTTGATAAGCAATTTCTCATGCCAAGAGTTTATCAAGAACATACAAAGGTAAGACGTGAGGGGAAGTGAGAATTTCGAATACCCTAACATATGTAAACAGTTCTTCTCCAAACCATCTCGCAACAGGGAGTATATCTACCTCTGCTTTAGGAGAAAACCTTGGAACATCTTTATCATACAATACTTTGTACATGGGCAGCATGATTCCATGACAAATCTTGTAGAAATACGGAGTGAACATAGAATCCCACAATCCTTTATGATAAATATGAATGGGTAAGAGGTCTTCAGTCATCCATTTCCAACCCATCAAAGGAAACTTGGAAATATAACAGATCGCATCCATCACATATGCAGATAAGTAGAAAGGGGGATATACTCTCTGAGAAACAGTTCTTTTAGACCGGTAATTTACAATGGCTGTGACTAAGTTATAAAACAATATTTTGGCCTAGTCCATTACAGTAGCATTGGTGGCATCATCCAATAATGGTAGCCATTCAGATGAAAATTTGTTAATGTCTGGCTTCCCAAAAAGTCTATAGAGCATAGCAGCAGCAAAGCAATACGGGCAGGTGAGAGAACCAGTGCTATACATACCATGTTTGTCCTTTTTTAGCGGTTCATCCCTCCTTGACTAGTCTTTGATGCATTCTGCCAGGTCTTGATTTTCTTTTGCAAACTTCTCCATGAACTGTTTGTTATAAGTCGCCTATGGCTCTGGCAAATGATACATGAGCCTCAAATCTTGTGAAGTGAATGAGCCAATGAGTCCTTGACCCTGAGTCTTAAACTGTCTATCCCCGATATCAATGCTATCCAGCATCCATTTAATCATGTCCGTGTATGGAAGAATTTTTGGCCTCGCCGCTATCCTGTGTAAGAACGAACAAGCTAGCTCTGTAATAGATGCCTCAGAAGACCCGTGTGAGCCTGCAGTAGCTGTAACCTCCATTATCTTGGGATTCTCTTCCTCAAGTAGACTATACATGCCTTCCCAAGTAGCAATACCAGCGTCTCTGTTACAGGTGGTGTCTATATACAAGGGCGCCATTTCTTTCTCTTCAGAGCTCGGGGCTTTTCCTTTCTTTCCCATGATATCCTCTATACTGCTTCGTATATTTCTTTGTTCTTCGTTCCTACAGTTTACAAATTAGGTGAGAGTCATGATAAGGAAAAGGTGACGGGAAAGTTTTAAATGCTAAAGACATATAAAATATACCACCTTACGTGAAATGGCTCTTTGATAAGCACGAAACCCTATTCCATTAATGACTGGCAACTAACTCATTAATTAGCATTAAAGCGCATAACCAGGTCTCGGTTTATGGAAAATACATTTTTGAACAATGAGCTCGAAAGATCTGCAAAGAGGCGATTTTGCGATTTGCTTCACAATATCGCAGATCGCAACATCGCAGAATCGCAACATCGCAGTATCGCAACATCGCTACATTGCTATATCGCAAATCGCAACATCGCTATATCGCTATATCGCAAATTGCAATATCGCTTTGCCGCTCTATCGCAAAATCGCAATATCGCAATATTGCAGGAGCATGGCATATGATAATTTTTTGTTAATCTATTTTCTGCGAAATGCGATTTGCGATATGCACCATCGCATATTGGCAGATTGAGGTTTTTCAACGTAAGTGACTTTTGAGGCATGCGATGCGATAAATGTTTTCTTAATGTGTAGTTTCGCATCGCATCTCGCAATCTTAAACTGCGGCTTGCAAGGAGGTATCCATTATCTTTTTGCGATGCGATATTTCCTAAGGAATAATTCTACTTTATCATAAAACTTCAGCTTTTTTTTTTTTTACATTTTTCAAGGGTATTCTCATAAGTTTATGATGGTAAGTTTTATTGAAAAAGGAAATTCAAGCACTAATTGATTTTTAAATTTTTGAATAAGGGTCCCCACTTATTTAGTATTAGTAATAACACTAAATAAGAAGGGGGGGTTGTTGCTAGCCACAACACCTTCTGATTCCAGGATATTAATGTTTCTCGGATCCTCATCTTCTTGTTAAGCAGTCACATTGTAGCATTCCAGCACGTGGCGCAGCTGGGTGGTGCAATCTGGTTGAATCATATCCAAGGGATCCTGCGGTATTCTGAAGATCGATGTTTTGACCTCCTGTGACACTTCATCAATGCACTCAAATCCTTCTTCAAAGCTGAATTTCGTCAAGAATACCTGTTTCAAAATATCTCAGTCATCCGTGCCATGGTGCAGCTCTATCTCAATGTACCAATTCATAGGTATTACATCCAATGTTTGACAGAACAGATGCACCCACTCCAGTTTTAGTTCTACTCCATAAGCATCTGTCCATTTGGCTAAGTGATCGTGCAGATCACTCCTTCCATCGTATTTATCTGTCAACCATACCTTTGGGTGACCAAACCGCACCCTCATCATTCTTCTATATTTGTGCCATCCATCGAAGTTGTCTTTATGCGTACCCCACCATCTTGCAGGCGTAGCACACAACGCCAAGTCCAAGGCTTGGAAGCGATGCTTCTCCAACACTTCCCTTTCAAATGCATCCAAAAATTTATCAACATCAGTTAAACCATCATAGTAAGGCAGACTTCTTACCTCCAATGATACGCAACGCAGCGATTTGGTCATCATGTTACATCGTAGCGTAGGTACTTTGTGCAATCTATTCTGCCAGTGTTCCAATTCCTCGTCTGAATCTGATGCACAAGAGATTTCATGGTACCATGTAGGACATCCATTAGCTATCGGATTCACCCAATCTTGATCTCGCATTGTTATCTTATAAATCTAGTCCAAATCATCATCACTTTCATAATCACGGACTGGTTCAATGTAGCACGTTCCTTCTACACAGTCCAATAGTACTACTACGCAGAGCGATTTTCTTTCAAATGGCATCATTCGCTTCTTCAAATTAATCACCTTGTTTATGTTGATAGCCCAATCGATCCTAAGGAGCGCAGGGTAGGGATTGTCGTCATCCACAATCTCTATCACTTCAAAATCAAACAAAATTCTCACACCTTCAATATCGATTGTCACTCCCTGTAATCTTCCCATGGCGATAATCTTTTGTTTATTTTCCATCCTCAATTGCATAGAATACCACTTCAGTGTAGGTCTCCTCATTCTCTCCCATGTTTGTTTAGGAAAAACATTCACGTCAGATCCTAGATCTAGAATGATTTGGTCCATTTCATATTCTCCTATTTGCGCGGTGAGTCTCATCTCTCACCCTGTTCTTACCTTATGCTTACCATTCTTCCTGAACACACGCAGTCCGTTAGAAGCGTTTTCTTTCTTGACACACTTATTTATCAGCTCCTGTAATCCTTTCACAGCCTTGCTATCCTGCAACAGCTTCATACAGGTCTCCATGAAAGTGGTAAGCATAGCAGGGTCCATCTCTTCAGCTGGCTTATCCTAACTTCCTAAGTTAGAGGCCTCACCGAATTTTTTCTTTTCTTCCATGAAGGCTTCCTTTGCGCACTCCAAATCAAAACCAACCTCCTTTTCTGGAGTTTTGCAGACCCATTCACATTCTTAAGGCTTCTTTCCCTTGTCTTCACCAGTCGTCATTCCACTTTGCAGCACGATGTTCACATTAGGGTCCTCTTCACAGGGTTCAGCCCTCATCATCTGCAGATTCTGGGTAGGCTGCTGAGGTTTTGCCCCTTTTTCATGTATCTTAGCTAGTAATACAGGGAAGTATTTTGTCGCATGGTCAAATTGAGTGAAATATTTGCATGATAGGAATGTCGGGTTTGTGCATTCTTGCATGTAGCGTATTGGTCCCACGTAATTGTAGCAAATCACCTGTCCTTGGCCTCCATGAGGCCCTTCTCCACCTCGGCCTCATCCACACTCCTGAAATCCTCCTCACTCTCCCCTAGTGCCTTGATCCGAAGGCCGAGTTTCTACCTGCACCCTATATGTGGGAATTTTTTCCATCATTAGCTCATAGCTACATTAGTTATGCTCATCATGACCCACCGATTGACATAAGTTGCAGAAGATTTGTTGTGGTGTATGTACAAATTTTTGCAGCAGGTGACAATTGTCTATCACATGTTTTCTAACCACCTAACAGATAGCACACCATAGCATGGGCCATGTGCTTGGCTTTGCTTGAGTTTCTAGTCTCAGAGGCATCGACGTTCTTGCTGCAACATAATTCGCGAAGTCTGGGCAGTGATCTTTGTCATGCCCCTGGATTTTTCATTTCAGGCACCAAACTTCTTCGCACACCACTAATAAAACTGCTCTATCCTTCTTAAAACTTTTAAAGTCTTGGAAAAGGTTCTATAACTATGCATGAATTTGCTAAACTCCCAAATTAGCATCTTGCATTAGCGTCTCATTCAATCTCATCGCAATCTCAATGCAATCTCTAGGGCTTCTGCTTGGATCCCAATCTTTTGCTGTGATAAAGCAACCCTTAAATGAGGTAAGAGTGAAGCCACAAACCATTCGCGGTGCTGCCCATCTGTAAGATTCATGTTGGCTTCGCGGATCGTGCACTTCAATCTCTACTCCAAATCCTAAAGTGTCTCGCCAGGCTTCATCATGATCTCCTTGAATCCCACAATTTATAGAGCTTCAAACTTAGGCCTACTGAGCTCCTTATTTAGCACGATATGAATATCTACTAATGAATTCATCGGGTTATCAGTGCAATACTTAATGTACCATGTCAGCGCACATTCCTATAAAGCGGTGACCAACATTGCTTTCTTCATCTGATCATCCGTTATACCCTAAGCCTCCAATACGACCATTGTGATGAACCAGAACTCATCCGAGTCCTCAATTCCTCAACCCTTGAAAACAGGGAACTTTACTGCATTTGCCATATTGAACAGTGGTGGAGGTGGTGGCGGTGAGGGCGAGGGTGGACTCTGCTATGGAGGTGAATGGTGTATTTGCGGGAACCCGTGTCTTATTAATTGAACAATGCTCTGCGGTGAAGCTTGTGTTGTTTCCTCGTCGTCACTCAGAGGAGGTTTAGTTAGTGGGCTATATTCAGGGCCTTTTCTCCCTCTATCCCTGAAGATCTTTCCACTTCACAGAGATCCAAGCATCAAGGTAACTACATAACCCACTTTTCACACAAGATAATGTTAATCCAAGTATTTAAATACCTTAAATACTTACCTTGCGGTCCCTTGAAGAAGCGACGCTCTGATTCACTGTAACTGACCGAAGTATCAATCATGAACTCTATCACAAGTTTTCCTATGATACGACAAAGCCAGTGGTCGACAACGGTGCAATATTATCTTTAGAGGCTTCCAATGTCCACACTAAATCCTGGGTCCACACTATCGAATCGTCAAGCCTCCACCTTCCTTAGACGTATACCAATTTAGCGATCCACTCATATAATTCAATCGGGAAGGAACAAAAGAAGATTTCATGTATCTCTGTGTACATATATCTGTCCAACCACTCTTCTTTCGTCAATCACGGATTTTTGTTTTCTTTCATCGCGAATTCATGGATCTTTCTATCCAGCCTGTATTCAATTTCCTTCTTATTTGGATTCCAAAGATGCAACATCACACATCCCTTTATGTAGATCTCTGTCTCGGAAACAGAACCATTTGTTGGCTTAGTGGGCCCTGATCAAGGGTCAATGTTAATTATACAAACAAATCCCTACACTACTAGCCCTTTCGACATCAATCCATGGAGCATGGACTGAAGTCTCACCAATTTTCGGCACCCAGCTATGGTAGTGATGTCATTTTGTGCCCTAACTCTGCCTTCGCGTAGATCAATAAGCCTTTTAAGGCTTATCAATATACTTCTCTTAATCATCCTCTAGACCTTCACAAAGGTATACGACTATTATTCGCGGACCCCAAATAGGTGATTTATCTACTTACGCGCTTCTGTAATTACCCTCACCTCTGTATTTACCCAGATCGACTTAGTATTTGATAACTTCTACATGCATTAAGATATTCTTCGCATAAATAGATATTATTAATTGTGGACAGATAACAATGTAAACATATAGATTCATGCATCAATATAGAATTAAATCATAAACCCATTATTCATCATCACATAATCTCATTCATTCATAACAGAAGTAAATAGACCAAAACATAGATAATTCCAAAATAATCTTCTTTATTAATGCCTCAGATATTCTTACAGACTCTAACTACCCTGCACACTCAGCTACAAGGGTCAGCGCACTCAGCTGTAGACTTCTACCCTAGGCCTCTGCGCACACAGTTTCAGAGCCTCTCTTCTACCCTAAGACTCTTCGCTCTTTTCGCTAATGAGCCATTACATTCATCATCTATTACTCCAAATCTCCACCTTAGACTCTTCTAAGGCTCTCCTTTTTATACAATTCCATGGTCCACGGACCATGGGTAGGTATTCTAAAGTCGGCACAACATACATAATAGAAGGGCGGAAACCCTTTATGACACTTTACATCTTCGCTCTCTGCGACCACAAAATGTGGATACTTTACACTTTACATACAAAAACTTGGGCTTTCAGCCCCAAAACTTGGGCTTTTAACCCAAAAATCAACCATAGGGTACCCTGTCCCAATAAAGGGTTGGTTATTGAGGAAAAAGGTAATAACATGGGCATGCACCCAAGATAACTTGTGGTGAATTATGCCCGCTATAAGTAGTTATAAGTCATAGATCATGCATGATTAAAATTAGGAATCTTATAAGTATAAACATAAAAAAAATGAGGAAATATTATCATTTCACTTAAATGGTGTTGTAAGCACCACCCATTCAACTAACTAGTTGGAAAGAACATTGAGAGGAGGAATCTCCAAGGCTGATAAGATTTATAGAGAACTTTCCTCTTGATTTTTGAAATAAACTATAAGAATAGGAGTTACAGGGGTTAAAATCAGTGATTGATTTGAAATTTTTGAAATTGATATTATTAGCTCTCTAAATTAACAATTGGATATTTAGTAGGTCAATAAAAATGAGGAAGAATTTTAAGAAGTGTTTTTCCGTCAGTGCCAAAAGAAAACCCCCATGGGTAGTGACATTTCCTTATCTGGCTTGAAAACAACATACCAAAGAGATCAAAAATCTTTAACGAGATCATAGTCATGGAAACCATGGATGACATGTATGGTTCAAAAAAATATCCTTCCATTTTATTACTTTCATAATCCATCATGGAATACTCCTACACCATGGTAGTCATGATAACTGAAGTATAAGCCCCACAAATATCGCCCACAAGTTTGGCATGGCCCATCTTACGATTAAATGGCTACCTTCCCTTATCTTACAACACAAAAATATCATCCATACTCTTCTCCATCTCTTCAACAACATCTTTCTTACATATTAAGATCAACCACACAATTCAATCAACCACATCATCAAAATCCTCCATGCCCTACACAATTTCCTGCTCGATCCATTACACACCCTCACAATAATAAATTATTGCATTATGCTTGTAGTGTTGAACTTAAAAATTTTCCCACACTTCCCACACATTCTATCTCACCTACATCACTACAAGAAACTTATATTATGTCTCAGAAGGCTTCAAATCCAGAAATTCCAAAAATCATTGAAGAAAATGAGACTTCTTCTAGTTTGTATCAACAAGTAGATGAGATGAACAAGACATTGAAAACTCAATTTTTTAAAGAAATTCATGATATGAAAACTATGATAAATTAAGAAATAAAAGGGTATATTTATTCTTGATTTCAATATATCATTAGTCTCCAATATCAATCCATACTTCGGAAATTATTGGCACCATGCTTCCAAGGGAAGTTGGTCTCTCATACCCTAATATTTATTAAAATGAATTTTTCAAATTTGGGTATGTACATGCTTGAGGCCTTTTTTTGGAAATGTATCCATTGAAAGTAACCTTATACTTAAGGATATTTCATTTTTCAAAATAGAGTAGGATAGTATAGAAACTAAAATAAATAAGTAGATAAATAAATAAATTTCTTTATATATAAAAATTATAGTGTTTGTCACAAAATGTTTTGTAAATCAACCTCGGTGATATATATTCAAATTTATTTGTGTATGTAAATGTATTGTATTGAAAATCATATTCCTACAAATATTCACATACATTCTAATCACTATTTCGGAGAAATTACTGGTTTATTAAACTTTATGGCATATGTGCTTGATAAAATTACTGAAAACAAACTCGGGATAATCATGTTTTCAGAGACCAAATGGTCGTATATTAAAAAAATATTTATATCCAAAATATCCCTCTATTTATAATTTTTAACCCAATTTTAATCACTCAATTTGGATCTCAAACGAAAAAAGTTATTACTAAAACATTCACAGGGTGTAGAGTAGGAAGCTCAGGGACAAAGTTGGGAAAATAAATTTTTGGATGCCTAAATTAATAGATCTTGCAAATTTTTATCTATGTCATGTTCTCTAATGAATATATATTACAAATAAATTTTAATCACTCAATTTTGATATCATATGATAAAGTTATCACCAAAATAGTGACTCTCTATCATAAATCAACACTCTTAAATCTCTATTTTTAAGTTTTTCATTGGCATATTTGACCCATCAATTATTTTTTTATTAAAAAGTTGTTTATATTGCATATAGATAAATGAGTCTACTTTAATCTCAAATTTTAATCAATTCAATCCGTCATCAAATGAAAATGTTACGCTTAAAATATGGATTGTTGGTTTAAGATGGAAAATAAAAAAACAACTCTCTTATGCAGGTTGTTTTGAACAAGTTTGGGATATCATCTCATGGAATTTTAAAACCTTCTTCTATTGGATATATCCCTCTAAATTTACAGTCATTTGGATTTGGAATCGCTCAAATACAACGAGAAACAAATGACTTATGTTTAAACTATTGTTGGTTAGTATGATTGGCCACCACTCTCTCATAGGTAACAAATGATTTTTTCTTTGTTTATATTTTTGTGGATTTGTTTTAAAAAGTAACTAATTATTATTTTTTGCATATGTATTGGATTAATATATCCCGCACACATCTCTTCTTCCATCATTACATGTTTTCTTGTAGGTAGATGCTCATTTTTGTAGGTCCCAGGAAAATAGAGGTTAATTTATTAATGATTAATTCTTGAAGGAAATATTAATAAAATAAGGAAATTTAATCCAAACATATATTAAGAAATTTAATATCATATTATTTGAGTTTTTATAGCTTCCATGATCTAAAAGGTTTTGGATCACAAAATCTTACTACAAGAGTGTTCCTGCTATTACCTGCCAACAAGAAGAAAATAACATCAAAACCTTTTCATTCTTAGATAAATCCATAATAAGAGAAATGAAGAATTTATTTCCACTAGAAGACCCTAGATTATCCAGTTTCTTTACCTCATCACCCATGTTATTTCTACGAAAATCATTATTCCAAGAGTTTTTTTGTTTCTACATGTTCACAATTACTGTTAAAACAAAGTGTTGCTCCCTAGGGAAATAGATTGTTCTTCCCTGGAAACAGATTGCTCTTTCCTAGAAACATATTGACCTTCCCTTAGGAGAAAACATTATTGCACCAAAATCAGAGTTGTTGTAACTTGAAGTTATTTATTTATTTATTTTTGTTTTCTGCTTTCTCTTATGTTTTTGTGATTCAGGTATTGTTACCTAAAAGCCCCAATTATTGTTTCGTCATCAAAATAAAAGAAGTAATTTCTTGAGTTTTATGTTGTTGCTCAAAATATGTCCATTTTTTCCTCATTTTTATCAAGTGTGTTGTTACATCAAATGTAATATCGAAAACCCATGTGGTAAGTATTGGTAGGAATTATTCTCTCTTAATTCCTCATTATTTTGTAAAGCGACTGTGACTATTGATTGGCTAATCCTCTGCCATGTAACCATGCCAAGATGCCCACAAAGTTAGTTTGTGGTGGGGTAGGTTTTCATAGTCATACTTCACATTTCATCTCCACAAGATTAAAATTATATGTGTTGTTTCATGGTTGTAACAAGCGATAATGGTACTATCGAATGAATAAATTATATAAGTCTAGTTGCTTGAAAAAATATTATGCAAGAAATATTTACAAGTTCCTGTAAGGGGCATTGTAAAAAAACCTTGTATGGTGGACTACTCCTATAGAACGTGAATAATATTTCACAAGAACTCTAGCATGATTGACTAGAGGGACCTTTACATTATTATTTGAGATTCCTCATTTCACCATAGAGTAAATAACAAATATTAAGGATTATTATGAATAGTGTTTCTTATGGGCTAAACTTGAATAATGGGTTATGTTCTTAGAAAACATAAAACACTCTCATATTGGCTGACTTCCTCACACCCTAAAAACTACCAATAGATGTTTTTATTAAGGGGAGTTACTTTGGCACACACCAAACACTTTTTATATTTCATTTTAATTAATATTTATTTATTCTTGTTTTTCTCTCTAGTGACATTTTTCTGTAGAATAAAATGATTGAGCGAATGACAGATGGTGCCCTATCACTTTATTGATTCAACATGCACGGGCTAGAGTTTCTAATAAAGAAAGGAAGAAAATGGAGAGCAACATGGAGATTGCTAGGATCCAAATAGGACTATTGTCCCTCATCTTGACATGGTTACCCAGGTCATAATATCTTCTCTTGGCAACCATGGTGTGTAGATTCTGGAACAAAGTGCTTACATTGGAAGCCCAAAAACTCATGATCAAGTCTTGTGCACTCATCTCTTCCCTAATTTCTCATTTAAATCACATTAAGCACATAAATCTCTCGAATTGCATGTATCAATTATGGGACCAAGGTCTCTAGTTGGCCTCCAAATCCCTTAAAAATCCAGTTACTTTATAATTTGGGAACCTTAACTAGCCTTGAGAATGCATTTTAAATCTAGGGTTAATAGGGTTTGTTAATAATTGTACTTAGCTAGAGGATGTTTCATTGACTTCCATACCTAATTTGTAGGATTTAGGTATTAAGACCTTGATTAGGGTTCTCAAAATCCTAACCCTATCAATTTCGTGAAGTGTAGTAATTTTTCTGATAATGCCCTAGAAAGCCTTAAAAAGTGTGACAATATCCAAGAATTGGGTTCAAAGGGATATTTTGGATTCACTCCATGTGTTTTGTTAAAAATAGTTGAAAATTGTCCAGTGCTTCTTACTTTAGCTTCAACCATCTATCGACATTACCTTGGCCATATGGTCTCTAACCACCTACTACTACAATTGACAGGATTTGTGTTTACAATTCTGATGTAAGGACTTGTGGAAATTATGAGGGTAATCCTTGATTTCATGAAATTTTCTTTTTCATGTAAATGGACTCATTTAATGCTTGGTAAGTCATTTCCCCAAGGCCCAACCATATCGCTTTTTCTAACTTGGAGTCCTATATTGGGTTGCATTACCTGAACATAGATATCCCTTAGGGTTCTCACTTTCCTTTTCTATGGAACAGGGTGTGAGCGATCTACGATTTTATGGAAACTTCCGTGAAGGTTATATAGTTTGGAGAATTAATGAAACCTCTACATTAGGTGGGTTCCATGCTTCGAGTGCCCCATGAGTTCCACAAAAAACATATGGATAAGATGGTTTCCATTGCTTCACTTTTTATGGTTATTGAAATACCATCGCTCCACAAGTTCTGTCTAATTGCTCATATAGGGGCTATGGGTCCTTCTCTTTGTTGTAAAAGGAATCATAAATTTAAGTAAGAATCAAAATTGTGTGATAGATGAGTACAAACCAAGGAAATTAAACTATAAAGAGTCATTAGAGGGCCTATGTTATTTTCCATCTTGATGGTATGGTTTGATACTGGGGCTTATATAAAAGGATGACACTTCATCCTGCCTCATTTGAACGTTTCTCCCTCCCTAGACTTGTGGTGAGCCCAGGTATTGCACCAAGAGTGTTGCAACTCCCAAGGGCTCCTCAACTGAAATTATCAACTCGGGGTTCATACAAACTTAGAGGTGAAAGTTCTATATGCACAATAGATTAGGTTCCACTCATGCCACCCTTAGTTATGACATTAGATCAAAAGTTCTCAGAGAACATTCCTCCTACTGAAAGAAAATGAAAACTTTCTAATGAAGGTGAAATTAAAAACTACTTCTAGTAATGAAAGTAGAAATTCCATTTACTCAACTTCTAGATTCTTAATTAATCAATTCATGAAAGGGCAAGGGCTAATTTACTTCAAGAAACAAAGTTATTTTATCTTGAAAAATATATCAAAATACCAAATCTACTTGCATAAAGGAAGCTATGTTATATTTCATAATTCAAGAAACTACTAATATCAATTGCATGTATTATTTACCTAGCTCACACTTGCTTGAAAATAAGTAACCTACTTCCATCATACTTGTGATAAAAAGACTAATTCTACTATGTTTTCCAGTGAAGAAAAGGAATGGTTGGAGTGACCTAGGAGCTTCCCTGATCATCAAATCGTAGCTGGAGGTCATTATTCAAATTGATTGAGTAGGTATCAAAATTGATGAAATAAAGTGGTGCTATAGGCTTGCAACAAGTGGATACTACAAGAGCTCATGTATTGCTGCAGGAGGGCCCGTAATGGTACAGGAGGTGTTCCGAGTGGCTTTTGAGGATGAGAATGATGTCTTGAGGGTATGTAGATGTGGATGGAGGTTTTAGAAAATGAAGTGAGGTTGGGTTGAGCCCCTAGCCAAGCTTAGGACCTCTTAGCAATTTGTTTTACACTACAATGAGCACTCATGGTATAATTAGGAAAAATGACTTATAGAAATAGAGTTTTGGGACAAAGTTGAAGGTGGAAAGAGAAGGTGGAGGAGTTGAAGCTGTAAGTGGTGAAGGTGCCCTTCCCTGTAGATCAACACAACCTTGTAATCAATCACCTTCATACATACATTTATCATTAACAAATTGAGATAACCTATGATGGAAAACATGAGTTGAATTTAAATAGAATATAGCTTATTCCATAACACTGATATAATCGCTAAATTGACTTCTAACCTATAGAAAACAAATGAAAAATAGAACAATAATCATTAATCTATTTCCAATAAACCATAAACACAATATTTTTGGACTGTGGTTGTGAATCCTTCCACTAATTCTCCCACAAGAGAAGTGGGGGAAAGGCTTGTAACAACAAATTTTTATATCTTAATCTCTACTTAAATGAAAGAAACTATGAACTTCTTAGAATCAAGAAGAAACATAAGTACAAAAAGAGGGAAAAAAATCCTCTGGATTAGGCCCAAACCCAAAGGTATCATCCTTCAGAAACTAACTCAGATGCAACTTAAAATCCAACTTGTCATTATCGAAAAGTGCATGTCTCATACATCACATAAAAGTTAAAAGTAACAATGTTAATCTTAAAGCTCAATAGCTACACATAGCTGAACCAAAAAGTCCAATGCTAGTGAGATTTTCTTCTCATTTATTTATACAAAAGGTCAACTAATAGCAGCTCCCTTGAAAGTAGGAGTGATTCCCTCCTTGATCTCAAAAATGGTGGATATTGTCCCTCTTGAGCTTCTCTTAGACAAGGAGTCACTCAGCTGCCAATGAATTTGAATAGGTGAGAGAGGATACTGTGATCCCAAGTTGAGTTAAGGAGTTAAGGAGGTGGACAAATCCCCTAAATTCTCTCCCAGTTGTCTCCATAAAGACCCTACATAGTAATAGAATAAAAAATTCTTCATTTTACTCCAACTAAACAACATTAGGCCACATACTATGACAAACACCTTTTACTCCTCTTACTAGGAATACTATAACAAAAAATGTGAATCAATGTGCGAGATAGATAGTTTTAAGGCTGGAGGATAGCAGAATGATATTCAAAATATACCTATTGATGGTACTGATCAACTTGCAGGGCTATTTGCATTTCATTTATTCTAAATGGGTATTTTTTAGGGCCACGTTTCTTCTTCCCCCTCCTTAGGCATTGACCAACATCTGCATTGTGCTGGTTCTCTTCTAATTGGAAGACAAATGTGTATTGGAAATGGGATGCCTATGGATCCACTTCAAGAATATTAAATTGGTGCCCAAATTCAAATTTCTATTTTCAATAATGAATTGGAGAAATGTGCATTTGTTTACTATACCCCCTCCGATAAATTATCAATAACAATATGCAACATCAGTTCAACAATTGTTCTTTAATTAAGAAGAGAAATAACCTTTGGGCTCATTGATGGTAAATTAAATAATAATGAATAGATTGTTTTGAGCAGATGAGTTAAATTACAAAAATAATTCTACAAACCAGGGATAACTTCTGCCCCAATACTAAAGAGTAGAGAGCATGTTCATTAGAGGGAACCTCTGGGAATACTGTCACATTCAATGGAATGTAGGACGGTTTCATGCTACCATCAACATTTGAACATTTTCTAATATAATTTTTAGTTTAGTAACGTTTATGCTGATTTGAAAATTCTTGTTTGTAGAGGAGAGGTACATATTTGTTGATCGAAGATGCTTCTAATTTTTCAGATTTTAATCTTAGTATCCAACACAACTACTGAATCATGGTTAATTACCAGATATTTACGTATCACTCATCATTTCACTTGCATAATAGCCTCATTGAAGTCTCCATTTCATGAGTCTAAAACCAAAATTTTCAATAATACTTTTTAATTTTCATTTGGTGCCACACGTCATGATCACTGAAAAAATTATATTTTATGTTTCCCCCTCATCAATGGATTTGTTGATTTGTTAACCATACATTGGGTGCAGGACACACTATTTCTTGAGCCACACAAAATGGCGTAATCCATTTTAGGGACAAGCCTATTATTAGCTTCTTGAATGCCTTAGGGAAATTTTGAATTCTTATAATCATACTTCCAGGTTATGGTTAAAGATAATTAACAATGATTGGCTTCTAGAGTTTTCCATTAATGCATATCGTGCATTATTGATGAGGAATTTATTCCCAATGGATATATTCCAATTCTATTGTCTTGTTTTTATAAGAAGAATTTTTGTTTTCATTTTCAGAAATCCACCCTTAACAACTCGCGTAAGAAATATCGATATTTTGTTATTTAAGAAAGTCATTGCTCGATATTGAGTAAATGGTAGGAAAGTTGGGTTTTGTGTCCAAAATTCAACTTACCCCACTGATCATTTTGTGTTCTTATTATTTTATCTTATGTATGTTTTATGATATTACCTAAGGGAATATATGAATGAGCCCTTTCACGAATTTATTTGAGGCTAACAGAAATCCATACAATAAAACTTGTGATGATATTTGCAAGCAATGTACTTTTGTTCATGTTGTTTGTTTATCTTTCTTTCACCCTATGCTTTAATATTGGGACATTATGGGAATGTGGGCTAGCATGACTATATAATAGAGCCAGGCAAGGCTCCAACCAAACAAATTCATTCCATTGACTAACTAGGTGTTATTAGAATGCTAAAGCAACTACTAGTTGTGCGTCACCTTAATCATACATAACCGATTGGCTTGCTTAAGGCATGAACATGCCCATAATATGACATAAGTCTTTTGAATACTTATCTTTGTGTATTTGATGGGATTGAGTTGATCAACCAGACACCCATGGCATTTAGACAAGTGTTAATATCGTTCCTTGATGTATTTTGCTTCGTCCACCCACAATGCATGGGATAGGAAGAGGAATATTGAATCAATTTTACATATGAAACCTATCAAACTCATCGAACTTTATAATCAATGGCTTTATTCGTGCCAAGGTTTCATCCCGGATCATTTTCATGGAATTTGCCATCTCAATCACTAAACAATGCAAATGGAATCGGCTTGTGCTTTTCAAAAAACAAGATCAAGGAATGGTCACCATGTTTAGAAGGTTATTATAGCTCTTCAACTATAAAAATTCTAGGCCATTTTTTATAATAATTTCTCTAAAATGAAATTGCATTCTAATTTTGTATATAAAAATAGTATTGTTCCAAGTGTTGGTTCCTATATGAAAAATTAAATTCTAGCCATATTTCTCCCATGAAGTGACCCAACATTTTTAACCTCTTTGAATATACTTTTTAACAAAGAAAACTACACCTCATTCGAACAATCATGTTAATAATTATGCACCATTCAAGGTAGGGTATTTGAATGGATTTTGTTTTTGTTTATCTTGAGTTAGTAGGTTGTTTAATGCTTCATGTTCTTGTAACCCTCATTTGAAGGTAGGGTTTTTCATCTATGATATTTATAGAGACCACAACCTCCAGTTATGGTGTGGAAGCTTTCAATTTCATTGCAAACTTTGAATCCACAAACTTGATTGCATAACCTTGTTAGTCTGCAAGATTGATAATGTGGAACGAGGAAGAATAAACATAATTGGAATATTCCTAATCACTGCTATATTCAATATCCTTAAAATATTATTCATCATGATATTTAATATGATTGTGGAACAATGATCCATTTCAATTTTTAAGTCTATTGAACTTTCGTCTAGACCACTAGTTTGAATTGCAGCGACTGGACTACTTGGATGATAAGGGATTCCCACTAGTTGAGTTAGATTTGACTTTTTATACATGATCGTATATCATTTTTCATTGGTTAAGTTTTGATATACTCTGTCTTGTTTTCCTGCAAGTAACGAGATAAGGGATTCCTACTAGTTGAGTTAGATTTGACTTTTTATACATGATTGTATATCATTTTTCATTGGTTAAGTTTTGATATACTCTGTCTCGTTTTCCTGCAAGTAAGGATTTTGTATGTGTGCACAAGGTTGGAATAGGGATACTAGTGTGTAGATAGGTTTTAGTGTCGGAATAATTTATCAATATTAACCCCTTGGAGGTATTAAATTATTTTACCATATTGGCCCTGTATAGTAGATCCTAGAAATATATATATATAGATATATATCCTTGAATAGATCAATAATACCTTCATTATATATGGAAGTGATCCCTAGCTTACAAATTTCCTTGGGGGTTCTGTGATCTTCTCCTCTGTTTCTCTTGGGTTTCTTACACTCGGAAGATTATGGTTTGTAGTTACTTCTTGGACATTTCCCCATTGTATGCAGCGATAGTAATGGGAATTTTTAATACAAAAACAAATGTGGTTGGTTTGGTTGGTGTAAGGTTAATAGGTAAAATTATTGAGTCTTCCAAAGATATAAGAATGGATCTCTCGAATATAAGCACATGGAATCATTTTTTTTTGTTCCTACATTTCTTTTCATATTTAATGTTGTCATACTCTTATTTTTCTTAATAGTGTACTTGTATTTGTCTAAGTTGTTAGACACTCTATCACACTCTTACCTAGTAATGATTTTTAGTTAGCATATTGAACCAAAAGTTGGATTATCAGTCGGATGGATTTAGATGTAAATATTGTCTTGAGTATTCTTGTTTGATGGTATAAGTCCCAAAGTGAAAAATAATAAATGGACTATGCAAAGCCTATTAATGGTCTGGGAAGGAAGATAAGGAAGTGGAACTATAGACTTTCCTCGTAGAAGTGAATGGAAGATCACCACCACTTGATAGAAGTAGTGAAATATGTCAAAGAAAAAATATTCAAAGAAAAAGCATAAGCATTTTCCCATTATCTCATTGAGGAAATTACTAGCATATAGCAAGCCAACCTCAGACTGTGCATGCCAATGGAGTAGATGAAAATTGAAAAAAAAATGTATTATAACAGTAGAATTAGCAGTAAATGTAGTAGAATAAACTTCAAGTGTAAATTAATTGAATAGTGGTTATAAGCTTTAGCAAAACAAAATTATCTTTGAAACACAAATATCCCTGAAATAGCATGTGGGAAAGAATAAATTACTAAGAAGGTATGGATACCCACCCTAGTTGTCTCCAAGATCACTATGGGTGACATTGTTGGTGAAACATACTCTTCATAAAATACCCATATAACATATCCTAAACTAAGGCCCAAGACCTTATTTGTACCTATCATTCCCAAGCATACTTCTTTATAGTTTACATATTAAATAAATGGTTATATGTATAAAACTATTCAAGTATATTAGATTTAAACTAATATGTTAAATTTATCTTACTAAATTGCTTATAGGAAACCTATAATGGTCCAAAAAACCGGTGCAAATCTTTTTTATACAAAATTTTGCTTTCTACTTCATTTTTATTCACTATTGGAATCTTTTTAGTAGATGGAGATTGTTACATGAAAATATCTGGCACCGACAAAAGTGAAAAGTCCCAAGCACCAAGATTTTAGTATTTTACCCACTATCACCTCAGTGTCTCTTCTTGTATCTTTTGGTTGGCTCTTCTCCAACTCAATTGGGAGCTTGCCTAAAAAAATTATTGCTAACGATATGTAGGCACCTCATTATCTAGCTCAATTATTGATGATAGTTGTTAATTATATATTTTATCATTGTTTGACTTGTATATTGGATTTAGTCACTTCAAAATATTATTTTATTGCTTTCCTTGGGTATTTTTTGTCACTACTTGGAGGAAATTGTCTATCTAAACAAACTTATTACTTCCCATGAAATATAATTCTACTTTAAGAAATGTTTATGAACCGGGATTTTAAATTGAGATGTTTTCAGATGATTTAAAGGCCCCTATGTACCTTAAAATAAAATGTCATAGAATTGAAACCTTAAATTTTTTGAAACTTCATTTGTAAAAGAAACATTAATAACCTTAAAAAATAGGTGTTGATCCTTTCTCTAATTTTATATTTTTGTGTTTCATCTTTTTCAAACACAAATACAAATATTTCTTATCGACTTGCCAATTTTGAATTTGTAAAAGAAACATTAATAACCTTAAAAAATAGGTGTTGATCCTTTCTCTAGTTTTATATTTTTGTGTTTCATCTTTTTCAAACACAAATACAAATATTTCTTATCAACTTGCCAATTTTGAATCTGAGGAACAAATAGAATGCATTTCTTTGAAATTTAGGTTGTATGGTTGGTTGTGTGTAGATTCTGTTGATATTTTCTTCTTTGGTACTTGTTCAATTTATTCTGTTTCAACCATATAGTGTATTGATTACTGATTTTTCTTTCTATTTATTTCATTTATTAGGGTTCATTTTTGTGCTTTAGTGTCATCTTATTCTTAGTCTAGTAAATATCTCTAATTCAAAAGTTTGTGTGCAACTTTTATTGTTTTTTTAATTGTTTCTCTTGGTATCATGGTTCCCTGATTTTATATGGTGCACTTTTTTTACGAGATTTGCAGTTATATCTACCAGGCTGCACAAGTTTAACTACAGACGAAATTGTAAAAAAATATCAGAACATAGAGCTCAACACACCCAGAAAAAAGAAGTTGAAATAAATTTTGGATGGTGGTGTACAACAGAAGACTGAATTACTAAAATGATGTTTTTATGGTACTGGATGAAATTAGTTCGTTTCAAGACGTATGAGTGTACAATGAATATTGATGCTTGTTCCAAATAAAGGAATGCAAGGCTTCTTTATGATTATACTATGGAGAGTTGAAAAAATAGAAAGATCATACAATCAAAGAGTTGTTGGGGTTGTACATATTTCTATTACTCTTGATGAGTGTGGAATGTGTATTGATGTCGACCATTTTCTTCCTAAAAAATTTTCGTTGATTGTTGAGTTGATTTTCGAATTTCAACTACTAAAAATAAGAAGAGCGTGGTTGTGGTAAATACACATTATTGAAATTTCATATTTACTTTTGGATGTGTAGATTCTAGGATCCTATTTAGCAGTAATTTGGACCAAAATTTCTTATTTTTCACCTGTTACAGGAAGAAGTCAATTAGATAATTAAATCCTTAGCTTTTGGTTTGTGTATGTATTTTTACTTATTATGATAATCAAAGTGATATTTATAACAACAAATATGAAGAAATGTTGTTTCAGTTTGCATGAGAAGTATCTAACAAAAAAAAATTCCGTTGAGAGTTTTGGCGGGAATGGTTGCTATAAGTTAGGGCCATATAATATGTATTAAAATCAATTCATGCTTTTTTTCCTTATTCATGAGAATTTTAATGAACAATAGAGATGCATCTAACCTGTTTGTATAATAGAGTTTCCAACAGTTGTTGATTAGGCACATTTATTAAAGTCACTCATTAAAAAATGTATAGGAAGATACCAGCATTATGGACGTAGATAAACAGTGACTATAGGTGGCATATGCTTTGGCCTATCATATTTGAAGGGGACATTATCAATGGGTTTCCTTTCTTATCAAGGTAAACGGCTAGGACCTATGGTAATTCCATGATTAAGATTAACTTACATGTGCATAAAACAATGACTGCCTTATGTTTTCTATTAACTAGAGAAAATAAGGTTTTCAGTGATCATGATATTTAGCCCTAAGAATAAAGTGAAATGTATCTCAAAAATTCCACAATTTCTATTATGATTGTAATTTTTTTTTTACATATTCGCGTGTTCTCAAATTAAGTAATTATAAAAAATTATGACCATATAATTTTGATTGTTCAAGCCAACTAAAATATGAGTCTTATGTTTTCTCTTCGCTTTTGAAATACTATATTGGTGTATGTTATTTTGACCTTTTAGTGCCAAGGAAATGGAAAGTAGGAGCTACAATGAGAATTCTTATAAAGGTTGGCTCAAAAATTGGTGGAGAGTTATATTGAGGTGGAAGCAACAAAATCAACTTTTATCATTATTCGTGTTTAAAGCAGGGGTTTGAACTTTATTCATCATCTCTTGTTGAAATTGTTTATTATTTGACATTATTGGTACATTTATAACTTCTTATTGGCAGTTGGGATCTCATATACCTATTATTATAAAGTGAAGAATGTTCAAAAAAGCATGTAATTTTTTGGAATGTTCACTAAATTTCAGCTTTGCATAAAAATTCCAAAGACAAATTGTTAGTGTCAACTAGAGTAATGAATGTCAACAATCAATGTGCGCATGCTAACTAAAATAGCCTAAATTTTAACTTGTTTAGCACACTCAAACATTGAAACGAATTGATATTGTTCATACCATACCAGACCCAATAATCCCATCAAAGAACATGTTACTAATGGGATTTGGACATTGATGGGGAGGATAAAAATGGTCTTCTTAGCCACCCACTCTAGCTAGGCCCAATTGACATCTGAGTTATTATTACACATCTTTTAGCTTAGTTAATTATCTCCATCTATAGTAATTTTTATACAAATTGTATTGAATCATAATTTTGTATGTTCAACATTGGAGGGCCATTATCATGGGTTCATGTGGTCTAGCATTTTGGGATTTTCCGAGACAAATTGAGTAAGGACAATATCATTTATGGTCAAGTCTTTGATGCTTTATGACAGGCATCTCTTGAGAATTTTATTTGAGAAAGATTGTGGTTATTCAAATTGTAGTTAACAAAATTCATTTCAATACTCAAATTAATGTTCCCAATATATTTGTTCTCAAAAAGAATAATATTAGCAAAGATACTATGAGCAAAGTCATGTTTTGGTTACACTGGGAGCTTCAAATTACCAATATTGCATGACAAAACCCAAAAACCCACTTAACATGATACCTTGAAGCAAGAAGTAATATCTTTATGTGAGTAAATTCATAATAACAGTTATATGTTTTTTATTTTAGAATAATTCGTTCCCACAAAAATCCTCGTATAGCAATTTGAAGTCGTTAATTTGTTATTAATGACCCTTGCAGGGTTTTTAATGAGTTTTTATATTTCATGCTGGTGGAGAAATTTGAGGGCCAGAGCCTATCTACAATCGCTTGGAACCGATGTTTGGGAAAGTGTGGAAGGAGGATATCAATTTCCAATTGCAATTCCTTCAAACTCTGCTGGTAAGAAGTTATGCGAAACCAATGCCAAAGTTGTCAATACATTATTGGGAAGTTTGCCAGAATCAAAATTTGTCAAATTCATGCAGCTCAAGACTGCGAAAGAGATACGGGACAAAGTCATTCAGAGTTACGAAGGAGACTCCCATGTAAAACGTGCTAAGCTTCAAACTCTTACAATTCAGTATGAAACTCTTAAGATGCATAGTGATGAGAGTATTGCTAGTTATTTTTTACGTATAGATGAGATTGTTAATTGTATGAAGAATCTGGGTGAAGAGATAAAGGAAGCTACTTTAGTTGACAAAATTTGGAGATCTTTGTCTTCTAAATTTGAGTCAAAAGTGTTTTCCATAGAAGGAAAAGAAGATCTTCAAACTATTAGTGTGACTCAACTCCATGGAATCCTAAATTCCTTTGAAATGAGGAAGGAGGTCCATTAGATATGAGAGAAGCCACTTTTAAAGCTTCAACAAAGGGAAAAGTAAAGGAAGAACACATTGAACCAGGATACATTTCAGAAGAAGAAGATGAGGTAAATTTTTTCAAGAAGCTTCAACTGGGTTCTGGAAGATTCAGAGGTAAGATACCATTTAAATTCTTTGCTTGTGGTAGAGTCAACCATTATGCTACCAAATGTCCTCATAAATAAAAATATGAAAAGGGAAAGGAATATGTAAAAGGCAATAGAAAAAAGGTTGTCAATAAAATAAGTTACTGTATGCATGAAGATAGTGATGGTTTATCTAATAGTGATAGACTACTCATGGCTTATGACAATGATGATTTCTTGGATGCCTTAGAAGAGTAAGACTTTTTTGAAGAAATCACTAAACTCAAAATCTGTTTAGAAGAAAAGAATATGATCATAGATACATTGACACACCACCCCATTGAAAGAGAAAAACATAATGAAAATCTAGAATGTGAAATTGTGGGTCTAAGAAAAGAACTTGAGGAGACAAAATCTCTTAATCTCATATTTGCTAAAGGATCAGAAACTTTAAATAAAATCATCAAAGTTCAGCGTTCTCCTCTGCTAAAGATAGGTCTTTGATATACTGAAGAATCATCTCAATCATAGAAGTCGTCAGCCTCCACTAGAAGCTATCTTGATGCAACAAAGACTAGTGAACAATATGTCAATCGTCAGCAAAGGCCATACTCGTTAGGTAAATCATAATCAATTTACTCCAAGGATTAATATCAGTAGAAGCTTCAACCAACAGGTAAACAATTCCAAAAGATTCTATGATCACAAAAACTTCTTTAATGGACAATGTTTTTCATGTCTTAACTTTGGGCATAAGGCTGCTCAATGTGTTTCTTACAAAACCATCATGACTAGAGAAGCATGAAATCAAAGAAGTGTAACCGGAATCAAGAAAAGTTCCTATAATAACTTTTCTCCTCTTGAAGATGAAATAGAATGTTTGATTTGTAATAACTTTGGTCATGAAGAATATTAATGCAGGAGAAAATTTAGGCCAACACTTCAAAAAGAGTAATCATCATTAATTTCCAAGATATGGAGAAAGAAGGAATCTCAATCAGAAACATGTGGCATAGCTCTGTATGGAGAAGGACAAGAGAATTAGTGGTACATCGACAGCGGATGCTCCAAACACATGATAGGTGATAAAGAGAAACTTCATTCTTATAATGCTTTAGAAATGGAAAAGAATGTCTCATTTGGAAATGACACACCAGGTGTCATTAAAGGTAAAGGTTATGTTTTCTTGAAAGAAAAGGATAAAGCTAGAAATGTCATGTATGTAGATGGTTTAAGGCATAACATCTTGAGTGTCATTCAAATGTGTGATCAAGGAAATGAAGTTGTTTTTTGATCAAACGGATGTGTGGTTCGCAAGCTTGATACAGGAAATATCGTCATCAAAGGTACAAGAACTCCAAATAACTTATACATGCTCAAAGGAGGACAAAAGAAATGATATCTAAGAAAAACATATGAAAATTGGCTATGGCATAGAAGATTGGGACATCTAAGCTTCTCTTAGATAAGAAAAGCATGTAGTCTCAAGGAAGTTCGTGATCTTCTAGATATTAGCATCCTAGAAAATACCATATGCAAACCATGTCAAGTCAGTGAGAAAACCATAGTTCACATTAGTGAAAAAGAAGGATCAACAAGTAAGCCCCTTGAACTCATCCATACTGATTTATGTGGACCAACAAGGAAAAAGTAACCTCGTGGAGAATAATACTTTATTTTATTTATTGACGATCTTTCGAGGATGTGTTGGATAAGTCTACTAAAGCATAAAGATGAAGCATTTGAAAAGTTTAAAGCCTTCAAAGCTTTAGTTGAAAATGAATCAGATTGAAAAATCAAATGTCTCAGATCTGATCGAGGGGGAGAATTCACACAAGATGAATTTTTTGACTTTTATGAACAACATGGAATAAAAAGGAAATTCTCCATCGCAAGAACTCCTCAGCAAAATGACGTGGTGGAAAGAATGAACATAACAGTTTAACAAATGGCTTGAGCTATGCTTGATGAATCTGGAACACCTGCAAACTTCTGGAGTGAAGCTGCATTTGCTGACGTGACTATTCCCAACAAAGCGAATGTTTGGGTAAGTAGCAATCAAACTCCATATGAAATTTGGTATGGTAAGCCTCCTACTATATAAAAAAGTTATAGTTTTTGGAAGAAAATGTTTCATTAAAAGGACTGATGAAAAACTTGGTAAGTTTGAACCCAGATCAAACAAACGAATTCTTCTTGGTTATTCATCCAGAAGTAAAGGATACACATTTTATAATAAAAGACTTCAGAAAATTGTTGAAATCATTGATGTTGTAATTGATGAAGCATGTAGAAATATAGAACAAATTAAGTCAACAAAGGGATATGACAATGAGAAATATGGGGAATTCTTTCCTGCATCAAATCAAAATGATATAGAAGAAGAAACCAATGAAGCACCAGAAGAAGATACAACAGATAGGGAAAAGACTCCATCCATGTATGTTTAGAAGAATCATCTAAAATCTCAAATTCTAGGAGAAAAAGGGCCTAGAGTACAGAAAAGAAGAACTCTTACAGGGACCTCAAGTTATCTAGCATTACTATCCTCCACAGAACCTCAGAATGTAAATGAAGCCTGCAAAGATGAATGTTGGGTCAAGGCCATGGATGAATAACTTGACCAAATTGAAAAGAATGATACTTGGGAATTAGTTCCTAGACCTCATGATAAAAATGTTATAGGAACAAAATTCATATTTAAGAATAAGTTGAATGAAAATGGAAAAGTTATTAGAAATAAGGTAAGACTTGTTTGTAAAGGGTATGCTCAACAAGAAGATATAGATTTTGAAGAAACTTTTGCACCTGTTGCTAGACTTGAAGCCATAAGGATGTTTCTTGCTCTTTCTAGTTTTCGAAAATTCAAAGTATATCAAATGGATCTAAAATCAACTTTTCTTAATGGAGATCTAGAATAATAAGTTTATATTGAACAACCAGAAGGATTCATTCTTCAAAATGATGCAAAACTCGTATGCAAGCTCAAAAAGGCTCACTATGGTCTGAAACAGGCTCCAAGGGCTTGGTATTACTGCCTTGACAAATATCTACAACAACAAGGTTTCACAAAAGGCTCTGTAGATAACAATTTATACACAAAGATTGAAAACGATAAATTGCTAATTATTGTTGTTTATGTTGATGATATCATCTTTGGTATCAATGAAGAATCCATGAGTCAGAATTTTGCTTCGGTAATACAACATGAATTTGAAATGTCCTTACTTGGTGAACTTACTTATTTTCTTGGTCTACAAGTACAGAAAACAAAAGATGGTATTTTCCTTTCACAAACAAAATATCCCAAGAAGATCTTGAAGAAGTACAGAATGAAATATTCTAAAGCAGTATGTACTTCAATGGTAATAGGATACAGTCTCAATTCTAACGATGAATCACTAGCAGTAAACCAACCAACATACATATCTATGGTCGAAAGTCTACTCTATCTAATAGGTACCAGACCTAATATCATGCATGTAGTAGGAATTGTTGGAAGGTTCCAAGAAAATCTAAAGGAATCACATCTTCACGCAGTTAAAAGAATTTTCAAATATCTTCAAGGAACTCAAGACTTTGGACTATGGTATCCTAAAGATACAGATCTTACTCTTCATGCACATAGAGATGCAAATTGGGTAGGAAATGTCGATGATCGAAAGAGCACTAGTGGAGGTGCATTCTGTATGGGTTCACGGCTAGTGTCTTTGTTGAGCAAGAAACAAAGTTTGATTGCCTTATCTACCACTGAAGAAGAATATGTGGTTGTTGCATCTTGTTGCACATAACTACTTTGGATGATGTAAACATTGCAAGACATTCAAATCACATGTACTCCAACCATTTCCATTCTATGTGCTAATACAAGTGACATCAATATTTCGAAAAATCTTGTCATGCACTCCAAGACCAAGCACATACCCATTAAGTACCATTTTCGACGAGAACAAGTGCTTGAACAAAATATTATGTTGGAGTATGTTCCCTCCAAAGAATAAGTTGTTGATATATTCACCAAACCGCTTCCCAGAGAAACTTTTGAATATATCAGAAAAAAGATGGGAGTAGTTGCTGCATCATCCTACTATTAAATTCATTTTTCAGAGGAAGGTTATTATACACGGGTTTCATGAAGTATAGTTGCATATAGACACGGGTTTCTATGGTTGATGTAGCATATATTTTTTTCTAATAGAAAAACAGTGGGTCAGACTCTGATATGGGTGATCTGTCTAATATTGATGATTACAGTCTGACGATATGCTTTTTTCATTGATTTTTATCTCACTAGAAAAGATGCCTTGATGAATGAATTGTTGACTATGCACATGTAACACAGGTTCAGGGGGAGCATTAGCCTTCACATACATTTTGCATTATTGGCAGTATGGTTGCTGAGTTCAACTATGGTTTCAGATATTTATGTCATTTGTTGCATAAGTCATGTAAAGATCTAGGGGGCGATATGACTCCTTCTATCATAGTCTATATTTGAATGAGTCCTATTGGAGATATGATGTAATTTTTTTCCCACTATACACGGGATGGATGATGTAATAATTGTTGTATCTCTGTCATGTATAAAAAATTTGTATATCCCCACTTGGTTGGGTGGATGAGTCAAATATGGTGTATCCCCACATGGTTAGGTGATTGATGTATGTATGAGTCATTAGCCTTAGGGAGGTCATACACACTTAGTTGAGTTATAGAGTCATGTTATTATTTTGAAACATATCTCTACAGACCCTACATGTACTACTGGGGAGCATGGACAACATAATGTATATCAAACAGGGATAGTAGGTTGGTCTGCCCTTTGCCCTTGATGTCAAAGGGGGAGAGTATTTTGGTGTTGGTGTTACATGTTATCTATAATAGTTTCTACAACTTGCAGTAATCAACACCATCATGGTTTCCATCAAGTCCAAAGGGGGAGATTGTTGGCATTATGATACAAGTGTTGTCCTTGATGGCAACTCACTCACAGGTCAGTTCATTTTTTATGAAAGGCAAGTTGGAGTATAGAAGGCCTATTCAGATGTAAAAGGGTACTCGTACAGAAGAACAAGTAGATGGAACTAAGGTCTACTGATCAGAATAAAGAAGTTGAAGGAAAAGGATGGTGTAATGTAGTTTAAAATGTGTATGCTGGTTCACTTAGTCAAAACAGCATATCCACACTGGTTCACAGAACAAAAAGAGTGTATACATATACACGCACCTTCACAAGAAGAAAATCGTGTATATCTTGGAAAATCAAGGAAATTCAAGAGTAAACAATACCATGGGTCAACACCATGGTATTAGCCCACAATATTGAGTTGAGTAACGAATATTTGATCCCATCCAAGAATAGCATGAGTCCTAAGAGGTTTTGGTCTGAGGTATTGAGAAAGGCCTAAAATTATATAAGGAGGAGAAGATCATAAGGCCAGGGTGTGTGAGTAAAACGGTTTTCTCAGGAATACTTCTATCTGAAGTATATTTTATGTTGTAGGGGCAATGTTTGTGATTTGATCTAAAATATTATGTTCACCTTGAATCAATGTTGGATCAGGATCATGAGACCTGAAATGACTTATCATTGAATGATCTAATATTGGTTGGGATAGATCTGATTGTGTACACTTTTTTTATTCTTTAAATGTCATGAACTGGGTTTGTCTGAAGTCTGTAATAGTAGCGAATTTATGAGTTAATATTTGCAAATATATACGCCGATTCATCTCAATAAAAGTGTGTATACACATAGGTTATACTCTTCTAAATAGTGTATACAAAAGAAAAGCCTATTATTCATATCTGACTAATCTATTTGATCAGTTATGTTGTTTTACCCTTGTCTGTCAATGAAGTCCTATTAGATCAGAATGTAAAACTAAATGCATAAGGAGTTTGGTGTCTGATTGATTGATTGTCTAAGTAAGAAGGGTTATCTCTACTACTGCCTATCTAAAGCTCTGTAAATTGACAATAGATGTTCAGTATATTGCTAGTTGATACAAACTTGATTCAGAAGTTTATGCTTCAGTAATTTTGAGGGTATACGCAGGTTTGGTTAAAGGAAGTAGTGTATACACGTTGGTTGGGTTCAGTAAAGTAGTGTATACATTTTGATTCATGATTTTTGAGGTTACAACTGGTTCTGAATGATGATGCAAGTTTTTGGGTTCAACACAATGTTTTGGTAACAGTGATCTGATTGTTCATATTAACTGATGGTTGGTTCATGCAGTTTGAGTTTCAAAGTTTCTGACGGATCCAGTATGAAAATATGATGAAACAAGGCCTTCATTTGTATTGTTGTGTATGAGGAGCATTTAGTCTAAAAATTATGAAACGTGGTCCCTGGAAGAAGAGAGAAGGTCATAGCCTTCTATAGGCCGGCCCCTAAGTACTCGTAAACACATTGGCTAGTACAAGAGCTAGGGGGTTGTAGCTCCCTTCGAGTAGAAGCTGGAGAATAAGAGACAGTGGTAGCCTTCTGCAGGTGGGTGCCTGCGTACTGGTATGAGTTTGCACTAGTACAACATTGTAAATAGATTTTCTTATTATTAAAAGAAGACAGAGATGACACCAACAGGTGGTTTTTCTCCCACGTTGGGTTTCCACCTTAAATCTTGGTGTTCATGTGTGTTCCTTATGTGTGATTGTGTATAATTTATTTACTGCACTTCTTAACAAGTTACTGATGCATTGATTAAATATCAACACATGATAAATTGATTAAATGATAAGTTCTCTTGGTATACGTTGGTTGCTCTAACAAAAGTAGTGTGTACACGCTAGTTCACTTCACAGAAGTAGCATATATAAATATGTTTGGGAAATTAAAAATTATTGAACTGATAATACTAATTCACCCCCCCCCCCCTCTCAGTATTATTTCCAATACATATGAGCCTTATCGCTTAGAGGAAGACCACTGTACGAGAGTGTATCATCCTTGGATCCACGAGCCATGTCATTGGCCTGAGGAAGACTCATTGAGATACTGCTATAAATCCTCAAGGCTCAATGAACTAGTTAGAGTGATTGTAGAGTGGTTAGCAATGCACAAGTCAATAGTATCTCAAAGGGCAACAACATCAGTAGCGATAGAGAGCAACAGATCTACGCATGACAAAGGCAAGAGGAACGTTTCCGATAGTGCAGAGGCGGAGCAAAGTTGTGAGTTCAAGGTAGATCCAATTGTATTAAGAGCAGCTTTGGAGATTGAGGTAAAGAAGCGACAACGCAACAGAAGGATTGCACAAAGACAAAGGGAAAATCATAAACCGAATGATGCAGAGAAGAAGTTGCAAGAGTTGAAGCAACAACTAAGGGAAGAATAAGAGTTGCACAAAAGAGAGAAGGAAGTGTAGCAGGAATAGGAACACGAGGAGGTGCAACATGCACACATTTCTGAAACTACACCAATACAGGTTATGGATTCATCAGAATAGCTAACATATAGCAAACAGGGTGAGAAGTCACACAAGGATGAATTTTCTTAGGACATTGAACAGATGTTGGAATACGTGGACACAGATGTGGCTAAGACAGAGCAAGATCAGGAGACAAATCTCATACCGAAGGGCCAAGATGTCACTTCTCCAGCTTCACCAGATCTAGGAGCAGAGCAAATCCCAAGTGATCAAGGAGACACTAAAATCCTTGAGGACAATCCAAAAGAAAATGTGTGCAACATATCCTTCAATGAGTCACATCACAGAGTTGTGCAGTCATGTAGAGTGCCCACTCTGGATTTTCATGTATCCCTTGTGCATTTTCAAGAATGATTGATCATTTATGATGTGAGAAAACATCTAGCCACACTGCTCATTATACAAAGGCATATGCCAAAGCCACCAGCTCAAGTGTGAGATTCTTGATAGCTGAGAACGAGCTCATGGCTAAGGAGTTGCAAGCGGCCAAGCATAGAGATGAGAAAGTTGGAGCATCTTCCAAAGAAGAGTTGAAGAAAGCAATACTTGTTGAAGTATCATCTCTCGAGACAATAATGTGGAAGTTGTACTTCAAGTTCGTCGCCATGCATAAGTCATTTTTCCATATTAATGGTTGGAAACAACGTTGTGCTAGGAGAGCACACATCCTGATAGACATACACACTATTTTCGATCACATGCAAATCTGGACAATGAGGTTCAAGGGAGCCCCATTGTACTTGTGAAATATGATAAACCAAAGGAAGTTGAGTTGAAGGCACACATCTGGAGTTAGATCCAAAACTATGAGGAACTTCCATAGCTCATCAGTAGCTTACAAGCTTCACATGCATGAGTGTTCAGAAGCATGGATGTCATTTTGTGCACACATGCGATCCCATCCATTGGCACACTCACCGAGGTGAAAGAAAGGAACCATGTCCAACTGGAGCTAGACATGTACTTCGAGTAGTTGATGCACATAAACACCAATGCGTATTTGTAGATGAGTGCATACATTATGCACCAGCATGTCATGGGGTTAGCTACACCCAATACCATGATGCACATGCTATCTGATGAGTTGGAAGGAGGTGCCAAATCAGTGTACCTAGATGTAATGGAGGCAAGAATTCACCTTTAGAATAATGTCACCATAGCGTACATGGACACCATAGAAGACTAACAAGCTTGCCATCAGTTCACCACCATCGACCACCAAGAGGATGTCGATGACTTAGTCTTCCCACAACTGTCCGAGTCTCAGTGATGTCTTGTATCTCTTACTCAAGCCCATTTTTATGTCACATGGGTACATGTGCAGATTGTATTGTAAACATGTTATAAAGTGAAAGAACAAGTGTCAATAGTAGAATGTAAATAGTCATATGTAAGTTGAAGAGTCGTGAGGGTAGGCTAAGAGTCACAAAGGGGAATGTCAAGGGTCACCCCATCCTTTGCTATATATAAAACCTCATAACTCATTGTACAAGATTTTGGGATCCAAGCTTATGATAGGTATAACTTAGAGAAATCTTGGAGTGTATTGTAACAAGCGTTGCCTTCTCCATAGTGCAGCGTGAGTACATCTTTTTGGAGGAGCAAGCGGCAGTGGCTGTAACATTCCACTATCGGCCCTATTGGTTGTCATTCTCGTATGTATTATTGGATCTTTCACTCTTTTAATATAACATAACTAGC
The DNA here is from genome assembly GCA_031772625.1 of Pinus tabuliformis. Lineage (NCBI taxonomy): Eukaryota > Viridiplantae > Streptophyta > Pinopsida > Pinales > Pinaceae > Pinus > Pinus tabuliformis. The sequence continues at coordinate 992,293,654 of CM062806.1, read as the reverse complement.
ATGTTTTGTGCATATATTGTTATTATAGTTTTCCTATCTTGGTTACTCTTATGATGTATGTAATTGTAATTTACGTATGTATATATGGAATATTCTATATGTGTTTGTATGAATATTATCAAAGCATGTTGTTGGTATAACTCATCACTTTGTATTTTAGACTATCTTGCTTTCCATCTCATGATGTATTTTAGCTTGAGTGTTCCCTTCCAAGCTGCATGCTATCACAAGATTCTAAGGGGCACACTCTTCTCCCATTCTGTGGGTTAGATCCTTTAATGCACCTTCTCTAACTTGATGTAAGGTCACACCATTGATTCCAATAAGGAAATATTACTTACCTCTGCACACAACCATAGTCAAGGCAATCCCATACTATCCACTGCTGGGACTCCTACTCCAAATAGCCTGAGGTCTAGCTGGGACTTATTATCAGTGAGATCCCTTGACATGTTGGCAAGTCCAACACTGTCAACATTTCTGGCACTAAAAGGAGGGCCAGATGACAAGTTGATTCCTCACATACTGTTTTGAATCATCACACATCTATCATGCATATTGTTATAGTTAACCCTCCGTAATGTTTGTCCAACGAATATCCCTTTGAAGTCGAGAGGGAGTTCTTTGATGACTTGTCAGAACTCACGTATGATGGTGAAGGTGAAATGGCATGGCCTAAGAACTTAGATTACTTCCATGAATTCATGGAGAATGTGGAAGGTTTTAATGAAGTAGAGGTCTGTATAGTGTCCGTACACACACTTTATGAATACCCATTGATATGTGTCGCATGCTGCCTCCTAATTGCGTGCACTCATTTAAACAATTCAGTGATCTAATAAAATTTGTTTTTCATGATTTTGATCCTGAAGCACTTGATAATAAAATGTTAAATCAACAGAAGGCCCCAGATTAATCACTAATGGATTTTTGGCAGCACTTCCATCTACTCCCTTTTGAAGCTCTGAAAAGTTAGATGCAATTCCAATATATTTGTGATAGATATGAGTATGCTTGTATTAAATCACTCTATCCCAAAGTGAAGAAAATGTTTAAACCCCACTCAACATACTTCGGTGATGGAGTTGTGCAATCACAAGTGGATATAGTCAATGTCACAAGTGACTGTCTGCCTTCCCCTCATCAAACAGTTCAATGCCCACAGAGTGATCTAGGAGAACATGCACACAAGTTTGTTCAAATGTCACATCCTCCCACCCTCACTACTCTCAATTTATGTGAAGATTTGGTTGGGAATCCCATGGGTTTTCATATGTATTTGTTACCTCAAACTCCTTCTCCGCATTCTGATGATCCTCCAGATTGTACTATCATGTGTTCATCCATTCTGGACTCCACACGTATTGTGAACGAGAATCAAGCTATCTAAAATGTTGATGTTGCACAACCAAATTGAATTTTCATTTATGACAAGTATGACTAGGAATCTGAGCATGAACCTGCAGTCAAGGATGAAATCCTTTTGCTCACACCTCCTCCACCTTTTCTTGATATCTTTGGTTATTCTGCTATCTTTGATTTTCCTTGGGTAAATCCATCCACGTATTCACCTACTTCCAATCATTTTCATAACACACCCGATGGTAGTCCATCATTTGATAGCAAAGAGGATAAATATTTCATTGAAAATCCACTTGATTTTTCATCTACATTTTCTAGAAACGCAGAGGGTGAATGTTATTGCTTCTCATCTACCCCTCTGTATGATTCATCATATCATGACGATCTTGATGAACTCATTGATTTTTCTAATCGTAGTTGTCATGATCTCTTTACTTCTATATTCGATCATGATGTTGATTCAATTGTTGTTGATCTTTCAAAGCCACATGTTTATGATGATCTATCTGCCGATGAAGTCCAAACCCCGCAGGTTGTCAAGGAACTTCAAATTGAGCTGATGGTTATGTCAAGTCCTCATTGTCTTGAGGTTAGTTTCACTTGTGATCAGGAAATTGTTTAACTACCCAAGCCTCCTCATCACTCATCTGTATGCGCTAAAGATGAATCCAACACAGATTCCGCTTCCTCCACCTGAATCACACTATCCCATCGCTCATGCATTCAAGGACTCATACACAACAAGCACACTTTCGAGAAGTAAGTTGTCTATTTTTCTCATGTTTTCTTGTCTGTCACGGTCAAGAGAGTGTGCATGCTTATCATCTGCACACAGTGTGTCACAACACCATGTTAAGTCCATAGAGTGCTTATCTTGTGCTTTCACTCTTTTATTTTTTGCGGACGCATTTAAACTCAGTGTGTTGGTCTTCATTGTTATATCTTTCCATTTTGTTGGTTTGCTTAACTATCCTTTTCGCGAACCATGCCTTCACCAACATGGGTCAACCAATGCATCGGTGGCTGCATTGGAAATATTGCTTCATGGGAGAAGACCCATGCACCGTTAGCTTAGGAGTAGGAGTAGTGTTTGCTTTATGTCTTGTTTGTTTCCATGCATGTTGGCTTGATTTATTTATTTCTTTGTTTTCTTTTTTATGTCTGTAGGTTAATTTCACATGAAATTGTGTGCGACTCTTAAGATAAGGAGGGTAAAGTACACGAAGACTTGTACAACTATCAACACTTGGTTATCTATTGTCCTCTCTCTTTATGCAGAACTTGTTTTCTTCAGTAAATGATACACAAAGGGAAATTACATTCTTTTCAAAGTGAGTCTTGGTGAAAACACAACACTTGCGCTTTAACTAGTACCACCTACTCTAGTCAGTTATTTTTGGGTTAACCCTTGTCAGCTCAATCAAGTAGAGTAAGGTGAGGGGGAAAATATTAACAAGTATGTCATAGGTATGTATAACATAATTCTCTGAAGGAAAAACCTCTTATTATCTCAATAATTCGGGATCCCTCTTCCGCCTCTGAAATAAATAAGTGCCTGTGCATAGTTTTTTGAAAAATGAAAAAAAAAAAAATACGAAAATATGACAATATGAAAATTTTGAAAAAAGTGAATAAGGAAAAATAAGAGAAAGGTTTCCTTCATAAATAGGTAATGAAAGTAACTCCATCGGATTACTGACTAGGCTCACCAGTAGCAGAGAAATGCTTTCATCCCTGTGTGACTCCGTCGGGGTACTATCCAGGCCTGCTAGCACCAGAGCAATGCTAGAGATGAAACTTAAACTCTCACAATCATATTACTTGTGCATCAATATACCCCTCATCCTCAATTGAAATGACTAAGTTATATTGGCTTGGAATGTATGTTGACTGATCAAGAGGATGACATGTGTTACATCTTTCACTCAAGCTAGTGTGGAAACCATGGTGATCAAAGAATTGAGCTCTAGAGGAGTTAGACTTGGTTTTCATGAAACAAGGTCTATTAAGAGAGCTAGAGTTCTACCAATGTGTCGCCAATGTTGTAGCAACTACAACCATCCTCCAAAATTTTTCCTTAGCTTCATTTTTTAGACTCCCTACCAACCATCCTTTGCAGCATGTCTTGCACTGCCCAGGTACTTATGCTTTCAATTGAGTTTCTTTGCCTTATCAACTTGTGTTCGCTAAATTGTTTTCCTTTCACCCGTAAGTTGGCATCCCATGACTGGGTATTCAACCAGTTATTGTTCTGACTTGGATAATTACGCAGAAATCGAGGGAAACCAACCTTTCTCAACACAATTTTGCAGAGCATCAAGCCAGGTAGTTTCTCTCCAAAATTGCGCAGAGCATGCATACTTCCTTCCCCTTGAAAATTGCATAGAGTAGCCCATCACTGGACTTCTCTCAGAATTTGCACAATTTTGGCTGGCAGCCTTGGTTTCAGTCCAGAAATTAGACAGAGCTTGAAGAGTAGTGACAGCCACTTAGTCAAGAAACTGCATAGAAGTCATCCCAAGGATTGTTGTTCGTTGCATGTGATCACAAGTTAACCGATTCCCTCCAGGACTAAGAAATATTACTTTGCATGCATGGGTAGATTTTTCACAAAAAATAAAAAATCAAAAAGAAAAAAAACATCCCTAGATTTTAGGGATCTATTTTTAGCAGCTGGGGGTTACATGAAAAATTTGTTTTAGAAACCTCCCACCAAGTGTTGCTTTTTTCTAGAATTGTGTCATGCACATCATAAACCTCGATCTTGTTAATATTATTTATTCAACACTTCAGATCTCATTCGTCACTTCAATATTAGAGCTATGGCATCCCCAACACATCTAGTAACCTTCCACACACTCAGCACAATTTTTTCTAGGTAAGTCTGCTTTTCATTTATTTTGCTACTTTTCTATCGCTTTTTGTATTTCAATTTCTGTGAGTGATGTTTGCTTTTTTTTATTGAACACTTGCTATCGTTTCAATTCATGTTAGCTTGTAGAAGCATTGTTTTAATTTTTGCATTGCATTTCCTTGTTGTCGCATGCATGACACTATTTATGCACTAACGATTGTCGTTTTGGCGACTCGCTTCCCACACTTCATTTTTTTCCCATGTTATTGAATCCTGAACTCACTAATTTCTGGCATGTTCAATCACTCATGTTTGAAACTAGTTTCTTACATGCATTCAGTCCTTACTATTTTCAGTCACTTGTCGGCATTTGTAAGCTGCCTTGGCCCGAACCTTACCTTGCCTGACTTGAACTATGCATTTCTAACATGGAAGGCCTTACCTTTCTCCTAGAAATTGTGTAGATCTTGCCTCACACTGGCCTCCTAGGCTGTGTTCTACAGAATTCTGATAGGAAGTGCCTCAGTTGGCCCCCAGAATTGAGTAATGCAATTTTTTCGAGTTGAAGTCATGTTGACTGAAACTACGCATTACACAGTGTTGGTCCTCAGCAGGCCAAGATGGACTATTCTCTGCATAGTTTCAGCAATTAGTCAGTTCTCTGGAAGTCCAGATTGTGCTTTGTGCAGTTCTGGCAATTATTCAACCAGCCTCCCAGTGAAAATTGGGCAAATTTTCCAGACATTGACCGAGCTATGTTGCATGTCAGTCCTCAAGTTGCTTTTGGTTTTCAACTGAAATTTTTCTTGCCATGAGTGTTTCTTTGTCTCTAGGTACCACATGTGTTCAAAATTCTCTTAGTAGTACAGGTACAATGGCTTCCAAGAGATCAATGTCAAAGGACACCATTGAGAACGCAACTAGAGATGTGGCCGAGCAAGTGTCTATGAGCTTGCCCATCTATGAAGATACTAAGTTGTTCATAGACAAGGAGATCAAGATCAAATGGCAAGACATCAATGACATATTTCTAGACACCTTCGAGGAGAATTTGGAGGAATGCAGAGTCTTTGTCAGCATATACAAGTCAAGCTTGTACCGGATTGCATTCAGGTATCCTGCATTCCCATGCACGTACAAGGTCCACTAGAGTATCTCTCATACTGATCTAGAGACAATGGTGTTGATTAGTGTTAGTGGAACACAACTAGCTACCTTCAGGGTAGATAACTTTTAGGAGATTTATCACTTGTCGCAGTTGGTGATCACAATGGATGTACCCTTCACCAAGCGAAGCAATCGTGCAAACTCAAGAGACATCTTGAAGAGTTGGATGAAAGAGCCATGTAACTTTAAGAAAACGCCCAACCAATGTATACAAGACAAAGATACTACGAAAGGATTATAATTTCTTGGTCATCTTCACATGCCGCTTATATGGCCAAGAGAGTATAGAAACCTTGTGGATTGTGCTCTGTGCAGTTCTGACATTAGTCTCCCAGCCTTCCAATGAAAATTACACAAATTTTCCAGTCAGTCACCAAGGCGTGTTGCATGTCAGTCCTCAAGTTCCTTTTTGCTATCAACTGACAATTTTTTTGCCATGAGTGTTTCTTTGTCCCTAAGTACCATAAGTGTTCAGCAGTCTTTCAACAATACATGCACAATGGCTTCGAAGAGGGAAGGTTTAAGGGACACCATTGAGAGCGTAATTGGAGATGTGGTTGAGCAAGTGTCAAGATCAAATAGTAGGACATCAATGACATATTTTTAGGCACCTTAGAGGAGAATCTGGAGGACCACAAAGTCTATGTCAACATACACAAGTCAGGATTGTACTAGATTGCATGCAAGTATCCCACATTCCCGTGCGTGGGGATGATCCACTGGATTGTCTCACATAATAATCTAGAGACAATGGTGTTGAGCAGTGTCAGTGGAATGGACCTTGCTACCTTTAGGGCATAGAACTTTCAGGAGATGTATCACTTGCCACAGCCAGTGATCGCAATGAATGCACCCTTCATCAAGCCCAACAATAGTGCAAACTCAAGGGACATCTTGAAGAGCTAGGTGAAAGGGCCATCTAAGTTCAGGACAACACCCAACAAAGTATACAAGACAAAGATATTGTGAAAGGCTTATCATTTCTTGGTCATCTTCATATGCCTCTTATACAGCTAAGGAAATAAAAAAACATTCCTGCAGAGTTGGGTGATTGTGTTGGATCAACTAGCGAATGAAGGAAGACCTTTCAATTGGTCCGACATGTTGGCTCTCCAGCTGCAGGGACAAGTGATAGATGCTAGGCATCTACACAAGGGTAAATAAGAAAATATATTCATGTCCACCTACATTCTTGATGAAATCTGTTCCTGTGAGTAGTTCCATGGCTTGGGTTGGGGATGGATACCTTTAGAAACTTCTATGCACACCTATTGCTGGTTGTTCTCTGAATGCAGCTTCCGTGGAGTTATACTACAACATTCATATCATTTTGTCACCTTGGTGTACAAGATGATATTTGAGAAAGATCTGCCTTGCATGTCACAGGTAGCGATGGAGGCATCGGTTAAGACAGGAGATCGGTATGCCTCACCCCTTGGCACCTTCATCCCGATGTACAATCTGGAGAATGTTCTGCATGTTTTATCGAAGTTTTCCACGGATAAGATGGTCATGCAATATATTTCATACCACATCTCGAAAGGGTTGTCACCAATACTACACAAGAAGAAGAAGGCACCTTGGCCCGCTCTTCCTTTGTGGATTGGCTTCTCTGAGATCCATAGTATCAAGCATGTTCAGGCTGAGACAGAGGAATTCAAGAGGTTCACCTTCAGCACCAGTAGGAACAGGAAAAATAGGAGGTGCATCATGTACACATTGATGAAAGTGCACCAATACAAGTTATGGATTCATCAGAATAGCTGACATTGAAAATAGGGTGAGCAGTCACAGGAGCCGGAGTTTGCTCAAGAGATTGAACAAATGTTGGACTAGATGGACATGGATGTGGTTCAACTAGAGCCATATCAAGATATAAATCTCATCCCAAAGGGCCAAGCAGTCACTCCACCGTCTTCCCCATATCTGGGAGCAGAGCAAGTCCCAAGTGATCAAGGAGACACTGAAATACTTGAGGACAATCCAGAAGCAAATGTGCACAACATATCCTTTGACGAGTCACAACAAACAATTGTGCAGTCGTGCAGAGTACCCAATCCAGATGTTCATGTATCCCATTTTCAAGAATGAGTGATCGTGTCAGATGTGCAAAAACATCTAGCCGCATTGACCAATGATACAAAAGCATATGTTGAAGCCACCAGCTCAAGTGTGAGATTCTTGATATCTAAGAATGAGCACATGGCTAAGGGGTTTCAAGTAGCCAAGCATGGAGAAGCGCAAGTTGCAGCATCCTCTAGAGAAGAGTTGAAGAAAGCGATACTTTATGAAGTATCGTCTCTTGAGACAATCATGCGAAATATGTACTTCAGTTTCATAACCATGCATAAGTCAGTTGTCCATCTTAATGTTTGGAAGCAACGTTGTGCTAGGAGAGCACGGATCTTGACAGACATTCACACTATTGTGGATCACATGAAGATATGGAAAATGAGGTACAAGGGAGCCCTGTTGTGATTTTCAAAGGTGATGAAGCCAAAGGTAGTGGAGTTGAAGGCATGCATTTGGATTCAGGTCCAGAACTATGAGGAATTCCCACAACTCATCACCAACTTACAAGCTTCACATGAACAAGTGTTCAAGAGCATGGATGTCATTTTGTGCATGCATGTGATCCCATCCAATGGCACACTCACAAAGGTGTGAGAAAAGAACCAAGTCTAATTGGAGCTGGACATCTTCATTGAGGAGTTGATGAACATAGCCACCAACGCAGATTTGTAGATGAGCGCAGACACTATGCACTAGTATGTCGCTGGTCTAGCTCTACTCAAGACCATGATGCGCATGCTATATGATGAGTTCGGCGGAGATGCCAAATTAGTGTATCCAGATGCAATGGAGGAAAGAGTTCACTTTCAAAAGGATGTCACCACGGAGTATGCAGACACCATAACAGACTACCAATCTTGGCATCAGTTCGCTACCATTGATCACCATGAGGATGTTGACGAGTTAGTCTTCCCATAGTTTTCTGATCTCAGTGATGTATTGTATGGCTTACTCAAGCCCATTTTTGTCTCACATGGGTACATGTGTAGATTGTATTATAAACATGTTGTAAATTGAAAGACAAGTGTCAATAGTAAAATGTAAACAGTCATGTGTAAGTTGAAGAGTCATGAGGGTAGGCTAAGAGTCAAAAAGGGGAATGTCAAGAGTCGTCGCACCCTTTGCTATATATAGAACCTCATAACTCATTGTACAGGCTTTTGGGAGCCAAGATTCTAATAGGTATAACTTAGAGAAATATTGGAGTGTATTGTAACGAACCTTTGCTTCTCCATAGTGTAGAGCGAGTACATCTCTTTGGAGGAGCAGGCAGTAGTGACTGTAATGTTCCGTTATCGGGGCTAGTGGATGTCATGGTTGTATGTATGATTGGATCTTTCACTATTTCAATATAACAGAGCCAACATGTTTCATGCATATATTGTTATTGTATTTCAACTTTCCTCGTTACTCTAACGATGTATGTAGTTGTAATTTGTGCATGTATATATGGATTATTCCACATGCATTTGTATGAATCTTATCAAAGGGTGTTGTTTGTATAACTCATCCATTTGGATCGTCAACTATCCTTCTTTCCATCTCGTGTGTTGTGTTTCAAGCTACGTGCTATCACAGGCTTCTAAGGGGCGGACTCTTCTCCCATTTTGTGTGTTAGTGTTAGGTCCCTATACTACTATTGTAACCCCTTATTGTTATTAGTGCAACCCGCTTATTATATTGGTGTGCCCATGTAGTACCCATATTAGTATTATTGTGCCCCATAGAAGCCCACTATTGTTATTGTTGTGCCCCTACATTATTATTGCTATGTTGGCTCTGATTATATTATGACCCCTTAGACTCCCATATATAGAAAGGAGGCCTTATCATTTGTATCATCCAAGAATTATTCATTTGTGAAATGTAAAGGAGGTTTCCCCCTCGAAGAGGCTGATTTTGAAGTCGTTGATCTATATTTTCTATCTTTTTGTGAGTTGGTTTCATAACATTTGGTATCAAATCTTTGGATTCTAGGGTTTTGCTACTCCAAATAGGTCATTGTGGCATGTTCTCTATGAAAACAAAATTGCGATGTTTCAGAAGCTAAAAAAGACAATCATTTGAGATGGCATCTCGCTAAACCTCAAGTCCAAATTTCAAATCTTGTCTCACTATATTTTCAAAGATCTGATCTAAGGAAGTTAGGGTTTTTGCAAGCTCCATATTACATCTCAAATGGGTCATCATGGAATTTTTTCTATAATTGTTTTTTCTAAAAAGTTTCAGAATCTAAAGTTAAAACCCATTTGAGCCAAAAACTTGGTGAAGCTTGGTCCCGAATTTCAAATATTTTTTCACTATATTTTCGGAGATATAGTACAAGATATTTAGGGTTTCCGCATGCTCCCGAATTACATCCCAAATAGGCGACCTTGGGAAAATCGTCATATCTTTCTCTTTGAGCATCAGATCGAAATTTTGTAAAATGTGACAGAAATAAGATGGACTTTAGTTTTTTGTGTATACTTTTCAGAACCTAAGGTCAAAACAGTGACACGTGGCACTTCATACAAGTTCATTGTATTGAATGATTCTATAATTAGGTCACTGTGGGCGATTGGGCATAACCCTTTCTTCGGGAATCCAATTGTGATCAAACTTGTGGGGTTAGAAAGAGGACTCAAAGGGATATAACAAGTCGAAATTTTAGAACTTAAAGATCTGAAATTTCAGAACCTAAAGATCCGAAATTACAGCATTACAGTCATTACAATATCGAGCTCCTAAAATCAAGAAAAAGCGATATGAGGAAGTTTGATGGCAAAAATCCAGTAAATTGGATACTGCAGATGGAGGAAAATTTTGATCTACATGAGGTGCAACTATTACAAAAGGTATATATTGCATCTTTATATTTAGGACAGAATCAATTTTATGGTATAAAGGGCTTTGTTCTTGTAAAGCACTTATCACTTGGTCAATTTTCATGGAAGAAATGATAGCACATTATGAGGATACAAAGAGTAAAACCTTCTTTATCCAATTGATAAATCTCAAACAAAAGGGTTCAATGGAAAAGCACATTGAGGATTTCCAGAGAACAAAAGGATTGATTTCTTCATAGGGACTTTAAAATATAACATTCAACATGAGGTTCGTCTTTGGGAACTTGATTCAATCGGGAACGCATTTAGGTTGGCAAGAAAAATTGAAAGCGGAATTATGGAAACAATGAATCCTACCACTCACAGCTATAGATATGGAAGTTTTTTTTCTCCTAGCCTTCCACAACCTGAAACATTTACGCGACAAGAATTGGAAGAAAAAAGAGAAAAAGAGATTTGTTACAGTTGTGATAGAAAATACAATAAAGATCATAAGTGTGTTGAGAAGAAATTATTTTACATAGATTGTGAAGAGGAGGAGGAAAAGGATCAAGAAATGTAAAAAGAAGAGGATATACACTAGGAACCAACCCAAGAGAAAGAAGAAATGAATCTGACCATATCATGTAAAGCATTGGCAAGAATTACCACTCCTCAAACTCTCAAGATAAAAGGGCATATCAAAAAGAAAAAGGTTCAAGAAGAGAAAGATCACATCAAGCGTCAAGAAATGAATCCAAAAATATCTTGTAATGCATTGGCTGGAATTACAACTACTCAAACTATCAAGATAGAAGGACATATCAAGAAGAAAAAGGTAATAGTCTTGATTGATTCAGGTAGTACCCATAATTTTATTCATTGTAAGATAGCCAAGGAATTGGATTGCTTCCTATATACAACACCAGAGTGTCAAGTGATGGTTACAAGTGGAGGAAGCTTAAATTTCTCTAGAAAGTGTTATAATATCAAGCTATCCATGGGATAATATGTATTGAATATCCCAATGCTTTCCATTCCAATGAGTGGTGTTGATACTGTACTAGGAGTCCAATGGCTAAAATCCTTGGGTACAATAGCTTTTAATTTTCAAGAACATTTCATAAAATTTTCTTGGGAAGGAAATGAAGTTGAATTAAGGGGTATCACAGGGAAACTAAGAAAGATAATCATCTCTAATAGAATGATAAAGCTTCTAAAGAAAGCAGAAAGAGGCGTAATTGCACAATTATGTTCACTAGAGGTTCCCACATCAAAATCATCTATTTCTCCAGATCTCCAAAATGTCTTGGACAATCATTCCAAGGTATTTGAGGGCCCCAAAGGCCTCCCACCTATTCATGATCATGATCATTCTATTCATTTGATTCCAGGAAGTGTTCCTCAAAACATCAGGCCTTACAGATATCCATATGCCCAAACGAGTGAAATTGAACATATGGTTGCTGAAATTCTAGTGGTTGGTATAAATATCCAACCAAATTTGATAAATGAAGCAAGGATGAATGGAAGAATGACAAAGTAGGGTGGGAACTCATTCAAAAGTTGCAGAAGATCCCAATTAAAACAATATTGCAAGAACTTGACAAGGAAGGAAAAATCATATCGGAACCTGAAGTAGTCACAGAACTGAGAAATCGACAGCTACAAAATTGGTCAATTTCAAAGTATCTCATCAAGCAGAAGCACTTACCCGCTCAAGATTCCACATGGAAGTATGGTAATTTTATACAGAAGCATCGAAAACTACTCAAGCGTTGAGGACAACAATTTTTGAAGGAGAGGGGCATGTTAGGTCCCTATACTACTATTGTAACCCCTTATTTTTATTAGTGCAATCCTCTTATTATATTGTCGTCCCCATGTAGTACACATATTGTTATTATTGTGCCCCATAGAAGCCCACTATTGTTATTGTTGTGCCTTTACATTATTATTGTTATGTCCACTCTGATCATATTATGACCCCTTAGACTCCTAGATATAGAAAGGAGGTCTTATCATTTGTATCATCCAAGAATTTTTCATTTGTGTAATGTAAAGGAGGTTTCCCCCTCGAAGACGCTGATTTTGAGGTTGTTGATCTATCTTTTCTATCTTTTTTAGAGCTACTTTCATAACATTTAGAGCCTTTCATGCACCTTCCGTGACTTTCTGCAAGGTTACACCCTTTCATCCAACAAGGAAATCTTACTTACCTCTGCGCACAACCACAATGAAGTCAATATTGTACTACCCAATGCTTGGACTCCTACTCTAAATAGTCTGAGGTCTAGTTGGGACTTCTTACCGGGGAGATCCCCTGACATGTTTGCGGGTTCAACACATCAACATGATCTCAAGATCAGTTTAGGTGAGATCATGCTAGTTAGAAGGTGTAAGTATATTACCTTAGTTTCTTATGTATTCATTTTTCCTATGAGATACCACGTTCATGCTTGGAATACGACACAGGGTTGATTGGAAAAATGAAAGATTTGGTTCAGCCCAATCTATGGTCGGGTAGTAGGTGGAAGTACCTGACTTGGTTGGATTTTGCATATGTTGATAGTATTTATTTTAATATTTTTATCTTTGAGCACTTGTAATTTTTATTATGATGATTTTATGGCACATTTATGATGGTTAATATTATGGTTATATGCTGGTTATATCCATGGTTTTATGATGTTCTCTAGCTATGGCTCTTGATCTTGATTTGATAAATTATTGGATGGTCAAGGAATGCATGGGCTAAAAAGTGTTGTTGTAGCTAATTGCGAAGGAATTAGACCTTCTTGGTGATTCTAAGATCACGTTCAGAGATTTATGATTAGATATGCATTCATACCCTATAACTTACCTATTTACCATATTTTTGATTAAATGTATATCATGTCCTAGGAAGTCTAGGTCAAGATCCTACTTCAGGATTGAATGTTTATCATTTTTATCACTTTAATTATTAATTTGTGAGGGTTACAGGAAGTTCTGGGTAGCGATTTGGAGGCTAGCCTAGAAAAATGGCTTAAATCTTGAAACTGTTGGCACTGAACTGGAGGATTTAGGTCATAACCACATGGAAGAAACCTTGTGCATGCAGTTGGGGCCTAATAACCAGACACTTGCCTTGTTGTGTGTGTGTTTGGGGGTTAGGCTTGTGAAAAGGTAGTTCCAACTCATGATCTGGTCATCAGAGATTGTGGACTAAATTCTAGGAGATATAGTGCTCGTAAGGAGTATCAATAAGTTTTCAAATTTAGGCCCCACTTACCTAAGTGGAACTTGGAGGTCAGGTCATGTCATAGAAGAATGTTTCTTCACATTTACCCAAATGGCCTGTAAAAGTGGGTAAATGTGGGGAGGGACAGTTATATATTTGTATCAGAGCTTCCAGGTTCAAACATTTAGACTATATGGGCGGGATATGATTGTTTTGCATGCATGATAGTCATATCCATGCATTATAATGGCTATGGTTGTCATGTATATAGTAGGTGTTACCGTTTGTGGCATCATGAATAATGATTGAGATGATGATGATAGGTTTATATTTTGGTATCATGATGTGTATATAAATGTATGTCGTGCTAATCTAGACTAATTTGTGTAGATGAGAGAGCCTCCCCTGAACTTCACTAAGGTATGACTTTGATTGTGTTTATATTTGGTTTATCTAACATGGTATGTTTGCAGAAAGAAGAAAATGAGAGATGATAAGGAAAATGGTGGATTATATTTCACATGACTCTCCTTATAGATCTAATAAACAACTAGGAGAAGAGTATTCTCCTAACACAGTAGATACACTAATAAGTTTGAAAACAAAAATCTGAAGTTGCAAGGGAGTTAATGAAAGGATACTTGAGTCACAGGAAAGGCTTGCTAGGGCTCAGGAAAAGAAAGTTGAGATCAATGTGGTCATCCTTCAAAGTTTATCATATTTTTAGAGATAGGAAAAAAAGGATCAGTTACAGATACAAGGAAATGATTAATGGGGCTTATGGTAGTAGGTCGTGATCAAGGCACATGTTAGACAAGGATAACCTTGTCAAAGGCGAAAAATGGATGGATACACCTGATAGGAGAGGTAGTGGTCGTGGGTTCTATTCTAGTTCCAGTTTAGATAGACATCATAGTCATCATCACTATCATCTTTATAGGAGGAGTGGGAGGGGGCACTTGCTAGGCAATGCTAGATGACTTCAAGAAATCCAAGCCTCCTACATTTGATGGAGAAATGAAGAAACCAGAAGATGCAGAAGAATGGATGCTTGGGATGATGACGTTTTTCGAGTTACATGATTCTACATAGAATATGAAAGCCAAGATAGATTTTTTCAGTCTTAATGGAAAGGAAGATATTTCATGGGAATATGTGAAGCATGTCAGGGGAATATAGATAGAAGATTTGATTTGGCATGAGTTTAAGAGACTCTTCAGAAAAAGTACTTGTCCAAGAGATATTATGGTGGAAATGCTAAGGAGTTATATGAGCTAAATATGGGGACTATGAGAAATGAAGAGTACATGACTAAGTTTCTGGAGCTATTGAGGTATGTTTCATATCTTAAGAATGAGAAGATGAAGGTACAAAGGTTCATCAGTGGACTTCCATTAGCATTCAAGGATAAAATTGAGTATGATGAGCCTTGGTCATTGGAGGAAGTCATCGGTCAATTCAAGCATTATTATCATTAGTCAAAGCGTAAGTTTGAGCCTAAGTGTGATTAGAAAGATAATGAAAAGACAAAGGGAAAAGTTTCTTTGAAGTAGGAAATAACTCAACATGCAAGTGAGAAAGAAAATGTGGCTCCTTACAAGAAGTTTAACACATTTTAGAAGGGACATGGATCTTATCCTGGACAAGGACATAATAAAGGTAGTGGCAGGGAAACCTTAGATCTGTGGCAAAGATCATCGTAAGAAATATTTTCTATTGCATGAGGGTGGGAAGCCTCATATCTATAGTGTTCAAGAGGCGCAAGCAGTTGGGAACGTTGGTCAGAGAATTCCTTGGATTTATGCAACATTTGATAACAGGTAGGTGGATTATCAGATACACCTGATAAGAGAGGTAGTGGTCGTGGGTTCTATTCTAGTTCCAGTTTAGATAGACATCATAGTCATCATCACTATCATCTTTATAGGAGGAGTGGGAGGGGGCACTTGCTAGGCAATGCTAGATGACTTCAAGAAATCCAAGCCTCCTACATTTGATGGAGAAATGAAGAAACCAGAAGATGCAGAAGAATGGATGCTTAGGATGATGACATTTTTCGAGCTACATGATTCTACATAGAATATGAAAGCCAAGATAGATTTTTTCAGTCTTAAGGGAAAGGAAGATATTTCATGGGAATATGTGAAGCATGTCAAGGGAATATAGATAGAAGATTTGATTTGGCATGAGTTTAAGAGACTCTTCAGAAAAAGTACTTGTCCAAGAGATATTATGGTGGAAAGGCTAAGGAGTTATATGAGCTAAATATGGGGACTATGAGAAATGAAGAGTACATGACTAATTTTCTGGAGCTATTGAGGTATGTTTCATATCTTAAGAATGAGAAGATGAAGGTACAAAGGTTCATCAGTGGACTTCCATTAGCATTCAAGGATAAAATTGAGTATGATGAGCCTTGGTCATTGGAGGAAGTCATCGGTCAATTCAAGCATTATTATCATTAGTCAAAGCGTAAGTTTGAGCCTAAGTGTGATTAGAAAGATAATGAAAAGACAAAGGGAAAAGTTTCTTTGAAGTAGGAAATAACTCAACATGCAAGTGAGAAAGAAAATGTGGCTCCTTACAAGAAGTTTAACATAGTTTAGAAGGGACATGGATCTTATCCTGGACAAGGACATAATAAAGGTAGTGGCAGGGAGACCTTAGATCTGTGGCAAAGATCATCGTAAGAAATATTTTCTATTGCATGAGGGTGGGAAGCCTCATATCTATAGTGTTCAAGAGGCGAAGCAGTTGGGAACGTTGGTCAGAGAATTCCTTGGATTTATGCAACATTTGATAACAGGTAGGTGGATTATCAGACATCCATTATTGAGATGGAAGGTAAGGTATGTAATAATGGATCTTGGATATAATTATAGTTATGTTCATCCTGAGTTGGTGGATAAGTGTGGCTTCAGTAAATTAGTGCATACAAATTCTTGGTTGGTGTAGTTTACTACATGGATAAGGAAAAGAGTTCATCAATGGCTGAGAGCTTATGCATTTGAGCTGAATGATATGACTACAACAGTACATCTAAATGTGCTTCCATTGGGTTCATATAACATTGTTTTGGGTATGGATTGGTTGTACCTTAATAGGACTAAGATAGATTCTTATGCAAATTCTATTGAGTGTTGGGATGATGAGGGAGAGAAGATAATCTTGCACAGAAAAAAGAAGCCTACGTCAATGAGAATGGTTACAACCATGAAAGATAAGAGCAATTGTAGGAAGGGATGTATAGTATTTGCAGTGCATGTTCCAGTGACAAAGGAAAGGATGTTGAAAATAATGAAGTCTTGAAGAGGTATCCTATTTTGTAGTAGTTTCAGGTTGTGTTTCCTGTAGATATTTCAAATTTATTGCCTCATAGGGAAGTGGATTTCTCTATTGAGTTAGTACCGATAGAAAAGCCAACATCAAAGACACCTTACAGGATGAGCACTCCATAGTTAGTGGAGTTGAATTTTCATCTCATGGAAATGCTTGATAAGAGGTACATTATGCCATGTGTATCACCTTAGGGTGCACCAATATAATTTATAAAGAAGAAGGATGGTACTCTCAGATTGTGGATTGATTACAGGAACTTGAACAAGGTCACCATCAAGAATAAGTATCCATTACCAAGGATTGATAACTTGTTTGATTAGTTGAAGGGAGTAGTAGTGTTTTCAAAGATTGGATTGTGATCAGTATATCATCAAGTACACATCAAAGAAGAGGACATATACAAGACCATATTTTATATGAGATATGAGAATTATGAGTTTGTGGTGGTTCCTTATGGTCTTACTAATGCCTCAACTACTTTCATTTGTTCTTTTGTTTTCACAGGTTTTCATTGGAGAGTGTTTGGAGTCTTGCATGGTAAATTTTTGTTATCAACATTTCGTGTTAAGTATCATAGCCCATCATTATGATATCTAAAGAAGAATCTTAAATTTTCATTCTATTGATCAACATATATTGGTAAACAATAATTAGCCTAGAATTCCTAAATAATTTATGTCGTCTTTCAATGAATAGGAAAGGTAAAATGATTAAAAATGATTAATAATGTATTATACTGATAAAACATTAATAATAAAGTTAATTTAATTCAAAAAATGATTAATAATATAATAATGGCTTAGTGGGTCCTGACCCAAGTTCAGAGCTAAGTTTGCCAAACATATCCCTACACTCTAGCCCTTTCTTCATCAATCTGCGGAGTGTGGACAGATGTCTCACTCGAAGCAGTATGGGGGGATGCTGGAGCCAAGTTTCTACACCCAGAGATGATTGTGATGTCATTTTATGCCCTTAAGCTTCCTTCGTGCATGTCAACAAGCATTTAAGGCTTATCGATATAACTTCCTCTTACCAGCCTCTAGACGTTTGTGAATGTCTACGACTGCCTTTCGCGAACCTTAGATAGGCAAATCAGCCACTTACAAGCCTTTGTGATTACTCCTAGTTCTGTATTTATCCAGATTGACTTAAGTGTCTGATAAATTTAACATGCATTAAGATATTCTTTACGTAAACAGATATTAGTACTTGCATTCATGTAACAATGTAAACCATGTAGAATCAAACATCAATATAGTATTAAATCATAAACCCAATATTCATCATAACATAAACGTATTCATTCATGACATAAGTAAATGGATGAAACACAAATATTTCCAGAATAAACCTTTTGTTTGATACTTCAGATTTTCTTACAGACTCAAGACTTCCCCGCACATCTAGCTGCAGGGGTCGATGCACTCAACTATGGACTCTACTCTAGGCCTCTGCGCACATAATTGCAAAGCCTCTCTTCTACTCTAAGAGTCTTTGCTCTTCACTTCTAATGACCCATTACATTCATTGATCTCTCCTCTATATATGCCTTAGACTCTCTAAGACTCTCATTTCTATACGATCCCATGGTCCACGAACCATGGTTATATCTACTATAGCCGATACAAATTACATAAAAGAAGGGAAATCCCTTTATGACACTTACTATCTACAAGCTCTGCGACCACAAATTGCAAAGACTTTACACTTTACATAACAAAAACTTGGTCTTTCTGTTGGGTCCCTATAATACTAGTGATTACCCCATTACTATTATAGTTATACCCCTTATTTATATTGTTGTGCCCCTATTACCCCCATATTGTTATTTCTGTGCCCCATAGAATCCCTCTATTGTTATTTTTGTGGCTTTATATTATTATTGTTAGGTCGGCTGGATTATATTGTGACTCCTTAGACTCCTATATATAGAAAGGAGGTTTTGTCATTTGTATCATCCAAGAATTGTTCATTTATGTAATGTAAAGGAGGTTGCCCCCTCGAAGAGGCTGAATTCTAAGGCGTTGATCTATCTTTTCTATCTTTTCTTGAGCTGGTTTCATAACATTTGGTATCAGAGCTTTGGATTCTAGGGTTTCGCTGCTCCAAACAGGTCATCGTGGCATTTTCGCTATAACTTTTTTTCTGTGACGTTTCAGAAGTCGCAAAAAAAACCCATTTGAGAAGAAATCGCGCTGAACCTTGGGTCCAAATTTCAGAGCTTTTTGCGCGATATTTGCGGAGATATGATCTGAGGAAGTTGGTCTTTTTGCAGACTCCTGAATTACATTCAAAACAGGTGACCTGGGGAAAATCGTCATAACTTTCTCTCTGGGGATCGGATTGAAATTTCGTAAGAAGGTACAGAAAGAGGACGGACTGTAGTTTCTTGTGTGTGTGTTTCAGATTCAAAGGTTGAAACAGTGACTCGTGGCACGTCGTACAAGTTCGCTCTACTGAACCAGTCTAAAAGCAAGTCACTGTGGGAGATTTCACATAACTCTTCCTTGGAGAATCCAATTTGGCTCAGACTTGTGGCATTGGAAAGAGGACGCAGAAGGCTACTACAGGTAGCAATTTCAGAACTGGATGATCCGAAATTACAGAGATACATCAGATTCAATATCAGGCTTCTATAAAGTGAAAAAAGGTGTGTAGTTTTTTTTTAAATTTTTGTGTAAGCTTGGTTTAACGGAATTCAAAGGGCATAGTAAAGCATTATTATCGGTAACTGATGCCCCGAGGAAAGAAAATGCAAACACCTAGTAAGGAACCTGAAAGCTCTAGCATGACTCATGAAGAAGAGGAAGAAATGCTACATGATATATCAAAATTACAAGAACAAGTGCAACAAATGTCACGCTCACAAAAGCTAACAGAAGCTAAGATAAGTGGCGTGGAATCTAAGATAAAGGGCATGGAAGCTAAGATGGATGATTCTAAGACAGATTTGAAGAGAGACATGGTAGATTTGAAGACAGATTTGAAGACAGACATGGAAGAATTGAAGAAGTTGCTACAAGAAAGGGTCACTAATGGTGAAAAGGTAGTAAAGGAAACTCATGATGAGAACAAAAGAAATGTTAATCATGATTCCTTAGATGCTAATGTTGGATCGAAGAATCACCATATTCCAAAAATCGATATGAGGAAGTTTGATGGCAAGGATCCCGCCACATGGATATTACAGATGGAGCAATTCTTCGATCTCAATAATGTGCAAAACGCACAAAAGGTACGTATGGGAACTGTATATTTGGAACCAAATCAGTTTGTATGGTATCAATGGCTTTGCTCTCGTAAACAATTTATCACTTGGGCAATTTTTACGGAAGAATTGATAGCACATTATGAGGATACAAAAAGCAACACTTTTTTTAGCCAATTGATAAGTCTCAAACAAAAGGGTTCAATAATGGAGCACATTGAGGAGTTCCAAAAATTGAACATAAGGGTAAAAGATATTCCAGAGGAGCATAGGATTGATGTGTTCATAGGGTCTTTAAAGGATAATATCCAACATGATGTTCGCCTTTGGGAACCTGATTCATTAGAGAAGGCATTCAGGTTAGCAAGAAAAATGGAAAGCAAAATTATGGCAACCAGGAAGCATACCACTCACAACTATAAAGACGGAAGTGTTGTTGCCCCTAGTCTTCCACAACCTATAAGGTTGACACCACAACAATTGGAAGAAAAAAGAGCAAAAGGGCTTTGTTACAGTTGTGATAGCAAATACACTAAAGGTCATAAGTGTGCTGAGAAGAAATTATTCTACATAGATTGTGAAGAGGAAGAAGAAAAGGAGCAAGAAAGGTCAAAAGAAGAGGATATACTCCAGGAACAAAGCCTAGATGAAGAACAAATAAATCCGACCATATCTTGTAATGCATTGGCGGGAATTACCACTCCTCAAACCATCAAGATAGAAGGACAAATCAAGAAGAAAAAGGTAATAGTGTTGATTGATTCAGGAAGCACCCACAATTTTATTCATTGTAGGGTAGCAAAAGAATTGAATTGCTTCCTATATCCAGCACCAGAGTGTCAAGTGATGATTGCAAATGGAGGAACAATAAATTGCTCTGGAAAGTGCCATAATATCAAGCTATCCATGGGAGAATATGTATTGACTAGCCCAATGCTTTCCATTCCAATGGGAGGTGCTGATGTTGTACTAGGAGTCCAATGGCTACAATCCTTGGGTACAATAGCTTTTAATTTTCAAGAACTTTTCATCAAATTTTCTACGGAAGGAAAGGAAGTTGAATTAAGGGGTATTGCAGGGAAACCAGGAAAGATAATCAGCTCTAATGGCATGACAAAGCTTCTAAAAAAGGAGCAAAGAGGTGTAATTGCACAATTATGTTCGCTAGATGTTTCCACATTGGAATCATCTATTTCTCCAGATCTCCAAAAAGTCCTGGACAATCATTCCAAGGTATTTGAGACTCCCAAAGGTCTCCCACCTATGCGTGATCATGATCATGCTATTCATCTGATTCCAGGAAGTGTTCCTCCAAACATCAGGCCGTACAGATATCCCTATGTCCAAAAAAGTGAAATTGAACGTATGGTTGCAGAAATGCTAGAGGCTGGTATAATTCAACCGAGTCAAAGTTCTTTCTCAGCTCCAGTAGTATTGGTGCACAAGAAGGATGGATCATGGCGCATGTGTCCGGATTATAGGGAGCTCAACAAGCTCACTATTAAAGATAAGTTCCCCATTCCTGTCATTGATGAATTACTGGATGAATTGCATGGATCAATTTACTTCACCAAGTTGGATCTTCGTTCGGGATATCATCAAATCAGAATGAAGATTGAAGACATTCCGAAAACGGCATTTAGAACTCATGAGGGTCATTATGAATTTTTGGTCATGCCTTTTGGCCTTACCAATGCACCTTCAACATTTCAAGGTTTGATGAATTCAATTTTCAAACCATTCCTTAGAAAATTTGTGTTAGTATTTTTTGATGATATACTAATCTACAGCAAGTCTTGGAAGGATCATGTTGAACATGTTGACAGGGTGCTACAACTATTGGAGGAGAAACAATTATATGCAAAAAGATCCAAATGTTTCTTTGGAGTCCAGGAGGTGGAATATTTGGGTCATATTGTATCTCATGAAGGAGTTAAGGTAGACCCTAGCAAAATTAAAGCCATTAAGGAATGGAAAATCCCCACATCCATAAAGCATCTGCGAGGATTTCTTGGGTTGACAGGGTATTATCGCAAGTTTGTTAAGAATTATGGGAGAATAGCAGCACCTCTAACAACATTATTGAAGAAAGATTCATTTTCATGGACTCCGGAAGCAACAAAGGCCTTTGAACATCTTAAAGAGGCAATGTGCCAAGCACCGGTCTTAGCTACACCGGACTTCACAAAAACCTTTATTGTGGAATGTGATGCTTCAGGAAATGGAATTGGTGCTGTTCTAATGCAAGATGAAAGACCCATTGCTTTTGAAAGTCGTCCAATCAAGGGAAAGTTTTTAAGCAAAGCTATTTATGAGAAGGAAATGTTGGCAATACTCCATGCACTTAAGAAATGGCGACCCTACCTAATGGGAAGACACTTCAAGGTAAAAACGGATCATGATAGCCTTAAATACTTTTTAGAACAAAGATTATCCTCTGAAGAGCAACAAAAGTGGGTCACAAAGATGTTGGGTTATGACTTTGAAATCATCTACAAAAAAGGGAAGCAAAATGTGGTGGCAGATGCACTCTCAAGAAAGGATGAGGATGTGGAAGCATTGTTGTGTGCCATTTCTATTATCCAACCAGATTGGATAAACGAAGCAAGGGAGGAATGGAAGAATGACGAAGAAGTGTGGGCACTTATTCGAAAGCTACAACAAGATTCCAGTACTTCTGATACATTTAGCTGGCAAAATGATTCGTTATGGTACAAAGATCGCTTATACCTCTGTAAGAATTCCCAGCTAAAACAAAAGATTCTTATGGAATTGCACACTTCTCCCTTAGGAGGGCACTCAGGATTTTTAAAAACTTACCACAGGGTTAAGAAGGAATTTTTTTGGGATGGCCTTAAATCAGATATTCAAAAGTTTGTGGCGGAATGTTTGGTTTGCCAACAAAATAAAGTTGAAACAATTAAGACACCGGGTCTATTACAACCTTTATCCATTCCAAGCCAACGTTGGGAGGAGGTTTCAATGGATTTTATCACAGGTTTACCCAAGTCTGAGGGAAAGAGTGTCATCATGGTGGTAGTTGACAGACTTACCAAGTATGCACACTTTTGTGCATTATCACATCCATTTAAAGCCAGTACAGTTTCTACTGCATTTATGGAAACAGTTCAAAAGCTACATGGAAACCCAAAGATTATTGTAAGTGACAGAGATCCCATTTTCACTGGAAATTTTTGGACAGAATTATTTTCTTGTCTTGGTACTCAGTTAGCTCATAGCTCATCTTATCATCCTCAATCTGATGGGCAAACTGAGATAGTAAACAAATGTTTGGAAGGATATCTTCGTTGCTTTGTATCTGATAAACAGACACAATGGGTCAAATGGTTGCCTCTGGCTGAATGGTGGTATAACACTTCCTTCCATACAGCAACAAAAATGACCCCATTTATGGCACTTTATGGGTATCAACCACCATCCATCACATCATATTTAAGAGAAAATTCTAAGGTTCAGGCAGTGGAACATCACATCGAACATCAACAACAAGTCCTCCAACTCTTAAAGGATAACCTCGTGTTGGCACAAAATAGAATGAAACAACAGGCAGATCAACATCGCAGTGAAAGAAGTTTTGATGTAGGTGATTGGGTATTCCTACGGCTACAACCATATAAGCAAATGTCCCTAAAGCAAGCTAAGAAGGATAATAAATTATCACCAAAGTATTATGGTCCGTACAAGGTGTTGCAAAAGATTGGTACTATGGCATACAAATTGGAGCTTCCTGCAGCTTCTCGATTGCACCCAGTTTTCCATGTTTCATGTTTAAAGAAGGTTATAGGTGACAAGCTCCCAATTCAAACAATATTGCCAGAACTTGACGAGGAAGGAAAAATTATATTGGAACCGGAAGCAGTCACAGAAACAAGAACTCGACAGCTACGAAATCGATCAATTTCAGAGTATCTTATCAAGTGGAAGAACTTATCCGCTGAAGATTCCACATGGGAGGATGAGAATTTTATGCAGAAGTATCCAGAACTACTCAAGCGTTGAGGACAACACTTTTTTGAAGGAGAGGGGCATGTTGGGTCCCTATAATACTAGTGATTACCCCATTACTATTGTAGTTATACCCCTTATTTATATTGTTGTGCCCCTATTACCCCCATATTGTTATTTCTGTGCCCCATAGAATCCCTCTATTGTTATTTTTGTGGCTTTATATTATTATTGTTAGGTCGGCTGGATTATATTGTGACTCCTTAGACTCCTATATATAGAAAGGAGGTTTTGTCATTTGTATCATCCAAGAATTGTTCATTTATGTAATGTAAAGGAGGTTGCCCCCTCGAAGAGGCTGAATTCTAAGGCGTTGATCTATCTTTTCTATCTTTTCTTGAGTTGGTTTCATAACACTTTCTGCCCCAAAACCTGGGATTTTACCCCAAATTTGATTGTAGGGGACCCTGTCCCAACAAGCCCCCAACACAAATATCATGACTCACCCTTGAGCCACTCTTCTTGCAAAGAGATCTTACTGCGGAGACCTCCCAACTCTACTTGTGCCACTACTACCTCAGTCGCGCTCTGCGTGGCTGCCTGCTTGAGCTACTCCATTAGCTCCTCTGTTGCTAGTCCTATACTGTCTTCCTTCACGTTCTGTTGTGTCTTCTGTAGGCCTGCCAACATCACTGCAATTGCGGCAAATATAACATAGGCCTCGTCCAACCGAGGCCCCAATCTAGCCTTGAGGACCACCTCTTTCCATTGCGCTACCTCCACCAGTTCAAGCAACTGCTTTGCCTCATGCAGCTTATCTAGTCATTGTGATATAGCAACATTGCGCACTGTCGCCCTTGCTTTATCATATTGCTACTGTAATTCCCATGCCTCTGTGTTCAACCACTGCAGGTTAGGATCCTCCTACAAAGTTGTAATGAATTCCATAGACTGCTCAAAGAGCATGGTACAATCTACTACTATAGCATCTATTATCACGATTGTATCTTTTACAGCTGCCTTGCAGTGTTCTCTAACCTTTGGTGGAGTTGAAGGTTGTGAATTCAACTCAAGCTTTGTGATTTTAAGGTTCAGTTCAAACTAAACCTTGGCCATATTTGTCCTTGCATCATGCACACCTGTGGCCAATTTTATTCCAACGGAGCTTCTTTAGGTATGTGCAGTTCTGGAACAGTTCTGCATGCTTTGGCTATCGCTCATTCTTCTCCTGAACCTTCTCCCATTCTTCTAGCACAATTGTCTTCTCAATGAATATTTTTTCATTGTTGACTGCCTGCTTACAAATCATGCTCAGCGCGCGCTTCTTTTGGGCCTTAAGCTCTGAAATCACACCTGCTTATAGCATGTGAAGGAATTCACTAGGAAGTGGAGCCAAGTTTACTCAAAGCACTGACAGTAGCCTTGTCAACATGTGCTTTTGTGCTTAGAGCACCATCAGGCAACGCGACTGCTCGGAGATCCAAGGATCGGACCAACTCTGTTGCTTTGGTGGTCCCCGATGCCAAACTAGTTGATGTCGTGTTTCTTTGCCCTGCGCCTACCTGCAGTCTAGTTATTTGGATCTACCCCTGAGGTCGTGAGTATCAATCAGGGGTAGATTCAATCGACTACCATTTACCTTTCCGGGAAATGGATCTCCATTCAATTTAACAAGATGAACTTCTCCACCATCAGTAATCTCCTTGATAACATACGGCCCCAACCAATGCATCTAAAATTTTCTTGGAAAATTATCAAACTTGCTGTCACATAATAACACTAAACCGTTTACCTTGAAGGTGCACATTTTGATGTGCCGATCGTGCCATGCCTTTTCGCGCTCCTTCTCAACTTGTTGATGGAATCCAACCAAGAATCTATCTTCCTCCAGCTCTGTCAGCTGTGTGAGCCGTTCTTCTAAGGCTCTGCAGTCCGCGATTCCTGTGAGCCGCTATGCGTAGACTAGGGATAATGTATTCCATAAACATCACATCTTCTACACCATATACCAGCAGGAAAGGTGTCTGTCCAGTCAAGTTCTTACAAGTAGTCCTATACGCCTATAACACAACAGGTACACGCACGTCCCAATCATTCCTCTGTGCATTAACAAGCTTTTTTAGCACGTTCTCCAATATCTTATTAAACGCTTCCACCGTCCCATTGGCCTAAGGATGATATGGCATGCTCTTTTGATGATAAACTTGGAACTCTTTCATCAGCGCATTGATCATTTCATTAAGGAAGTGCGTACCATGATCACTCATCAAAATCTTCAGGCAGCTGAACCTGGTCAACACATATTCAAATAGGAACTTCATATTTGTTTCCCATGTACAGTCATTCATAGCCTATGCTTCTACCCATCTAGTCAAATACTCAATCACGGTGATGATATACCGCACACCCTGTTTGGTCAATTTAGTGCCCTAAATTGCTCTACATAAATTATCAATCCAGGTATCATAAACTGATGAAGTGTAGTGCATTGTTTGTGCTAGCTAACCCTTATTACTTCATTGTTTTTATGTTTTATGTTGTTTTGGGGGTTTTTGGTCTTTTAATTCCTAATGATCTACAATGTAAATTATCAAAACTAATTCTAACTTTCTTAAAGACTGCTCAAAATATAAAAATGAAAATAGAGCTAAGAAAGAAATGAAAATAGAGCTAAGAAAGATATGGAAACAAAGCTAAGAAAGAAATGAAAACAAAGTTTCTATTCTTATTTTACCATTATATCCAAATAATGAATTAAAAGTGAAAGTGAAATTTGCAATTGATGTCTAACTAATTATAGAAATAAAACTAAATGAAATAATTGGTTACTCTACCTCTCAATTTTGGGAGAAAGTCTCCTTGGGATGACATTTAAGTAATTTTGCACTTCATTAATCTAAGAGAAAGCAAATACAAAGATGAAGAAATAACTCATTGCATAGATGAAATGTTCAACCACTTAGTTAAGGGTGAATTATCAACCTGAAGGGTTTTCCATAAAAATTCATTAACAGCATGAATTAGTATTTTAAACTAAAAATGAAATGGCAAAGATAGTAAATGACACTGATCAGTTTAATTGAGAATTTAAACTAGCAAAACAGTGAATGAAGTAAACTATCCAACAATGTATCCTTATCATTCTTCAATCCTACTCTCATCATGAAACAAGGTTAGTTTTTAATTGAAGAAACAAGATTATACTATTGAGTTCTATCTTCTAAACTACTGATAATAATTAAAAAGAAATCAAGCTAATGGAAACTGCTCTAAATTATAAACACTGTTGGTAAGAAAATGATAGAAATTACATTGTAAACACAGTGAGTGAGAAAATGATTATAAACACTGT
This sequence comes from Pinus tabuliformis, assembly GCA_031772625.1. Taxonomy (NCBI): domain Eukaryota; kingdom Viridiplantae; phylum Streptophyta; class Pinopsida; order Pinales; family Pinaceae; genus Pinus; species Pinus tabuliformis. The sequence continues at coordinate 992,266,303 of CM062806.1, read as the reverse complement.
TTTAGAAAGAAAATGATGAATTTACAGTTAACAAGATGAAGAAAAAAAATAAAATGAAACTTCTTCAGTGCTGGGGCCCTCTCCAACTGATTAGGCTACGCTTTCTCAATCAACTCCAAGAAAACTCCTTCGGATGTTCATAAAATCATGCAGCCTTCTCATATTAAAACAGGGACACAAAACGCCCAAAAATTACAGAGTCTAGAACTTTGATTTCACATTAAAACTATTACTAACTTCTTCGGTCCCTTACACAAGTATTTATAAGAAAAATCATATAATTGTTTGTGGAGAAAAGCATGCTACAGCCAAACACGTAGAAGATAGATACGCGGAATTTCTTCCTTGGCTGCTAGAGAAATAAATCCAAGACATGGTGGCTGTTGGATTTGTTTGTATAGGTGGATGCTAGAGTCCGTAGGTATAGGTATTTGCTCCAGATAACGCTTCCCATCACTGTGACACACATTAATTAACCATGAAACAGAGTCCTATTACCCTTGGTCTCTTTGTGTTTGACTTATCCATTAACCATAGTCTTATGCCATCTTCTTTGTTGACTTGGGCTGAATGAATAGGACAGGGTCCATTTCATGATCATTTCAAAGCTGCCCATGTGGCTAGTTTCTCCTTCTAGCACCTGGAACCTATTAGAGCATGGAGGTAGCTGCGGAATAGCTGATTAGCTGTAGAATAGGCTGCATTCCATAGCTAATATAAAAAAATTTATTCAGACAACAAAACATAAAAATTATAACATGTAAATCACTAAATGTCCTCCTCAAGACAAAATATGCCAGTTATTAGTGATGAGAATGTATCTTTCTTATGAAAAAAAAAAGAAAAGGAATTAGAAGAGTTGCTAGGGAAAGAGTAATTTTGAGGCTCAACATACCCCCACTACAAAATCATTGCTTGTCCCCATGCAATTTTCAAAAATGTGAACTTCTTTCTCCTATTGCATCTGTTCTGACATTTTTGCTAGCACATCCAACTTCCTTTTCTTACTTCTCCTTACACTGACTGCCATCCTAGGCTTCTTCATATGAAGTCTGTATTTGAGGTTGATAAGTGTTTTGCTCAAATTCCTATTTTTCCTCTTCAGATTCCTATTTTTCTTGTACCATAATCCTAGGTGCATCATTGTGTTGTCATGAATGGCTTTATTTAGGTTGTTATGTTCCCTCAAGGTTTTATTTTCTTTTTGAATATGCCTGTTCAAAATCTAACTCAAAGATTTCTTGCTTGAGAGAGCTAGTTAGAGGTTCTTATGGATTGACAAGTTGCTCTAGATTGGTTGACGATCTAGGATCCATTGAGGTATCCTTCCTCTCTAATGACTCTATGTAGTCATAGACTTGCTACTGTACTGGATCTATGATAGGAGAAGCTTTGCTTGGGCTGCCTTCAAAATTCTGTGGAGGAGAGTTTTGTGGACTCCGTTAAGGTGGAATATTGTCAGGAGATTGAACTGAGGTTTCTTCCTCTAAGTTCATGAACTAGGCTCTTTTTGATGTTACCTTACTCACCTTACCTTGGAGTCTAGAGCTCCTTCTCAGGTTTTGGAAGCTTATAGTTTCTTCTCTTGTGTCCTTCTTCCTCTTCCATTTCTCCTTCTTCTTCTTGATTTGCTTCCTAATCTTGGTCATTCTTTCAGAGAGTAATTGTTCATATTCTTGTGGTAATGAAGGTTCAGGAATGACTTCATTGATTTCTTTAGCTCTCTCTTTCATTTTTCCTTTCTGTTTAGTCTACTTTCTAACCTCTGGTTTAGAAGCTGTCTCTGCATCATTCTTTTGTGAGGAGGTTCCAGATTTGTTTTGAATGTTAATGCTGATCTTTTTCCTCCTACTCTTCTTAACATGACTCTCCTAAAGTGACTCTGGAGCATCATAGAAAAAACTTCTTAGTCAGAAATCTTCCCAGGTATCCTCTATACTTTTCAAATGGACTTCAACTAGTATTTTCACTAATCCATGATGATACATAGTTGTTTCTATGGATTCAAATTTCTTTTGGACATTTGTAGCCATCCTTCTTAGACTATTTAAAAGGAAGAAGGGAAGGTTGATGGTTCCAGTTTATAAGAAATTCATTAATAAGCATATATGGTAAACATACATAAACCAAAATCTTCCTTCACATGTAATGAATTTTTGCAATATCAACAGCATATTACCCCATTTGTTCTTGAGTGCTGAAATAGGAATTCCCTTCCTAAATACTATAACATCCATACCTAGGTTTCTAAGGATCACTTTCCATGATTCACCATGAAATTCCGTGTTTTTAAACCATCTTTCTTCTTGTCTCGGTAGCTTTGTTGCTTCTGCTATGAAGGATTTTGTGACTACAAATTTAATATCTTTTATCTCCACTTTTGTGCCATCAAATGACCTTGCAAAAGACTTGGTAATTTCCTTGTGGTAGCTGTCAAATTTCTCAATAAAATTTAACCATCCGGCCTTCTGTAGCATCCCTTTAAGCTGTGGATACCCCTCCATATACTTTACCCCTACAGGCTCTATCCTGACAATAAGCCCCATATCCCTTGTTTTCGGTTAACCTTCAAAATTACTCTTATTGTTTATAAAGCAAGTGCTATTTAAGAAATGGAATGACTGTGTGTATGGAAATAGAATGATTGTGTATATATGAAAATGGAAAGACTGTGTGTATATGAGAGATAAACTTAAGGGTTTGCATGTAATAAATAGAAAGTAAGGGTTTAGAGAGTTGTAGATAGGTAGGTCACATCATCATCTTAACCGTTAACAGGTGGAGTTGTGGAGGATCGTTTGAGTACAGGTTATGGAGTTTGAAGCAGAGATTTTTTATGAAAGAATCATTGAGACTGTTTTTCATTAAAGATGCAAGATATGGTGGAGATATAGTGGCAATCAAATCAAATGATGGTCAATTAAGGAGACATGTGATTATACATACTATACAAACTTATGTTTTCAAATTGCTTTTTGAAATAAATCTTTCCATTTAACTTTGGAACCTTTACCTTTCGCTTGCTAATTTTTTTGATGTTGATCCACAGGTACCTTGAGCATGGTTGTCTTCAAAAATTAATTTTTTTTTTCAATTCCCTGCATACATGATTTTATTATGAGTTGTACACTTGTTCCTGAACTGATAAACAAATTGTAGCTACAGAATCAGATTAGCTGCAGAACAGAATCAGTTGCAGAACATGAAAAAAGAAAGTGAAATATGGATTATGGATCATGAATGAAATGGAAGTGACTTTGTAAGTGAAATGAAATGAGATGTAAGACAAGATGATAAATGAAATGAAAATGGAATGAAAGTTGTAAAAGGAAAAATTGAAAAATTTATTGTTGAAATATGACAATGAGATGAAGTAAAACTGCAAAAATAAAACAGAGTGAGGTCAGATGATGTTAGATGATCCAAAAATAAAATATTATCATAGGCTATAAATTTGGAATAAAATAATTATTAATTTAAGATATTAAATTAATAATTATTATTCTAGAATGTTTAATTATTTAATGGAGACATTTAAAATTAGTATATTGTTGTAACAAGATATGACTCTCCAAATTTGTCGTATCTTAGGCTCTATTTTAGGAGATTTGTTAGCTAGTTGTTTTGAATAGCATTTATTGTAAATGGACACTTGTTATTTAATAAGTGATCCATAATTAGAGGTAGTTAGGACATTGAGCTTATAAATAGCTCATTGCAAGAGTGTTTGGTAGTTCGGGTGTAAACTCTTGCAAAATCAAATATGTAATTGTTTTTGTTCTTCTGATTAATAAAATTACGTGTATGAGGACACTTCTGCCATTATTGTGGTATCAGAGCTCTAGTAATGCTGTAGTGGATATGAGGAGGATATTCCAGCTCAACAAAGTCCTGGAAAACTCTATTGAATTAATCAACAAATGATTAGTATGAAATTGTTCACTTTTTTTTGTTGTTTAAAAAGAAAAGAAATTTTATTATTGATTTCAGATTTTTAAAATCTGAAAATCATTTTTTCTTATCAAAAATTTCCCTTTGTTTTCTTTGGGAGAGCTACTTCTTGCTGAATATTGTGAACCAGCCCTATCTATTTTACATTCATTGAAGATTCTGTGGGATAATTATCACCGGTTCTTTTCACTTCACTTACCCCGCATCAAAGAAATGGATGCAAAACTGTGAAGGAGCAGCATTGCCAACCTGCCAATCAGTGAAGCCAGTGAAACCTTAAACAAAATCAACACAAACAAATAACAAGAAGAAAAGCTTTAAACCCTCACTCGCTGCGCAAACTGCAATTTATTGCTGCGAATTCCTTCAAAGACTCGATTCTTTACAACTTCAGATCATCGAAGGCCACTCTATTCCTAGCCTCGCGAACTACGCTTGGCTGAAATTGACCGTGGGCTTTGAAATTTAAGGTATGTCGAAGATTTGAAGAGGTCGACATGCTTTAACAAACTTTAAAGCAAAGCGGAAGTGGATATTCTGAGGACTCACCTTCAATGCTGCGAAGGTGATGCTTTCCTCTTATATGAGGACATCGTGAACGGCTGAATTTGAATTTGTTTCTAAAGTTATGCATGTCGTCTTGAACAGTTGAAATTTTCCCTACGTAAAAGGAAAAACAATATATTTTATGCGTTCTGGCAATGTTTCGCCAGTAATTTTCGGTGTTTTGAACAGCTGAATTTGTGCTTATATCATGTGTCTTTGTTTTTCTTGTTCCTTGGGCCACAAATGACTTTGTTGAAGTTCGATTGGCACTGTCAAAGCTCGACCTGAAAACTTATTGCAAACCAAGTTTTTCTGCTACAGATTTAATTTGTCTTGCCATTTTGAGAATGTGCTTCTCTAATTTCAAACAACACCAACTGTATCTCGCTTGTCTCATTTTCAGATAATAAGCTTCATGGCCTATAAAGTAATATGAAGCGACTCTCAAATTCAACCTCCCCAGCATGAATCCTGTCAGTGTGAAGCCAGAGTGAAGCTTGTCAGCGTAAAGCCAGAGTGAAGCCTGTCAACCTGTCAATGTAAATCTAGAGTGAAGCCTGTCAGTGTAAAGCCAGAGTGAAGCCTGTCAGTGCAAAGCCAGAGTGAAGCCTGTCAGCTTGGATCATAAATTTTTTTTTGTAATATAAGGCATATTGTATTTTGGAGAGATCTGGTGATTTTTTAATTTTGGGAATTTATTGTTTGTGGAGTAATAAGGTGATTTGTAAATTTTTGGAGTAATAAGGGGATTTTAATTGTAATTTTTTAAACAGATAAGTGTAACTAAAAGTAATTTACTTTGAGGGGGGGTAAAAAAATAATTTAACCATGTTTTGCAAGAGCATTGTTGTAAAAGTCAAATTTTGAAAGTTACCTTGTAATTTTTGAGAAATTGACTAGAGCCAAGTGCAAAGCTTAGTCATTTTTCTCCTGCTTCAATGACTATACGAGGGTCAAGGCCAAGCCCTGATAGATCGTGTTTTTGTGTAGTGTGTTGCATGTTGTGTTGTCCATCTTGACATTTTTGTTCTGATTCTTGGTGCGAAGCTTCAACACTACATTTCCAAGTTAATTAATTTGTTTTATGATTCCGACAAACTTGAAGGTACAAAATCCTATAAAACATGGCACCGCCTCATCAAAAGCACTCTCATTTACAATGAATTATGGCAGGGTATATGTGATGGTGATATTAAGCCAAATAAACCCACAGATGCAGCTACACTAGAAAAATGGGAAGTTAAGAATGCCAAAGCCTTAGCTCTTATTAAATCTTCTGTCAATGATGAAATGTATGTCCATATAGAAAATGCTACAGATGCATGGTCTGCTTTGAAAACTTTTAAAGACCTCTTTGATACTCAGCCTGAATCAAAGAAAGTTAATCTACAATTAAAATTGTTGCAACAAAAATTGACTGAAGGAGGTGATGTTCTTGAATATATCTCAAGACTTAAGAATATTAGGCAGGAAATCATTAATGCTAGTTTTCCAACAATAGATGATAGCTTTATGGTCACAATTGTAATTACTGGACTTCCTTCTTCATACACACATTTTTTGGAGACTCTAAAATTAACTGGGAAATTAGAGAAACTAAATTTTGATGAGCTTTGTGAAATGTTGACCCAACATGATAAAACTTTTGGAAAGAAGAAGAAAGTTGGTGAAGATTTTTTTTTCACAGAGGCCAACACTAGTAAATCATCAGCTGACAGTTCTCGAGGCAGAGGCAGAGGGAATTTCAATCAGAATCAAGCAGCACATAATGTACAAAGTCGAGGTCGAAGCCAAAGTAGAGGAAACAACTTTAATAGAGGCAACAGTTCAGGAAGGAGTAATTTTCAAGGTAGAGAAAACAACCAAGGAAGAGGCAATTTTCAAGGACAAGGAAATAATAATCAAGATAGAGGACAATCTCAAAATAGAAGTCAAAGCAGAGGCAAAGGACAATCTTCAGGAAGAGGAAGAGACTTAAGTCAAATTGTGTGTCGAAGATGTAACAAAGTTGGCCATTATGCTGAAGATTGTTGAACATCTTTTAATAAAATTCCCAAGTTTCAATAGCATTCAACGCAATTTGCAAATGATCAAGATGATGATAACTCAGAATATGTTTTTACTTCCTCACCAGCATCACAACTTTCATCCCATCTTATAAGTGATTATGAAGATGCCTTGATCTTGGATTCCAGTGCAACTCAACACATGACTTGTCGACGTGATTTTTTTGGAATTTCAAGATTTCCAACTTAATTCCATTTTTCTTGCTGATGATACAAAACATACTCCTTATGGAAAAGGAGCAGTTAAAGTTTCTCTCCCTGGCATTGGAGAAAAAATGATTTCCAATGTATGGTATGTGCCAACTTTTAAGAAAACATTTCTCTCTTTAGTCACGATTCGACAAGCATGACATCAGGTGATTATGGAAGATGGTTTAGTCAAGATTAATTTGGTCAAACAGAGCTTGAAAACTATCATCACAGGTTATGAAGATGGAAAATTGTTACGGATGAAAGGGACAATTATTCCAAGGCATTCTGATTTTGCAAGGGCGGTGACTACAAGTATTTCACCTGTAAGACTATGGCATGTAAGATATGGAAATTTAAATTTTGAGAGTCTTTCTCAATTGCAGAAACAAGGAATGGTTAAAGGACTTCCCACTTTAAAAAGGGAAAATGCGAAATGTGAAGCTTGCATTTATTGCAAAAAAAGTCGAGAAAGTTTTCCAACAAGTTCATGGCATGTAAACAGGCGGCTACAACTAGTTCACAGTGATGTTTGTGGACCACTAAAACTTTCTTTGGTGGTTGCAAATATTTCTTACTATTCATTGATGATTTCAGCATAATGACTTGGGTTTACTTCTTGAAGAACAAGTCAGAAGCATTTGAGAATTTTAAAAAAATTCACCAACTTGTTGAAAATGAAGTCAAAGAAAAGATAGGTGCTCTCGGGATAGATAATGGGGGAGAATTCACTTGAAATGAATTCAAAACTTATTGCAGTGAAAATGGCATAAAATTACATCTTACAAATGTTTACACTCCACAACAAAATGGAGTAGTTGAAAGAATGAATCACACCTTGTTAGGAATGGCAAGATCCATGTTAACTTTCAAGAGGTTAAGTCCAACATATTGGGCAGAAGCAATACATACAGCTTTCTACTTAATAAATAGATCTCCAATTGCTTCTTTAGATGGAATCACACCTTATGAAGCTTGGTTTGGTTTCAAACCTTGAGTTAAACATCTTAGAGTTTTTGGATCAGTATGTTATGCCTTACTTCCGAAAGAAAAATGAACTAATCTTGACTCAAGAAGTTTAAAATGCACAATGATTGGCTATTCTGATGAGAAGAAAGGGTATCGTCTTTTGACCAATGGAAAATTCATTGTGAGCAGGAATGTTATTTTTGATGAAACAGAGAGTAAGAGTGCTGAAGAAATCAAAAATATTCTTCACAAGTTAGAAACTAAGGGCAATAAAAAAAAGGAAAAATGCAAATTCAACCAACTTCATCAAATTGGTATGAACTTGATTTTCCTTCTTCTGAAGATGAGTCATCTAGTACATCTACTTCAACAACATCATCTGGGTCTTCTAGCAGTTCATCCGCGTCTCCAAGCAGTAGCAGTTCTTCTGACAGTGATTCTCCAGACTCTTCACCTGAACGAAGAACATCAGTTTATATTAATCCTCTTTACAATGATGGAGACTTTTCAGAATCACAAACAAGCGAGAACCAACTACTGAAATGGGTAGTTCAACTTTTGAAAGATGTAAATCCTGATCAGCAGAATAAAACGGGCACCAAAAGGGCACATAGAAGTGAAGTCAATTTTGCCTTGTTAGCAAATGATTTTACTGAACCTTCCACATACAAAGAAGCAGTAAAACATAAAGAATGGAAATAAGCTATGGTTGAAGAATATCAAGCAGTAATTGATAACAACACTTGGAAACTTGTTGATTGTCCATCAAATGTTAAACCCATAGGATGCAAACGGGTTTACAAAATTAAGTATAATCAAAAGGGAGAGCTTGAAAAGTATAAAGCACGACTTGTCGCAAAAGGTTTTTCGCAGTAGGAAGGAATTGATTATGATGAAACGTTTGCTCCTACAACTAAATGGAACACCATCCAATTAACACTTGCATTGGCCACTCAGAAATGATGGAAAGTTCATCAAATGGATCTGGAAACTACTTTTCTCAATGGGGATTTACAGGAAGAAGTGTATATGACACAACCACCGGGTTTTGAAATTGAAGGGCAAGAACATAAAGTCTGCAAATTGATTAAGGCTTTATATGGATTAAAACAAGCTCCCCGAGCTTGGTATGCAAAGATGGATGAATACCTTAAGAAAGTTGGTTTTCAACGAAGTGAATCTGATGATACTTTGTATGTGCGATAACAGAGAAAATATCTAGTAATTCTTGTTATGTATGTAGATGATTTGATCATTACTGGAAACCATGATGATCATATTGCACAAGTGAAAAAGGAGTTACATGCAGGTTTTAAGATGACAAATTTGTTATTACTTCACTACTATCTTGGAGTTGAAGTCTTCCAACATCCACATCATATTTTTATTTCTCAAAGTAAGTATGCAGCAGAGGTTCTTCAACGATTTGGCATGCAAGATTGCAAATCCGTTCTTACCCCCATGGAGCAAAACTTGAATCTTTCAGAATTTGAAGGGGGGGAAAAGGTGGACAGTACGACTTACAGATAGTTGATTGGCAGCTTGATTTATTTGACAAATACTCGCCCTGATCTATCTTATGCAGTCAATATTCTTTCACATTTTATGCAAGAACCACGAGACAGCCACTGGAATGCATCCAAAAGAGCTCTTCGATATATCCAAGGAACAAAAGATTTTGGTCTTCTTTACACAAAGACTAAAAACTTTGTACTTGGTGGATATTCCGATGCTGACTTTGCTGGAAGTATTTATGATCGAGCATCAACATCAGGTTATTTAATGAACATGGGGTCAACAACAGTATCTTGGATTTGTAAGAAACAAGCTACAGTGGCCACTTCTTCTGCAGAAGCAGAGTACATTTCAGCATGGGAAGCAGCATGTGAAATTATTTGGTTTTGCCGAATTTTGCAGGACTTGGGCATTTCTTAGGCAGAAGCTACATCATTATTCATTGACAGCCAGTCAGCCATCAAACTTGCCAAGAACCCAATTTTTCATTCAAAGACAAAGCATGTGGACACCAAGTATCATCATATCAGATCTCTCATTGCCAAAGATGTCTTCAAGCCAGTTTATTGTCCTTCCAAAGATCAGATCTCCGACATTTTCACGAAACCACTTGGCAGAATAAAATTTACGAAGTTCAGGGATGAACTTGGTATCTATTGTAATGTATCTTTCGAGCATAGGGGGGAATGTTAGATGATCCAAAAATAAAATATTATCATAGGTTATAAAGTTGGAATAAAATAATTATTAATTTAAGATATTAAATTAATAATTATTATTCTAGAATGTTTAATTATTTAATGGACACATTTAGAATTAGTATATTGTTGTAACAAGATATGACTCTCCAAATGTGTCATATGTTAGGATCTATTTTAGGAGATTTGTTAGGTAGTTATTTTGAATAGCATTTATAGTAAATGGACACTTGTTATTTAATAAGTGATCCATAATTAGAGGTAGTTAGGACATTGAGCTTATAAATAGCTCATTGCAAGAGTGTTTGGTAGTTCGGGTGTAAACTCTTGCAAAATCAAATATGTAATTGTTTTTTTTATAATTAATAAAATTACGTGTCTGAGGACACTTCTGCAAGTGACTGTAGCCTTTTCTCACTACTTGTTACAGAAAGAAAATGGAAAATATAGGGTGTTAGAAACTTCTGATTTTCACCCTGTATTTTCTGTATAAGTATGCCAATCAATGATTGGTTTTCAACCTTATACAATTTATTTATTTATTTATTTATTTATTTTCTTCTTCTTCTTATTTGTTTTTTCTTCTTTTTTTTCCCCTTTTTTTTAGGAAAAATAAATACTAAGTTAGTGGAGAAGAAGAATTCTTCTTCACTAGCTTCATTTCAGAATTGTCTTGGAAAATATTAATGAACTCCTCTTTTGAGATTGATTTCTGATATATCTTTAATCTATGACCATTCACAAGAAGAGGATTTTTACTTTCATCTATTGTTGTTATCCTCATTGCTACATTACTAAAGACTTTTTCAATCTCATATGGCCCAAGCCAATGAGTTTGAAACTTCCCTTTAAAATCTATAAACTTTGAATCAAACAATAGTGCCCAATCTCCCACTTGAAACCTTTTGTCCTTGATATATTTGTCATGCCATTTAGCCCTCTGTTGTTGGACTATACTAGTCCTTTGAACTGCCTCTTGCCTGATTTCATCAAGTTCATTTAATTTCTCCAGCCTATGCTTTTGTGCCTTTGATAGATCTAGTTTCAGTTGGACTGCCATCTTGAAATTTCTGATTTGGAACTCTATAGGGAACAAGACTTGTTTCCCATAAACAAGTTCATAGGGTGTATTTCCCGTTGTGTTCCTCCATGTAGTTTTATAGGCCCATAAGGCTTCAGGAAGCCTTTTCGCCCAATCGCTTCTATGTAGATGCACAGTCTTGGTGAGGATTCCTTCAATCACTTTATTTGTAGATTCCACTTGACCATTTGCTTGTGGATGATAGGGAGTAGATTTCCTATGTTTTATCTTGTAATTTTCCACAAGACCCTCCACCATTTTAGATGTAAATTGAGATCCCTGATCTGTCACAATTTCTCTTGGAACACCAGAACGAGTGAAGATGTCCTCAAAAAGAAAATTAACTACAGATTTTTCATTGGCAAAAGGTAATGCATTGGCCTCTACCCATTTAGTGACATAATCAGTGCATACCAATATATATTTCTTTTGCTTAGATGAAGGTTTAATTGGCCCAACAAAATCTAAGGCCCATTTTTCAAAAGAAGTACCTGAACTCGTAGTGGAATTTCATTTGAAGGAGCAGGTTTCCCTACCCTCTGACAGCTATCACACCTCCTAACATATTCTTTAGCATCTTTGAAGATGGATGGCCAATAATATCCTAAAGAAAGGATTTTATAGGATTTCCTCTTGTCAAAAAAGTGTCCACCATATGGCTCATCATGACATGCCTTAAGAATCTCAGGAATTTCATCTTCCTTGACACACCTTTTGATCATAAGATCTGGGCCTGTTTTACACAATTTGTTAGTGATCCATGTATATCTTTCACTTACCTAAATAATTTATTTTTTCTCTATAGGAAACAAATGTGAAGGTAACCTTCCTGTGACTAAATAGTTAGCAATATCTACAAACCAATGAGTTTGAGTAGTTTCTGCAAAAAGATATTCATCAGGAAACTTATCTTCAACTGGAAAATCTTCTTTGATATTCTAAATCCTGGACAAGAAATCAGTAATTGTGTTTTGTTTTCCAGGTATATCTAGCACAGTAATGTTGAATTCTTGCAAAAGTAAAATCTATATTGTAACTCTACCATTAATAACAGGTTTATTCATCAAATATCTAATTGTAGAGTGATCTGTATGAACAAAGGTTTCATAGCCTGTTATATAGTGTCTGAACTTGTTAATTGCATGAACAACAGCTAAAATTCCTTTTAGGTCACAAATTAATTTAACTCAGTGGGAGTCAAATTCTTACTTGTATAGTAAATGGAATAAGGAATCAAATATTTTGTCCCAATATAGCTCCCAGAGCTATATTTGAAGCATCTATTGAAATATTGAAAGGGAGTTTCCAATTTGGACCTCTTACTTTGGAATTTCCGGTGTTCTATGGCTGGGAGTATTAACTTGAGATGGAGGTATGTCTCTTCTTGTTCCTAATGGAGTGGGTGGTGTTGTAGAAGTTGAACTTTTGCTCCTCGCTATAAATATAGCCCTAGATTCTCTTTCTCTATGCATGTCATTTTTATTTTTTTTTAATGTAAGAGATAAGTCTACCTAGTTACACTTCCCCGGCAGTGGCGCCAAAATGTTTGGTCAATTTAGTGTCCTAAATTAATCTACATAAATTATCAATCCCAGTATCGTAAAGTGATGAAGTGTAGTGCACTATTTGTGCTAGCTAACCCTTCTTACTTTGTTGTTTTTTTGTTTTATGTTGTTTTGGGGTTTTTTGGCCTTTTAATTCCTAATGATTTACAATGTAAATTATCAAAACTAAATCTAACATTCTTAAAGACTCCTCAAAATCTAAAAATCAAAACATAGCTAAGAAAGAAATGAAAACAAAGCTAAGAAAGATATGGAAACAAAGCTAAGAATGAAATGAAATTAAAATTTCTATTCTTATTTTACCATTATTTCCAAATCATGAATTAAAACTGAAAGTGAAATTTGCAATTGATGTCTAACTAATTACAGAAATAAAACTAAATGAAATACTTGGTTACTCTACCTCTCAATTTTTTGAGAAAGTCTCCTTGGGATGACATTTAAGTAATTATCTACTTCATCAATCTACGAGAAAGCAAATACAAAGATGCAGAAATAACTCATTGCATAGACGAAATGTTCAACCACATAGTTAAGGATGAATTATCAACTTGATGGGTTTTCCATAAACATTCATTAACACCATGAGTTATTATCCTAAACTAAAAATGAAATGGCAAAGACAGTAAATGACACTGATCAGTTTAATTGAGAATTTAAACTAGCAAAAGAGTGAATGAAGTATACTATCCAACAATGTATCCTTATCATTCTTCAATCCTACTCTCATCTTGAAACAAGGTTAGTTTTTAATTGAATAAACAAGATTACACTATTGAGTTCTATCTTCTAAATTGCTGATAAGAATTAAAAAGAAATCAAGCTAATGGAAACTGCTTTAAATTATAAACGTTGTTAGTAAGAAAATGATAGAAATTGCATTATAAACATTGTTAGTAAGAAAATGATTATAAACATTGCTTTAGAAAGAAAATGATGAATTTACAGTTAACAAGAAGAAGAAAAGGAAATCGAGCTAATGGAAACTGCTCTAAATTATAAACATTGTTAGTAAGAAAATGATAGAAATTGCATTATAAACACTGTTAGTAAGAAAATGATTATAAACATTGTTTTAGTAGGAAAATGATGAAACCTTCTTCAGTGCAGGGGCCCTCTGCAATTGATTAGGCTATGCTTGCTCAATCAACTCCAAGAAAACTCCTTCAGATGTTCATAAAAACATGCGGCCTTCTCATATTAAAACAGGGACACAAAACGCCCAAAAATTACAGAGTCTAGAACTTCAATTTCACATTAAAACTATTACTAACTTCTTCAGTCCCTTACACAGGTATTTATAAGAAAAATCATATAACTGTTTATGGAGAAAAGCATGCTACAGCCAAAAACGTAGAAGACAGATACGCGAAATTTCTTCCTCTGCTGATGGAGAAATAAATCAAAGACATGGTGGCTGTTGGATTCGTTTGTACATGTGGTTGTTGGAGTCTGTACGTATAGGTAGTTTCTCCAGATAACACTTCCCATCACTATGAAATGCATTAATTAAACATGAAACAGAGTCCTGTTACCCTCGGCCTCTTTGTGTTTGACTTATCCATTCACCGTAGTCTTATGCCATCTTCTTTGTCGACCTGAGCTGAATGAATAGGACAGGGTCCATGTCATGATGATTTCAAAGCTTCCCATGTGGTTAGTTTCTCCTTCTGACACCTGGAACCTGTTAGAGCATGGAGGTAGCTGCGGAACAGCCGTTTCACTATAGAATAGGCTGCATTCCGTAGCTAATATACAAAAATTTATTCAAACATAAAAACATAAAAAGCATAACATGTAAATCACTAAATGTCCTCCTCAAGATAGTATATACCAGATATTAGTGATGAGAATGCATCTTTCTTATAGAAAAACAAAGAAAATGAATCAGAAGAGTTGCTAGGGAAAGAGTAATTTTGAGGCTCGACACACCTGTCTTCTTTCCTGGAGGCTAAATATGTCCTACAAAATTAATTTCCCATTTCTCAAATGTCTGCAATGACACTTGCAGATTTAGAGGCAACTCATCCCTCCACAATGGCATGCCCGTCCTCTAACATGCATCGCACGCCCTACAATATGCTTTGGAATCCTTGCAATGTTGGCCACCACAACCCAGTGCATAAAATATTATGCTTTGTTGCTTTTCTTGCATAATGGCCTCTGGCAGCTCTTCTGTGAGCTTCAGATAGGATGCTGCCTCATTCAAAATCAGGCACATAGCATCGTAGTATTTCATTTGATCCCATATTATACAAGTGACCTGCAATAACAGAGAAGTCTGCCATGCGCACCAGTAATTCCTTCTTCTATTGACTAGTGTACCCCTTTGGAGCCATTCCGTAGTGAGTAAGTGGATGATGTCCGCAAAATGATTATCTGCCACGCGCACCGCAAAGAGTTTCACGTCAGGCAATCCTTCCTCCAAATTAGTAGGCTCCTCTCCTGTTTCAATATGGGACAGATGATCCAGTCCTGCATTCAAACGTCCTAGCTTCACAATGACTTCGAAATCATACTCCTGAAACAACAACATCCATCTGCATATTCCCCCCCCAACACAGGCATGCTGACCAGGTACTTTAATGCAGAATGTTTTGTATACATCTTAAAGTGTCTACCTAGTAAGTAATGCCTAAACTTCTAGAGCGCGTACACCATAGCCAACCCTTCATGCTCCGTCGTCGAATAGTTCTTTTCAGCCTTAGACAACTTCCTGCTTGTAAATGCTATTGGGTGATCAAGTTCTCCTTCACCAACGTGTGTCAGTACTACTCCTAGTGCAATACATGACTCATCCACATGCACATGAAATTCCTTCTTTCAATCCGGGAAGAATAGGATTTACGTGGTGACCATCTTTTCTTTTAACATATCCAAGCTCCGCTTTCCTTCCTCATTCCAATAGAATGTAGTGTCCTTCTTCAACAATTTTTCCATCGGCGTGGTAATATGAGCATAACTCTTGATGAACGTTCAAGAATAACCAGTATGACCCAGTGTTGCGTGTAGCTATTTAACACTCCTTGGCACCTCCAAATTGATTATAACTGTGATCTTAGCTAGGTCCACCATTAATCCTTGTCTGCACACTACATGACCCAGCAAGATTCCGAAAGGGACGAAAAATAGACACTTCTTCAAGTTTAGCGCGATCTGGTACCTCCGGCATGTATCTAGCATCAAGCACAAACTAGCTACATGGCGTTTTACAAGCCCAAACACCATCTAATCATCAAAGTGTACCTCCAAAAACTTGTGAATGAACTCCTTGAACGCCGCAATGTCTACGTGCAAAAATATTACCGGTGCATTCTTAAGACTAAAAGGCATTACAGTGTACTGAAAACATCCCCACTCAATCACGAAGGTCATCTTACTCCTATCTTCCGGCCCGAACTTGATATGATGGTACCCTGAGAACCCATCAGTGAATGAATATGCTTCCTGTCCTCCTACATTATCCAACACTTCATCGGTGAACGGAGTTGGAAAAGGATTATGTATGCAAGCGTCATTTAGCTTCCTGAGATCTCCACATATCCTTATTTCATCCTTCTGCTACTTTTCCTGAATGACCATTGGACTTACCCAATCAAACACCTCCACTGGTTCAATAATACATGCTGCTAACATCTTGTCCAACTCCAAGCAAACCCTTTCCTTGCAATTAGGACTGAGGCGATATGGCCTCTGCTTCATAGGATTTGTGTCTAGTTTTAATGTTATTTTCATCACTCCTAAATCACCTAATTACCCCTTCAAGTATGAAAAATTTGTAGGGAACAAATCTTGGTACTCGCGGAGCAATTCAGCGACCTTATCGACTATAGTATCATCCCAGTAGTCCCCTATCTCTGCAAATTTCGTCTCCGCCTCTTTTCCAATGTTCACATGTCTAGTTTTCAGCGGCATGGTGATATCTGGATTCTCTATCTACAGCCCCTTAACTTCGCGGTGACCTTCTGCCTCTAGGATATTAATATTCCTCGGATCCTCCTCTTCTTCTTTAGTAATCACATTGTAGCACTCTAGCGCATGGCACAACTGAGTGGTCCAATCTGGTTGAATCAAATCCAGTGGATCCTACGGGATTATGAAAATCATTGCCTTGACCTCCTGCATCGCTTCATCAATGCACTTGAATCCATCCTCAAAGGTGAATTTCATCCACAGTCCTTGTCTCAAAATATCCCATTCGTCTATGTCATGGTAGAGCTCTGTTTACAAGTACTAATTCATTAGTATTACGTCCAAAGTATGACAGAATAGATGCACCCACTTCAGTTGTGGTTTTGCTCCATAAGAATCAGTCCATTGTGCTAAGTGATCGCGCAAATCATCCTCCCATCGTATTTCTCTATAAATGGCACCTTTGGGCACCAAAACCACACCCTCATCATTCTTCTATATTCGAGCCATCCATCAAAATTGTCTTTATGCGTACCCCACCATCTTGTAGGTGTAGCATGCAGCGCCAAGTCTAAGGCTTGGAAGCGATGCTTCTTTAGCACTTCCATTTCAAATGAATCCAAAAATTTATCAACTTTAGTTAAACCATCATAATAAGGAAAATTTCTTACCATTGATGATACACAACTTAGTGACTTAGTCAACATATTACAGCACAACGTAGACACTTGGTGCAATCATTGTTCCAATAACTCATCTGAATCTAATGTGCAAGAGCTTTTGCGGTCCCATGCAATACATCCATCAACTGTCAGATTCACCCAATCCTGATCTCACGTTGTTATCTTATAAATATGGTCCAAATCATCATCACTTTCATAATGGCAGATAGGTTCAGTATAGCGCGGTCCTTCTGCACGGTCCAATGGACTACTACACAGATCAATTTCATCTCAAATGACATTGTGCACTTCTTCAAATTGACCACCCCATTCATGTCAATAGCCTAGTCGATCCCGAGGAGCTCGGGGTAGGGACTGTTGTCATTAACAATCTCTATCACTTCAAAATCATCCAACGCGCTCGTGCCTTCAATATCTACTGTCACTCCCTACAATCTTCCAATGGGGATAGTATTTTTCTAATTTTCCATCCTCAATTGAATTGGAGACCACTACAGCATAGGTCTCCCTATTCTCTCCCATGCCTGCTTAGGAAAAACATTCGCATCTAACCCAAGATCAAAAATAACTTGGTCCATTTTATATTTGCCTATTTGCATGGTGATCCTCATCTCACGCCCTGTTCTTGCCTTATGCTCACCAATTTTTCTGATGGTGCGCGGTCCTTGAAGAGTATTTTCTTTACCAGCGCATTTATTGATCAACTCCTATAATCCTTTCACTGCCTTGCTACCACGTAACAGCTTCATACAGGTCTCCAGAAAGGTAGTAAGCATGGATGGGTCCATTTCTTCAGACTGTTGATCCTGACTTGCTGAGGTAGAAGCCTCAACAATGCTTTTCTTCCCTTCCATGAAGGTTTCTCTTGTGCACTCTAGATCAAAACCAACCTCCTTCTCTGGAGCTTTCCAGACCCATTCACTTTCTTTAGGTTACTTTCCCTTATCTTCACCAGTTGTCATTCAACTTTGCAACATGCTATTGACATTAGGATCCTCTTCATAGGGTTCAACCATCATCATCTCCACTTTCTAGGTAGGTTGTTGAGGCTATGTCCCTTTTTTGCACATCTTAGCTATTAATACAGGGCATTCTTCTATTGCATGGTTAAACTGAGTATGTTATCGGCACGATAGGCATGTCAAGTTCATAAATTCTCGTGCATAGTGTCCTAGGGGTTTGTAAATTCTCATGCGTAGTTTCCTGGCCCTCCACAATTATAGCAAATAACTTTCCCCTGACCTCTCGGAGGTCCTCCTCCGCCTCAGCCTCATCCTCACCCCTAATAACCTCCTCGTGCTCCCTCAACACCTTGATCCGGAGGCCGAGTTTCTGTCTATGTCTGATACATGGGCGTTCTCTCCATAATTAAATCATAACTACAGTAATTGTGCTCATCGTGACCTACTGATTTGTAGAAGAGATGTTGCGGTGTCTGTAAAAATTTCTGCAGCAAGTGACGACTGCTTGTCAGATGTATTCCAACTACCTGACAGATAGCACACCACAACGCGGGCCCTGTACTTGGCCCTGCTTGAGCTTCTGACCTCAGAGGCATCGGCCCTCCTCCTACAACATAATTCATGAAGACAGGTCAATGATATTTATCAAGCCCTTGACTCTTACATTTCACACAAAAAACTTCTTCTCACACGTCAGGTAAGGCCTCTTTATCTTTCTTCAGACTTTGGAACTCTGGGAAAATATTCTACAACTCTGCGTGAATCCGCTGAACTCCCAAAGTAGCATCTTGAATGGGTGTCTCATGCAATCTCATTGCAATCTCCAGGGCTTCCGCCTGGGTCCCAATCTTCTGCTGTGATAAAGCAACCCTTAGATGAGGCAAGAGTGAAGCCACAAACCATTTGCGGTGCTGCCCATCCATAAGATTCATGTTAGCTTCGCGGATCTTACAATTTAGTCTTTGATTCAGTTCCAAGGGTGTCTCACCCAGCTTCATCATGATTTCCTTGAATCCAATGATTGATTGCGCTTCAGACTTAGGCCTATTGAATTCCTTATTCAGCGCAGTTTGAATGTCTGCTAATGCAGTTGTCGGGTGATTGGTACAGTACATGATGTACCGCATTAGCGCGCGATCCTGTAAAGTAGTAACCGACGTCATTTTCTTCATCTGATCATCTGTAATGTTTTGGGCTTGCCACACAGCCTTTGTAACGAACCAGAACTTGTACAAGTCCTCATTTCGCAAGCCCTTGAAAATGGGCATCTTCACTATATTCGCCATATTGAATGGTGGTGGAGGCAGCAAAGGTGTGGGCGAAGGTTTATGTGGTGAAGGTGAAGATGAAGGTGGTGTGGGTGGATGGGGTATTTGCGGGAGCCCTTGCCTTATTAACTGGACAACACTCTACGGTGAAGCTTGTGCTGCTTCTTCTTTGTCACTCAGAGGAGGCTCAATCAGCGGGCTATATTTAGGACTTATTCACCTTCTATCCCTAAATAACTTTCCACTTTGCAGAGCTCCAAACGTCAAGGTAATTGCATAACCCGCTTTTCACACAAGAGCATTTTAATCAAAGTATTGAAAGATCTCAAATATTTACCTCACGATCCCTTGAATAAGCGTTGTTGTGCTTCATTGTATCTAACTGAGGTATCGAACATGAACTCTGTCACAAACCCTCCAAGGACACGATCAATCCATTGATGGACAGCACGCACAATCTTATCTTCAGAGGCTTTCAATCTCCACACTAACTCAGGGGTCCACACTATTGGACCATCAATCCTCCCCCTTCCCTATCCGTCTGTTAATTTAGCGATCCACTCGTATAACTTGATTAGGAAGGAACATAAGAAAAATTTGTGTATCTCTATATACAGATACCTATCCAACCATTGTTCTTTCATCAATCGTGGATTTCGGTTTTCTTGCGCCATGAATTCGTGGATTTTTCTATCCAACCAATCTTTAATTTCCTTCTTAGTTGGATTCTAGTTATGTGACATCACACATCTCTCTATGCAAATCCCGATCCCAGCAACGGAACCATTTGTTGGCTTAGTGGGTCCTGACCCAGGTTCAGAGTTAAGTTTGCCAAACAAATCCCTACACTACTGGCCCTTTCGGCATCAGCCCGCGGAGCGCAGACTAAAGTCTCACCCGAAGTAGTATGGGGGATGCTGGTACCAAGTTTCCACACCCAGATATGATTGTGATGTCGTTTTATGCCCTTAACATGCCTTCGTGTAGGTCGATAAACCTTTAAGGCTTATCGATATAAATTTTTCTTACCAACCTCTAGACCTTTGCGAAGGTCTATGACTGTCTTTCACGGACCTTATATAGGTGAATCAGCCACTTAAGTGCCTCTGTGATTACTCCTAGTTCTCTATTTACCTAAATCGGCTTAAGTGTCTCATAACTTTAACATGCATTAAGATATTCTTCATGTAAATAGATATTAGTACTTGCATTCATATAACAATGTAAACCATGTAGAATCGTGCATCAATACAGTATTAAATCATAAACCCAATATTCATCATAACATAAACTCATTCATTCATAACAGAATTAAATGGATGAAACACAGATATTTCTAGAATAAATATTTTATTGATACCTCAAATTTACTTACAGACCCAAGACTTCCCTACACACTCAGCTGCAGGGGTCCGCACACTCATCTGCGAACTCTACTCTAGGCCTCTGTGCACACAGCTGTAGAGCCTCTCTTCTACTCTAAGACTCTTCGCTCATCACTTCTATTTTCCCATTACATTAAGTGATCTCTCCTCTATCTATGCCTTAGACTCTCTAAGAATCTCCTTTTTATATAATCCGATCTATTAAAGCCAACACAACTTACATAAAAGAAGGGAAAATCCCTTTATGGCACACACTATCTACGCGCTCCATGACCACAACTTGCGGAGACCTTACACTTTACATAACAAAAACTTGGGCTTTCTGTCCCAAAACTTGGGCTTTTGCCCCAAAATTGACCACAGGGCCCGACCCTGTCCCAACAAATAGGAAAGGTAAATTCATTAAAAATTATTAATAATGTATTATAATAATAAAAAATTAATAATAAAGTTAATTTAATTCAAAAAATGATTAATAATACAATAAACTAATAAAAAGATTAATTTAATTTTAAAAAGTGATTAATAATGTAGTAAACTAGTAAAAAGTATTAATAAGGTTAACTTTTAATAATAAATAATAATAAGGATAATTTAATAAGGAATAAAAATAATATTAAATATAGTATTAATAAAGTTAATCCAATGTATGTAATTTTTATTAATTACTAAAGTAGATAAAACTGAATAACTAAAAAATGTGAATAATAAGATTATTAAATAAAGATTAATAATAAGGTTAAATAATAAAGATTAGAAATAAGGTGAGCTAATTAATTTTTAATAACAATATCAATTAATGTAATAATAATTAAAATGATTATTAGTTAATTAAATTTGATTAATAAAGAAGATTAATTATAATGATTAATATTAAGGTATACTAATAAAAATAATGTATTTTGTTGTAATAATAATAATAATGTGAATCAAATATTGCAATTAAATAGATAATGTACTATCATAAATTTCGTTAGTTAATATGGTTAATAATGGGAGATGAAGATTTGTTAAGTTTCCATCTATCATCACGATTTAAGTTGTTAGTGTTATTTTCTATCTTTAAGACTTCCCTACTTTTTCTTTTAGAATAATGATCAATAGAGGAAATGACATTGCATCCTTATCTGGACAGGTTTGTGATAGTGTTTATTGATGATATACTGATATATTGTAAGAATGAGGAAAATCATGCAAAGCACCTAGCAGTAGTGTAAAGATTGTTGAGAGAGCATCAGTTGTATGCCAAGCTTAGAAAGTGAAGTTTCTTTCAGACTGAAGTTCATTACCTAGGGCATGTTGTTTCCAATGAAGGTATAATAGTGGACCCATAAAATATTAAACATATCATGGAGTGGCCAACTACTAGGAATGTGGATGAGGTTAGATCATTCATGCGACTAGCATGTTATTACAGGAGGTTCATCAAGAACTTCTCGTGGATTTCCTATCCTATTGCATCTTTGCAGAGAAAAGGAAAGAAATTTGAATGGATTGAGGAGTGTGTAGATAGTTTTGAGTAGTTGAAGTATTTTCTTACAAATTCTCCACTATTGAAGATTGTAGATCCTGACAAAGAGTTTGTCGTATGTACATATGCTTCGAAGAGAGGACTTGGTGGAGTCCTGATGCAGGAAGGACAAGTGGTATGTTATGAGTCAAGGAGGTTAAGTGAGCACGAGTAGAATTATGTGACTTATGATCTTGAGTTGGCAGCTATCATTGATGCCTTGAATATGTGGAGGAATTATCGTATGTGGAGCAATTATCGTATGTGGAGGAATTATCGTATGTGGAGCAATTATCGTATGTGGAGGAATTATCATATGTGGAGCAAATATCCTATGTGGAGGAATTATTGTAGAACTAAGGCGCATATTTTACCATCCCAATCTGAATGCCAGGAAAGCTAGATAGTTGGATACCCTTAGTGATTTTTACTCTTATATAAAGTACATCAAGGGCAAAGAGAATTGGGTTGCATATTCTCTCAGTAGCAGAGTGCAAGTGAATGATATTGCAGCAGTGAGTTCTGATAGGGAAGACTTACGAGAGTGGATCTTGTAGGCAGGGAAGCGTGATGACAAGTACCAGTAGTTGAAGTACATTTTACAACAAAAAGGTACAGGTGATATAGATGAGAATTATTACCTCATGGTAGATGGCTTGGTTATATTCAGGAACATGATTTATGTGCAAGAAGATAATGAGCTCAAGAATCTTGTCTAGAGGGAGTTTCATGTCAAGAGGTATTTAGGTCACCCACGATATTAGAAGACATTAACAACAATTATGAAGTTCTATTGTTGGTCAAACATGAAGAAAGAGGTTGTTGAGTTTGTTCTAAAATGTTTGGATTGTCAATAGGAAAAAGTATAATGTAAGCATCCAACTGGTTTGTTACAATCAATTATGATTCCAGAGTGGAAATCTGAAGTCATTTCCATGGAATCCATTACAACCTTTTTAAGGAATAGAAGATAGCATGATTCCATCATGGTTGTGGTTGACAAGTTAAGTAAGTTATCTCATTTCATTGTATTTAAATATACAAATTCAGGTTGTGAGGTATCTCATATTCTCATAAGGAAGATAAGGAGGTTGTATGGTGTTTCGAAAAAGATAATATCATGCAGAGATGCCAACTTTACTTTTAGGTTTTGGAATGAATTGTTTATAGGCTCAAGGAGAAAGTTAGCTTCCAATACAACTTATCATCTGCATACATATGGGCAAACAAAGAGGGTTAATAGGATTCTTGAGGACATGTTGAGGATGTAAATCATGCATCAGTAGAGGAAGTGGGAAGAGTATCTTCCACTGGTATAATTTTCATATAGTAATGGGTATCAAGAGTCCTAGAAGATGAGTCCATTTGAGGTTCTTTATGGACATATTTGTAATACTCCTATTAGCCAGAGTGATCTAGTGATCAAGGTACTGATTGGGATAGATATGTTGGTTGAGATGGAATAAGATATTCAGGTTATTAAGAGGAATTTGAAGGCAACACAAGACGTGAAAAAGAATTATTCCGATCAACATAGGGCAGTCAAGGAGTTTCAAGTTAGGGAGCATGTGTATTTATGCATCAGGCCTAAGAGGAGATCCTTTAGGATTGGATCATGTGCCAAGTTGACACCTTGGTATTGTGGGCCTTTTGTTATCCTTGAGAGGATTGGACTAGTGCCCTTTAGACTTGCACTACCTTTGATAGTGAAAGTCCATGATGTTTTCCATCTTTCATTGCTTAAGAGATACTTGTAGGGCGTTGATCATGTGATTGACTTGCCTATATTATAGGTGGAACTAAAAGGAGAATTCCATCCATAACCACAATGCATATTGCAGCGAAAAAAAGTCATGCTCTCGAATCAAGAAATAGAACATGTTAAAGTGCATTGGAAGCACTCTGAGAGTAATGAATCCACATGGGATATGGCTAATCAGATGAAGGCTTTGTATCATTCAGTATTTGTTGGTTCAAGAAAATGAGTATTTGGTATATGTATATATGTATATGGTTGTAAGTGCCACGATGAGCTTTGTTATAAAGCTCTGATAAGTGGTATGTTTGTTCTATTTTCAACATCATTTCATTGTAAATATTGTATCAAGCTATATTATAAATCTCCATAGGTAGTATATATATTTTTTTCAGTGGTTTTCTAGTCATATGTTTCTTAGAACACCAAGGACGATGTTCCCATAAGGAGGAGGAGTTTGTAACATCCCCAAGTTAAATTTTCATGTAATAAAGGTTAATAGAGGAAAAATAAGACCGAGGTCACAGGACACGTATTCCAAGATGAATGTTGGGAAAATACTATAGGGGGGAATCTCTTTTGGTATATTAATGGATATGGAAATTGGCAAAGGCATTGGCAAAGTAAGAGAAGAAACAACTGGCATTTATTTATGAGAATAAATGAAAATAGGAGAAAGGGAAGGTGAAGAGACAAAAAAAGTGCATGCTAAGGAAATTAGAGGAAAAATGAACGAAAATGAAGAAAATGGAGACATCAATAATAAAAAGGCATCAAAGAAATAGTTCAAAACTTTTGTTAGGTTTAGATTGCATCAATTGAGAAAGAGAGAGAGAGGGAGCTCTAAGAGGAGAAAGAAATCAAGCAGAGGAAAAGTAGGCAAGGAAAGAAAAGGAAGGAAAAGGACAGACAGAGGAAATAAAATGAAATCAAGTAAAGGATTTGATTAGCAGCTTCAGCAGGAATATGTTGCAGGTGACAAGTTACATGTGTGATTTCCTAGAAAAGGTGTGAATGCTTGGTACATGCATCTATTTATTTATTTCATTTCTTGTCATTGACATCGATTTTGATTAGTTTGATAGTGATTCTAGCCTTGCCCTGCCATTTCTCGAAAAGCCATGATGTGATGGAATTCATTTATGGTTGAGATTTAGATTGTCGGAAGGTTTTGGAACTCGATGAGGTGGTCTCAAGAAAATTCACAAGGGTTGAGGTTGGAGATGGCTCTCTCCAAGAATCCCTCGATAGGTGTGTAGAGATAGGAAAATTCCTCAAGGTATGGTGAAGAAATTATGATTCATCAAATATTCGCGTGGTTTTGTGATCTCGGGATTGGTTTATGTGAGATCATAATAGTTTGAGGGTGGAGGTGGTTTCACCTCTAGATTCCCTTGTTGTTTATGTCTTGGTTTATCCCATGAGATCCCACATTCATGCTTGGATTATGGCATGAGGGTGATTGGCTAAAAGAAATATTTGGTTCAACCCAATCTATGGTCGAGTTGTACGTGGAAGTCCCTGAGTTGGTTGGCTTTTGGATATGATAATACGAGTTATTTTCCTATTGCTATTTATGAGAACTTGTACTTGTTGTTATGATGATTTTAAGGAATATTTTTCATGGCTCGTATTCTGGTTATATGCATGGTTTTACGATGTGATCTAGCTATGGATATTGATCATGATTTGCTAAGATATTGAATAGTTGATGAATGCATGGGATAATAAGAGTTGTTGCATCTGCTTGAGACAAAATTAGACCTTTTTTTTTATTCTCAAATGAATTTCATAGATTTATGATCAAATATGCATTCATGACTTATAGATTACTTGTTTATCATATGTTTGATGATATTTTGATCATGTCCTAGGTAGTCTAGGTCAAGTCATTGCTTCAATTTTGAATGTTTCGCATTTTTACCACTCTAATTATGATTATGGAAAGTTATAGGAAGTTTTGGGTAGTGGTCTAGAGGCTAGCCTGGAAAAGTGGCTCATATCTCAGAACCGTTGGCACTGAATTGAAGGATTTAAGTCATAACTGCATGGAAGCAGACTTGTGCATGCGACTGGGGCCACATAACCACACTCTTTCCTTTTTGTGCATGAAGTTGGGGTTAAGGTTTTGAAATGGAATTTCTATCCCAGGATATGGCCATGGGAGGGTGTGGAGTCGCTTTTGGGTGATCTAGTGCTCATGAGGGGCATCAATAAGATTTCAGATTATAAGCCCCACCTCCATAACTAGAACTTGGAGATCGGATAATGTCATAGTAGCACTTTGCTTCACATTTACTCAGATGGCTTGTAAAAGTGGGTAAATGTGGCGAGGGGTGGTTACAGGGAAGTTGAAGGAATCCTTAATAAGTAGGGCTCTAATCAACTCTTTCATTATTCAAATGCATTTGGGAGTATTTTATGGAAATCTAGCAATGCACTCCTTTCATCATTTTGGGCCTTAGGATGTTTGTAGTGAACAACATCAGCTGTTGGCATTGGAGGATGTAAGGGAGGGGATAGTTCTATTAAAAAATTATAATAGGTAATTACAATTATCCCAAACTAGAACCAAATCCTTGGCTATCATTAGACCCAATGTAGATATCACCAATGATATGATTGAAAACTATGCAGGTAATCCCAACAATTACTCAAAAATTTTCAATAAGCCATCTTAGTCAATTCAGTAAGATTTTGATTTTGGGTTGATTAAGCTCAAAGCCAAAACTACATTCTCCATTACTATCCACATAAATTCTCACCATGGGTTTCCTTGGGATATCAGGACTACTTCTTAGTTTTCATCATGGAAATCCACTTATTGGTTTTCCTTAGTTTACCTGTACATGATTTTTTCCATAGAGATATGGGTATTCCACCGTGATCTCCTCATCACCCATCCATTACTAAGTTAAATATTTTTTTACTTGTGGCCTAAAACTTACTACAATAATTGATTCCAAAAACCTTCAACATTTTGTTTCCAAACCTTTAACATTTTATGACTAATCCATTTGTCCTCGTATTCATGATTGTATCTATTTGTTATGAAATGCCAAAGTTTCTCATACAATATTTTGATTATTTATCAAGCATCCAAATTTCAATCACTAATTCTAAAATATAATTAGAAGTCTCCATTACATAATTCTCTTTAGCTATATTTACATCTATAATGATAAATATTTGGTCAGGCTCCTTCACATTGTCAACTCCTTCCAACTTCTCAATGTATGGTATGTGAGTTTGTGAGGCTTCATCCCCATAATAGTCCCTGATATCATGTGATGCGAATGATATATGTTACTACTAGTAGCTACTAAATCTCTAATTGAAAATCTTAATTAATAGCAATAAATTATTGCTTCAATTCCATTTTACATATTTTGAGCTGCTTAATATGAACATTTTCATTTGGTACAATACAAAATATTTTTAGGTGTTATGTAGATGTACAACTATGATACCTTATAAAATAATTTACACTGTATGACATAGAATCCAGAGGAATGAAAGCTTATCCATAAATTAAATTGATTTCTTGCTATAAACCTATGCTTTAATTTTGACACCAAACTAGTAACATGTGCAAGGATATTGAAGCTCTTTACACTATTATATGAGATTTGACATCAAAAATTATATTTTTGATTCTCAATTCAATTTTATCTATGAGGAGATAATTGATCTACATTTAGGAATATTGATCTTATCTAGGGCTAAAGGAACATGACTCATTTGCAGACATGGAATGGTGGGAGGTATGGTTGGCCTTCTAGTGACATGTGTCCTTAATTTGCATGCAAGACAATATTCCTTGATTTTGTCTACGTAAAATAGAATATACAAATATTTCAATTGAATAGATTAAATAGTATTATTGAAATCCTTGTGAGACTATGTTAGTTGTGGAAAATTTTTGGCCTCAACCTTCTTGGAAATTCAAGGGAATTGTTAATATAGTAAATTTGGATACTCGGATAGTGGGGTGGAAAAGCAGTGGGAAATCTACTTTAATTGAAGCACTCCTTCAAAGGTAGAACCAAATGATATAAAATTGTAATTGATGACATAGATATATCAAGAATAAGCATATATTATTTGTGCTCATGTTTAGGTAAAGTTTCTATATGACACAACTTTTTTGCACCCCCCTATACTTTGATCCCTAGCAAGAACCAACTACATATGTTATTTAGTTAATGAAAATAATACCCATAGACTTGGTTTTAATTTCTTCAGTGTTCATGTGATCAATATGAACTACTAAAAAATAATCATTTAACCTCATGAACAATCACAGAAAGTGCGAGAGAAGAGAAAGGACAATCCAATAGGTATTTCACAGTTTGACAGTTTGTTGTCCATATTCGACCCACCTTGCCATGACAGTGGAGAAACTCTTCGAAAGGCTCTCAAACTTGCCATCAATGTCGATATTATACCTACCCTAGGTTTAGAAATAAATTGTTTGAAATTTAGCCCACTAGATTACCTGAGAGTGAGTACCATGTACAATGTTTTCCTTTTGTATGAAATTTTTCATGTAGGAATATGTACCATAATTTTTCTTCACTAATATGATGATACATTTTGGCTCATTTATTTTTATGTCTTATGATTGAAATAACACATTTTTTTAAAGGGTGTTACCTCAATGGAAGAGCACCTTCCTTGTAAGCAAGATGTTGGTGGTTCAATTTCATCATGCCCTAACATGAATTAATCACTAAAGAAACAAATAGATTTAGATTCTATATTTTTCTTCTAAAGAGATTTTTTTTATTGTATGTAGAGAGAAAATAAGTAGGATTAAGGACATATTGTGTTTATATGGACAATAGATAGCTATAGTCCCTTTGAGAGACAAAAATGAATTGTGTTCTATATTTATACACACAATTTTTTAAGACATTTGTTTAAAGACAATATTTAAGACAATTTATAAAAAGATTGTGTCCCTAGTTATGACAATTTACTAAAAAATTGTCTTAAATATTGTCATAAAACACACCTTTAAGTAGTTGTAATGTTCAGTCTAGGGGGATATTTGGCCACTAATTTTTCATTATCATTACAATTTATTGACATCTATTTCATCCGTTTCTATCGTTCTATTATCATGTCATTTATGATTTTTTCGCGTTTAATACCATCTCATACTTATTTATTCTCTTATGGTTAAGTATTGTTCATCTTCCTTTCTTGTAAATATATTAAAGATTATTATGCATGATTTTACCAATGATGGTACATGAAGAGAATTGTTGTAATAAAATTCATAGCTTCAACCTCCACGTCCTCATCTAGATCATAATTCCAAGCTCCATCTCATGGTCAAATAGTCCAACTAAAAAATTTGTTGGAAAAAAAGTGAAGTTTTACATTCGATTTTGAAAGTAAATGACGATGAATCTCAAAATTCCGGGACATGAGTTTTGTGCAGAGTGACCCAATTTAGTTTTCTTGTCAGAAAATTTCCAAAGTTCACTTTGGATTAAGAGATACTTCTATAATAGATACTTCTATGAAAGCGATTTTGCGAGATTTACATTTGTGGCCACTGGGCAAATTTTCCCTAAATGCAGAATCAAATTTGATGTTCTTTCAGCTACTTGATGATGGAGATATCCTTTAGATATGATCTTGTTGATTGATCTATTGAAGACAATCTAAAGTTGTAATAACATCATTTTTTAATATCCTCAAAGATGAGAAAGGTGAGTTGGGGGAGATTTGGTTTTGATTTCCCTGTGTATTTCAATAAACAATTCATCACGGAATTCTAGGTAGAAGTAGTAGAGAGTTGAAGAATGGAAGAGGATGGTGGTGAAGAGCCATTTGTTTGTATTTGTATTTGTCAAACATTGATATGATTTGCAGTTCGTAACCTTACTCCATCATCTTGTTTGAGGATGGGCCCCGTCTTCTAAACACAGATTGTTCTTGTTGTATAGTAAGTAGATCTCTTTTACTTTCTTTATTACTTCTTATATTTGTAATTACTTTTGAGATTGGGTCGATGTTTTGAACCAGCTACTGTGGTTCATCTTCAGGACAAGGTGAGAAATCAGTAGATCTGAGGGAGTGAATAGCAAGGATGCATCACTGCTCAGAGTTAGCCATTAGGATATATGTTAGATTGTTTGATGTTTCGTTATTATAATTTGTTTGATTTTTTAACCCCCTGGATCCAATATTGCATATGTTTCTATTTCTTTGTTTGGTAGTGTAATTTTCCTCCTTCCTATTATGTTTTTATATTTTTTCAAATTAATCAATAGGTTGAAATTAAATTAATAAAAGTACCATTCTTTGACTTATAATTGAATACAAAATATTATAATAATAATCCTAAAATAATAATTTTAATAGGAATACCATCAATGCATTTTAGAAAATTACCAAATTCTAATTATAGTCTTTTTATCCTTTAGAATAATTATATTTTACTATTATAGAAACTAATATATTTTATATTTTTTCATAATAATAATAATAATAATACCATCCCATATTATTGATTAGATTTTATATTATTACGAGAACTAATAATATTGAATTATTTAATCAATTAGTCATAGATGATTTAACTAACATTATAGGTCAAACCCTAACTAACAATTTTATTACAGTATTTAATATAATATTAAAATCATTATTCCATCTATAATATCGAGATATAATATTTATTTATCACCTAACAGCTATTTTCCATCTAAATTTATATTATCAAATTATAATATCGAAACATTAAACAGTCTAACAAATTTCCTAACGGCTAACTCTGAGCAGTGATGCATCCTTGCTATTTATTCCCTCAAATCCACTATTTTCTCACTTTGTCATGAAAATGAACCACAATAGCTGGTTTGAAACGTCGACCCAATCTCAACGATGTGATTAATCAGAAAAACTGGTATATACGTTATAGATCACAAAAGTCTTAGATCTAACATACATTTTTTCATTTAATTCATTTTCTATTTTTCTTTTAACTCGTTTTCCATTTATTGCAACTTCTTTTCGTTGATTATTTCCTTCACAATTATGTTTGTTATTCCTTTCATGCTTGTATTTTCTATTTCCTTGCGCTATATTCAAGTTGTTATTTCTAGTTTATAGTGTACGTATTGAAGAGTGTTATGATTTGGTGTGATTCAAAAATTTGTCTATTCATTTTCATCATGGAATTAACAATTAATTTATATTCATTTCATTGTCGACTATGATTTAACTCATAGCCTAGATTTCATTTCTAGCTTTAGATGAACATTTAAATTATGTCTAGTTATAGATTAGCATTTCGTTTCTCCTTGGTGAGGGAGTTTAATATTTCAATTCAATTGTGTGGATTAGTTGAAATGTTTCTTTCAACTATGAGTATAGATTAACTTCCATTTCTAACTGAGTTGAATTCTTCCATTTATTTTTTTCACAATATGTCTTGTTCATTGAATTCA
This sequence comes from Pinus tabuliformis, assembly GCA_031772625.1. Taxonomy (NCBI): domain Eukaryota; kingdom Viridiplantae; phylum Streptophyta; class Pinopsida; order Pinales; family Pinaceae; genus Pinus; species Pinus tabuliformis. The sequence goes on along the minus strand of CM062806.1, from coordinate 992,234,781 downwards.
TCCGTGTCATTTAAGTTTCACATTTTATTTCTTGAACATTTTATATTCATTTCATTGTCGACTATGATTTAACTCATAGCCTAGATTTCATTTCTAGCTTTAGATGAACATTTAAATTATGTCTAGTTATAGATTAGCATTTCGTTTCTCCTTGGTGAGGGAGTTTAATATTTCAATTCAATTGTGTGGATTAGTTGAAATGTTTCTTTCAACTATGAGTATAGATTAACTTCCATTTCTAACTGAGTTGAATTCTTCCATTTATTTTTTTCACAATATGTCTTGTTCATTGAATTCATCCGTGTCATTTAAGTTTCACATTTTATTTCTTGAACAATTAGGTTGATATTTTGGAACATAATCATATAGAACCCGTATTAGCCTCCGATGGTTACTTGTATATATTTTCTAATCTCCTTGAAATAAAAAGATGTGTATAGAGTTCATAATTAATATCGAGATGAGTAGTTATTTCTTTATTAAGAAATTAATTTCCCCAACAGGTATTTGAGAACTTTCTTAGAAGAATGGGATTTAATGATTTTGCATCGTCGGCCTTTACATCAAATGTATTATACATCCCCGTAATACTTTTACACAACCTTATCTAGTTTGAATCGTATCTGCTATAATCATTAACAGAAATTATACTTTGATGCTATGACTGCCGGTTAGTTTGAATCGTATCTGCTATAATCATTAACAGAAATTATACTTTGATGCTATGACTATCAGTGAGCTTAATTTGATTGCTGATTCCCCGAATATTTGGGAATTCGAAGGATATGGACACAGTCAAAAATTGATTGCGCCTATGTCCTTCGAATTCCCGAATATTTGGGAAATCTACAATCGACTTAAAAATTGCCATATTTATGCACAATATTTAAAAAGAACAGAGGCGCTTCACAGCAGAGCAGACCTGTCCATTAAAAAGAGCGCAATACAAGAGAAAAACATATGAAACCACATAATAAAGAGCGCTTCGTGGGGGAAGCAATACCTCTGGGTACTCCTTAATTATGTTGATGCAATGTAAGTTCTACAACAACTAACCTTGTTATGTATTCGTTGGCTTCATGGCCGAGTAATACAAAGACACTTCAAACTCTACTTGTGGTCGATTAGAGGATGGATGGATAAGATTTTGGATTTCAACCTAGCAACGATTAAAAATCCTTTTGGGCAGTTAGGGTAACCACACCACAACCTCCTTTGACGTTGCCATCATTTTCACATAAGTATTTTACTAACAGAACTTTACTCGCAAGCTGGCAATGGAGGGTTTTGTAATTTTGGCACTCAATAAATTGCTGGAAAATCATGTCACACTACAACGACTCCTCCTTTTCCTGAGGTTCAGATGAGTGATTACCGAACTCACGGGTTTCCAACAGGATTAGCTTAGTCGTAGGTATGCTAAACACAAATGTTCTACATCTGGATTTTAACTAGCTTTTCCCTTTGGTATGCAATTATTTTCCATAATTTAATTGACATATTAAAGGTTTTTTACCTTGTCTCAAGATGAGAGTTGTATCCAGGGTTTGTGTTTTCAGTCGGAGCCTTCAGAATTTGAATTTTTAGAAACAAAGGAACCCTTGGTTGCTTAAATTTATTATTTTCTCTCACAGGGTGGAGCCCTGAGGTTTCAAGGTCACGACTATAGAAATTTTTGAAAGAGTTTCCAGTGTCCCGATACACCATTTTAGGACCTACCTCAACGCTCTTGAAACCGTACAGGAAAATTAGAATATTTTCTCGCTAATATGTCATATTTATGATTAGTTATTAGACCTTTTCTCTATCTTCCTCAGGGTTGTGGTTTTCTTTTCTACTCCCACTTTTTTAACATCAAATGTGCACTAATTTGGCGATAATCACTATTTTCCCCTTTCTTTGTAGTGGCACTGAATTTATTCCTCTTACTCATTGGTTACTAAGCCTTCCATACAGCCTAAATTATTGTCATAGGTTCAAGTTTTATGTTTCTCACAACTCTCTTTCTCATAGGAAACATAAACTCACTCCACCCCTCTATTCTCTGTTTCTTAAGTGAGTATTGTTAAAATCCCATAACTCTTCCCTGGATGAATTTGTTAATCACATACTTGATTATTTTCTTGTTAGTTTTGGTTTGATAACTAAAGGTTTTCGAAGGAGAGAATTAGGGTTTATGTTCGAATTTCTGTTTCTAAGTAGAAAAAGGAAATCACTTATTTTTATTCCGTTTATTTCTCTGTTCAAGACGATTTCTATAGCTCTACAGTCATATGTTCATTTTTAGGCTTATATGCTCTTATTAAAATTCCAAGAAATTTTTGGTAGACCCCAAGTTTGGGTTTCGATTTATTTTATGTTATGTAGTAGTGGGTTTCAAAACACACAATTTAGGTCTCTTGTGACCTCAAAATTGGAATCTTATTCATTTTTGAAGGAAACTAAGTGCAGATAATACTATATTTGTATTTAAATATATGCAGGTTTATAAATTGAAATTTGTATGGATTATATGATTTTGTTTTTGAAAACGATGCCTCTTTTCCCAAAACTTCTGTGCATTTTAAATTTCCCTTTACATTATTTATTTTTCTTTACTGTTTACTCACAATGATGTTGTGAAACTTTTTTATATATGAAAACATGTATAGGCACAATTGGTGTTCATGAATTTCTCGACCGATTATATGTACATTATCTCGTTCTGGTAGTCTTTATATCTATCTATATATATATATATATATATATATATATATATATAGTCATGGAGAGTCTTTGCATATAGTAAATAGAGTATATGACTCTTGGGTTCTAGACTTCTACCGGACTCAAGGATTTTGTCACTTGAGAGGGCCTGCATGCTAGTTGAGGGATAGCCTCGGGAAAAAATTTAGCATTGACCCAAAATATTTCTAACCTTCGAGCATATGTTTTTATATTTATCTTTATATATGTAACATTTATTAAATGTGTCAAAATTTGTGCATGCTAACTATGAGTTTTTAATAAATCATCATTCCACCATTTGAATAACATCTTTTTTTCTAGCATTTATATATAACTAGTTCTACCACACCAGTGATAACATATACATACAAACTATTTACAAAGAAAGTTATAACTAAATTTTTCATTCATCCCCATATCTTCCTTATAAATGTAAGCAAATATTGTTAGAAAATTATATATTACGGAGCAACGAAACACATAAAATATTGCAGAAATATAAACACAGAAAACGCACAAAACAAGAGAGACACAGATATACGAGGTTCACCCAGTTTGGGCTACGTCCACCCCGAACAGCCAGTCCTTCCTTTCTATTATCCAGCAAAATGAAGAGACACAACCTACAGCAAATCCGCTGTAATATCCTCTATTTTCTCTCACAGTCTCACCTCTCTGTTTCTCGCTCACGAAATACATATCTATATCTCAGCCTCAAATACAATGCCCTCATACAAAGAAAGGGGGTTGCCTTCTAGGGCAAAAAACCTTAAACTAAACATAAGTTCTATCGTCAGATCATCTGCCTAATGAACGGCCCAGATTGACTAGAAATTACTATACTTTTACAAGGCAATTTTACATTTGTTTTTAGCTTCGGGGGCGCTGCCCCCGAGCCCCCGGACCCCCTAGCCGGGGGGATCGGCCCCCCCGGACCCCCGCGGGGGGGACAAGTCCCCCCCGTACCCCCCGTGTGGAGGGGTGTACAAACTTCCTGGGGTATACATCCGGCTGAAACAAAAACCTCTGAACAATCATGCTCCACACACAACAATCTCCCACTTGGAGAATGATTGTAGAAACTCCACCACTGCTTCATTTGCTGGACAATGACTCCTCTTTGGACCTGGTTGTTTCTCATCTTCATCGTCATCCTTGAAGACCAATTGAAACTGAGCATATTCTCAGTTTCTCCCTGGTTACAACTTTTGTTAGCATATCTGCAGGATTCTGGCTAGTGTGTATCTTTTCCAGCTTCAACTCTCCATCTTCCAACACTGATCGTATGAAATGGTACTTGAGCTGTATGTGTTTAGTCCTAGAATGAAATGCTAAGTTCTTTGCAAGATGAATGGCACTTTGGCTATCACTGTATAACGTGCCCATATCATGCTCCTTACCCAATTCACCCATAAACCTTTGTAACCAAATCATTTCTTTACTAACCTCTGTAGCAGCAACATACTCTGCTTCTGTTGTTGAAAGTGCAACAACACTTTGGATTTTTGAAAGCCAACCGACAGTTGTTCCTCTAACAGTAAATACATATCTTGTAGTGCTCCTCCTATTATCTCTGTCACCTGCCATATCTGCATCAACATATCCCTGTAGAGAAATGTTTGAACCACCAAAGCATAATGCTTGATTTGTGGTACCTTTCAAATATCTGAGAATCCATTTCATTGCCATCCAATGTTCCTTTCTTGGATTGTTCATGTACCTGCTTACAACTCCCACTGCATGTGCAATATCAGGCCTTGTGTAGACCATTGCATACATTAAGCTTCCAAATGCTGATGCATATGGAACTTTAGACATATAATCCATGTCTTCTTGGGTCTTTGGGCACATTTCCTTGCTAAGTTTGAAATGGCTAGCAAAAGGTGTACTAACTGGTTTTGCATTTTGCATATTAAATATTTTCAACACCTTTTGTATGTACTCATTCTGAGACAATGTTAATTTGCGATTTTTCCTGTCTCTAGTTATTCTCATACCAAAGATTTGTTTTGCAGCTCCCAAATCCTTCATTGCAAATGAATTTGCCAATTTTCTTTTGAGTACATTTATTTCCTGCATGTTAGATCTTGCAACAAGCATGTCATCCACATACAATAACAATATAATATAGCTGCCATCATTTTGCTTTTTCAGATAAACACAATGATCAGAGTGACATCTAGTATAACCTTGTTCAGACATAAACTTGTCAAATTTTAGATACCACTGCCTTCGAGCCTGTTTTAAGCCATACAAGCTCTTCTTCAACTTGCACACGATTTTCTCCTTCCCTTTCACCTCATATCCTTGTGGCTGCTGCATATATATCTCTTCCTCCAAATCCCCATGGAGAAAGGCTGTCTTTACATCTAACTGCTCAAGATGCAAATCTTCAACTGCTACAAGACTTAAAATAGTTCTGATTGAAGTCATTTTAACAACAGGAGAAAATATTTCATCAAAATCAATACCTTTCTTCTGTGCAAACCCCTTCACCACAAGTCTAGCTTTGTACCTCTGTTTTCCTCCATCTTCTTCCTTCAGCCTATAAACCCATTTATTCTTCAATGTAGTTTTTCCTGCAGGCAACCTGACTAAATCCCAAGTCTGGTTATGCATTAAGGAGTCCATCTCTTCTTCCATGGCTACCTCCCACTTCTTCCTGCTTTCAACCTGCATTGCTTCTTCATAACATTCGGGTTCACCAAAATCAGTCAACAATAAATAATATAATGAAGGAAAGTATCGTTCAGGGGGTCTACTTATCCTAGTAGATCTTCTAACACCACTTTCAGGTGTTTGGGGTGCCTGTTTCTGTTGTGGTGGTTATTGTTGTTGATTATTATTATTTTTAGGCACCTTTACCTTTTCAGTGATGTCATCAAGAACTGCGTATTCCTTGTTTTCGTTTTCTTTCTTCTTTTCCAGCAACTGATTCTTATACAAGACCTTTTCATTGAATATTACATCTCTGCTCCTAATGATTTTGTGATTTTCATAATCATATAAGCGATAACCAAAATCATTAACACCATATCCAATAAAGGTACATTTCTTTGACTTTGCCTCAAGCTTTGTTCTATTTTCTTTATCAATATGGACAAAGGCCTCACAACCAAAAGGCTTTAAAAAAAAGTAGTTTACCTTTTTACCTGTCCATGCTTCCTCCGGAACACCACCATCCAAGGAACTTGAAGGCTCTCTGTTTATTAGATAAACAACAGTATCTATAGCATCTGCCCAAAACTGTAAAGGCAATCGTGCATGCAATCTCATGCACCTTGCACGCTCCATGATTGTTCTGTTCATCCTTTCTGACACACCATTTTCTTGTGGTGTTCTTGGAACTGTCTTCTCTCTGCGAATTCCATGTTCTGAACAGTACCTATCAAACTCTTTGCTGCAATATTCACCTCCATTGTCTGATCTAAGACACTTCAATTTCTTTCCTGTCTCAATCTCAACCAAAGCTTTCCATTTCTTGAATGTATCAAATACATCAGATTTATTCTTAATAATATAAATCCAAGTTTTTCTAGTTGCATCATCAATAAAGGTAACATAATAACGAGAGCCACCGAGAGATGATACCTGAGCAGGTCCCCATACGTCTATATGCACAAGCTCTAATTTTTCGTTCTTCTTTTCTTTCCCAACTCTGAGAAATCTGACTCTCTTCTGTTTTCCATAAATGCAGTTCTCACAGAAGTCCAAATCAACATTCTTTAAACCCGGCAACAAATTCCTTGACTGAAGAATCTTCATCCCCTTTTCACTCATGTGTCCGAGCCTATGATGCCATAATGCTGCATCTGCTCCTTTGGAAGTTAAAGCATTAACAGAGTTAGAAATACCATTGCATAAATATAATGTACCAACCTTTTCGCCTTTTGCTATTACCAGGGCTCCTTTGGTGACCTTCCAAGCATTATCTGTGAAAGTTGTCACACAACCTTCACTGCCTAACTGCCCTGTTGAAATCAGATTTTTCTTTAGATATGGAACATGCCTTACATCCTTTAATAGCCATTGGTTTCCATTCTGCTGTTTTACAACAACCTTACCCATTCCAATGATTTTACAGGGTTTATCATCACCCAAATGAACTTGTCCAAAATCTCCTTGAACATAGTCATGAAAGTATTTCTTATCAGGTGTGGCATGGAATGAAGCCCCTGAATCTACCACCCAGGAATCAGTAATATTTTGGAAAGCAAGAATCAAAGCATCTTGTAACACCTCACCTGTCACATTTGCTTCATGATTGTTTTCTTGTTGTGCATCTCCTTCTTTTCCCTTCTGAGATCTACAGTCTTTCTTTAGGTGTCCTTTCTTTCCACATTTCTAGCACACTATCCCCGATCTGGACTTGGATCTGCCTTTCCTTGAGTTACTGCGATATCCTAAGCTCTTTCCTCTTTCCATTTTTCTTCCTCTAGACTCTGCACTGAAAGCATTTCCCGATGTCTCACTGGAGCTTTTCCGTCGCATTTCTTCGCTAAGGATAGCACCGACAACATCATCAAACTTTAAAGTACTAGATCCAGAAACAGAGTTACTAATGGCCATTACCAAACCATTCCAACTTTCTGGTAATGAGCACAAGAATAACAGAGCTCTAACTTCATCATCAAAGTTTACCCCTATAGAACTTAACTGACTTGTAACTGTATTAAAATCATTTAAATGGTTTGCAACAGATCCACCTTCCGACATATTCATATTAAATAACCGTTTCATAAGAAATACCTTGTTTGAGGCCGAGGGTTTTTCATATAGTTTCGACAACGTCTGCATCAAACCCTCTGTCATGGTTTCCTTCGAAATGTTGAAGGCGACTGATGCATCAAGGCACAACCGTATTGTTCCGAGTGCCTTTCTATCGAGAAGGTTCCATTCTTCGTCTTTCATACCCGTCGGCATCTTTGTTTTTCCGCGCAATGGTAGGTATAGATCTTTCTGATACAGATAATCTTCCATCTGCATCTTCCACAGTGAGAAGTTTTGGCCATTAAATTTCTCAATCCTAAACTTACCATCTTCCGCCATTGCTCCCACTCGAACCAAGAACCCTTCTTTCCTGCGAGTTTATCAGCCAAATAGACCTTCGGCTCTGATACCAGTTGTTAGAAAATTATATATTACGGAGCAATGGAACACATAAAATATTGCAGAAATATAAACACAGAAAACGCACAGAACAAGAGAGACACAGATATACGTGGTTCACCTAGTTTGGGCTACGTCCACCCCGAACAACCAGTCCTTCCTTTCTATTATCCAGCAAAATGAAGAGACACAACCTACAGCAAATCCACTGTAATATCCTCTGTTTTCTCTCACAGTCTCACCTCTCTGTTTCTCGCTCACAGAATACACATCTATATCTCAGCCTCAAATACAATTCCCTCATACAAAGAGAGGGGGTTGCCTTCTAGGGCAAAAAACCCTAAACTAAACATAAGTTCTATCGTCAGATCATCTGCCTAATGAACGGCCCAGATTGACTAGAAATTACTATACTTTTACAAGGAAATTTTACATTTGTTTTTAGCTTCGGGGACGCTGTCCCCGAGCCTCCGCCGGGGGACAGCTGGCCCCCGGACCCCCCAGCTGGGGGGGATCGGCCCCCCCCAGACCCCCGTGGGCGGGACAAGTCCCCCCCGCACCCCCCCGCGTGGAGGGGTCTACAAACTTCCTGGGGTATACATCCGGCTGAAACAAAGACCTCTGAATAATCATGCTCCACACACAACAAATATTGCAACCCACATTCTCAACACAAAAAATGAGATAATTGAAATACTTGTTTGAATTTTCTGAAAACATAATAGGAGCTATCATGCTCCTCCCAACAAATCACAAATTGTCTCATTGATTTCTCCTAACCCTAAATTCCTTTTCTGTGAATTTTTTGAAAATATAATAGGAGCTACCACATTCCTCCCAACCAATGACATATTGTCTCATTGATTTCCCCTATCCCTAAACTCTTTTTCTGTCATGAAAAAATTAGTAGCTTTCAAAATCACCTCCTCAATCCGTAGCAGTGTCTTGTCATATTTACACTAGAACCTTTATTTATAAGTATCCAATCTTTCTATCCCACTCCAACCTCATTATTCCAAATTTCTTTCCTTTCCTGAAATCTTGTTTCTAGATCATCCTAAACACTCATGACATTTCTCTTCAACATTTATGATAATTTTGGTGGTAAGGAAAATCCATGGAAGATGGATGGCTTTTCTTCTTTATTGTGATAGTTTTCATTTCTTGGATTGCAACTAGGTCATAACTTCTTCCTCACAAGTAGGAGCCTTGACTTCTCATGTGGTCACTCTTATTATATTTCTTAATAAATAAATAAGTCAAATAATATTATTCATAAAAATATATTAACATTTAAACATATGTATGTCAACCTTACCCTTGCCCCCATAACCAATAACTCCACGAGTAACATAGAATCGGGTATCATAGGATCTACAAAGTGCCAAGAAAGATCAAAATCTCTTTCCAATTTAAATCTAGAGTTAAAATGTATCTAGCCTAGTAGTTAATATATATATATATATATATATATATATATATATATATATATATGTATATATATATATAAGTGATAAAATTTTATTTATATATATATGTGTGTGTGAGAGAGAGAGAGATAAAATTTTATATTTTAATTAAATATTATATTAAATAAAAAATCAAATTTAAAAATTTATTATATATTAATTATAATAGAAAATAAGCAAGTATCAATATATCTAACTATCTATTCTATATTATAGAATATGTATTTTTCAGAATAGGGTTCATTTGATGGAATAAAAAGATAAGTACTCACAGGGATACAATTTTTTTCGTGAGATCTAGATATTTTGGTTTTTGCTAAATCACAAATTATTAATATATACAATATCTAAGTTATTTATTATGTTTTGATTCCTATTAAATTATTGTAACAAATTCCTAACACACTACTTAATATATATATATATATATATATAAAGATTTTAAATATAAAACAAGGGAAGCTGCACGGCAGCTAGTCCCTGCCTGGGGCTTGAAGAAAACTAGATATCAGTGTCGCGAAAATCCAAGGAGGGTTTTGAAGATTTTCAAGCGCACTAATAAACAACATTAAGGGTAAATTTAGTTTAGTTCAAGGTTATGTTGGTGAAATGATTACTGCACACTGGACTAGCTAATCCAATAATTCACTGCTGGAAAGAAGATGGGATGCTACCCTTCCTTCTTAAACCAACTAGATCGATGGATTTAACAACTGGAACTGGATATGGCCATGAATAGACAGATCTCCCTCTCCTTGTTCTCTGCCATCCCTTGCTTGCTCAAACCGCCAACCCGTGTTATTGTTGTGGAGAGTGTTGTTTGAAAGCACCAGTATCTAGTCCAGAAAATGCTGCTAAAAAATCCAAACCAAAATAATTGCAGTGACATGATACCTAGGGTTCCACAATTAAATTTGAGAGTGACTTATCATCTAATTTAAAATGGCATATTCACGTTACAAATGGATTCGCTTAAATCAGTCGTGTTTGTGCTTATTTGGGGAGTAAGATGAGGTGAACAGAGTCATTGTTCATTGGGTGTTATTTCAGATTAGTTACTTGTGGTTCTGAAAAAGTGGATCATTTATTTGTTTAGATTTAATAGTTGGCATATATAGTTTCTGCGAAAAAGTGGATCATTTATTTGTTTAGATTTAATAGTCTGCATATATAGTTTCTACGTATTAATTGTCTGGCAATAAACTAAGGATTTAAGACTTCCAACGGACAACAAGCTAGCGGTTCCATTCTTGCTGCCTGTAAGGTTTGCACTCCAATCCTGGCTCTACACATGTGCTATCACATTTTTCTTTACTTTATTGCAGAATTGTAGTCACATTTCCATGATCATAGCTAAAGGGTATGGGATGGACAATTCGCCCTTATATTGTTCCTTTTGGCTCACTGTCTTTGTATGGTTTTGGCTCTAGACTCGAAGATCGTTTATGGGTTCTATGCAGATTGATAAGTTTCTATTGCTAATGAGTTGAGGGTTTCCTTCAAATGTCTACCGTTTCTGGTTGAGAAAAATTAATACAACCAGGTTAATAGATTGTTGAGTTCATACTTATCTTGATTTTCTTTTTGATGTTGATGAATGTAGACTTGTAGATTTTAACTTCTATATTTCAAGTGCGTGTTTATGTAAAAAAAAATTATCATGATACAGGGACCTGAAGTTCGATTTCAACGCACTTCTTCCATAATCGCAGTGAGTATAAAGTTAACAAAATTCAAATTGAAATGCAATTGTTCTTGCTTAATTGAAATTGTTGTTATTTCCATTGGATACAGAGTTTAATTTGAACATTAGAGTTGCATTATAACGAACATTACGTGATAGAGTTAAGGCAAGCCTTGCTTTTTATTTAAATGTACAGTCAAGGAAACGATTTTAGTAGGAAATTTTTTACATGGTTCGACGTAGATTCAACAAAGTTGCCTTGTCCGAAATGGGAGAACAATTGGTTGAGATATGGTGTTTGTCTCCATTTGCAACTAGCAGTTGCGCTGCATCAAGGTATGGATAAGGTATGTATAATTTAGTTCTTTGCCAGATTCACATGACATGATTTCAAATTTGTTTTTCTCAGCTTTTTATTTCTTGTTTTTCTCATCATTCAGTTTTTCTGTAAAATAAATTCTAAATATCTTCAGAGATATAGTTTAAGGGTTGTGTAAACTCTTAAACTCTTTAGTAGTAGCAAATCTGTCTTCAGAGAGAAATTACTATATAATAGAACGCAAAATATGGTTAAAAAAAATTAAAAAATCAAGACTTCCAAATTTTAAATTCTCTGGAAAATATTTCTCATTTCAACAGAAATTACTGTAGAACACAACGCAAAATATGGTTTAAAAGATCAAAAAATCAAAACTTTCAAATTTTAAATTGTCTGGAAAATATTTCTCATTTCAACTTTGTTTTTCTCATCATTTTATTTCTGGTTTTTCTCATCATTTAGTTTTCTGTAAAATCCTCTAAAACTCTTCAGAGATATAGTTTAAGGGTTGTGTAAACTCTTAAACTCTTTAGTAGTAGAAAACAAGGCAAAATATGGTTAAAAAAGTTAAAAAATCAAGACTTTCAAACTTTAAATTGTTTGGAAAATATTTCTTGTTTCAGCATAAATTACTGTAGAACACAACGCAAAATATGGTTTGAAAAAATTAAAAAATCAGCACTTTCAAATTTTAAATTGTTTGAAAAATATTTCTCGTTTTCTTCCCTAGTAACTAAACCATATATTGCTTTTTTTACTCTCGTTGTTTGCTTAGGTGCTTGCAGTGGGACAAACATCAAACATAAATATCACCCTGACTCACTTGGCACCTGTTAAAGAGAATAGTTAGCGCACATAGAAAAACCGCCACCTCCTCCTTCGAGACATGGGAAATCGATAAAAGCGCGTAGAACACAAGTATATGATATGCAAAGTGGTTAACATGCCTGCTGGATAGATGGCAATCCTTGGTGTATAAAATTATGTTATTAGCCACATATAAATAAACATTAAATAGTGTAATAAAATTATAAAAGTTGTATGGTAAGCATTTCAGGCATGCATGTAGCCCATGTGAATTCTTTGGAAATCCCACACCCAGCATCACATTTGTGTAGCCCATCCATCCATATCTTTCCTTGCCCTTCCTGGGTTCGTTGGCATTAAATTCTTATCTAAACGCAGGAGAAAAGTTACTAACACAGGATACACAAGATCTGAGACAGCGGATGGTGAATAACAGTCAATGCTCTAAGAAGTAGTGAGGTAGTGTCGCATCCCATTTTAAACATGCAGTATATTCTTTGGAGGCAGGACAAGAAGCATATACATGATTAAGCAGCTAATCCACTATGTTACAGTTTACCGAGTTAAAACACTATTTTCGGTAGAAGCATTCATTTAAGCATCACAGCCACCAGAGGAGAAGGTATGTTTCATGCGGTGCAGTGGGAGGCGTAATGAACCCATTCTTTCCAGCGTGAATGGGGATTGGTTTATTTGACCCCTGGTATGGTTCTCAGGTATTATTGTTGGGTTGGGCTGAATCAATGGAGTTGGCAGCCTTGGAACCATTGCTTAATATGTATACGTATTTCTTAGAATGGTATTAAGGTTATATTTTATAAGACAAGAATTCATTGGTTACCAATTCTATCTTCTTATTGATTATCCATAGCTACAAGAAAAAGGTCTCTTTTTCTATTTATTGAGCTGAGCTTTTCGCTGGTTTTGAAACCACTCATTTGCTAGGAAATGTGCTTGAATCACCTTTCAGAATTCCTAGAGTGACCACCGCTTGCTCTCGATTTTGATTCGTTTTACATGGGGTTACCGACTTTTTCAACCACTTACTCACATAATAAGATTGATTTAGGTGATAGCCGCGTTAGGGTTAAAGTGTTGATCGCATATATTTTGAGGCGGTTTCACCTGCCAATTTTTGAAGGTTTTGTTGGTTTTGAAACCACTCATTTGCTAGGAAATGCACTTGAATCACCTTTCAGAATTCCTAGAGTGACCACTGCTTGCTCTCGTTTTGATTCGTTTTATGTAGGGTTACCGGCTCTTTCGACCACTTACTCACAGAATAAGATTGATTTACGTGATAGCCGCATTAGGGTTAAAGTGTTGATTGCATAATATTTTGAGGCGGTTACACCTACCCATTTTTGAAGATGTTGATTGCATACTTTGTCTCTTAATTTTTTTTGTTTCTTAAAAGATTTTTTTCTTTCTTTAAAGATGTTCTATCTAGCCTAACTTCTTTATCTAGTTTCCATTGTGCTGAGCTGCAACAGAGTGTTTCTCTCGCTCCAAAATGTTTCTCTAGCTCCAAGATGGCATCCCTAAGTATATATGAAATATTTCAGGTTTCTGAATTAACACTAATTTAATATTTATCTTTTTAAGAATTTAAGTATGTCTCTTTTTCAAATAAATTTGTATAGATTTAGTATTTGTCTTTTCAAGCTACTGTATCCATACTATCAAATATCTCAAATTTTTTCAAAGCACTGATTTCATAAAAATTCAAATTCAAACTCAAACTTAAATGCCTCATTATTTTGATTTTTTTATTTTTGTATTCAAGATTTTTTTCTCAAGTGTTTCAGGATTTTTGTATTCAAGATATTTTATACCTCAGTATTTTGATTTTTTTATTTTTGTATTCAAGATTTTTTGCTCAGTGTCTCAGGATTTTTGTATTCAAGATATTTTATGCAGTCTTTCCTAGATATATCCATGGAGTTATCCATGGAGTTATAAACGTGAATATGTATAATGGTGACACCATAGAATATCAATATGTAAATATCGATATCAATATGATTACAGTATTGAACAAATATTTTCAAACCTTTACAAAGGTGATAGTTAGCTTATCAGTCTCACTACCATTTCTCTTTTATCTTATCCTATTAGATTGTAAATAGCGATATCACTGGTTACTGCACAATGAGAGACTCAAGCCAGTGTAATTAATAGTTCGTAGTCAGATACATCAGACTCATCAATTTATTCGATCTCAGCAGTATCAAATCCATTATTAGATGTTAGCCTTAATCTTTTGTAGTCCAGCAGTATCAAATCCATTACTAGATGTTGGTTGGCCTTAATCTTTTGGAGACCTACAACAATCGAGTATATACAGGGAATGCTAATGACAGCTACACATATACCAGAAGAAAGAGATCACAACCACAAGAAGAGGTCTCTCACATGCTAAAAACATATAGTAAACAAAGGTAGGAGAGGTCCATTACTAGATGTTGGCTGGCCTTAATCTTTTGTAGGCCTACAACAATTGAGTATATATAGGAAAGGCTAACGACAACTACACATATACCAGAAGAAAGAGATCACAACCACAAGAATAGGTCTCTCACATGCTAAAAACATATAGCAAGCAAAGGTAGGAGAGGCATCAATGAAAGAGATAGTTTGTTACCTAGTTTGAGTTTCAGTTTGAAAATAGTTCGAGTAGAAAATTGACTGAGCTAAAACTGCAGTAGAAGAGCCAATTCAAGCCCCAGCTTCCCATGATCAGAGTTCCTGATTCAATTGCCTAAACCTTGGGCAAGCTCCATGACCAAAGTCCTTGATTAAATTACCTGAAGCCTGGGCAAGCTCCATCTTCCCATGACCAGAGTTCATGATTCAATTGCCTGAAGCCTGGGCACTTGAAGAAGCCGTTCGAAGCCTATCCACGTAAACAAGAGCAGGAAAAGTGAACACGAACAGGAAAAGTGCAGGTGGAAGTTAGGTTAAACTGGAACTATAGGTGGCAAAGGAACGATAGGTGGGAATGCATGGTGTGCAGGTGGAAGTTATAAGACAGAGTAATGCATGGTGTGCAGGTGGCAAAGCCAAGTTATATGGCATAGCCAATTACCCAAACAAGTATAACATATAACATAGCATTTAACACTGGACACTAATGTTAGTATTAATCTAAGCTGTGAACTTATACTATTAATACAACACTTTTAAAAATAAATAATATATGGTTCGTCTCTGTCTGCCTCAAGAAGAGGCCAACTAACATGGTGAAACCATATGTGATTAAAAACTTTGATTATAAGTGGTTTGTTTGAAGAGGCCAACTAACATGGTGAAACCATATGTGATTAAAAGTTTTGATTATAAGTGATGAGGAAAGCTAACAAGCAACTCAACAAGCAGCTCAATTAATGTTTAACATCGCCATATCGATTACTATAGTCCCAACCAAATAACATGGTGAAACTATATAGTGAAACCATATGTGATTAAAAACTTTGATTATAAGTCAAGAGGAAAGCTAACAAGTAGCTCCGTTAATGTTTAACATTGCCATATCGATTACTATAGTCCCAGCCGTGCCTTCGGCAAGGACTAATAAATACATTAACATGGTGCATTTAATTAATGTTTAACATCGCCATATCGCTATATAGTGAAACCATATGTGATTAAAAACTTTGATTATAAGTCAGGAGGAAAGCTAACAAGTAGCTCCGTTAATGTTTAACATCGCCATATCGATTACTATAGTCCCAACCTAGTCCCAGCCATGCCTGCAGCAGGACTAATAAATACATTAACATGGTGCATTTAATTAATGTTTAACATTGCCATATCGATTATTGTAATCCTAGCCGTGCCTGCGGCAGGGAATAATAAATACATTAACATGGTGCATTTAATTATTGTTTAACATCGCCATATCGATTACTATAGTCCCAGGCATGCCTACGGCAGGGACTAATAAATAGATTAACATGGTGAATTTAAATTGAACCTTTGAAAAATGGTTAAATCCGTTAAATTTAACTAAATACCTTGCAACTAAAAATTTAACCTTAATCAAAATGCCTCATAATATATTTTTTCAATCAAAAACTTGGAAAAAATTAAATACAAACATGAATTTACAAGATCAAAGCATGTAAAATTGGTCTCACCAAACGCAAGGTCTCAATTAAATAATTGCAGAATAAATACATTGAAATTTCGATATAGGGGTGTAATACAATGAGCTAATCTACAGAATTAAGTTGCCCAGAAATTTCTGCCACTCTATAATGGATCGTCCACCAATCAATGAGAGAACAAAATCCATAAATGCATATTTTAATCTTGTTAAACAAAGTGGTATCCTTTTCTTTGGACCATTTTCTTATGATATTTTTGAAAGTTTCTATTTCACACTACATGTATTGAAATAATCCTGTGAATCACATTAAGAATTTATACAATTAATTTATAAAAATATTAGACCAAGCAAATAACAAAGTGAAATTTAAGAATCTAGAAAACTAAATTTATCATATATTATACCAAGAATCTAACAAAGTGAAATTTGAGAATCTAGAAAATTAAATTTATCTAGCATAATATTAATGTTAAAGAATCTAATTCCATTTATGTATTTAATTGTTCTAGTTTAATTTCAATTAATTCAATTTTAGTTCAGTCTTACTATACTCATTTATTACTGATGTCTCTAATTAATCTTATTTAACTTACCAATGTCTCTAATTAGTGTTATTTAACTATTTTAATTTTAGTTCAATTTTACTACAGTCATTTATTACTGATGTCTCTAATTAATCTTATTTAACTATTTTAGTTTTAGAATATTCAAAAGAATAATTTTGTGTTGCACAGTTTTTCATCTTTTGTCATGATATGGAGCTTAGGTTGCCTAAAACTTTTTAAGAATAAAAGAGAGAAGAGGCCAAGTCGCCTAAGACAAAAAAAGGCTTCAATTTTTTGAGCTTGAGTTTATAAAAAAAAATAAAGATCGTGAGAAACTAAGAAGAAAGTATGAAAACAAGTTAAATTTTACACATGAAAAAAAGGAGTGGGTGAATTACGCATCTGTCAAGAAAGTCAAATGTCTCACTTTCGCACCTCAAAGAAAAATAATTGACGCACGTCAAAGAAAAATAATTTACGCATCTGTCAAGAAAGTCAAGTGTGTCACATTCGCGCCTCAAAGAAAAATAATTTACGCAAAAAAACGATAACCTAATTTACGCAAAAAAACGACAACCTTATGAAATTGTCAAATTTTTAAGATTGTCACACTCTCCCAAATCAAAACGGGCTCAAAATTGCGCAGAGAACCCTTATCCCGATTGCAGGTTCAATAAACCCGCTGACATGGAAGTCTGGACCCATTCTTTTATCTCCGTTTATACTGACGGACGTTAATATTGATTACGAAATTATTTTCACCGGAGAATGGTGCTGCTGGAAACTTTCTCAACGCCGCCTCTTTCGCTTGAAGTGTATTACAACTGTATTGTCCTTCAGCGTTAATCGCGGAGCTCGAGAGATAAGATATGCACGTGCCTTCACGTGGAGAGAGATTGAGGCTCTTCCGGTCTTCACTTTATAATTTAATGAAACTCACTCCCCTTAACTGCGCAATCGGATCCCCTTAGCTGCACAATCGGAATTAGTTTTTTTTTAAACTAACATATTTTATTTTCTTGGTTTATAAGAGAATTAATTTAATTTTTATTTTAAAAAATATTAATATAATAGTATTTTAAAAAATATTTTATTTTTTTTTATACATATCATTTATTTTTTATTTTAAAAATTAATAATAATATTAAAAAAATATTAATAATAAATTTTTATAAATATATATAAAATATTATTAAATAATTTATAAATATCTAAATATTAAAAAAAATATTAATCACTTTTTATTTTATTAGTTATTATTTTAAGTGTTTTTTGTTTTTATTAATTTTTTATTACTATTTTATATAGATATATAAAAGATGGTTTATTATATATTTAAAAAGAAAGCTAATAAAATAATACATTTCAATTATATGAATTTTTATTTTTTTATGTGGGGACATTATTTAGAACTAAATTTTATAAAGGGGATATTTCTACGTTTATTTCTTTACAAATGTGTCTATTGTATATGTCATGTTACCATTATTTCTTTATTGTTTTTTTCAATTTTAAAAAGGGAAAATCCAATATTTTCTTTTTCAACATTTCAAAAATAAAAATCTTATAGTTGTCAATTTTTATGTTTAAAAGACTATTCATTTTCTTTTTCTCTAGAATATTTATAACATTAAGATATATTCTTATAAGCGCTGACCTATTTAATGATAATGATTTTGTTAATTATTAAAAATAGCTTTCTAATCCAAGTATTAAATTTATTTAAAATTTTCATGTTTCAGGTCGCTGAGTTTGGAAGACTTTTACAAAAGTCAATATTGATACAATTGTTTGCATACATGAACAATTCATAATGAATCATTTACATCATACTTTAAAAAGTTCGCCAAAGTGCTTCTAATGTCATTAAACATTGAGGGAGTCAAAAGAAAGAGTTGTATTAGAGATTTTGAATCAATCTACCATTTTGAATACAATCCTCAAATATTTTATGGTAATTATCATGAATAATTTTTTTTACAAGAATAAATAATTTATAGCACAAAAGGATCTCCTTTTTTAGACGAAAAAACGAAACTTCCATTCAATAAAGAAAAAGTTTTGCATATTTGTGATTCTTTATAAGATAGATTGCAGAGAAGAGTAAGTATGTTCCACCAACATCTCTCTCATGATAATCTATTGTAGTGTCAAATCATCAATCGAAAGAGAGAAGAGATGCATCATTGACCGCAACAAAAAAGGAAATAATAAATAGGCGAAACCAACAAAAAGCCATTTAGTTCAATGCAAAAATGGAAACAAAAAAAAACCAAAGATGGGGAGGGAACTAGACCTAAAAAAAGCAATGTCATTGCTCTACCCACCATAAAAGAGTTCAAAGAACATGAACCCAAGGCAGATGGAGAGGCCAAGAGTGGAAAGAGAATCTACCTCCAAATTTTGTTCCCGATAGACATGCCTGAAGTTGATTTTTGGGATGAGAGGTAGGAAATTCCTAATCTGTAGCAACGAGTTGTAGAGATCGGGGACATCATGAGATGAGATTCCTTTCACCCAGTTAATCATAGATAAGGAGTTTCCAATGATTAAGATTTTATCAATGCCAAGCGAGGAAGCACATTGTAGGGCGCCCCAAAGAGCTAATAGCTCAACCCTACCATTATGTCCTCTACCACCATACCAGGAGAAATGGAAGTGAACATCTAGGTCAAATTGAAGAACAACCACACATTCATAGTCACCACTGGAGGAAGCCCCATCAAAGAAACATATTGGATAAATTCTCTCCACATCAGAAAGATCGACGAGGGATTTTTGGTTTCCAAGAGACAATCTCTTGGAATAATTCCACTATACCTATAATACCTCGTTTGATGTCCAGAGCTTTTCCTTAAAAAATAAGGGCATTACAAGCCCTCTAGATGCCCCATAAAACAACAAGACATACAATCTTGTAGGCCTTCATTCTGTAGTTCCAAAGGAGTACGCAATCATGGATGGAAGGTACATTACTAATAGTAGGGATTCCAAAATGAATTGATACCTCTGCCCACATTTTAGAGGCAAAATGATAGCGCAGGAATAGGTGTGCGCCATTCTCCGAATCCAACCTGCAAAGAAGGCACCATCGAGGGTCAGAAAATACTCTCTTGAGAAGATTGTCCTAGGTCAATGCTCTATTACGGATGGCGAGCCAAGAGAAGCATTTTAGCTTCAAGGGAGTATCCCATTTCCAAATGAGCAAGGTGAATTCTGTGAATGGTAGGGGAAGAGAGGTCGAAGTGATGTGGTTGTAGGCCTCCTTGAGAGGGATCCTGTCATTGACCATTTGCTCGCCTCCCCACCCCCTCACACTCAGTGATAAGTGGATATCAAGCATGCATAGACTACCGTGATAGTCTTCCCACTCAGCTGTCATGTCCTCCTATATACTAATCTGCCATGCATGTGGCCAATCCTGAGCAACACAGACAAGTGTATATCTCTCCCACAAGCTAGCAAGGGTGTTCATCGCCATATAGGAGAGAGATTTGATTATTTGTATTTGAAGAGAGTGGCATCCACTGAAACCCTTGATGGAATCCAAACCAATGTGGATCCTTTGTCCATTTCCAACCACCCATCGAAGGTTACTGCTTAGCCACGGTAGGACAACTCTAATATTGCTCCTAATCTTGGAATGTCGACCAGCTGAAGGTGCCCCCTCAACAATCCATTCCTCGATTATGCATTGAAGAGAGTATTTTTTTTCATATGCTCTATCAGAGCCCTTTCTCACAAAATAACCTCCACAAATTTGTTGCAAAAAGGGCTAGGTTAAAGGATCGTGTGTCAATAATGCCCCAACCTCCACATACAATTGACTTGGAAATGGACATTAACCCAATTAGATGGATCCTCTTTACTGCACCAAAAACCAGACCAAACAAACTTAGCCACCATTGAGTCTATCTTATTAATGAAATATTGGGGAAGATGAAAGAGATGCATCTAGTAGATCAAGATGCCAGTCAAGACAACCTTTGTCATAATGACTCTTCCACCCAATGTCAACCATCTTTGGTCCCAACAAACAGTATTTTTTTTTTTAATTTAGAAAGAAGACATTCCCAATCATTCAATAAGTACTTGCTGAGCTTTAGAAAACATCCCAAGTATTTAAAACCATCTATCATAGAGAGTATTTTTATTCCAAACAAGGACGCTATTTCAAGTACTTCTAGGTCATCCACCACCACATCTATCAGTTCAAATTTTGTCTTTGTTTATGTAGAGCCCAAAAGATTTACAGAAATCCATGAAGATCCTATGAAAAGTGACCCACTTAGAGAGTATTGTTTCACAAGCACACAGTGCGTCATAAACAAGCATCAGCTGAGAATTTTTTCATCCTTTGGAGATTTTGCATCCATATATCAATGTTTCCTCAAACCTTGCCTTAACTCCCTTGTTGAAGGCATCCATGATCAGAATGAAAAGAAGCAAAGATAGTGCACATCATTGGCGAAGCCCCCTATAAATTTTGAAGAAATGAGTTGGCACCTCATTGATGAGAAAAACCATAGACGTTGATGTTATGGAAGACATTATCCACTTCACATGCTTTTGCAAAAAACCATTTTTATACAGGATCATTGAGAGAAATTCCCTATCCACACAGTCATACACCCTGTGGAGGTGAACTTTCATGTTTCTTTTTAATTTCTCTTCGATGGGAGAGTTTATAAAAAAATGAACATAATAGATGTTGGTACATAATTCAAACTTCTTAGTTTAGTTGTTTCACTTGAAGTAATCTTTAACAAGCTTTTTATATCCTCCATTACCAATAATAGAATTATCAAATTCTCTAGCATTGCTTTGTAAGTTTATATGAAACATGTTTTAAATAAATCATTTGATTTTAACCTACATGTTTTAGGTATATATTTCTCACCTTCACATGTTTGTATTTCTTTCATTGTCTCAAGTAACAGCTCTATCAATCTCATCAACAAATGTTTTTTTCCTTCTAGAACCCTGTGTTAGGGAGAAAAGTGTGCATAGCTAGATGATGTATATGAGTGCTTATGAGTGACCATCCTCTCCAAGAAATCCCTTTCATACCCAAATGTATGTCCAAATCCATATTGGATTTGTTGGAAAGATGGACCAATTGGACAGCCCAACCTTAAAGTTGTTAATGTCAATGTTGTTTTGAACTCATTTGTGATGTCTTCCATCCATTTCTGTAACATTGGATATGTT
Source organism: Pinus tabuliformis (assembly GCA_031772625.1). Lineage (NCBI taxonomy): Eukaryota > Viridiplantae > Streptophyta > Pinopsida > Pinales > Pinaceae > Pinus > Pinus tabuliformis. The sequence continues at coordinate 992,212,799 of CM062806.1, read as the reverse complement.
TGTTTGTTGGATATATGTTTCAGTTATGAATAATTCATTTGTTTTGAATAAAAAGAATGCTACAATAGTTTTGAGAAATAATTTATGTGTCACTCAATGGAATTATTATTGTGATTTTAATTAAAGTAAAAAGAAAAAAAATATATTATTGTTAAAGAAATATTATCATGACATTATGTATTTATGATTTTCTAGATCATTGTAAGATGTAAATTATACTAAAAGTATATTTTCCAAGGATAAAAGTATATATTCCATGGATGTGAGATTTTAGTGAGTCATTTTTTTTTTACATATAGAGAATGAGATATGGATTTTTTAAGATCAAAGAAATTTTGATTGAAAAATTACTTGTATAGTGTTAAAAAAATAGGATTTCAAATTTATTCAAGTAATTTTTATTTGATATATTTTTCTTTAAAGGAAATTATCATAGTTTGATTTTTTTGTTAAAATTCATATTTTTTCTATGTACAATTGTGAACTAACAAACGACATGATTATTTCAAAATTTAACAAAATTGTAATAAAGTTAAATAGGGATTAGTAGAATCATGGAGTATTCTAGCCAATAATATTTTTAAGAGAAAATGGGTTGTAACTAAAACACTAAGGTTTTGAATTAGTATTTCAAGATATTGAAAGCCCAACTTAACAAACACTAAGCTTATTGTTGAGCACAAAAATGTACCATGGAATCTTTACGATATAGGGTGGCCAAAAAAATAGATACTTATATAAATATAATACTCAATGCAAGAAGAAACACATAAATGTTGGAAACTAGCTTACAAGACGTGGAATAAAAATGTCAACTTTTAATGATATTACAAAATTAGGGGAGAGGTATTTCGAGAATAAATATTTGGTAAATTATCTACAATTATTAGGAATGTGAAAGGAAACTCATTGAAATAAATAAGTATAGAATTATGCTTTGTCTACATTATTTTCTGTGGCATTTCACAATGATATGAGAAATCCCACCCATGATATGAGTTTTTATAGATTAAATGTTAAAATGAATTGTTATTAAGAAAATGAGAACATTAAATAACTTTACAAGAGAAAAGATACCTCCAATACATTAAGAAGAGAAAGAATCTATGAATGTAACAAATTAAGGTTTATTTTATAATATGACATCAAAACTCATAATGTTTTTTTTTTTTCTTTTGTAATGACTAAGTAGTCTAGAAGGCCTACATATGTTATGTAGAGTATACTTATGATATAGATGTGTGCAGTTTTTTTTGTCAATACTTCATAAAATTTAATTATTAATAAATATTATCTATTTATAATATATTTCATTAATTAGGTATTATGATTAGCTTTATTCCTAAAGTTAGGTATTTTAATATAAGATTGGAAAGATGATGTACTAATTCTTATCCAAAATAAAATATCTTCTAAACATTATAATACTTCATTTACTAATTTTTGTAAACTATTATAATGGATAAAACCAAACTAAGTTAACATTTTAATCAAAATGTTTCTAGCCAAGTAAAAATTATTCACATATTTTTTAGATAAAATATTCTAACTTAATTTAACAATGAATAAAAATACAATCCTAGTATACATAAACTCATCAATTATAATTTTCCCATTTAACATTCAACTTATACTATGATAATATATTATATGAGTTTGATAATAAATAATTTATTATTAATTATTATATATGTTTAAATATAATGTATACTCTATACAAACATAATTCAATGTTGTTGCAACCACAATCGTGTTCAAGAAAAAAAATTGTGACGCTTTAAGGACTAGCTAGTTCACAATTTTATTTAAAACAAAATACATTAAACCCATAAGTTATCCTATTCCACTACAAAAGATGATATTATGGTATTCTGACCTTGTCACTATTGTGATATTTCCATAGCCGAAGATAATCAAGCTTTTATAGTATCCTAGGAAATGTTAATTAAATTAAATTGAAGTTACACTTAAATAAAATATGTTCTTAAATATCATTACTTTTAACAAATCCTTTGATGACATATTAAAATGCTAAATTTGGAATTTAAATAACACTTATAATTTAATATAAATAAATAAAAATAATTGATATTATCAAATATCATGATAAAAAATTACACCTATGATGAAATTTAAAGATATATTCCCTTACTTTTATTGAAATGAAAATCCAAAAATAGTGCCCAACAAAAAAACATCTGAACGAATTAGTTCATATAATTCAAAAATCAAATTAAATTTAATATAATAGAACTTTTAGAAGTTTGCATTTAGATTCAAGGCCCACCAGATTCACACAAGGTGTCTTGAGATAAGATAATTCTCTACTGCTAGATTTAGAGTTATAAGAGAATCTCCAAACTAGCATGCCTATTTTTAATTTTGGATTACACTGGATGGAGATTATGTGGAATATAACTCGGGCCTCTTAATCAATCTAGCCACTGAGCAAAATAATTACTTAACCAATAAAATTGCAAAGTAGGGTGTTAAAACACTCAATCTTCCATAGCTTTAATCTCTCCCATGCTGGCACTGCAAAGAAATAAAAACACTAAGAAAATTAATGAAATTAAAATACTAATTAAATTAATGATATCTTTGTGCACATACTACACTTAAAACAAAGAGTTGCAAGAAGGAAAGAAAATACAAATGCAAGGAAAAACATCATGTTTACAAAAAAAAATGAACATGATAGATGTTGGTTTACCAAAAAGATGAACATGATACATGTTGGTACATAAGTCAAACTTCTTAGTTTAGTTATTCCATTTTTAACCTATTTTAAAAAACTTTTTAGATCCTACATTACCAACCATATAATAAATAACTTCCTTGGCATTTCTTTGCAAGTTTAGATTATACATGTTCTAAATTAAAACATTTCAAACTAACATTCACATTTGAGATATATAATTCTCACCTTCATATGTTTGTATTTCTTTCATTGTCTCTTGTAGCAGCTCTATCAAGCTCATTAGCAAATGTTTTTTTCCTTCTTGAACCTTGTGTTCGAGGAGGAAATTGTGCAGAACTAGATGATGAATATGAGCACTTACGAGTGACCATCCTCTCCAAGAAATCTCTTTCACACCCAAGTGTATATCCAAATCCATCTTGCACTTGTTGGAAAGATGGAGCAGCTGGATGGTCCAACCCCAACGTGGTTGATGTCAATGTTGTTTTGAATTCACTTGCAACATCTTCCATGCGTTTTTCTAAGAAGTGCAAATGTGACTCATCACCAGGTAATTGCATAAGTGACTCAAAAATATGCCAAATATTTTGTGAGATCTTTTCTTGTTTGTGACTTGGATCAACATTAGTGGAAGAATCCATGGAATAATTAACATTATCATTTACCTACAAAGAAAAAAACAAATAGTCATAACAACAATAAAAGAGTGATAAAAAACATAATTAACATTATCATTTACCTACAAAACAAAACAAAAAATAGTCATAACAATAGTAAAAGAGTGATAAAAAACATAAAATTAACCAAGTTATGAAATTATTACCATGACATCAACATAAGAATCCATGGAAACATTAACATTATCATTTACCTACAAAGAAAAAAACACATCAACATAAGAATCCATGGAAACATTAACATTATCATTTACCTACAAAGAAAAAAACAACTAGTCAGAACAATATTAAAAGAGTGATAACAAATATAAAATTTAGAGAGTTATTAAATTATTACCATGACATCAACATCCAAGTTATCCACACTTTCAAAGTCATCATTTTCACGTATCTATGAACAAAACATTGTATGGTATTAGATCACAATGACTATTATTTATTATTGTTGATCTACATATTCAATGAAATAATCAAATCACCTGGTTTTGGGTTGTTGCATTGATTCTTGCTTCTAGATTTTCTTGTTCCAACCTTATTTTTTCCCTCATCAAGCTAACCTTGATGACATGTTTGCAAAGATATCCATTTTTCACCCAATCACAATCACACATAACAAAACTTGAACTTGAATGGCATACCATATATGATTTATCTATATGATGTTGGCTTTGTACCCATGCTATTGAAGAATTTGAGCAGTGCAGTGTCACATTACAATATGGAATAGATTGTCCCCTTCCCCATGAATGAGCTTCTATTTTCTCCACCTTATAGTTTCTATGGAAACCATTTTCCTTTGCACATTGACGCCACCAATCAAAAATGTGGACCATTGAACACAACTGATGCACTAACCAATCCACTCGACGATGTGAAGCTACTTGTATTGAATTCAAAAGAACTTGTTTCAAATGTGAATGGTAGGACTCAATAGCGTTATTTGTTTCTCGTCCGGCATGCTTTAAGTGGCGACAACATTTTTCCCACATTTCTGATTAACACAAAATAAATTATGTCAATAGTCAATACAATTATACCAAAAATATGAAAATTAAAGCTACAGAAATCAAACCTATTATGTCCAACCATCGTGCTCGAAAGTAGTCAACAAAGGCGGTTTCCTCTTGGAAGTCATTTAGAAATTTGTTGGTCTCCTCAAGTGCAGAATTTGCTTTTTTGTGGCTGTGCATAGTGTCACCTAGATGCTTAAACATGGCACATCTTCTAGTATCATCTTTCACTTTCATTACAAGATTTTTTAACCATGCCCTCCTAACATGCCAAATGCATAAGTAGACTTCACATTGAAATATCACCCTATTACCATAAATGTCATACAAAGTTAAATATATATATTTTTATAGTGAGTCTATAATTATGTATATAACATTTCATTTTGAGAAATGAAGAGAAAACACACTCATATCTCTATACCTGATTGCACCAATCTCAGCAGCTGCATCATCTACCATGAATGCATTTAACTTCCACTCCAACATACCCATGCGAACTTTAAGAAGTAGCATCTCCATCCACTTGGTGATATCAAAAGTCATAGATCTTGACATGAGAACCCATGCCACTAGAACACCATTATGTTGGGAATCAAATGCCAATAATGTATAAAGTTGAAACTGCATAAAAATAAATAAAAAATTAGGTATATCCTTGGATTATCTTATAAATAACAAATGATGATAAGAAAATACATAGCAATGTAAAATAAGAAATTAGTTATATACTTGGATTATCTTATAAATAGAAAATGATAATAAGAAAATATATAACAATATAAATATACCTTAAAGCGATTTGTCCCAAATGTAGAATCCATTGCTAATATACTATCATGACCATATTTTCTCATCCATTCTAGTTGTAGTGGTTGTTGAATGCCTAAAATGAATGGAGTGTGTCCCTCATCATCTATGGCATTGTCAAACTCTGAGTAGTAAAATACTTTATTAGGATTTGTTGCTTGCCATATACACACACTTTGAGCATCATTATTATCAAACATGTATTGGGCATGTTTCAATCTCCTCTCTATATTGCCAATGTCGTCACGAGTAAGAAAATCGTTTCGATCAAACTCAGATCTAGATGATGTTACTTTATCATGCACTAATTCATGATGTTTGTGATGTACACATTCAGCTGACATTCCCAACAACAAACATCTTTCTACCCATTGATGTAGTTCATTACTAACATGGGGTGCATGGTATGCTCTTGTGCCTACAAAATCATCAACCTCTTGTCCATGGCAAGGTTTACCTGTAATATCTATATGGTTCATCTCAACATAAGTGATCAAGGCACATTCTGGTGTTTTCTTAGATATGTGAACACTAAAATGACATGTGCAACCACATATTAGATGCTTACGTCCTAGATGACTCCATGTCCCCTTTTCAGGAATTTTTGATATATCATAAGGCAATGCATCAATATCTCGATAATCTTGTGGCCCATATGAACACCAAAATCTACAAGAAACAACAAGATATTAACACATCAAAAAACGAATTTAAAACAAAATTATTTGAAGAAAAAATTAGTAGAAAAATGCTTACATTATATATTCCAATGGCGAGTCAACTCTATATTTTGTATTTCCAATATTTTCTTCTTTTGATTTTGTGCTAATTTATTTTTGAAAGATTGTTGGATACAATAGATTTTTGCTCTCCCCAATAACAAACTCATTATATCTATTTGATTTGATCCAAGCCACATTGTTACCTCCAATCATACTCCAATCCAAATCAAAAGAAGAAAATATTTCTTTTGTGGATCTTGCACTTCAAGAGCTTGAAGTTGTTTCCATTTTGAACACCTCTACAAGATATATAACTCAAGTTAGTTTCTCATAAGTTTGCAAAAAAATGATATGTTCCATTGGAAAAGTCAATGAGTTTTGTGCTTAAAATACTAGATAGGTATCAAATGGAAATAACTTATCATGTTGATTATCATATTCAGCGATAATTTTCTTTTTCCTATTTTTATTTACATATTAACTTTTTTAAAATTTACATATTTAAAATAGCCTAAAATTTGAATTTCAAAGTTAAATATCCACGGAAACCACTTCATGTGAAGACTTTGAAATTCAAAAATCTTTAAAAATTCTCAATCTACATAATTATTTTAAGTTTCAATATTATATGTTTAATGCTCCAAAACACATGAATTTCTGATCTAAAAACTCAAGTTTAACAGTGTGATGAAGAGTGTTTTTAAATTTGCAGGTCACTTTCTATGTATGCTATATTCTAATTGTTTGGTGCTATATTCTAATTGTTTGGTGCCACGTTTGAAGGAGAGAAGCTAAAACTTAAAAATTTAAATGTGTTTTACATGTTTATCTAAATTTACTAAACATGTGAAAATGTGATTGGAGATTGTATTAGAAATATTTCCATTTGATGTGCTATATTCTCCTTGCAGTACTCTATCCATTATTATTCTGAAGTTTTAAAAATACAATGGTAAGGAGGTGAACCTGATATGCTTTGGAGAGCTACAACTCCAGGAAATATTTTTAAAGAGGAAGCCTTGCTGCTTTTGAGATAAGTGTGGTAGAAACGGCATACACGCAACAACTCTACTATTAGTCTAGTTTCCAATTTAATAGTGTATGAAAAAACAAATTCAATATCCCAATCTACTTTAAATAATAAACTATAAATCAAAATCAAGTACTTCATGATCACAAATAAAAAATTCTAAATTAAACCTTTAATCCATTTCAAAAAAAGTATAAACACTATCCAAAACTAATTAATTACTCATCTATTATTTAGTAAAAAGTGTTACCAGTACTAATAGAATAAACCAAATATCAAATAACATCACTAATGACTTATCACCAAAAAAAACTATTTTCCTTATTAAAAAGTGATCCAACTCACTTTAACCACCAAAACAAACTAAAATAGCAAAAATATATGAAAATGATAAAAATAACATACTTTCATATCTCACTCAAAAATAATAATTTTACCAAAATCAGGCTTCTAGAGATATATTAAATTACCATATAAAATAAAATTTCTTCACTAAATATCAGTGTTCATCAGTGTTCATTTGGCATATCTAAACCTTGCTCAAACAAAATGACTTCTGTAGAAGCTACACTGTAAAAAAAAATATATATTATAATCAAGGCACCAGACTTATTCTGTTTCTGTAGAAGCTACATTGTAAAAAAAATATATTACAATGAAGGCACCATAATCTCTTGGGCGAAGACACTTTCAGGGAATTTTCACTTATAACTAATTTTTTTTTTAATGGAAAGTTAATTCGGGGCATTTGGTTGCAGAAGAGTAAAAACCACACCATAAAAAATTATATTACAATTGCTTCACTAAGGGCACTTAATTTTAGGGAATTTTCACAGAGTACTATTTTTTTTAATAAAAAATTAACTTGGGGCATTCTGTTGCAAAAGAATAAAAAAACACAGTAAAAAAATATTGTAATATATGGGCATAAAAATTTAAATACCGTTTAAAGCTGTCTGTGTTAGACGTTTAAAGATGTCTGTGTTCGATGCAAAAACATGGAAATTTTGTAGAGGAAAGCATAGCGATAAAGGAGTTGCTCCCAGGGAACATATTGCGTTGACTTCAACAGTTCCAGTGTCTTTTGAATGAATTTTGAATTTAAAATTGGTGAATTAGCTCACCACTTTCGGCCACTTTGTTTTCACCGAGTCTGATATTATGACCCTGTTTTCACTGAGCCTGATATTACAACATCCATTGCAGGTTTATTCACTGCGTATTATGTAACACTGATTACGACTTTCTTCAGGAATGGAAATTTGGAGGGGAAAATAAATAATTTGAATTTGTTCAAGACGAATGAAAAATTTGGAGGGGAAAATGGATAATTTGAATTTGTTCAAAATGGCAGGCACGCTGGAAGAGAAGGGACGGACCGCCATGGCGAGCATTAATTTAAATAATCAAATCAACTTTAAATGACACCTACCAGTTCGGAAGTTTTAAAACATTTCAGTCATGACATCCGGAGGGTTTATAAACGGAGACGTCAAAGGAGATGCAGCGACCCAGTGAGCCACGTAGACAGGTCTTTGCAACCTGCAATCGAGATAAGCTCCGCGGTCGAGAGCTGCAAAAACGACAATGTAGATTATTTTTTTAAGCGATTATTTTAAGGTACCATCCGTTGTTTGTTTTATTCTGTTAAAGGACAAACGACAAGTCTTCAAATTTTTATTTAATCTCACCACGCAAATACGTTGATTTATTTGTCATTATATATGGTCGTCAATATATATCAAAGTGTGATATTCGATGCAATATATTCGAGCCAAGGTTTATTTTTCAAAAGGAGCCATATATATCCGAGGCAAGGTTTAAAAGTGTTTCATTTTAAGGGAGGAAGTTTGTTTTTTAAAAGAGGTTATTTGTTATTGAAACAAATGCAAGGTCTTATTAAAGTTTTTTTCTCAAGAGAGAAGCTTTGCCATAAAAACTTTAAAACTTTTTCAAAGGTTCTTTAAAACTTGAATTAAAAAAGAGGTCTACAATGCATTGTTTAAAAAAGGCTTATGCAATTTTTAAAGGCTTATAAGAGTCATGTAATCTTAAAAAAAAAAAAAAAAAGTTTTGTTTCAAATGGTTATCGGAATTATAATTTTTTTTTTAAGTTGTGTGAAAGTGTTGTTTTAGTAGAAAATTTTTGGAAGTAAGGTTTTTTATAGTATTTGTAGATTCGTTTCTTTGTAGAAGCCAAGAAGCAACAACGTTTTTATTGTAGTTCGCTGCAATATCTACAATTTGTTTTGTTTGTTGAGTCATAGTGAGTCAGCCCTTAACAAATAGTAAAAGCCAAGAGGCTAAAAAAATCAAAGCGACATAGACAATGTTTGAGATTTTTTTTATGATGAGAACAAACAACTAGAGCGAATGAAGCAAAGACAACCAAGGAAGCTTGGGATACCCTTTAGAGGGGTTTTTTGTGTAAGGCGGAGCAATCCAACTGAAGATGAAGAATTTGGTGAATTGCACTGTGTTTAGCCACAAGTGGATGATCAGTGAAGAATTCGTAGAAGGAGCGGAGAAGAAGAACATAGATGCTCGTGGACCCCACTATGCACAACCACAAGTGGACGGAAACTTGGTGATTCCAACAACAAAGCTTGTTGATGACAATTTGGTGAATCCAACAATTAATATCTTTGATGTAAATTTTGATGAAGAATTGTTGGCTAATGGTGAATGGTTGCAAATGATGCAACAAAAACATCATATCGAGAAGCATACTTGAATCTGAAAACCAAGTGGAAGATAACCTGTGTGAGGCAAAATAGTTTAGTACACAAGTGGAAGAGATAGAGACAAGCACAAACATTAAGACAAATGAGACACAGAGACAAAGATAGAGGCAAAAGCAGAAAAGGAAGTGCAATAGGAGAAATACCTCATTGCAAAGCATAAATAATAGAACCAATGTGGTTCTGCAAATGTTTTTACACTTAGCATTGATTTCCAATGTCCAGGTAAACAAGACGATTATGAAAAAGAGATAAAATTCCATGAAGCATGACTTGCAACACTATGTCATCTACATAGAAGTTGCATAATGGAATGTTGAAGACAACATTCATGATGAACACATCAATGAAATTTTCATGTATTGGAGTTTTGAAGACATAAAAATTTCTTCTCATCTTATTATGTTACAGCAGATTGATGATGAACTCTACAAAAAATGACATGTGGCGGTAGACCAGATACACGCTGATTTTTTTAAAAGTCAAGGACATGCTTAGATAGCGTGGACCAATGGAAGATATGCAATAGCAAATTATGAAACTCAGGTTCGAAATATACAACAAAAAGAAAAGGCTTAAACAATTTCGACACTATAGGATCTCGAAGGAAAAAAAAAGAAAAGGAAATCGAGATGATATCAAAATTTTAAATTGTAAGCTTAGTTAAGACATAGAACATAGACAAGCAGAGATCTTAATTGAATTTTTATGTGGTTCTAATTAAGTGGGAGTGTTGGAGAATCTATTCCAATCACCTGCTAGGTGGCACATATATACATCCAAGTGTCCTAGATCAATTTCATCTCAATTCAGTCTCACTTCAGTCATTTATTACTGATGTCTCCAATGCAATCTTATTTAACTGTTTTAAAATTTTGAGAAAAGTTTTAGAATATTGAGAAGAGAAATTCTCTACACTACAGTTTTTCATTTTTCATAAATAAAATCCAGATAAATGAATACTATAAATCCCCCGGACTGCCCCGGACTGATTTGAGGCATAAAAAATAAATGGGTTCATATACAAATGGAAGTTTATCAAACTCAAACACAAGATTTATTTATTTAGCTAAACTATAGTGTTCTGTGAGAACCCATACGCACCATTAGTTGGCCATGTGCAATGATCAGAGACTCTACAGTGATTGTACAGTGCATTTGGTTGCTTCATGGCTTTCCCTTTTGTTGATTTAATTGTATTACATGGCTTTTTTGAGTGAGCTAGAATACTGATTCTAACGACATTTTAGAATTTGATTGACAAAAATGAGATATTGTCACTTTCATGAAATTCTAAAATATAAAATCCACTTTGATAGAATTATAAAATATTTCTAAAATGTAAATCAACATAAGAATGGCTCAGGGCTCTCTTCCTCAGGCTTCCAGCTTACTGAAAGAAGGGCTGGGGTCGTTACTAACCCTAATCAAATCCCAAACCAAAACGGTTTAAATATTCCACATATACATATTGCTATTAGAAAGCGCCAAGGTTATCTCGATTGCAAGTTGCTCAAACTTGTTGACGTGGCTAGCGGGCCCATCCGTTTCAGTTTCCGGTTTCCGTTAATACTTTCAATATTCCGACAACTCCTCAACTCTCCTGATTTCTGATACCTCGACAAATATGACTCCCAGAGGCGGTGGATAAGACATGAAATTAAATGCATTCAATGCTACTCCACACCAAAAGATTTCAAAATTCAAATTCTCCCCGCCTGGGATTTCAAATTGAAATATTGAGCGTGGAATTTTTGCAACAGATTATTGATTAGGGAAGAGCTGGTTCTCTGCTTCATTATGAGCCTCTCGCGCTCGCGCACTAGCTTCGGCACTGTCCCCCACTCCAACAACATCTAAGGCAATTCCATAATGGACATAAGCAAGAGGCTCCATGAAAGGCAACTCCATGATGGACATAAGCAAGAGGCTCGTCATGGCCAGATCTTTTCTCCATCTGTGGCTACGGGTGCAATTTCTCGAGTTGGGAGAATGGATATGATTTGGGATAAAATCTAGGCATTCAGGCTATGTAAGCGCCCTTCACAACGCCACTAAAATCTCCAGCACCATATTATGATCTCCATACTTTTAAAATCAACGTTTATATTGGGAATATAACACTATTTTACTTGATTATGTTTCCTTTTAATTGATGTTCCCGTGTAGGTGAGGATACAATTCAGTAGCATTGAAGGGAGAAAGCAGAGGATTAAATTGAGCAGAACCAAAACAAGTTGTTGGTATGCCTGTTGCAGGTTATTAAAAGAGGTTTTGGATGTCTGTTTACGAGTTACTATATCTCAGGATATCTCTTTAGTGAGGCCGATGTAACCGAACAGAGAAAAGATTCTCAAGATCGATTCAACTAATTCCAATCGAATACCAAATTAAGGTTGTTCAATTCAATTTCAAATATAAACCTTTCATTATGTGCAAGTCCAGCAAACGCTTTTGGTAGGAAGAGATGTACTTTGGATGCATTTACATATCATTTGTATCATTTTATTAATTATCAATCAAGGAAGTGATGTCGAACTTCTGAGCTTGAAGTTTTTGTTTGAGATAAATTGCTTTGTTTGTATGATGATATTACACTTAATCCATAAATTGGGAATTAATTGGCCTTAATTCCCAGAAAAAATCAGTCCATGTTGGTTTCTCAATTGTTGAATATTATAATCTTAAAAACAAGAGTTAATCCTAAATACAAACAGGGCATTCGTGAATTCTCCCGCCCAATACAAATGTGCAAAATATTAGATGATGAATGTAGAGATTTACATCATATTCTTATGTTGGTTGTAAGGCTTTTTTGATTCGGTTGTTAAAAACAAAATTTTGATAATAAAAACATCGACCCACATGGGGAATAAAAACAAATTTAATTATAATTTTTACAATTCTTTGGATATAAATTAGTTGGGAACATTCTTTTGAAATTGTTGATTCAAATTTTGTGTTAATTTTTTCTCCGAGGGAGAAACTACTTTAATATGCTGGATGTTATAGCCTCATTGATTCCAGAACTTCAAAGTAAAAAATTTTGACAAATAAAATGCCCAATAAAAAATTTATTCATTTACTACCAAAACTAACTTTAACAACTAATAATAGTAGTACAGGCTTGAAGTTAGAGGATTCCTAAATGCAAAAATTTTCACTTTCGTGAAAATTGTAAGCCTAAATAAAACAAGAGATTTTATTTACGAGAAATGGACAAAAACAATAGAGAATATTTCTTATATCAACTAATTTATTTATTGCTTATTTGAAGTCAGTGTTAATTTGTATCGGGATAGTTTTCCTATATATTACTCGACAAAGAATACATTGTCAAATGTATTATTTTGAAATTGTCATTTGAAATTAATTTTTTTTAGAAGGATCATGCTACATTTTACGCTATTTGTTTAGTCTCACAATATGCTTATTCATAAGAATACATTAGACAATTTTTTTAAATAAATAAGAGAAATAGAAAAAGAGTTTAACTATTAAAAGAGGGTAAAATATTTATGGATTTTAATTGTAATATGCTAAGTCATTCTATATTACTCAATTTATTTTTGTCAATTTGACTTCAGTAAGAAGTCATAATTCAAGGAAACATAAAAAAAATCGTTAATACATTGTTTTATGGCAAGGTTCTATGTGGTGATGGAATGCAAAACTCTTGTCTTGTAATTATAAACTTTTCACCTTGATTGATATTTAAAATAGTGAAGTATTTAAATCATGTATGTCATATTGTTTATAAAAAAAATGTGAACCATAATTGCTTTAATTGATGGGTTTAAAATTTGTAAAACACTTTATAGTAATTCAAATTAGTAAAAAACCTTAGATACCAACACATTTTCTTGTTGAAAACATAGGGTTAGAAGTAAAATAATTAAGAAAGAAAATAATAATAAATTTATTAAATAATTTAATAAATTCTTAAAAAAAAAAAAAAGATAACTTATCAATTAAGTATTTAATAAGGATATAAGATTTTCCTTTTGGTTTTTACCTACCATTCCATATTTCTCTATGTGTGGGGCCTAATCATGGAGATGGATTCCATAGATTATATTATACTAATGACCCATATGATAGGATGTAGATTTTGTCTACTTTGGATTGCCATGTTGGTTCCTCACTGAGGGTCTCTTAGGTACGCACATCCTTTCCTTATCAGAGGATGGTGTCTTAAAGGAATTGATGAAGCATCTATTTGTATAAATAGTTGTGGCGATAATGGGGATTCTAGTTGTGTACACAAAGATTTCATTTGCTTCATGTGCAATTGCGTTGTAAACATTTGGATTTCTTTGTTAGAAAATTTCGTCATTATAGTTCTGCAAATTGGCTAAATTTACTTCAAATGGATGCTTTCTGGAAGTAGTAACTCAACAATCGACCTACTAATTGTAATGTGGAACATTTGAATACACTTATTTGCTAGAACTTGGTCAAAGTTCTCGAGGTCATAGTTATTATGTGTCATAGTTCGTAAGGGTTAAAGTTCTCAAGTTCATAGTTCTTGTATGTCATAGTTACTATGGTAATATTTCTCATGGGTCATATTTTCTATTGGTTAGAGATTCCAATGATAAGAAAGCTCATAAAATTTCTTCAATGAGAGTCGATGAAGTGCTTGTTGGAAAATGAGAGAGGGAGGGAAATCTAAATAGAGAGAGAGAGAGAGAGAGAGAGAGAGAGACTAGAAAATGTGTAAATGGAAATAGAGAGATAGAGAGTGTTGGGAATAAATTAGTGATAATGGTATAAACAACAATTACATCCATACGATTCCATTCCATCAAATTCCACAATACTAGGGTTTTCAAATTCCATAAAAGCAGCGTTTTCAAACTGCACAAAACTAAGGTCTTCAAATTCCACTTCAATATAAATTGACAAACATCGCCAACTTGTGATGTAATGTAAATATGGTTTTTTTACTTACATTGTCTAATTATGCACTCAAATTAAAACTCACTATATTGGTGTTTCCACATTCCACATTGATAGGGTTTTCAAATTCCACAAAGCTATGGTTTTCATAGTCCATAAAGTTAAGGTTTTCAAATTGCATAATGATATTTCCTAATAATGCACATACACTTTTGAGCCATGCTAAGTAGGTAGCCTAGGTTGGGCCTTACAGAGCCTCGGCAACTAGGAACATGTGTTGTCATGGGCATGTGTTCCTCATGATAGCCCCATTTGCACTTCTGGGGTCATCATTCTTGTGCAAGTTCCCTTAGTTTATTCTCACTAGATTTTTCAATTATGCATAATCCTTCTCAAGGTCTCATTATGGAATTTCTCACAACATTCCTTCATACACTTCATGCTAGGTGTTTTCACATTAGTCTACATAGTTTATTTCATTTTCCACATACGAAGTCATTGCCATACACATGTGATTCCACAACCACTTGCCACATGCTTATTTACAATATACCAATAGAGTGATAAGTTATTTCATCATGACTATTCCCTAATTACAAAAGCCTCCATCATGTTCTGGTTGATTTCTTACACTTGTTTGAGAAACTTTCACATATTTAACTTTATGTATCCATTTATTACTCTTTTATGTTTATATCATCATTCTAGATTGATCATGGTTATGAGCGCTACAATAGGTTATCATCGTTCATTTCTTAAAACCCCCATTTCTTTATACTTATTTTCTTATCTTCTCATAGGTTTTGTATTCTTTGAGGGGTAAGTTTATTCCAATTTTGACTTCATTCATATGTAATTTAGGGAATTGGGATACTATTTCTCATCTATAATTTCTCTTGATTCGGATTGAATTATTATATTGTTCGTTACCTATCTCAATGCTTCCAGAGTGGAAGAATTACATGAATGAGCTTGTAGGGTTTTTTCTTTTTCAATGGGTCCCAATTTGGAAAATTTCAGTATGAAATCTTCCAGAGCCATTTTGAGGCATTAGACGATTTTTTTGGGGTAAAAAAATTATCACTTGTGCAAGACCATCCAGTACTCAAAGTTTGTATGCAAAATTTATGGCTCTCGCAAGTTGATCTACCATACTGACCACCATGCTACAAGTCGATGTCACGTTAATCCTTGTTACTCATGCATATTGGGCTAGCCATGTATGGAATGTCAAACAGACTCTGTAAGGTCCAAAATTGTAACTCTTATTAAGGGTTGAGGGAGTCAAACTTTTCATATAGTTAGATATTGGGTTATGTTAAATACTAGGCCATTTCATGCTATTATATTTTCTTCCATATTTGAGCAAATCAATTGGGAGTGGGATGTTAGAGAGCAAAAAAAGAGCTTAAGAGTTTTTAGAAACTTTACAAGGTATAGGTCTTAGGAAACTCTATAGAGAGTACCTCTTTCTTTGTATCTACACATTTTTTCATGCTAGAGAATAGAGATCAAAGAAACCTCAC
The DNA here is from genome assembly GCA_031772625.1 of Pinus tabuliformis. Lineage (NCBI taxonomy): Eukaryota > Viridiplantae > Streptophyta > Pinopsida > Pinales > Pinaceae > Pinus > Pinus tabuliformis. Next base: position 992,196,680 of record CM062806.1, on the reverse strand, counting down.
CTTCTAGCTAGGTTTCTTTTGTAAGGGTTTCCACACACCATCCTTGGGTCTGCCCCCATCCTTGGGTCCACTGCCATCCTTGGTCCACCCAACCATCCTCAAGCCTACATAATTTTATTTTTTTGGACAAACCCCTCGCCAAGGGGGTTTGTTTCCCCCTTGTAATCCCCCGGTGTGGGGTGCTTTCACTACCCTTACGACTCCCCGGCTAGACCCTGCCCACCATGAAAATACCTGGCGCTAGCCATGCAAATAATATAACACATACCCAACATTCTCCTCTTATTGTCTTCTTTGCACACAAGGGGTCGCAAGAGTACACAAGTAATCAGTCAAGGGCTGTAATGCCCATTGTTTCTCTACACCAAGAAAAATTCTTAGTGCTCACAAAATTTTTCAATGCATCTGCAATATTCTTCAATGTTTCCACCTTTAATAACAACACCTTTTTGTCTTCAACCATATCCCTCACAAAGTGATACTGGACACCAATATGTTTTGTCTTTGAATGATAAGCATGGTTCATTTCTAAGAACAATTCACTTTGGTTGTCGCAATCTATCCTTATAGCTTGTTGTACCAACCCCATACCTAAACACAATATCTACAACCAAACTGCTTCCATGCTTGCATGAGAGGTTTCCATGTATTTAACCTCTATAGTTTGAAGTGCCACTACATATTGTCTCTTGCTTATCCAACTGACTGCTCCTCCAAATAGGTTAAACACATACCCACTTGTAAATCTTCTCTGATCCAAATCTCCAACCCAGGTTGCATAAACAAAGATGCATATGTCCAACACTCTATCCAATTCTAGTCTTCCTTGGTAGCACAAACCATAATCACTAGTGCCATGCCCTGCTTTACTATTGTCCAATGCTCCTTCCCTAGTTTTGACATAAACCTGCTCAATACTCCCATTGCATGTGTAATGTCTAGTTTGGTACATACCATTGCATACATCAAACTACCAACTACACTTGAATATGAAACATGGACATGCCCTCTTCCTCTTCCTGTGTCTTGGGACACTGTTCTGCAGATATCTTTACACCTACAGGAATAGGAACCTTCACTGGTTTGCTATCCTGCATATTAAAATTTTGCAATATTTTCTTGACATACTTCCTCTAGTTTAACCAGAGCTTCCTCTTTTCTTGATCTCATTTAATTTCCATGCCCAACGTTAAGTTTTCAGCACCAATATCCTTCATGACAAATTTAGAGGACAACTAGGTCTTCACATCCTAGATAGTTTCTTTATCATTTCTAATTAGAAGTATATCATCCACATGCAAGACCAAATAAATAACACTATCACCAACTATTTTAAAATACACATAGTGATTCGCTTTGCTCCTTGTGAAGCCAAGTCCCTGCATATATGTATCAAATTTCTAATAACACATCCTTGGTGATTACTTTAACCCATATAAAGACTTATTTAACCTGCATACCCGTTCTTTCTTACCCTTCAATGCAAAGCCTTCTGGTTGCTTCATGAAGATCTCTTCTTCCATATCCCCATGTAGGAATGATGTCTTCACATCCATTTGTTCTACCTCAAAATATAAAGTAGTAGCAATAGATAAACATAATATAATAGAAGCTAACATGGCAACATGAGAGAAAATATCACCAAATTCAATCCATGACACCTATGAATAAACTTTGACTACTAATCGATCTTTGTACTTCTCCACTTTTCCTTCAACATTCATCTTCTTCTTAAACACCCATTTGTTGCCAATCAATTTTCTTCTAGCCAATGGTTCTACCAGATCTCACACATCATTCTTGTTTAGGGCTGCTATTTCTTCCATCATGGCCTTCTTCTAGAGTTTTCCATCCTTTGAATCCACTACCTCCCTGATAGTTCTAGGATCATCATCAGGAAAAAATAAATAAAAATTTGAACTAAAATTAGATGGACTATACCTCTCTAGCTTCCTTCTTTCTTGAACAAGTCTCTTCAAAACCCAGAGTGTGCGATTCTTCCTCTTCTGATTCCTATTATCTTGTAGAGTTTGATTCTTCCTCATTTAGTCCAAACTCTATCTTCTATCATTCATTTTCCTTTGATAGGACTTCATGTTTCATAACATCCTTCACATCTCTAAGTACCACATCATGATAGTACAAAACCTTCCTTGTTTCTAGGTTCCAAAGCTTGTAACCTTTTAAACCATATTTACACCAAATAAATATGCACCTTTCAGATTTACTATTCAACTTGGTTCTTTTCTCCTATGGAACATGTACATATGCATTGCAGCCAAACACCTTGAGATGTGAAAGAGAGGATTTCTTACCAGTCCATACTTCATGTGGAGTCTTATCCTCCAACGCTGATGAAGGTGACCTGTTAAACAAGTAACATGCGGTATCCACTTCCTCTACCCAGAACTCCTACCCTAATCCAATGCCACTAAGAATGCTTCTTTCATTTTCCATCAACGTCCTATTCATCCTTTCTATAACTCCATTTTATTGAGGCGTGTATGGAGTAATATTCTACCACGCTATACCAGACTTCTTTCAAAACACTTTGAATTCCTTCTTGCAGAACTCTCCACTATTATTTGTCATCATGATCCAGGGGATCAGTAAAATTATCAAAATTCAAAGTGTTCAAAAGTGCTCGAAACCATTGCCAAACCGAAGATCTCGTCGCCCTAAATCCAACACAACTCGTTTCACTCAAAACCGATATCGTATGCTCCCAATATCGCGTTCTGACCGATTTGTCAAACAACTAAAATATTTGTAATATGGATTGCATGTACACCTAGTCAGCAGTCCGTACGCTGACTAGGAAGGTGACTGTGTGTTTGTGGGCCAATGGTTTTTTGCCATGTGTCTCAATCTGGTTGGTCAAAATTTCTTGTTTTTTATTGTTTATGGGGTCATTGATGTGGTCCAATGATGGAGGGTTGCGTGGGCCAATGGTTGGCTGCCACATGGCCTCCGGACTATGCAGTGAAATTTTGTATGGGGTCGAAGCACCCCATGGGAATCGAACTCAAGACCTACCACCTAGCAGCAACAAGCCATACAATCACGATATTCATTTGTTTCTTACCCATAATGTTCATGGGTTATATTTAAAGTGGTAGTGCAAATGTAATGGGTGTTGGCATTATGATGCAAGTATTGTCCTTGATGGCAACACTACAAGTCAACTTAGTTTTGATAACAGACTAACAGGAATATTCAGAGGCAATAGGGTAGTGGTACAGAGGATCAGGAAGATGGAACTAAGGTCTATTGATCAGAATAAAGAAGTTGAAGGAAGAAGATGATGTAAGAGAAGTTTAAGAGATACACGTAGGTTCACTTAGTCCAAGCAGTGTATACACATAGGTACTCAGAACAGAAATAGCGTATAACATACACACGCACTCCCATAGAAGGCAAAGTGCATACATGTTGAAAACCATGGTTTTGGTCTGAGGTATTTGGTCCAAGGTATCTTTGGACCATGATATTGACCCTAGGTATTTAGTCCAAGGTATTCGGTCCGTGGTATTTGATCCAAGGTATTGGTCCTAAGTGGATTCGAGCCATGGTACTGAGAAAGGCCAAAAACTATATAAAGAAGAGAGGATCATAAGGCCAGATGTGCAAGTGAATAAGATTCTAAGGAATACTTCTATCTGAAGTATATTTTATTTTGCAGGGTTATGTTTGGGACTAGATCTGAAATATTTATGTGCACCTTGAGTTCAATATTGGATCAGGATCATGAGACCTGAAATGACTTATTCTTGAATGATCTGATATTAGTTGAGGCTAGATCTAATGTTTTGCATCCGTTTTATTCGTTATCTATCATGATCTAGGTTTATCTGAAGTCTGGAATTGCAGCAAAGTTTTGAGTCAATATTTGTAGATCTGTACGCAGGTTCGTCTCGGAAAAAGAGCGTATACATGTAGGTTTTGTTCTTTCAAGTAACGTATACAAAAGAAAGGCTTGATGTTCAGAGATGACTAATCTATCAGATCAGTATTGCTGATTTATTGCTGCTGCTATTTTACTATTATCTGTCAATGAAGTCTTGTTAGATCTGAATGTAAATCTGAATGCATAAGGAGGTTGATATTTGATTGATTGTATAAATCAAAAGAAGTGTTTTATGTTGCCTGCATGTGTAAATTTTTGTAAGTTGACAGTAGATGTTCAGTACACTGTTGGTTGGTACAGTTTATGATTTAGAGATTTTATGATTCAGAATCTTTAGAGGTATACACAGGTTGGGCTGAAGGAAGTATCGTATACATGCAGGTTTTCATCATTGAAGTAGCGTATACAGTCTGACACATGATTTTTTGAGGTTTCAGTTGGTTCTGAATGTTGATACAAGTTTTTGGATTCAGCGCAGTGTTCTGATGACAGTGATCTGATTGTTTCAGATTAACTGCATGTTGGTTGATGAAGTTTGAGTTTCTAAATTTCTGATGGGTTATTGATGAGTCAAGGTCTTCATATGTCTTGATATGTGTCAGGAGCATCCAGTTTAAAAATTCATGAAATGTGGTCCCTAGTGGAAGAGTGGAGTTTTCTATAGGCTGGCACCTACGTACTAGTAAACATATTGGCTAGTACAAGAGCTAGGGGGGTTGTAGCTCCTTTCTAGGAGAAGCTGGAGAATGAGGGAAGGTTGTAACCTTCTGCAAGTAGAATCCTACGTACTGATATGAGTATGCACCAGTACAAGATTGTACATAGATTTTCTTATTATTAAAAGAAGACAAAGACGATAGCAGTAGGTGGTTTTCACCCACATTGGGTTTCCACCTTAATTCTTGGTGTTCATGTGTCTTGCTTATGTGTAATGTTTTATTATGTTTATACTGCACATGGTTACTGTTTAATGATTGATGAAGTACTGATGCGCTGATTAAAGATCAACACATGATGAATTAATTGAATCATAAGTTTATTGCATAAACGTTGGTTGCCTTAAAGACAGTTGCTTGTACATGCTAGTTCCCCTCTCTGAAGTAGCGTATATAAATCTGATTATGAAAAAGGAAAATTCTTGATCCGATAATACTGATTCACCCCCCCTCTCAGTATTATTTCCAACAATTGGTATCGGAGCCAAGCTATTCAGAAGAAGCTTGATCGCTTGAAGAAAGATCCATCAAGATTAGTAATCACGAAAGCATGGGATCCATCAGACCACCAATCTTCGATGGGAGCAACTTTGTTTATTGGAAAATAAGAACCAAAACCTATCTACAATCTCTTGGAACAGACGTCTGGGAAATTGTGGAAGGAGGATATAAATTTCCAACAACTATTCCTACAAACAGGACAGGTAAAAAGAAATATGAAACCAACGCCAAAGCTGTCAATACTTTATTGGGAAGTTTGTCACAATCAGAGTTTGTCAAAGTCATGCAGCTCAAATCAGCCAAAGAGATATGGGACAAAATCGTTCATAGCTACGAAGGAGACTCTTAGGTAAAACGTGCTAAACTTCAAACTCTCACAATTTAGTATGAAACTCTTAAGATGCATAGTGATGAGAATATAGCTAGTTACTTCTTACGTATAGATGAGGTTTTTAATTATATGAAGAATCTGGGTGAAGAAAAAAGTAAGTTACCTTAGTTGAGAAAATTTTGAGATCCTTGTCTGCTAAATTTGAATCAAAAGTGTCTACCATACAAGAAAAATAGGATCTGTAGAATATCACTATGACACAACTTCATGGAATCCTAACTGATTTTGAGATGAGAAAAGGAGGTCCATCATATATGAGAGAAGCCACATTTAAATATTCAGCAAAAGGAAAAGAAAAGGAAGAACACAATGAATCAGGACACATTTCAAAAGAATAAGATGAGGTAAATTTTGTCAACAAGCTTCAACAGGGTTCTGGAAGGTTCAGAGGTAAGCTACCTTTCAAATGCTTTGCTTGTGGTAGAGTCGGTCATTATGCTGTCGGATGTCCTCATAAAGATAAATATGAAAAAGGAAAGGAATATGAAAAAGGGAATAGGAAACAAGTTATGAATAGAAGGAGTTACTATACTCATGAAGATAGCGATGGTTTATCTAATAGTGATGAAGATGAAACTAGTCAAGATTACAGACTTCTCATGGCTTATGAGAGCGATGATTTTTGGGATAGTTTAGAAGAGGATAGTGATGGTTTATCTATTAGTGATGATTATAGACTTCTCATGGCTTATGACAATGATGATTTTTGGGACACTTTAGAAAAGGAAAACTTTCATGAAGAAATCTCTAAACTCAAAAACTGTTTAGAAGAAAAGAATATGATCGTAGATACCTTGACATACCAACTTGTTGAAAAAGAAAAACACAATGGAAAACTAGAATGTGAACTTGTGGGTCTAAGAAAAGATCTTGCGAAAACAAAATATCTCAATCTTAGATTTGCTAAAGGATCAGAAACTTTAAATGAAATTATCAAAGTTTAGCATTCTCCTCTGATAGATACAGGTCTTGGATATACTGAAGAAGCATATCAATCACAGAAGCCGTCAACCTCCACCAAAAGCTATCTTGATGCAACAAAGACCAAGGAACAATATGACAATCATCAGCAAAGGCATAAAGCTGATCACCAGGTAAATCATACTCAATTTGCTCCAAGGATGAATATCAATAGAAGCCACAACCAACCTCAGGAAAACCATACTCAATTTGCTCCAAAGATGAATATCAATAGAAACTAAAATCAACAGGTAAATAGATTTGATAGTCACATAAATTTCTTTAATGGGCAATGTTTTTCATGTCATAATTTTAGGCACAAAGCTGCTCAATGCATTCCTTACAAAACCATCATGACTAGAGAAGCACGAAATCAAAGGAGTGTAACAAGGATCAAGAGAAGTTCCTATAATAACTCTTCTCCTCTTGAAAATGAAATAGAATGCTCAATTTGTAACAACTTTGGTAATGAAGAATCTGAATGCGGGAGAAAATTTCGACAAACACCTCAAAAGGAGAAAATGCCATTAAATCCCAAGATATGGAGAAGGAAAGAATCTCAAACAGAAAGATGTGGTATAGCCTTGTATGCAGAAGGACATGAAAATCAGTGGTACATCGACAGAGGATGCTCCAAACATATGATAGGTGACAAAGAGAAACTTCACTCATATAATGCCTTAGAAAAGGAAAAGAATGTCTCATTTGGAAATGAAACCCCAGCTGTCATAAAAAGTAATGGTTCTGTTTTTTTGAAAGAAAAGGTTAAAGCTGGAAATATTATGTATGTAGATGGTTTAAAGCATAACCTGTTGAGTGTCAGTCAAATGTGTGGTCAAGCAAATGAAGTGGTGTTTCGATCAAACGGATGTGTTGTTCGTGAGCTTTATACAGGAGAGACCGCGATCAAAGGTACAAGAACGCCAAGAAACTTATACATACTCAAAGGAGGACAACAACAGTGCTATCTAAGCAAAAATGATGAAAACTCATTGTGGCATAGAATATTGGGACATCTAAGATTTTCTCAAATAAGAAAAGCATGCAGACTCAAGGCTGTTTGTGATCTTCCAAATATCAGCATCCCAAAAAATACAATATGCAAACCATGTCAAATTGGTAAGCAAACTAGAGTTCACTTCATGGAAAATGAAGGGTCAACTAGTAAGCCTCTTGAACTTACCCATACTGATTTATGTGGACCAACAAGGAAAAAGTCACCTCATGGAGAAGAATAGTTTATTTTGTTCATTGATGATTTTTCCAGAATGTGTTGGATAGGTCTTCTAAAGCATAAAGATGAAGCATTTGAAAAGTTCCAAGCCTTTGAAGCTTTGGTTGAAAATGAATCAAATCGAAAAATCAAATGCCTCAGATTTGATCGAGGAGAGGAATTTATATCGGATGAATTCTTTGAATTTTGTGAACAACATGGAATAAAAAGGGAATCCTCCACTGCAAGAACAGCTCAACAAAATGGTGTAGTAGAAATGATTAACAGAACAGTTCAACAAATGGCTCGAGCCATGCTAGATGAATCTAGAACTCATGCAACCTTATGGGGTGAAGCTGGATTCGTTGCCATGACTATTCTCAACAAAGCAAATGTTCAGGTAAATAGCACTCAAACTCCACACGAACTTTGGTATGGTAAGAATCCTACTGTAAAATACTTTAAAGTTTTTGGAAGCAAATGTTTTATCAAAAGGACTGATGAAAAACTTGGCAATTGAACCCAGAGCAGATGAAGGGATTCTTCTTGGTTATTCTTCCAAAAGTAAAGGATATAAATGTTATAATAAAAGACTTGGAAAAATTGTTGAAAGCATTGATGTTGTAGTTGATGAAGCATGCAGAAATCCAAAACAGATAAAATCAACAGAAGATTATGACAATGAGGAAGATGGGGACTACTTTCCCACGTCAAATCAAAATTATATTGAAGAAGAATCCAATGAAGCACAAGAAGAAGATATAATGGTAGAAGAAAAGACTCTGTCTAGGTATGTTAAGAAAAATGTTAAGAAAAATCATCCAGAAACTCAAATTTTAGGAGAAAGGGAGGCTGGTGTATAGACAAGAAGAACTATTACAGGGACCTCAAGCTATCTAGCATTACTATCCTCCACCGAACCTCAAAATGTAAATGAAGCATGCAAAGGTGAATGTTGGGTCAAGGCCATGGATTAAGAACTTGAACAAATTGAAAAGAATGACACTTGGGAATTAGTTGCTAGACCTCATGATAAAAATATTATAGGAACTAAATGGATATTCCAGAACAAGTTGAATGAAAATGGAGAAGTCATTAGAAACAAGGCCAAACTTGTTTGTAAAGGGTATGCTCAACAAGAAGGTATAGATTTTGAAGAAACTTTTGCACCAGTTGCCAGACTTGAATCCATAAGAATTTTTCTTGCTCTTTCCAGTTTTTGGAAATTCAAAGATAGCAAATGGATGTAAAATTAACCTTCCTTAATGGAGATTTAGAAGAAGAAGTTTATATTGAACAACCAGAAGGATTCATTATTAGAAATGATGCAAAACTTGTATGTGGACTCAAAAAGGCTCTCTATGGTCTGAAACAAGCTCCAAGGGCTTGATATTACCGCCTTGACAAATATCTACACCAACAAGGTTTTACAAAAGGTTATGTAGATAGAAATTTATATACAAAGATTGAAAATGATAAATTGCTAATTATTATTGTTTATGTTGATGATATCATTTTTGGTAGCAATGAAGAATCCATGAGTCAAAATTGTGCTTCAGTAATGCAGCAAGAATTTGAGATGTCTTTGCTTGGTGAACTTACCTATTTTCTTGGTTTACAAGTTCAACAAACTAAAGATGGTATTTTTTCTTTCACAAACCAAATATTTCAAGAAGATCTTGAAAAAGTATGGAATGGAAGATTCTAAACTTGTATGTACTCCAATGGTAACAAGATGTAGTCTCAGCTCAAATGATGAATCAATAGCAGTACATCAACCAACTTACAGATCCATTATTGGAGGTCTTATTTATCTAATAAGTACCCAACCTGACATCATGCATGCAGTAGGAATAGTTGGAAGATTCCAAGAAAATCCAAAGGAATCACACCTTTAGGCAGTCAACAGAATTTTCAAATATCTTCAAGGAACTCAGGACTTTGGACTATGGTATCCTAGAGATGTAGATCTTGATCTTCATGCATATACAAATGCAGATTGGGCAAGAAGTGTTGATGATAAAAAAAAGCACTAGTGGTGGTGCATTCTATATGGGTTCCAAGTTAGTGTCTTGGTTCGGCAAGAAACAAAGTTCAATTGCTTTATCTACAGCGGAAGCAGAATATGTGGCTGCGGCACACAACTACTTTGGATGATGCAAACTTTGAAAGACATTCAGATCACATGTACTCCACCCATATCCATTCTATGTGATAATACAAGTGCCATCAGTATTTCAAAGAATCCAGTCATGCACTCCAAGACCAAGCACATACCCATCAAGTACCATTTTCTATGAGAACAAGTGCTTGAAAAAAAGGTCAAATTGAAGTATGTCTCCTCCAAAGAACAGGTTGATGATATATTCACTAAACCACTGCCCAAGAAACATTTGAATATCTCAAACAAAAGCTGGGAGTTGTTGCTGCATCATCCTGCTGTTAAATCCAGTTTTTCTGAGGAAGTTTACTACATGTTGGTTTCATGAAGTATAGGCATGGGTACACACGGTTTGCCTTGCCTGAAAGTGTGTATATGTTGATCTAACAAAAAAAAAAACAGTGGTAGCACAGGTTCAGGGGGAGCATTCATATTCCACATTGTTGGCATTATGGTTGCTGAACTCAACTATTTCTTAGTTTCATCAGTCATTAGTGTGATATAACTTCTTCTGTCATGGTCTATATTTCAATGAGTTCTATTGGTCATATGATGTAATTTATTTCCCCAATATCCTTGGGATGGATGATGTAATTATTGTTGTATTTCTGTCATGTATAAACTTTGGTATATCCCCACTTTGTTGGGCTGATGAATCAAATATGGTGTATCCCCACTTGGTTGGGTGATTGATGTATGTATGAGTTCGTGGTCATAGGGAGGTCATACTCACTTTGTTGTGTTATAGTGTCATTTTATTATATTGAATCATCTCTCTGCAGACTCGGAATGTACTTAGGGGGAGTATGGATAGCATCATGCAAAGGAGGAGAGTAGAGTGGTCCACCCTTTGCCCTTGATGTCAATAGGGGAGAGTCTTTTGTTATTTTGGTGTTGTATGGTATCTCTAACAGTCTTTACAGCTTGCAGTAGTCAACACCATCATGGTTGCCATCAAGTCCAAATGGGGAGATTGTTGGCATTATTATACAAGTATTGTCCTTGATGGAAACTCTATAGGTCAACTCAGTTTTGATAAGAGGCTAACAGGAATATTAAGAGGCAATAGGGCAGTGTTACAGATGATTAGGAAGATGGAACTAAGGTCTATTGATCAGAATAAAGAAGTTGAAGGAAGAAGATGATGTAAGAGAAGTTTAAGAGCTACACGCAGGTTCACTTACTCCAAGCAGCATATACACGTAGGTACTCAGAACATAAATAGTGTATAACGTACACACGCATTCCCATAGAAGGAAAAGCACGTACATGGTGAAAACCATGGTTTTGGTCTGAGGTATTTGTTCCAAGGTATCTTTGGACCATGATATTGACCCTAGGTATTTAGTCCAAGGTATTCGGTCCATGGTATTTGATCCAAGGTATTGGTCCTAAGTGGATTCGGTTCATGGTATTGAGAAAGGCCAAAAAATATATAAAGAAGAGAGGATCATAAGGCTAGATGTGCAAGTGAATAAAATTCTAAGGAATACTTCTATCTGAAGTATATTTTATGTTGCAGGGTTACATTTGGGACTAGATCTAAAATATTTATGTGCACCTTGAGTTCATTATTGGATCAGAATCATGAGACCTGAAATGACTTATTCTTGAATGATCTAATATTGGTTGAGGCTAGATCTGATGTTTTGCATCTGTTTTATTCCTTATCTATCATGATATGGGTTTGTCTGAAGTCTGGAATTGAAGAAAAGTTCCGAGTCAATATTTGCAGATCTGTACGCAGGTTCGTCTCGGAAAAAGAGTGTATACACACAGGTTCTATTCTTTCAAGTAGCGTATACAAAAGAAAGGTTTGATGTTCAGAGATGACTAATTTATCAGATCAGTACTACTGATTTATTGTTGCTGCTATTTTACTGTTGTCTGTCAATGAAGTCTTCTTAGATATGAATGTAAATCTGAATGCATAAGGAGGTTGATATTTGATTGATTGTATAAGTGATAAGAAGTGCTTTCTGTTGCCTGCCTATGTAAAGTTCTGTAAGTTGACAGTAGATGTTCAGTACAATGCTGGTTGGTACAGTTTGTGATTCAGATATTTTATGATTAAGAATCTTTAGAGGTATATGCAAGTTGGACTGAAGGAAGTAGCATATACACACAGGTTTTCTTCATTGAAGTAGCGTATACAGTCTGACAAATGAATTTTTGAGGTTTCAATTTGTTCTGAATGTTAATACATGTTTCTGGGTTCAACACAGTGTTTTGATGACAATGATATGATTGTTTCAGATTAACTACATGTTGGTTGTTGAAGTTTGAGTTTCTAAATTTCTGATGGGTTATTGATGAGTCAAGGTCTTCATATGTCTTGATATGTTCCAAGAGAATCCAGTCTGAAAATTAATGAAACATGGTCCCTGGTGGAAGAGTGAAGTTTTCTGTAGGCTGGCACCTACGTACTAGTAAACATATTGGCTAGTACAGGAGCTAGGGGGTTGTAGCTCCCTTCCAGTAGAAGCTGGAGAATGAGAGAAGGTTGTAACCTTCTGCAGGTAGAAGCCTGCATACTGGTATGAGTCTGCACCAGTACAAGATTGTAAACAAATTTTCTTATTATTAAAAGAAGACAAAGATGACAACAACAGGTGGTTTTCACCCACATTAGGTCTCCACCTTAAATCTTTGTGTTCATGTATGTTGCTTATATGTAATGGTTTATTATGTTTATACTGCACATGGTTACTGTTTAATGATTGATGAAGTACTAGTGCACTGATTAAAGATCGACATATGATGAATTAACTAAATCATAAGTTTACTGCATAAACACTGGTTGCCTTAAAGACAGTTGCGTGTACACACTAGTTCCCCTCTCTGAAGTAGCGTATATAAATCTGATTATGAAAAAGAAAAATTCTTGATCTGATAATACTGATTCAGCCCCCTCTCAGTATTATTTCCAACAATGGGGGAAGGGGCCAAAGCTAAACCCTAGCCTATGGATAGACCCCACACCACAGGACCATGGCAAAGGGAGCCTAGGGCTAGGGCTTAGCCCCGACCCAGAGTCTCGACGCCCACACCATGAAACCACACCGGAGCCATAACAAAAAACCATGGGCGGAGAGCAGAGGGGGCCAGCCTCGGCCCACATGCGATCGATACGACCACCAACGCGGAGTAGAATGGGACTTAGCCCTAGGTGTTTGCAGCGGGCCAGCCCTGGGTCATATAACCCATCACATGACCGTAGCCTATAGAGTTTTTGGCACACGCATGAGATGGTTACCAGTCCTAGGTGTTATGGGTGCATATGACCACGATGCAACGTGTTGGGGCCCGATCGATGGGGGCAGGTGGTTAGCCCCAATCCCTGGGCACGTGACCCCAATACGACCATAAATTTCGAAATTGGGGGGCTGATAGACAACTTAACGGTCTGAAAATTTTGCCTGTCGGGCGGGATTACAGGCCAGTTTGTGCGCCTGTTCTGGGTTTGGGGCGCTCAAGCCAGGTTTGGGTCGAATTGGAGGATGGCTAGCTATAGAAATTTGGAAAATCTTGTAACAAGCATAACTTTCTTAGTTTTTGGCCAAGTGTTTTTGATAGTTCTAGATCCACTGGAGACATTATTTTTTGAATTTTGAGCATTTTAATGCCATGAAAACACAAATTTGAGCACTTAATGAAAGAGGCCCTGCATTGGAAGCTGGACCAGGAGATGTAGCCTAGGAGGGGTGAACTCCTTTATCATGTTTGATGTTATGTGTTTATGATATGGTATTTTGTCTCTGTTTTGGTTGTTAGCTAAGTTTAAAAATCATTTATTTATGTGTTTTGTAACTTGATCCATTACCCAAAATACATAAAATTTCATTTGCAATTTGTATATCACCTTCAAGTTTCATAAACAAATCACATCAACGCCTTGATCTTCTTCTCTGTCCAATTTTCCACCAAAGCCTTAAATTCTTTAAACCTGTCAAAGTCTTCAGATTTCTTCCTAAGGAAATATATCCATGTATTACTCGAGATGTCATCTATAAATGAGACATAGTACATAGAATTACCTTGTTATGGAACCAAAACAGGTCCAAACACATCACTATGCACAAGCTCTAATATTAATTCTACCCTCTTAGCACCAGAGGGAAAACTCACTAGATTCTGCTTCCCATATACATATTGTTCACATAAATTAAAATTCATAGAGCAATTAGACATGCATTCTACCATATCATTACCATGTAGTATCCAAAGGCCATTCTCTCCAATATTCCCTAGTATTTGATGTCATGGCATAACCTTTTCACTAGAGACTATAAGATTTTCTACTCTACTTTTAGGAATGATAGAACTGTTGCACCCATCAATAAAAGTACGACCCATAAGCTTGTATAGAGCTTCGATCTAAAATCCCCTCATTAGTACCAGTGCTCCTCGAACCATCTTGCAAGTATCTTTCTCGAACATTGTCTTTACACCTGCACCATTCATATTGCTTACATAAATTAGATTTTTGGAAAATCTAGGAATGTGGAGAACACCAGGAAGTGTTCTAATCCTTCCACTTATAATATTTAGCTTGATTTTTCCTCCCCTATAATTATGGTCTTCCTTTCACCACCTAGGAAGACATCACCACAATCATGTTTCTCATATTCGAAAAATGACTCCCTATGGGGAATCATATGAAAGGATGCACCTGAGTCAATCAATCATGCCTCATGATCTATGTATGTACTTGAAGAAAAATCCAAGTACACATCCCCACCTTCATCGGAGGTGGTTTTTGCCTTTGCAAAAGGAGCATCATCATATCCCTTTTCTTATCAGGAGTCTCAGATCCTCGTACCACATATATGTAATATATATCTTCTTATGACTCAAATGATTATATAACGAAAGAGACCTCCAACTCTTGAATTGACATATAAAACATTTATATGATCGATGTAACACATTCTCAACAAGAGATTTTTATTCAAGTCAACCAAAACGCATACTGACCTTGAACTTTGGCAAAGGGTTCTCTTTAAGGAAGGGTCCCACTTACTAGGTCGATTTATTATTATTAGCTCAAGATTTTTTATCTTGTTATTATTAGGGAAGAATTAGTTAAGGATGACCACAATGACTTGCGGAAATTAATGAATATTGACAAGTGTCGACACCACCGGTTAATAATTGTTGATAATTAAATAAAAAAATTGGAATATATATTCCAAAATAGCTATGCCTATTGGCATAACTATTAATAATGACATTAAAATTATGGAAGCCCTATTCCAAAATAAACACGTCTATTGAATAATTATTAATAATAATTATTTAAAATAAAGTTATAATTGAGTTAGTTTTTATAATTTTTTAAATTTTAGCAACTCAAGATGTATCATGTAGTAATTATTTTGATACTTATTATGGATATATACCTATAAGGATTTAAGTTAAAATAAAGTTATAATTTAGTTAGTTTGATGCTTATTATGAATTGATGCTTACTTGACTAACTATTTAATTTATAAATAGTAAAAAGAAGTAATATATAAGCTAAACATATATACATTTAAGATAATATGGTAAAATATTCTTAACCACTGAGATTTACTCTCACTTTTCCATGGATATTACTTTTTTACAATACCATGGGCCAATACCATGGCTTATCAATGCTCCATACCCAAAAAACCATCATTCACTTCATATAACACTTGTTCATATTCCATTTAAAAAAATATAATAATCAATTTAGTTAAAAGGGGAAATGACACAACTACTTTCAAGATAAATCTCAATCTTTAATTTGTGTATAATACTATAAATATTCTAAAATATTTAGTAGAAGTTAAATCTCTACTATCCACTTAATAATTATTGATAAGTAAATTAAAATTGAAAAAACTTTATTTCAAAATAAACACACATATCCACAATTTATTCATTTTTTTCTTAACTATAAACAAATATTTTAATAATAATATAAATTAAAATAATAATAAATTTTCAAAATAAGTAGATACCATAATAATAAATTCTAAGCATCAATATACTTACAGAATAAGAACTCATATTTAATATAAATAATAGTTACCTAAAAACTACTTACTAATACTGAATCAATAATAGTTAATATTTATTTATACTAAATCAACATTAACAACATTAATAATTTAATTTTTTAAAACCAAAATTATTATAAGCATTAATTTTAAAATTGCAAATTTATATTCAATTTATTAGAAACAATAAAACTAATTTAAATTAAAAAAAACATTTTTAAACTAATAATATCATTATTATATTAAACTTTTAGTTTATATATATATATATATATAATAAATATATATATAAATAATCTTTACTGATTTTTAGAATAATAATGTCTAAAACACTAAACCATAATATTTATGTAGCATATAAACAAAACAAAATTCTCAACATTCTCAATAAAAATGCAAATTAAA
The DNA here is from genome assembly GCA_031772625.1 of Pinus tabuliformis. Classification (NCBI taxonomy): domain Eukaryota; kingdom Viridiplantae; phylum Streptophyta; class Pinopsida; order Pinales; family Pinaceae; genus Pinus; species Pinus tabuliformis. Next base: position 992,180,397 of record CM062806.1, on the reverse strand, counting down.
ATTTTAAATATATTAAAATTTATATAAATTTTTAAAATTTAAATAACATTTCAAAAATAATTTTCATTTAAATTAAAATATAATCTCTACATAATTTTGAAATTAACAAAAAATAAAATATTTATAATATAATAAATATACAAAATATGAAATATTTATGTATTATGCATTGAACAAAACATATTTTATTAGTTTATGGAATATTCTAATACAAATTAATGGTGATATATGATATACTTTTGAGGTGTAGTTTAATTGGTTAACATGTGGTGTAGTTCTGGCTAGCTCAAGTTCAAACCTCATGGGAAGATTGAGGATGAAAGTTACTTTGGGGGAATTAAACTTCGAAGAGACATCCCATTGTGGGTGACAATTAACATTTTTCCATAAAAAATAATAATAAAAAACTATTTTTATTTTTAAAATTTCTAAAAAAAATAAATAAAAACACCCAATTTTTTTAACATCATTTTCAAAACATTAATATAATTCAAATTTAGTAAAAAACATTGGGAAGTAACAAAATGTATATGAAAAAATTCACAATTATATTTGCCATATACACATAGGATAAAAGCTTATCTTAAAAAGTTCACATAAAAGACTTAGAATACATATTAAATATTGCATTGCATGCACAATATAGAAGCTCAAATGACCATGATAATGATTAGCAATAAGATAATGGTTATCAAACTCTAGCCATGAATCATAAAAACACTCTAAAGTATAAAAAAATATTGATTTAACCATAAAAAATATTAAAGGTATCTAATAATATCCGTTCATTACTCGAATAATTTTAAAAGAGACTATTTTTTTTTTGAAGATAGGTTATTTTAATAGTTTTTATTGGTACTCATGTTTTCTGTTATAATTAAAATTGCTTCCCCCATAGATTTTTTGAAATCCACTAGCTATTTCAAAAAATTGTTATTGAATATATTGAAAATATTTAGATAGACTAAATGTGAGTATTCAAAAGAGTACCTACTACAACACATCATAACCACACCTACCTTATCTCAACTTTGGGACATTTAAATGCACTTTCTTGAAATGGTGAAGAAAATAGATGTTTCATTTGTTGGCAATTTCTTCTATGAAATATTTGGTTTAGTGAAATGGTCAAAAAAATGAAAGGGTCAAGAAAATTGATGTTTCCACATTCATTGGTCATTTTTTCATGGAAAATTCGGTTTAGTGAAATGGTAAAAATGTTTATGTTACCACATTCGTTGGCCATTTCTTTCCTGCTTCTGCCAAATTTGATTGATAATTGAGTCTCTATGATTCAACCTACAAGTTAAAATCCAAACAATTACTCTATGGGCAAAGTTCATCAGAATCGATAAAATTTGTAAAGTAATGTGAGAAAAAGTAAAACCATAAAAACCAAGATAGTGAACAATAACATTTCTTGATAAAATCTTATTATTACACTCCATTATGAATATTTAGATACAATTTTATACTAAGATAATTACATAGTGATAAAACTTACCGTAATTTTTTGTTTTTTTTGTTTTAACATAAATATTTAAGATAAATTGTAAAAAATAAAATTTCAATTACCTCAAATACATCCATCATGCATTCCAATATGTAACCCACATTTCAAATAGAAAAATCAATGAATAGTAATTAAATTGAAAAAATGAAGCTTTAAAAATATTCAATGATAAGAAAAAGAAAACTCTACACTCTTGCTACCCGGACTCGCTTCGTGGAGGTGCGAAGGTTGGCTCATGCTTATGCTAGATTCAGAGCATTTCAATTTTTTTTTAAACGGGTAGGGGGCAACTAGATTCAGAGCATTTCAACTTTTTCTAAAGGGGAAGAGGGCAACTACATTGTGGTCCACGTAGAACTTTTGAATTTGAAAATGAAACGCTGGTGGATGACCATTTATCATGGATGTCCTTGATTTCAATAAACTATCCGACTGGTAGAGTCTTAATGACTCTACGGTTGATAGCGACGTGCCTGCTCCGTTCTTCTCTTTCTCGTACCGCGCCAAAGTTACCGGCAGGTTTCCGGCAGTGAAAGTTTCCTACCACAAACAATTTCCAACGTCGGTCTGGAAAGGTGGGCCACCTAAGCGGATGCCAAGAACTTGCAATCGGGATAAGGGTTGCCATTAGAAAGGCCGTGAATTTTTAAAATTGATTTTCACTACCAATGGAAAATCTGAAAGCACTACTGGATTTGCAGAGGGATTACGACACTCGCTATATCTAAAACAATTGTATTCTGCGCAAATTTGAAATCCGAGCAATATCATTTCATATCCGACCAGAAGTTTGAAAGATTCAATTTGATGAGCAGTGAATTTACAACATTGATCACTTTAATAGAATGGAATCCAATGCTATTTAACGGAATGGAATGTCCACTGGAGATGGCGCAGGTAAAATTGAATAAGATGTCTCTATCTGCTCGCTAAACAGACAGTCCATCGACAAGTTGGGCAACTCAAACTGCAGTTGCTTGCCGCCCATGGGGTTTTTCAAGACCATATTTTCTTCATAAGATATGATCGGTTCCAGTAGTCAAACAAAGTAGGATCGTTGTCTGTTTTACTTGTAGCAGAAGAACATACTCCCTTCGGATTCTTTTTATATTGTTGTCACATACCCCGGTAACCTCGCATGTAAAAGTAGGGAGTTAGAATTTTTTATACAATTACCACAAGTAATTAATCAATTCACAACTCCACAAATCATCACTAACCATTAGATATACTATTCATTACTACATCAAGTAAATTGCCATCAAAGATAGTAAGTTTCATAACCATTGCCTAACCTTTAACCATCACTGTAATAACATAAACTGTCTCATGAATCCATGCATCCATTTCTTGATATCCTTAACCATGTTAGATAATCATGTACTAAGACATTATGGTTGTCACATCAAATAAAGAACCATCATCATTAAGGACCCATCATTATCAACGGACACATAAGTTAATCACATCAATCACACCATTGAACACGGATATACCCTGGAAACCCCGTAGGGTGAAAACCAGCAAACGTTTAATCTTATTATTAAACGCTCGTGAGGGTTTTCACCCCTCACTCAATGGCTTATAAGGGATTCCATCCCTTAACCATTGTCATAAAATCATTACAATGAATTATCATTAAGTTATCATATAACTAGCTAAAGGCTAATACAGTTCTCATGTAATCTTTCACTTACATACCGCCACATACAATATTCCTTGTGGCATGATTGTTCTAGCAATGTATGTTCTTGCAACTCGAACTCATCTGCATGGACCCTTGATCCTCTTCCTGCACAACCTTAAACATCACTTTTCGTTGGCACCAACAGCCATCGTTTCCTGTCAATGCAGTTGTCAACAAACTTGGCAACAAGAATTAGATATCATATTAATCAATCAATAAACAACCTCTAAAAGAGACATGGACCAATAATCATTTTCCTGCCATAATGTTAAATATCACTTCCCCTTTGGCACCAACCGCCATTGTTTCCAGTCCAGATATATTATGTCAAACAGATGATTGTTCAATCAAGATGGTCGGAAGATGCTTCAACATCCGGCCACTTGAAACAACCTTGAGATAGTAATAAACTAAATCTACCAATATAAAGCTCTAAACCATCTCAGACACAATGAAGAGGAACGAACCTAAATCAGAATGAGCTCTCCTGATAACCTGCAGGGTATGATGATCAATAATGCAAATTTAAATAACCTCTCGACTCCGAGCAAAGACATAGAAAGCAGTAAAATCTTCCACGACCCTATTGCTCCGCATTACGCGGAGTTGAGGCAGAACCAGCACGGTTTCCTGATAGGGAAGAAACGCCCCGATGACTTATTCAGTGGGCTAAATGGCAAGGAGAACGAGTCAAGGGATGCGTTACTAGGACGAGGAGCAGGCAGGAAAGGAGCAGGTAATATATGGGTAAGTTGTCAACGTCGCCCATGTATGTAGATCTGAGCTTGAAACGGATGATACAGATAACCCATATGGTCGTTATCAGTCCAAATAAATCCATTGTTGCTTTTCCGATGGTATACAGGTTGATGTAATACACGTTTCCAGGCCAGCTCAGGTGGAGCCTAACCGCGAAGCAAATTGCGGTGAGTTCCTGAGACTTGAGTGACAGACCTCCTTAGTGCCAAATCTCTTGCGTCAGTCAAATACGAACCCCTGTCACGCATTCCAGGGATTTTATAAATGAAATATTTGGCGTGCAGAGAATATGCCATGGCCCCCGGCGTTGTAGATGTCGAGGACTATCATTGAAAAACCTTGACGAACCATCACGGCCCTCCATTAATAGCCGGACTATCCACCTCCTTGTTGACGAGCGATCCGGAAGTACAAGAACGATGACAAAGGATGAGAAGCGAGGAAAACGAACATTCCCCTAATCACCCCCCGTGATTACCATAAGAACACACTTATCTTTCATTGAAAATGGAGGTGTAACTGTTAACCGTCATCATGGCTAGCAAACGTGAGGTGAAGAACCCGGAACCATTCGATCTCATCCTGTTTCCAATATCAAGAATCAGTTATTACCGGTGTAGAGGACAAATGGGTGTCCGCCTGGCACCGTAGTTAATGGGTGGGTACATGGTTATTATCATTACATGGGTCGCGGGTTCAAACCTGTGGTCGCACGTGGTTTTTGCTTTGACATATAACCATTACGTTGATTGTCAAGTTTATCACATGTTACCCACCGTCGGAAATCATTAACTATTATAGTTATCACGTTGTTCAACTTCTCGTGAAGTTTGGCTACCCGCCACTCTACATTGATCTATTCACATGTAACCGTTTGGTGTTGACCGCTTGACCCACCACGAGTTTGGTGTTTGTCAGTCATGATATAATTTGCCAAAAATTCCCCTCAATTAGTTTCCCGTAGAATTCGGATGATGGCACTAACCGGTAGCACAAGAAAAGCGAAGAGGATATCCACAAAATCCTTACCTGCCTCCGCTTAGACCACCTGTCCAGTTTTCTGGTTTACCAGAAGCTTCCAAATCCAAGCCGCCATTAGCGCCATCTTCTGTCATTCTTTAATTGACAACTTTATGGATAACAAGAATTAGTTTTTAAAACTAATTTGTAATCTTTTAAAAAAAAGAATTACTATTTCATAATTGAATAATTTACGCTAAGTTATTACCATAGGGATGTTACATACTCCCCCCCTTAACAGGAACACCGTCCTCGGTGTTCATCTTTCATTGGAACTTAGATTTTACTCATGGTATTACCATCTAAACCACACAAAATGTGATCCTTTCTTTTTAAAATCAACGATTTCATTCCAAGGAAAGACGACAAACAAAATAGTATTGATATAATCATAAAAAGAGATCATTAGTTATAAGCATCAATGGTCATAAGTAGTCATAATTGCAAAAATATGCAACTTCTAATCGCCACCACTTGGCCCTTATTCATTCATAATAAACAATTCTCTGTGTCAACTTACCATTACTTACCATCTATTCTTGAAAATCATGAATACCTTCATGTAAGCATTTTAATAGTGGTTGGACAACTCTTCAACCTTCCATGGTAAGTAATTCCTGTAATATATGACTAACAAATTCAATCACATTAGTCACTATATTTTGAGTCAAATGAAATATGTTTGACGATCAATCAATTGTGCAATGCTAGATGATTTCTAAATCTCAGTACTTTTACAAGTACTTAAAGAGCACTAACACTAATCATCAAATGATAAATCACTTCTCACGTGCACACTGAACGAATTCTCACTAAAGACATCCGCAAAGTGCTTCTAGATGTACCAAAAGAGCACCTAGCTCTCTAATCATCAAAACAGTCTATCACTGCATCAAGCAAAAACTGTCTTAGCTCCCACTAAGATGTTCACAAAATTAATAATAGAATAAAGGAATTAAAATTTCCAATTACTCCTTATTGAGCACTAAGCTCATTTCTTGTTAAATGTGCATAACATATTTTACACAACTATATGTAAAATTCATTTCTAACATAACATATAGCTGATTAGTTAATTCCTTAGGCCATGAGACCACAATGGACTAAAGAATTCCCAACCCATGGGAACTAGTTTCCACAACCAAATCGAGTCATTTTCGCATCCAGACAGTTTCTTTGATAGAGACCTTACCAGGTCTAACATGGAATTCCACTGGCCAACCAGCTCAAGAATTCCAGGGAGAGTAAATCTGGGCAGACAAGTACCATCAACCCCTTCGGGCAGGTAACTGCCATCAACCCAAGGCATTCAAGCCTTTCACAATCCGGGCAGACAAGTACCATCAACCCCTCCGGGCAGGTAACTGTCATCAACCCAATTATCCGCAACTGTCTGGCATGTTAAATTTCTCTTTTATTACTCTTTCTCAAAGTAATTTACACAATGAACCATATGAACATTATCATTAGCACAACAAACATGCATGTACGCCATGCATTTACACTTAACCCTCAACATGGGTCCACAACATCTAGATTGATGGGAACCATATCTATCATACACGTTGTATGCATGCAAATTTCCCAAATAACATAATTCATGCATATCATATAACATCATTCTTTCTCATTTATGATTGCATTTCACATTACAGCAATTTATGTGATGAGTTTTCTTGTTGCCATTAAGCTACCACTACTTAATCCCATCAGCAACATTAGTTATAAATATGCATCAGTTAACACGTATTCAATTCCCAAGAATGTGCATGCATACAATATTGTCATGTATAAGAGCATATGCAAATACTCATTAATGTATAAATGTCAACAACAGTTGAGTTAATACTCTCAGCATTCCCAATTTTGCCATAGTCTGTTGTTCCAATTCAAATCATCATTAATGGAGTATTATCTTACGTTTACTATGGCTAGCTTGGGTCATGCATTGTTAATGTAATTAAACATAATCTCTCTAACATACAAAGATCATAACTCTATATCATAATGACTAATCTTTGTGCATACCATTGCTTATCATATAAGCCTTTCACTAGAATACTACCATCATCTCATACAACAAACTACATACCTCTTTCTTAAAGGAAGTCATTTTAACCTTATTCTTTTATCTTCCCATATGAGGGTTTCTCAAGATTCCCTATGCATCTTTACGCATAAAAATGAAGATACAAAAACAAGGTTTACTTATCCTTTATGCATCAAAATCAAGCAATCAACACAGCTCATCCAACAAGACAATCTCTCCAAGAGATTATTATTTTCAAGAAAGCTAACATGACCACTTTCTCTAAGTACACACAGACTCATACTACCCTTATGTGCATGCAACATGTGTTTTCTCCTACACAATTATTTTTACTTCAATGCACATAGTCTTTTCATGAAACAAGAATGGATTTTGGTTCTTGTATGAACACTATTCTAATGTGTCTTTAAGGAAAGAACCTCTATTTTTATTTTCAAGAAAATTCTCATAAAATCCTGCATCTTCATACATGAAGTATGCATACTCTTAGGATGAGACTATATTTATGTATATATGTAATATACTCTTTCCTCAAGAAGTTAGAAATGAATATCTATGTGCCTAGAAGCACATCCTTAGCTATCTTTTATCATGCATGTAATGCATAATCATTTCACTAGAACTTAGAAACTAACTAGAATCATAATGCAATTAGCATATATATATATATATATTTCCAAGAAGCTTTTATCAAATAAAGATACATATTTTAATTCAAGAAAACTTGGCCACCTTCCATGCTATGTCCTCAGGACATTTATATGCCTCATCCTCTTTTCTCAAGAAGATACTTTGGCTATATTTAGCAAGGATTTTATAGACAAGAGACAAGCATTTCACACACAAGACTCACGTGGAGTCTTTCTAATAGGAACTACCTATTTTCTTTATTAAGAAAGTATATAAAATAATCAATCTTTAACTGCATGCCTTAACACATTTCCTTTACCAAGAAAATCTATAAAAGAACTATTCTTTTATTGCATGCATTCAAATACTTTCTCTACTAAGAAATCATATAAAACATTCATACGTGTTCTTCAAGAAAGTGAGCAAGATACTTATCTTATCCTTGGATCAACATGCATAACTAACAAATTAAACCACCCTTACCGGAAGCAATTACTCTACTTATGCAATTAGAAGCATAATATCCTAAGTGTCACACATGCACCAGAGCTACCACTTGGTGCTATATGCAACAACTATCATAACACTACTATGTGACCATTTCAGAATAATGAGTTCAAGGAGTCATTATGAAAATCATTAACATCAACACACTATAGTTATCATTTTCCAACTCCTTAAGCATGGTCAAGGGAATACTCACATGCACATCGAGCGCTATCTAGTCATCCCCAGACTTAGAGTCTTCTTGCAAGATTCTGACACCCAAAGCTTGTGCTATCTGGTCATCACCAGACTTAGCGATTTCTTTTCCCATCTCCGTCTGTCCCTACAGCATGGTCTTCTTCCTTCTCCTTGCTTCCTTTTCCTTTGGAAGCATCTATAGTTGGGGAAGGTAGTTAGAGTTTACTGACAACTGTATTAACACAGGTAGTCTATTTATGAGTAATTATCACATGTAATTATACCATGAATGGGTCCTAGGAATGTTACTCACTGTACATGCCTCTACAATTAACTTCACACTGGAATGCAACATGCATAAGAAATCCATCATTCCCATAGTAGAGATAAATTCAACCATGATTAAATCGAGGCTCCAATGGTTTTTATCTCCCAACAAGTAATGATTAACATAAACACATACCATGCTAATGGATTTCAATTAATTAGAGGGCAATCATCATTAAATCTATTAGGACATAATCATATACTATTCATCATGCATTCCCATGGTGAATAAAATTAAGAACCCTTCTCATAAACAACTAGAACTATAGCACAGAGAGAGTAAGAATCTTCATACACACATTCCATGCATGTGACATCAATAAACCTTCACTTGTTTTCGAATTGTAATAATCTTAAGTCCAATTCAATTAATGCATATAAGTTCTATGGGTTAGTCATACAACACTAACCAATCTCAACTACCAATTGTCATCATGCATCCATGACAAGACTGAATCAAAAGTTAGTTATGACAATCAAGTCTCGCTGCTTGACTCATTGCATGTTTTCAATATCTAAAGGGGTCTTCTAATGTCCTTTTTAAAACAATTTTTCATCCTAATTCAAGGATGTTCCCCTAATTTATATTCATGCATTGGCTCATTAAGTTTTGTTCATTGTAAACTTCAATTTTGTTCATTAACTGCTTCATTGTTAATGCCATATTTGCAAATCAAAACTTGGTAGTTGATTGTCACTTCCCTCAAAGAGTGTTCAATATTGTTCATGAATGTAATGAGTACTCAATATTGTTCTTAGGTGTG